>OW203742.1:11070492-12270492 GCA_934045075.1 Yponomeuta sedellus | reverse complement strand
GAGTTTGTGCCGCATTTTAGTAGGTCATCGTCGGTGGCTTCGGACCAGTCTTCCTTGATCATGTCGGCAGCTTTTTCGGCGATCATGATGGTGGGGGCGTTCGTGTTACCGCTGATGATGGTCGGCATTACGCTGGCGTCGATAACTCGCAAGTTTTTGATGCCGTACACCTGGAATTGAGAAGAGGGATTGTGAGATTTAAATTAGGTTAACAAATACTTCTTTTTGTTAATTTAATGATGTTGTGGGGTTAACTTTTTGAAAAAATGTAGATATGTTTTTTCTTCATTTGAGACTACTTAGCACCGGGTCATCCCTTAATAGTTAGATCTAAAATTAATATATTTTGAGCATACAAATTCGTAGTATTACAGTTAGCTCCGCTCGAGTTTGTGTAGGGTGTTAGTGTGTAATAGTGTGTCATTAAGTAGTGGTAGTGTGTGTGTGTGTGTGGTTTGGTTTGTGGCCTGGAGTTCTCTAAAGCACCAAAGTAAGAAATTAATTTTAACAAGTATACTTACTCTTAATCTTGGATCGACCACGGCACCGGGATCCGACACAGGCCCCATGGCGCAGGTTCCGACAGGGTGGTAGATGGTGAGCGTGTGATGCCTCGCCTGGCACTCCAGATGCTGGTCCGACATGAGGGGATGCTTATTGCAGCCAGGGTTGCGGTTGGGGTTCGGTCGCGTGTTCAGCTCCTTCAGGGCTGGTTGCTCCACGAGCGCTTGAACTATTCTGGCACCCTCGATCTGAAAGGGGATTATGAAAACGACCAGGCTCTCCACATCAACCCTTGTATGTTCCTACTGCTGAAATACGGGTCTCTTTCTGCATCGCAAGAAGGTTGGGCCATTACATGACAGCTGGCACCAACGACTTAATGTGCCTTGCGAGGCATGGAAGCGATCGGAAAAATGACACTAGCGGAAGCCATAGGACGGCTACCCACCCATTCAGCACCTGACCGGGCATCGTTATCAACCCTTGTATGTCCCCACTGCTGGGGCACGGGTCTCTTCCTGCATCGCAGGAAGGTTAGGCCACACTCCACCACGGGGGCCAAGTCCGGGTTGGCGGAGGATTGTAAGACAGTGGCGGGCCTTACTGTCAGAAGTTATCAAGCCGCCCATAAGGCCTCTGACATGGCTTAACGACTGCCATTATATGACAGCCGGTACCAACGGCTTAGCGTGCCTTACGAAGCACGGAAGCGCTCGGAAAAATGCCACTAGCGGTATTCACGGGATGCTCACCCATCCTGTACCTGACCGCGTCTGTTGTTGCTTAACCAAGTGATTGATTCCAATCACTCGGTTCGCCTAGGCCACAAGCGCTTCGACCGGGCATATTGTTGCTTAACTCAAGTGATTGATGCCAATCACTCGGTTAGACTATGCCACAGCCGCTTCTAGACCAGGCCCTCGATTCTGTTAATGTATTTTAGTTCAATGACAATTGCACGAACGTGGCGATTTCATTTCATTGCTGCTTTAAGACGCTTTTGGGTGCTAACTAGCGCCACCACTAGAGTAAAAATCAGAACTTCTTTGTTGCTGTTAGCGATAAGACCGCCAATTGTATAACATTACTTACATTTAAGAATCATGGTTGTAATATTTTTCTGTGTATGTGTAACAATGTAGGACTTTAAAGCAGTTTGTTACCTAGTTGTACTACCTAGGTTCTTGTCAGTGAAATCTAAAAATACCTGCTATATTTAAATTTTGTGCAAAACTTTGTGCTCAACTTTGTACTGCTTTTTGATACACTTTTTCTAGTTCTTTTAGATAAACCTTTAGCTTATGAGAAGGGAAATTTCACCACAATTACAACATTCTTTACGAAACTGAAATCGGACGAGTGTTAGAAAAGTTATCATAGTTTTAGTGAATCACGGGAAACGCCGCCTTGTTTCCGCGCTTTTCCCAGTTTTTAGTGGGTGTGCCAATTGCAATCAAGCAATACTTTACAGGTTAAGATTAATGATGTTAATGACGTTATATAAGATGATATGATTTTTTTCAATTCGTGTCGCTAGTTAGCAGCGCACTAGCCTTGACGCGTTGTAGTACAATGACAATTACACGATCGTGGCGAATTAATTTCATTGCTGCTTTAAGTCAAAGCCGCACACGTATCAAACCTTCTGGGCGCCATTGATGTAAAAAAAAACCGACCATCACTGTAATGTTATGCGCTAACAGAATTACGGCCTAATTTGACTGCCTTGGTAGTGTAGCGGCTTACACGCTTGGCTACCAAAACAGACATTGTGGGTACGATTCCCGCCGCCGTACTTGATTTGTACAAAGGGCCTCAGTGTGGGAGTATTTTCATGTTTGTAATATCTGGTTAGCATAGCACAGCGACTTGGCCCCCGTAGTAGAGTATGGCCTAACTTTTTGCGATGCAGGAAGATACCCGTGGCCCAGCAGTGGGGGCATACAAGGGTTGATATCGATGTCGATCGATAGAACAGGGTGTCCTAGTTTGGGTCCAAGACAAGTGATTGTGTTGTGTGAAATTATTATTATTTTGTTGCCCAAGAGCTAACTCGAACAAAAATCCACGTAGTTAAAATAAGTAGTGATAGGAGCATTTGTTTATTATTCAATTTGACTCCCGCCAGACTCCAGTGAGACTCATGTTATTTGACAGGTGATATAAATAAATAAATAATAAATAAATATTCATGGACATACTACACAGATCTTGTTAGCCCTATACTAAGTACAACTAAATGACTTGTGTTATAGGTGCTAACTAGACGATAGATTTAATACAATAAATACATACTCGTAGATACATCCAAGACCAGAGAAAAACTAGAAAAGTTCGTTTCCTAGTTTGACCCAGCCGGGGATCGGACCCGAGACCTTCGGTTTTACAGTCAGCGTGCTAAACCGCAGCGCCACCGAGGTCGTCATTATACGTAATACATACCTTCCTCTGCAGGGCACATAACTCCTCTCAGAGAGAGTATGGGGTTAAGCACATGGCGTGTCCACTAAATGTATGTGAACAACTAAGGTTTCCTTACGATGTCTACCTTCGTGGCAAGTGGCAGGCCCTGGTCTCTGGCTACCCCCCGGGACATTTAGGAGTTTACGTTTTTTTCTTTCACAATTCGTGAGTGGTTCGCTAATAGAAATTCACAAATGAACGTAATTTAGAATACAAAGTAAGGGACCTTTTGAAAGTTTTTGAAAGTCAAGCCAGAGTTCTACCGATGCGCTACCATCACTTTTACATGAAAGTAACTGTTTTTTTAATATGGAAACATAAATTTCAGCCTGAAGCAGGATTCGTACCTGCGACTTTTGGCTAGCCATGCCGTCGATTTATAAGTTTTGAAACGTAATACCGGGCGATATTATGTCATAAATACAATATTATATTTGTGTGTTGATTATCGAGTCCGTGTTTCGCAAGGCACGTTAAGTCGGTGGTGCCGGCTGTCATGCAATGGCAGTCGTTAAGCCATGTCAGAGGCTTTATGGGCGCCTTGGTAACTTGACAGTAAGGGCCGGCACTGCCTTACAATCCTCTACCAACCCGGACTTGGCCCCCGTGGTGGTTTCCTAACCTTCCAGCGATACAGGCAGAGACCCGTACCCCAGCAGTGGGGACATACAAAGGGTTGGTATCTTCATCAACTTAACTTTCAAAGAAGCCTATAGTAAGTTGCATAATTCTTTACTAATTGTGCACTAGCCCACAGTGCAGAGCGGCGGTAGTTCGGTGTCTAGAACAATGGATTCGGAAGCGAGGGACGCCGGTTCGATTCCCAGTGCGGGCATGAACCAACACTTTGTTTCTAAGTAGGTAAATATGTGAAGTTGTAGTGGCAATACCACTCGCTGAGGAAAACATTGTGAGGAAACCTGAGTGTCTGAGGTGTTCAAATATCTCAGCACTCGAAATGGCCAATCCGCGGCGGGCACGCGTGGTAATTAAGCCCATAAGATAAGATAAGAATATCCCTTATTGTATACCGGAAAAATAGTTACAGAAACGGCATACTCCATACTCTCTCTATCTCTGAAAGAAGGCCTGTGACCGGCAGTCAGTCGTTTACGAGCTATATAAAAATAGCTTGTGTTACTTACCATGACTTTAACGTCATCGGGATGACTGTAATAATTCGGGTAAATTTTCGGCGGCGAAAAAGGATTGGAGTCTCTCAATTTTAGGTATCCTTTGCTTTTGGGCCGCAACAGCAACGGCACCACTGAAAACGATTCGTCGTACAGTATGTCTTCATACAGTTCAGCGTAAGTTTCGTCGTCCAAGCCGTTTGCTCTTTTGCCGAAGAGACCACCGTCCATATTATCAGCCGTCGGTGCTATGAAGAACTGTATATCAGGCCAGTCCTCCTTTGGGTCCTGATATTTCGTATTCACAAACGCCATCGCTTCCGCTTCCATCATGCTGTACAGGAGTCCATTCTTGGTGATAACAAAGTCTATAAGGGCGTTTATTGTGAGGGCAGATTTCAAATTAAAACAGTAATCGGTGCCGTTCTTGTATGGATTGTCAAACAGAAATGAGTGGCCGCCCATAGCTATGTGGTCTTGTAAATTCTGACCCACTCCAGGGAGATTAACCACTGGGTATATTCCAAGCTCTTTTAAGTGCTCAGCGTCCCCCACTCCAGATAGCATTAGTAGTTGAGGCGATTGTATCGCACCAGCTGATAGTATTACTTCTCTGTTCGCTTTTATAATCTTTTCGTGACCACGTTTAGTGAACTTCACGCCGTAAGCTCTTTTCCGTTCGTCTATTAGTACTTTCTCTACTAAAGAGTGCACGCTCACGTGAAGATTGGGCCGCTTTGACGCAGGCCGAAGGAACGCTTTGGCTGTGCTGCATCGTAAACCGTCTCGCACAGTTGCGTGTGATCTTGTGAAGCCTGTTTGTTTCTCCCCGTTGCAATCGACGATCTTGTAACCTAGCTGCTGTCCAGCTTCAAGAATTTTCCTTGTGATCGGCTGTTCGTACCTAAAGTACTCGACGGATAAAGGTCCTCCTGTCGAATGATACGGATCGTTTTGGTAGTAAGGTATCCGCATATCTTCCGCTTTCAAGAAGTAGGGTAAGATGTCTTTGTAAGACCACCCGGAGTTGCCCATGGCAGCCCAGTTGTCGTAATCACGTTTGTTACCCCTAATGTAGAGCATAGCGTTGAGTACACTTGATCCCCCGAGCACTTTACCCCTTGGCCACTTACATCTTTTGTCCACCATACTCAAGCAGTATTCATCACTAGGTTCGGTCACAAACTGCCAGTCTATAGAAGACGTCTGCAATATCGGGAACAGCACAGGCACTTCTGATAGAACGTTCTCGTCGGATCCGGCTTCCAGAAGTAGCACAGTCCACTCGGGGTTCTCTGATAAGCGGTTTGCTAGGACGGACCCGGCGGAACCACCTCCGATTATTATGAAGTCGTAGCAATCGTACAGATGGTCGAACGGATGGTCGCGCACTCTATGATCCGCATCTTCTATATCAGGACGGTATAAATGAATAGCCATCCTCATGACTATCAGCGCTCCTAGACCAGGGAGCAAGCCGAATAAGATTCTCGTGTTAGAATAAAGTGGTTTTAGCGACATGGTGATATGGACTAAGTCCCGTTACTGACGCGTTGCAACTGATATTCCGCCCATTTGAATGGACGCTGATTTTGCAGTTTCGTTGAATGTGCAACAGTATTGTTGAGCGGACAAGTTGTTAGAGGTGCAGAGTATCAAATATCGTAGAGGCATCAGGTTAGTCAATATTCGTTTATGCAATGGCGGATTAATCTAATGTTTTAATAAATTTCGGTTCAAGATATTGCCTTTTTGTGATTTACACAGCGAAATTTGCGTGGGATTTGAATAAGAAATACTTTGCCAAACGCCTAACATCGCATCCCATTTAGCAGCTAAAAAATAATATGTAGAGCGATAGACATCAAAACAGTCAAATCTGTAATATCCGGACTCATGACATCATAACAACGATGTTTTCGTCAGCAAATTTTGAAGCGAACTGACGTTTCACGTCTTTATTTGAAAGCAAATTATGACTTAAAACATTTAATGAATGAAATACATACACGAAGCGTTTTTGTTGCATTTTATTGCTTATTGTCTATACAACATAAATAAATTAACTTTCTTAATTACTCAAATACGATAACACTCTGTTTGAGACGAAATATTTACACAGCTGAATACAACTAAAATAATAAAAATAATAAAACAATACTGTACTTTCACAAACTTTCTTAACAACTTTGTACTTCTTATCTTTCAAACGTAATAGTATCTCGACGTCCGCCGCTTAAGCCAATAATCTTTGATCATATCACTGCCTTTTTCGCCAATCATGATAATGGGCGCGTTCGTGTTGCCACTCACTAAATTGGGCATTACACTTCCATCTATCACTCTGAGGCCTTTCACTCCATAAACCCTCAACTCCGGGTCCACCACCGCCGCTGGATCCCAATACGGACCCATTTTTGCTGTACCAACGGGATGGTAGATTGTACAAGTATATTGTCTGATCATGCATTCCCAGTAAGCATCACTGTATCTTGTAATACTGGCGCAAGCCGGGAAAACATGCTTATTCAACGTCGAACCGTGCCTTTGGAATGCTTTTGTTCTTGACAAGGCAACTGCAATCTTGACGCCCTCAATCAAAGTCTTAACGTCTGTTTCATCTGTTAGATAATTTGGATAAATGTAAGGGTAGTCGTAAGGGCTTGCACTGCGTAGTTGGATGTAGCCTTTACTTTTTGGTCGCAATAGCATCGGTATGATGCTCCAAGTGTCCATGTTGTTTATAGGTCGAAACACTGCGTCATAGAACTGCTCGCTTAGGCCGTGAACCTTGCGGAGTTGTTCGCCACCGTCGGAGTTTGTGGAACCAGATATGAAGTGGAACTCTACATCAGGGAAGTCGTCTGACGCGTTTGCGTAAATTGTATTAACAAAAGCCAAACCTTCTACTCCACCCATGATTGTCAACGGTCCTTCTCCCAGTACAGCGTATTCCATCAAAGTACTTACTGTATGAAGTCTCTGTTCTACTATGGCTATTTCTTTGTTCACCATAAAGGCTAGTCCTCCTAGTCCTATGTGGTCTTGAAGATTCTTTCCTACTCTCAAATCTTGAATGACCGGTATTCTATGTTTGATCAATTCTTCTGCAGGTCCTATGCCAGATAACATAAGCAATTGAGCAGAATTTATAGTTCCAGCTGATAGAATAACCTCCTTTCTAGCTCTGATGCGATAAACCATTTTGTTCCTGACGAATTCCACACCAAACGCTACTTTGGTTCGAGGATCTATCATGACTCTAGAAGCGTGAGAATGCATGGCAATATGGAGATTATCTCTATACTTTGCCGGTCTCAAGAAGGCTTTAGACGTGGAACATCTGCTACCACGCCGCAACGTTCCTTGGGCGACCATGAAACCCGCCTGCTTTTCTCCGTTTATATCCCTGTTGACATACCCTAGTTCAGTGCCGGCTTCGACAAAACTTGCAACTAGAGGCGTGTGGTACGGTGCCTCGGCAACTGTAAGGTATCCACCAGTGCTGTGATAAGGTGTCTGGGCCAGGTAGGGATTCTGGTTATCTTCGGACTTCTTGAAATAATAAAGGACGTCCTTGTATCCCCACCCTTTGTTACCGAGTGACTCCCAGATATCGTAGTCCTTCTTGTTTCCTCTCAAGTACAACATGTAGTTGAGTACCGAGCTTCCACCAAGGACCTTCCCGCGCGGCCAGTTACAACGGCCGCCTTCCATCGCTGAAAAAAAACATAATCATCGTTTTATCGCCAGATTTCACTTCATCATCGCACTTTATGTATTTTTAATACGTGATTTGATCTTAATGAATAATTTGGAGACAGCAGCGGTGATCGCATTTGCATTGTCGATAACATCTTATTAATAATCAAATATCATAATCAACAAGCACAAATGCTTTTGTTATTGTTTTCAGGGTGTGCCACCGTACACATTCAATATTTTAAAAACCTATTTAGAGGCAAAAAAAATCCACCCATGCCGGGACTCGAACCCGCGACCTCTGGCTAACCGTACCAGCGCTCTCCCAGCTGAGCCAATGGGCGACCACCGACATCAGTGAAATTTCTACCTGGGCTTAACCCTCCCTAACTCACGCCACGTCTTTCTTTACGTCCGTCGACTAGCTTGCTAAAACGACGATCAGGGTAAATAAATATATAAATAAATATAAAAAAAAAATAATAATAAATATTCATGGACATATTACACAGATCTCGTTAGCCCTATACTAAGTACAACTAAATGACTTGTGTTATAGGTTCTAACTCGACGATTGATTTAATACAACAAATACATAGATTACATCCAAGACCCGAGACAAACTAGAAATGTTCGTTTCCTAGTTTGACCCGGCCGGGGATCGAACCCGAGACCTTCGGTTTTACAGTCAGCGTGCCAAACTGCTGCGACACCGAGCCCGTCATTGCTGGTAGAGACTGGTTAAGGATAGCCTTTAAAAGGATCCCTTTTTATTACCTAAACAGGTGGTCCCCTGCGGTTCGGTCTTGTACTTCCAGTCCAGCTTGCTGAGCTGCAGGTAACCGGCCAGAAGAGGCACGTCTGATATCTCAGTCTCATCCCCGCCTGCCTCCAGCAGTAACACCTTCCAGTTGCCGATCTCCGAGAGCCTGTTGGCCACAACGGCACCTGTAACATAATAGTAGGTAGATTGTATCATAAGGGAGCAAAATTATATTTTTACGGCGAAGGCACGCACGGATTCTAGTATAATAGAAATGCGACGGATTCAAAGTACGTCGCCAGAGCCAAAAATATTCACTTCTGGACACATCTATTGGCCCACCTTGCATTTTCAGTTTCGTTTAGTCCTAGCTAAAAACTTATATTAGGTCGAGCAAAAAGTTTTTATGCAGTTTTGAACCAGGCTTATGTTAAATGTATCAGGTTTAAAAGTGCATCAATAGTTTTTGTTCAATCTAGCAATCATATTTAGGTAGGCCCTATATATGAGGCCTCTCATATATGGAAACCTAAACTCTAAGGTGGGCCAATAGATGTGTTCAGGAGTGTATTTTGCGCCCGAGTGATACAATCTTCTTTTCATCACCCACTATGAGAAAATAAGAGGCGCCACCTTTTTTAAAAAAAAAAAAAAAACAATTTACATACCGTCTGCTGAGGACGAACTACTAGGAGGCGGGTGAAGTTAAATGGCTGGGAACGGTAATTTGTTGTCAGTTCATCTGTCCTTTTATTACCTACCAATATACCTTTTATTTTGGAAATGCCTGAAGGTGTTCAAATTAAATCGGTACAGTCCGGTCCGTATACAGTCTATTGTGAAAACATCGACTTCGAAGCGACCATTTACGTTTACTAAACTGTCTTTCAATCCTCCACCAACCCGGACTTGGCCCCCGTGGTCAGGAAGGAGTATGGCCTAACCTTCCAGCGATGCAGGAAGAGACCCCTGCCCGTGCAGTGGGGACATACAAAGAAGTAGAAGGTTAACACGAGTACTAGACATAATTAAAACTGTTTTAATACGTAAAAACTGTTTTAATACGTGTTGTAAAATTGTAAAAAAAAAAACGAGTGAAATCCGTATTAAAACAGTTTTAATTAAAGACATACAAAGAGATAATACCTATGTTTACAAAGATACGTATATCTTAACTTATATTTAGACACTCAAGGGTATCAAAACTCATAGGGTATTTCCCGTTCAGAGCCATGCAATTTGGCGATAAAAGCGCCACTAGTTTAAACTACTAAGCCGGCCGGTCCAGATAAACGCCGCCGGTGAAAAACTCCATGAAAGTTTCAGTAATAGAATTGAAAAAAAAAGCGTTTATATGACAACTAAAGGTACATAAAACATAAACGTTTTACGATTAATAAGGCAGTTATCCTATATCTTAAGAGCTAGTGATTCTGCTTATTATACGAGTATATGAGTAGACTTTATGGAACTATTACATTGTAACAATCTATGGTATAAATTTTATGAAAGAGACCGCTTTAGTATGTATGTATGTATGTATGTATGTATGTATGTATGTATGTATGTATGTATGTATGTATGTATGTATGTATGTATGTATGTATGTATGTATGTATGTATGTATGTATGTATGTATGTATGTATGTATGTATGTATGTATGTGTGTGTGTGTGTGTGTGTGAGGGTCAGTGTCTGTACGTGTATGCGTACAGACACGCGTATGATAGGATGAGTAAAAGTTGCCTGTTGTGTGTATCGAGTATAAGTTTTTAAAATAAGCGAAAAAAATATATAATTTTTATACCCATGTCTATTTATATCATCTAATAATTTTGATTGGGTATCTATTCATCATCATCATCATAATCAGCCGGTATCAGTCCACTGCTGGACATAGGCCTCTTCGAAGACACACCACTGAGCCCGATCTTCGGCTCTCCTCTTCCAGTCACTGCCCACCGCTTTGCTAATGTCGTCGCTCCACCTGGTCACAGGGCGTCCTACGCTACGTTTGCCGGTTCCTATTATTAAATCTTAACTGTTTAGTTCACTAACCAGCTGATCCAGCTCCGACGATGATGAAGTCGTACTCTGGCAGCATTCTCTCGTCTCCCATGTCGGCGGGCCGGCCTTCAGGGTCCGTCTGGTCGTACTGGAAGTAGGCAATCGCGGCCACCAACATCGGGATGAACCATGCCACCTGGGGACATTGATGCAGGATGGAAATGATCAGCTGTTGGAAAGTTGGTCATGACTGAAATTAACTCGTCTATATTTTCACTGGGAAGAATACATGAGCGCACACCACCTTGTGGCGCGAAACACAAGAAAGGAAAGTCATCTGTCAAGCAAGAGAACATTCGAGAAGACAGTGTTGCTACTAAGGAAAAATGGATTCTCCCATAAACACTAATGGCCTGTTTCTGAATTGTGAGTTTCACTAAGAAAATTTCACGAAGAATTGACGTAAAAAAAAATTCACGAAGTAACTTTCTATCACGCTCTTTGCTGAGAAATTCAAAGAGACAACGCTACAGTTAAATATTTACTTACCGAAGCTCTCAATTCAGAAACAGAAACTTCAAGGCAGCCCTAAGAATGTATTTTTGTTACAATATTCCAACATCAGCAATATTGACGTGCCTTGCCCGGCAATGCTGCCCGGGCGTATAGTAAAATATTATTAGCGAACTTTTGTTGTTATGGCTAAAAAAAACTTGTTTGGGTAGTTTAGGATAAAACAAAATTAAAACCATAGTAATGATGCAATTGACATTGCGAGTACGTAAGTTGAATACAGGATTTCTCAGCCGTTTTTCAGATTTGGATTTATCCAGTTTGCAACTTTACTGGGGTACATACGTACATTGCGTACTTAGTGCGCCACTTAACAATTTATCAATATACATAATGGTAATAAGCCGATTATAGGCCCACATGCCTCTGCTGATAACAGAAATGTTTATTTATATTTTATGAACCTGTCTTCCAATCAACTCTTATCAACAATCAAGGGACATTACCTTTGCGACAGCCTGATATCGGCAATATTAATAGAGTTTTAACTATTAATAATGCCGATATCAGGGCCCAGAGTCTAATAAATACATAGTCACTATTATAATTTATTGCACACAAAACATTTCGATATCAATCTTTTGTATGTTCCCCTGTTGGGGCACGGGTCTGCAACGCAGGAATGTTGGCCATACTCCACCACGAGGGCCAAGTCCGGGTTGGTGGAGGATTGTAAAACGGTGGCGCATCTGTCAGAAGTAATCAAGCCGGCTTAACATGCCTTACGAAGCACGGAAGCTCTCGGGAAAAGCTACTATTGGTAGTCACGGAACGGTCACTCATCCCGCACCTGACCGCGCCTATTGCTGCTTAACTCAAGTGATTGATTCCAGTGCGAATGATAGGCTTACACGTCTTCCACGAGCGCTTCGTGGCACAAGACGTGTAAGCCTACTGTATTAATAGGCTATTAATATTAATAGGCTAATTATATTATATTAATAGGCTTACACATCTAAGTTTTGCCCTATATAATTGGTGGTCTTATCGCTAAAAGCGGGCGTGTGGCGAGTGCCGTTGGCGAGTGGTATTGCTACTATAACTTCACAAGCGTACGTAACTTAGAAAACAAAGTCATTGGTACATGACCGCACTGGGAATCGAACCTGGGTCCCTCGCTTGTAGTCCATTGTTTTACCCACCGGCTACCGCCGCCGGTCCGTTTCTTTATTACACCGTAACTTTTAAAGTCTTGAACAGAATTGTAAGTGTGTGAAGTTTTTAGAATTCAAAGCAGGTTATATAGGTTATATGTGATCCTATTTTTTGTATTGGTAATAATATGTTTTACAGTCGGTGCCTCCCTTTTAGCTTCAATAGAAAAAGCGTAATTATACTATTTTTTAATGCACTAACCCGCCCTAAGGACTATTTTTAAAAACCTATTTAGAGGCTAAAAATACCACCCATGCCGGGATTCGAACCCGCGACCTCTGGCTATCCGTGCCAGCGCTCTTTCGAACTGAGCTAATGTCGACTCACCGGCATCAGCGAAATTTCGAACCTCTTTACAATATTCTCTGTATTACGTACAGGATAGCCAGAGGTCCTGTCCTGTCGGGTTCGAATCCCGGCGTCGGTGGAATTTTTAGCCTCTAAATAGGTTTTTAGAAAAAGCGTAATATATGAGTTGAAGCTTCAAAAAAATCCAATAAAGTAACTGTCAAAATCCCTACTAATTTCTATCGCAAACGAAAGAAATCTATCGCTAAATGTCTGCAGTGTGTGAACACATACCTGCGTGCCGGCAGCAGCGATGGCACCGCCCGATATGACGTCGGCAGCCGCGTTCACTATTGCACTCATCTCGCCTTCTGAAATGTTACGGACGAGGAGTTACAATGGGGCATACATATGTCAATGAACTTCGGTTTGGTAGTCTACTTAGTCAACGTTTTCCATACAGTACCTACTACTGACCGAAAGAGGAATGACCTTGGAAAACTGTGAAGACCAAGAGGCCAAGTCGATCGGCACTAGCACACCTGAATTGCGCGAAAGCGCACTGAAGCGCGCGTGGCCTAGTGATTGGAATCAATCACTTGGTTAAGCAACCACAGGCGCGGTCAGGTACAGGATGGGTGAGCGTCCCGTGACTACCGCTAGTGGCATTTTTCCGAGCGCTTCCGTGCTTCGCAAGGCACGTTAAGCTGTTGGTGCGGCTGTCATATAATGGCAGTTGTTAAGCCATGTCAGATGCCTTAAGGCTGGCTCGATAACTTCTAACAGTAAAGCCCGCCAATGTCTTACAATCTTCCACCAACCTGGACTTGGCCCCCGTGGTGGAGTATGGCCTAACCTTCCTGCGATGCAGGAAGAGACCCGTGCCCCAGCAGTGGGGACTTACAAGGGTTGATAACGACGACACCTGAATTGGAAGTTTTCCACTTCTGGTCGCGAACCACCGCTAGAAGTGGTAGTCTATGGTGCAGGCCCTATGCTCTCTTAGGAGTTGAAGGAACAAAGAAGAAGACCTACAACTGACGAGGGAAATACACTGAGCTTCAGAGGCATATACATATCAAAATGCCAAATCCTGACAGAATTCTGAAGTTTGCCACGGCAATTAGTAAAGATAAATTTGGTGTGCAATCGACGTAACATAGCGACAGATTTTTGATACTTTAAGCCAACGAAGAGAGTTAATGAGATGAATAGTAATTCACATTCATGCGTTTTTCATGAACGTTAAAATACATTATACGCTGAATAGGTAAAAAAACTACTACGAGTAGTTAAATACCTCTGAATTCACGCTCTACCGAGGTAGAAGTCTCTTTTATACATTAATTATTAAGAGGCATTACACAAACTGAAAATTCGCAAAAAACTCCGTCATAAAAACTAGCACAATAAACAATAAAAAAAACTAAACTAAATTAATCAAAAATACCGCCCCGGTACACACCAGACCCAAAAGTTCCCATGAAGTATCTTCATTATGTAGGTAACGATTGTCCTACGTAGAAGAATATTTATTAAAATTCTAACACACATACTTATAAACATTATCTACAAAACCGCGCTACTGCAAAACAAAAATAATATACAAAATCCTATATTATTAACGTAAAAAAAGAAATCGTAAAGTTATTAAAAAAAAATCTATCCACAGAACAAAAATTATTTTAAGTTATCACTTAAAATAATTTTGTAAAACCTAAACTCTAAAGTGTTTCATGTACTCTCAAAAGATATGGTGTTCTTTAGGAATATTAATGTAATCTAACCGAAGGTCGCAAGAACGTAACTCTGTGTAGAATCTTCTTCAGGGGCTTACGAGTCAGGCAGAAGTCTAAGGCCCGCGTCTCCAGGCGAGCGAAGTCGCATGGAGGCGCGGGCGCCAGTCTCCTTGGAAAAACGACACTATGCTACGTACTATTACGGTTTATATTGTGTTACTTTGACTATCCACCACTGTCCTACGTCCTTGCCACGTCTCTTCTGTATAAACCCAGCGTCAAACTAAAGAAAGTAATCCACACCAAGGCACTATGTCCTCAATGTATTTTCGCACAGCACAATGACGCGGCCGGTACCGTTACCGAGCGCGTGCGTCGACGCACGTCGCAGCCATTACCGGCCGCCTGATTTTGGACGACACACTTTGCTGGACCTAGATTCTGGCGATGCATTGTATTAAAATGACAATTGGATGAACGTCTCGCTTGAATTTCATTGCCGGCTCAAGTCTACGCACGCACACGGATTTGCATGAAAATTCGATGTACCTTACAAGGTGGAAAAACACAATGATCATCAAGTAGAAAGAGTCGACTACGCTATGTACGTCAGATATTTAAATTGTAAATAACGAAAGCACCTTATTATAATCATATTATATTTGTAATAGTTAAAAACAGTGTTAAATTTGGCTCCATTAGGGAAGGACTGACTCCTAAGATACAGGTTACGCTAGTTTAGGATTCAGGACGCTACGAAGTAAGACAGCTGTGTATACATATTGAAAGTTACATTGTATGTTTTTGTCAATAAATTACTTATATTGCATTGTCATATTAAACTATGAATTTCAGCTATATGAAACCTGACCCTCGGTGTCAAAAAGACACTTGATCCGACCATGAATTGGTCATTGTGCTGTAATACATTACCAGAATCAAGAGCCTGAGGTTTTATTCTTTCCAGATCAAAGTGAGCGAAACCAATGGAAAACCACTTACTTTGACACATGTTTTGAATATATGAATCAAGCCACAGAGACTTGACGCATTTGTGAGTGCAAACTTCAAGCCCTAAGTTGTGTGATCTCAGACACACAGGTTTCCTCACGTTAGCGACTGATATTGCTACATAAAGGTGACAATTCATCAGGTGGCAAAATCGATCATCCCCTCTTTTTCCGATATTTTCAATTGTAACCTGCTCATCCCTAACGTCGAAAATAACAATGGTTTTCTATTATTATTTTCAAGCTTAAGACTGAGTAGACAACATTGTACCAACATCATTCAAATTGCTGTGGCACTTATAAGCGAGTGGCACTTACAGGTTGCGTTGCTCAATGCCGTGAAAATCCGTAAGTAAATACCTATTGTAGTACCATTGTCTTAACCATTTTTGTGTATGTACCAGTGACGTATTTGTTGATCGCCATAATCTTATACCTAATATAAAAATGAATCGTTGGTGTGTTGGTAAGCGCAAATCGAGAGCAGCTGAACCGATTTCGCAATTGAAGAGGCATTTAAAAAATAATTGAAGAATCGACTGTTAGGTGGTACGAAGTTTGCTGGGTCAGCTAGTTGTAAATAAAAACAAAAAATCGAAATCGGGCGAATCAGTAAAAAGTTACGTGTATATATTATACGCGACGACTAGGGAATCTCCTCGTTTTTGCCACTTGATAAGTATAATTTGTTTTGTTTTTTTTTTGTCAGTTATCAATTTAAATACTGCATGTAGGTATATTTATTGCTTAGATGACAATGACGTCTGGTATAAAACCTAGTACAATGCATGAGTTCTATGTTTTATAATAATTATGTAAAATCTGTTAATTAAGGACTTGCAAAAAAGAGCGATCAGATTTATCTATAAGCTAGGCAGTAGAGATTCGTTAAGAGAATTATTTAAAGAAACAAACATCCTGACAGTTGCCAGCCAGTATATCTATGAAAATATTACGTATGTCAGGAATAATATTAGCAACTTTAAAACTGCAGGTAGCCAACTCAATGTAGGTACTAGAAATAAACATAAACTTTTGATCCCAAGATTTAGGCTGGCAAAGGTCCGGGTTGGAGTAGGGTTGTAAGACAGTGGCGGGTCTTACTGTCAGAGGTTATCAAGCCGCTCATGAGGCCTCTGGCATGGCTTAACGACTGCCATTACGTGACAGCCGGCACCAACGGCTTAACGTGCCTTGCGAAGCACGGAAGTGCTCGGAAAAATGCCTCTAGCGGTAGTCACAGGACGGTCACCCTTCCTGCACCTTACCGCGCCTGTTGTTGCTTAATTCGAGTGATTGATCCCAATCTCTCGGTTCGACTAGGCCACGAGCGCTTCTGTATGAATACATAAACTCACGCCTGTGGACCCGGGGGAGGTAGAGACCAAACCCTTTCTCTTCATCATTAGTCGCTGCGCGCACGCACGCCGTAAAAACGATTGTAAATACTAAACCTATATAAATACTGTTCTTCTCTAAGCCGATTGGTGGAAAAACTCCAGGAAATTATCTCTTACTTCGCGGAGAATAATCTCGGTACACATTGTGTTTATAATTGGTTTGATTGAAGTGAAAGAGCGCGCAATCGGCTCCATCAGTTTCCGTGTCACATGACAGTGAGCGTTGGAGAGAATACCTTACGCTTTGATAATCTCGAAAACTACAGAATAATTTAGAATACTGATTGGTACTTATACTATTTTTTATTTTTAATGCACTAACCCGTGCTAAGGACAAATTTAAAAAAACCTATTTAGAGGCTAAAAACTTCACCCATGCCGGGATTCGAACCCGCTACCTCTGGCTATCCGTGCCAGCGCTCTACCAATTGAGCTCAATTCAAGAGGTTCAAGAGGTTGCGGGTTCGAATCCCGGCATGGGTGAAATTTTTAGCCTCTAAATAGGTTTTTTGATTGGTGATTTTTTATGTAGCCTATAAACGTCCCATTAGGTAGAGGCCTTCTCTCAGAGAGAGAGAGAGAGAGAGAGAGAGTATGGGCTTAATTACAACGCGTGCCCACCGCGAATTGGCAATTTCAAGCGCTGAGATATTTGAATACCTAGACAGTCACGTTTCCTCACGATTTCCTTCACCGTTAGCGAGTGTTAATATAATGTTAATTACATTTGTGAAGTTATAGTAGCACTAAAACTTCACAAATGTAATTAACATTATATTATATTAACAATGTAATTTATAAAAACCTATTTAGAGGCTAAAAATTCCACCCATGCCGGGATTCGCCTCTAAATAGGTTTTTAAAATTGTCCTTAGCACGGGTTAGTTCATTAAAAATAAAAATAATATAATCATGTGGGTACAGTGATATCGTTCCGATGTAAAAACCTAACTGCAAAGTAGGTAGTCGGGGCTGTAAGTGATGCAATTTACTTAAGCCAGATGTCGCTGCCTGTACGTAATACAGAGAATAGTCTAAAGAGGTTCGAAATTTCACTGATGCCGGTCAGTCGCCCATTAGCTCGATTGGAAGAGCGCTGGCACGGATAGCCAGAGGTTGCGGGTTCGAATCCCGGCATGGGTGGAATTTTTAGCCTCTAAATAGGTTTTTAAAATTGTCCTTAGCACGGGTTAGAGCGTTAAAAATAAAAAATAGTATAATGTAATTTATAATACATTAACAAATAATTAGAAAACAAAGTCATTGGTACATGTGATGTGAACTTTATTTTTTATTAGCCTATTTATTGTCCCATCGCAGGGCAAATATAAAATAAATACATCAATATGAAATATAGATTGGTCTATTTGAAACAAAAAAAAATTGTGGCTTTATAGGAGTCTATATTATACACAATTGAGTTTCACAACATTTTTACCTTGAGAGTAATAAATACAACGAGGAGGTTAAGTGGTCAATTTTCAAGTTGAGACGTCCTCGCCAAATTTCACTGAATTGTTCAAAAACTGGGGGGGGCGGGCAGCAGCACCCCCTGCAGTACAATTCCCCCAATCTGCGATCCCCAACCCAGCGTGGGGATTATGGGCATTACCCCCCAATGATGGTACAACCTTGTGCTCTGGCGCTCATTAGGGGAGGTCTATGTGCAGCAATGGACTAATATAGCCTGAAGAAGAAGAAGAAAGTTGAGTGATCATTTTCTTTAATGAGAAATTCTGCATAGGATCAGTACTAGACAAGATATCTTATCTTCTAGCCCAATGATAGGGCACAATGAAATAGAAGATTAAACATCAAATTAATGCACAAGAAAGAACTCACGACCACAATATCAGTAGGCAAGCACCTTGCCGCTACAATAAAAAACAAAATAAAAAAGAGCCGAAGCAAAAACCTGCATTTACGACTGATCTTCCGCCTTTTACTACCAATTTTTACGAACTAGCTTATCGCCTGTTTATTAATTCATAATTTTCTACTTTACCTTCACCCTACTTTTCCACCATAATTTTCACCTTTTTTTCTTAGTTAAACACTGTGTGTAGGAAAGAAAACTGTATTTAAAATGACCTTAATATAATTGCATCAAACCCTCATTTTTTTTTGCATCTTTATCAACCCTTGTATGTCCCTACTGCTGGGGCACGGGTCTCTTCCTGCATCGCAGGAAGGTTAGGCTATACTCCACCACGGGGGCCAAGTCCGGGTTGGTGGAGGATTGTAAGACAGTGGCGGGCCTTACTGTCAGAAGTTATCAAGCCGCTCTAATAAGGCCTCTGACATGGCTTAACGACTGCCGTTATATGACAGTTGGTCTGCCTTGCGAATCACGGAAGCGCTTGGAAAAATGCCACTAGCGGTAGTCATGGGACGCTCACCCATCCCGTACCAGACAGCTCCTGTTGTTGGGTTACCAAGTGATTGATCCCAATCACTCGGTTCGCCTAGGCCACGAGCGCTTCTTTTTGCGTAAATATGTTTTATTACAATAATTAAAAAATGTTAACTTGTGCAAGCGAGACCGAGACGTCAATCAACACGTAAGAACAGCCTTAAAATGCATACATGATAAGAATGTATCCAATGATTATAAAAGTAAGAAGGTGTAGTTATGACTACACCTTCGTTTCAGTAAATTTTAATGAGATTTGTATGTTATTATGGTAATGTAGCATATTTTTGTAATTACTTTATCCATCTGAGTGTCTGAGGTATACCTACACAACATTGTCCTCAGCACTTGCTATGTGCAATGACAAAAGACAAAGGTATTAATTTGTGTAGCACATTTTATTTGTTGCCGTTGGTACCTCACGGGCGGCTTGATAACTTCTGATCGATAATTCTGCCCGCTACTGTCTTACAATCCTCCTTCAACCCGGACTTCGCCTCCGTGATGGAGTTTGGCATTCCCCGTGCTCCAGCAGTGGGGACATAGAAAAGGTTGATATCATTGTATAGGTAAGCAACATATACCTGCTTAAATAATAATATACCTAAAAATAAATACTTATACAACTAAATACATATAAGCAACAGTTTTCTAGTTTATCCAGTGAGATAGTGGGATTTCACCAATGCCTTAAAACAAGCCAAGGACTTTGCTTTTCCCATTTCAGATCATTCCATAAATGGACCGCCTGAACCGTGAAAGAGGAGCCATAAAATTTTGTACTGTGGAGAGGAGTTTTGAGGAGAAGGTTTTGGGATGAGCGAAGAGTAAGGCTATGGGAAGAATGGAGAAACTCAAAACGCTCTTTCAGGTAGGATGGGGTAGCTGGGTTGAACAGAATGCAATAGAGGAGAGAAAGAATGTGAGCATTCCGGCGGAGACGAATGGGGAGCCACTTGAGCTTAGTTCGATATTCAGAAATATGGTTATATTTGCGTAACCAAATATGAACTGGATACAAAAGTTTTGGAGACGCTCAAGCTTATTTAGTTGCTCCTCTGTGAGGTCTAGATAGCAGCTTCCAGCCTAGTCCAGAATCGGTAAAAGGAGAGACTGTGCCAACACAACCTTGGTAGCCGTAGGAAGGAAATTGCTGAGACGCCTAAGTGAACCTGCGGTCTTCCGACTTACCATTTCCAACTGAGGGAGCCAAGATAAGGTACTGTCGAACAAGATCCCCAGATTTTTTACCACTGAACTGAACGGTACGGGTATACCATCAAACAGGACTACCAATAATTATAACTTGGTTTTTTTTTAATTTACGTTCAGTCCATGTGCCACACTCCAATCCAGAATATGCGCAAGGTCACTATTTGTTGCATTTATTGCTGAATGAAGTTGGTTCAGTGGAGCTTGTGTATATATTTGAAGATCGTCTGCATAAAGGTGGTAGGAAGAAGATAACTTGTGGGAGATACTATTAATGAAAATTGCAAAGAGAGACAACACGCCATGGTGCGGGACACCGGCAGATGTTCCGCACCATTCGGAAAAAGAATTATGAATACGAATACATTGCCAGCGTCCGTGTAGATAACTACGAAACCAGTCAAATTCGAACCTCTTTACAATATTCTCTGTATTACGTACAGGCAGCGACATCTGGCTGAAGTAATTTGCATCACTTGCAGCCGAGTACATACATACTTTGCATTTAAGTTTTACATCGGAGTGATATCGCTGTACCGACATGATTATATTCTTTTTAATGCACTAACCCGTGCTAAGGACAATTTTAAAAAACCTATTTAGACGCTAAAAATTCCACCCATGCCCAGATTCGAACCCGCGACCTCTGGCTATCCGTGCCAGCGCTCTTTCCAACTGAGCTATTTTCCGATCAGCTCATCGTCTGTCCATAAGTCGATGAGCTGATCGACTTATGGACAGTCGTCGCATGCATGCACTCCTGTTCCGGGTACTTTTTATCGTCTTCTTTTTTAATACATCGCCTATTTGGTCGACGTATGTCCGCCTGGGACATCTCTTACCGGCTTTTCCACTCACATTCGCAACATATAGTAATAGTTAAACGATTTCCCAAAAAATCCGGCAGTTCTTTTTCCACAGACCGAGTTAGAAAGTGCTTATTCAAGTGTAGCGCTCCAGTGACTTGATATAGTGTATGCGAGGCGTGCCGCTTCGTTTCCGGTGAAATGACCGATATTGCGTAACGCTTAGAGGTGTAATTAGATTGCGCGCTGTCACGCCTCTCGTCACGTGTGGAATATTGATCTAAAGATTTCGGCTCCGAGTTAGCTCATCTGACACGTCACCTGTGCACGCACACAAACGCTAAGCTCACATTTGAATAGCATGAGTATCCTATGCATACCACTGTAGAATCCTGTATGCTTCATTCTTCTCATCTTCTCATAGAGAGTGACCTGTGCACGCACACAGATGCAAAGCTCACCATTTGAATAGCTTGACTAGACTATGCATAGCACGGAAGGACAAGCAACTTCTCAGAGGTATTGGGCTTAGTCACCATACGCGTCCAACCCGGATTGACGATTTCATTTCAAGCAAAAATCTTAATCATAACCTTTATTGTCATAAGTATTTGTAGAAAGCTGTTAATTGACAATGTGAACAGAGGTTTGGTCTGTATGTTTTACTTCAAAGTCTTCTTCTTCTTTTGGTGTTCGCAAATCGACCAGTTTATATTTTTCCTGCCCAATAGTCTGCGTCTGCGTCTGCGAGTGGTATTGTTACTAAAAATTTACGAAATTGTATGCGATTTAGAAAATTAAATGAACGGTCACCGAAATACATTTTTTTTTGATTAAGTACCTAATTTTCTGGCCAGAATTAATAGACCCTCACCAAAATAGACCGCATGTTTACCAAAATAAATATATAGTTACCAAAATTCACCTTTTTGGGATGTTTTTGATAAATGCAATTTGGTGGAGATCTTATTATTACTACTTAGTACGACTTTGGAATATTTCTGGTAATACTAAATACAATTTCAGTGATTCTGGCCATTGATTAATTGTGATTGTGGAGCCTCGTCGCAATCCATGGTGCACCTGCTCCAATGCCCATTGTGCCCTCACACCTGCACTCTGGAGGACCTAACAGAGGCCAACGCTGCTGCAATTGCAGTAGCCACTATTGAGCAGGAAAAATATGAACTTGTCGAATCGCTGACACGAAAAGAAGAAGAAGAAGTGAGAATTAATTTGATACTTGAACAAATTCTGGTGTAGAATATTGATAAGGGCGATAAATTTCGCTTGTCACTTGTAAGCCAGTATAGAGCCGTCGTAACAATCACGTAAGCTTATTTTAGATTCTGATGACCCTACTTTCGGCACTCGACTTTCTTTAGATCCTGTCTTACATAACTGTAATAAGAAAAGTGAAAATTCCACGTTTCTTTTCACTCGGGAAAATATAGCTCTTTTTACATAATAGAAACTACGGCTATAGTCAGAGTAGGAATTGATTCTTTTACCCGTGTTAAACACTACTTTTCATTTCGAATATGAGGAAAATAAAAAGTCATTTTTAATATTCAAATCTTAGCATAAAAGATATTTTCCTTTTTTTTAATTCCGTCACAGATACATATAACTGATTAGTATCCCGTCAATTTATGTCGACTTTTTAAATTTTAAATGTGGAATTCACCGCGTTCTTATTTCTTGAATATTGCAGATGAAAATATCTATTAAACTAGTGGATCCAGCAGACGCTGTCTTGCTTGCAGCGCCATTTGCCGGGCTGATTTGTGAATCTAAACCATTCAGGGCGCCACCTAAACGCATCTTCTTCTTCAGGCTATATTAGTCCACTGCTGGACATAGCCTTCCCCTAATTAGCGCCATAGCGCAAGGTTGTGCCATCATTGGGGGGTAAAACCATAATCCCCACTCTGGGCATGCGGGTTGGGGATCGCAGTTTGGTGGAATTGTACTGCAGGGGGCGCTGCTGCCCACCCCCTGGTTGGTGTCCCTTAGTCGCCTTTTACGACACCCGCGGGAAGAATTTGGGTTGGTGCTATTCTCTAGGCCGACACCACACAGCATACCTAAACGCATAAAAAAAGCAAATCTGACCAGCCGTTTAGGAGTTCAGTGACATACACTACACAATATAAAGGGAAAGGTTTTTCATTTAGGACAAAAAGAAAAAATATCTCTGAATCCGATCTGTGCTTTGGTTTTGTTTTAGTAGTCTCTAGCTTAACAAACTGTTGAGAATAGTAGTATACTAATGCTATGCTCGGCAAATAGCTTGAACAAAAAGTTTGCGCAGTCAGGATTTACGCGTCAGAGCGGTAAACTCCGGAATTCCATCAAATAGATAGATAAATAAATACAGAACATTTTACTGTACACAAAAAGTAAATTACACAGATATTACAAATACTCACATAGTAACAATAAATTATTATTATTACTCGTATTCCCTGCAAAAAGAAAAATATAATGTTAGTGCAAACCACAACTTACCTTTGGTTAACTCTTAGTCTAACAGAATACAGCGACACGATCTTCATCCAAATCAGCCACTGAAGACATCCTCGCACAGAACACTTTACGTCAACAACAATACGTCGCATAAACCTCACAATGTCACAAAAAGATTTACTAAACTCAAATTCCTTAACACTTTCGCTGCCCTAGTCTTGCAGCCAGTCTTTCTCAGTTTAGTATTTTATTTAATTTTTTTGCGCGTTCTATTTTCAAATAAACTTCGTTGATTCTTCGAATTATTTCTCAGCAGAAATAGCAGTGAATCGTCTCTACGTTGTCTAGGTTAGGAACGGTAACCAAGGTAACGGGTTTCACCGATCGCCGATGGCACGAAACTCGTGCGCACAGTCACAACACCGTCGCGGTAGAAATGGTGGGAGAGTGTGGTTTGTTTCATTTGATCCCTATTAAGTTTAACGGCTAGTTTGATGTGATTACACCCTAACTAATTGGTGCTCTTCGAGGTTGAATTAATACCCAGTGGGTGCTTAAGGTTTTGAAAAAGGAACTGAGATGAAAGTAGGAGCAGAGAAATCTTATGAGTCAGGTTCTGACGCTTGATATTTATTTCTTTCGTTCTGCTTTATTAATTTGTGGGCTAAGTAATTTGAACGTACGAATGACTTACGCTCTAAAATACCGTTATAGCGTGTTCTTCAGCTCTCTCATATTCATATTCACTATTTTCTTCCGGTGTGTGCCAATAGGTAAGCGATCAAAACGAAACTGATTTGAATACTTATTGTTTTGATTTTTTTTCTCGAAACGTTCTTCTTAAGACTACGTAGCCAAGAGATCGTTATCAACCCTTGTATGTCCCACTGCTGGGGCACGGGTCTCTTCCTGCATCGCAAGAAGGTTAGGCCATACTGTACCACGGGGGCCAAGTCCGGGTTGGCCAAGAGATACAAAAATATATTTATCGCAAACTAAACGATAGTGAAAGCGCAGCGAAAGTGTTGTCAAAGAGATGTAATTCGTTTTATTGTGCACAAAATGTCTAGAGCCCTTTGTGGTACCAAACTGTGCTTTCTATTGGAGCTTGTCAATTGTAACCACAGCAAGTCATCACACGTGAGGCCTGATATTGTTGGTAAATTATATCCAAACTACGTATGCATAAAAATCGCTTCTAGAGGTGCCTTCTTAACAGCTGTCAGTATCAGTTAAGATTAGATTAACAAACTATTAGAGTCGAGAAATCCGAGGTATGTGTCAAAGCATTCGTGTGATCTCGTATACCGATTCGTAAGGCTTATTTCCATTCAGACATTTCAAGACACTGAAACTAATTATCTACTTATATATTATTTCTGTTGTGTCACAAAAACACGTGACGGCATCATGCGTTTGCGTTCTGCAGAAATGTCTGAAGTAAATCCTGAATCATGTAGTAGCATAACTCGCGGTACTTGAGAAAAGACGTAAAATTGTCAAAAAAAAATAGTCATTAGTCCCGGCATTGGCGGAATTTTTAGCCTCTATATAGGTTTTTAAAACTGTCCTCAGCACGGGTTAGTGCAACAAAAAGAATATAGTTATAGGATCTAAATATAAAAAATATACTTCCGAGCTATTGCCAATACTCCTATTATAACATCCAGTCAAAAGCGAGCGTTGGCATTAGTACAATATGACGTGTGCATAAATCATAAATTAAACAGTTTTTGGTTCCTCCCAGTAGTACTTAACTGACATTCTACTTCGACGACGATAAGCAGCTTCTAAATGATACAGTACTGGGCACACTCTTAGATAGAGAGTATGGGCTTAATGTCTACGCGTGCCCGTCGCGGAATGGCCACTTCAAGGTACGAGTATGTGAACATCTCTACATTGGCTAAATACTTATATATTAAACGGGTCAAATCGCGATTATTTATTAGGTTAAACGTAATTACCTTATTTCACGACGTTTCGGCAGCGTTACAAGTTAAGTGGCGAGTACAGTCGCGATTAAGTTTATTTCATTAAGAAATACCACTGGTTAAATAATATTGATTTTGATGTCCTTAATATATGGATATTATTGTTAAAATATTAGTAAATATGTAATTATAAGTACTTACATTCTCGCAATCTTATGCTGTTTGCTATCTATATATTTTCTATTTATGTGCATGCATCTACCGACTGCATTCTTCATGCAATCCCCTCCATCCAAAGGTTGTCTGGAAGAGATCGCTCTAAGCGTTAAGACCGTCAATCGTATAACATTGGTTAGATTTAAGAAATCATAGTTGTATTCTTTTTTCTGGTTGTGCAATAAAGTGTTCTCTATCTATCTGACTATCTATCTATTTGACGGCCTCGGTGGCGCAGCGGTTTGGCACGCTGACTGTAAAACCGAAGGCCTCGGGTTCGAACCCCGGCCGATCATACTAGGAAACGAACTTTTTTAGTTTGTCTCGGGTCTTGGATGTTATCTATGCATTTATTGTATTAAATCTATCGTCTAGTTAGCACCTGTAACACAAGTCATTTAGTTGTACTTAGTATAGGGCTAACTAGATCTGTGTAATATGTCCGTGAATATTTATTATTATTATCTATCTATATTTATTGTATTTCTTCTTTTTATTGTGCCTCCCCGAGTGGCGAAGTTTGGCAGTCAGCTCTGCAAATTTATCTCTGTCCCCCGCAAGGCGGAAGAGCTCGCCAGAACTTGCGATCCCTTTCCACTGCCTTCACGCATTTTCCTAATTTGAATTTGGAATTATCTTCTTTCAAATTTAAACTCTTAAATGATACCAAAACCAGCCAGGTACAAATAGTATAGCCAAAGAGATTTTGTTACAAGTTCATACATTCTGTTTCTCTTCATGTCTGTCTCTCTCGATGTCTTTCTCCAGCCTACGCGTTTGCCAGTTATTTTACCCATTATTAGTTGCAAAAGACAGTATCTTGGTACTTTCCGCTGCTTTCAGCTGTAAAACTAGTCGAGTAGAATAATGTGTGCACTTATCCGTAAGTGGAGTTTCTTCAACGGTTGTTGTTTTCATAAAGATATTCAACGATGCAATATGGGCACTAGATAGAGATCTTGGCTGGCACTCAAACAGTCTCTGTACGGGAATTTAGTTTCATTCCATTGTCTGGCGTACTTGTACTTGCATTAAAGCAATTTGGCATTTTTATCTTTTGTCTCATGTCCACTATATTTCATATTATTAATTTTAAACTAGATCGCTTTACAGCGATCGGATTTAGCCATTTCTGAAAAAAAGGATCTTGTATGACAGACAGACGATTCTTTAATTCTTCTGTTTTTTCCTCTTGACCTACGCAGCCCTAATAGTACTGTTTTACTATTTCCTACAAAAAATGGAATATTATTTTATGTCACGGGTAGTAAAAAACATTTATTTCATGTTGTCATGTTTCTCTGCAAATCTGTATTTGCGTCAAAATTTACGTTAAGATGTTTATTACATTCTACGAGGTTACATGAAAATTTGGATAAATATGCACCTTTTCTACATTATAATTACTATTTGAAACTTTATTTTACACTTTTTTCCAATTGCCTCTTGTCTACTCCCAGGAATGGTAAGACTTACATATTTTATATTTCCTTTGCAACTTCCTGTAGTGAAAGTCCTGACCAGTAACTGTCTCAGCGTGGTCCCAATTCAATGCGATAATCTGTTAGATTCTGGCATCTAAGGTATGGAATATTAAATTGACAGAGAACTCTAAAATTCATAAAAAATATTATATATGATGGAATATCACTTGAGAACAGCTTGACTTATCCGCCTGATTGTTTTTTGACTATACTTTGTGTTTTTTGTTTAAAAATATTTCATAACAACCTTGTATGATTTTTTTTAAACCGCAACGTACGCAAATAAATTAATTAGAGTATGAATTTGTGTTTCAGTTCTCGACCACCTTTTAGAACGCTTTCGTCACACATTAAAGGATAACTAGATTGTAAGCATTACCGTGATATTATAACATGCAATGTTATTTATAGTTGTATAGTTGTATAGTGCAAAAAATATATACACTTGTATCAACGTGAAAAAAATTCTAAGGTTTTTAAACGTTAACGCTTAAAAAACCGGCACCGGCTGCCGGCACCGTCACGGAGAGCCGTCACGTGGTGTGAAGTACGACAGCGGCGACGCCGCTACTCGCGCGTTTTAAATGTCAGTACTGGCGACTTTCATTAACTGTCAAATTCTGACATTTTAGCGCTACGAACCGCGTGACTTGCGCCATCGTACAACTCGTGCAGGCCTAGAAATTAATGGAATTAATCATTCTTGTTAGACGATAACTAATACAAATACAATAGATTGTACGGCCTCTGTGGCGCAGCGGTATTAGCGCATCCGCCTACAAGAGGTCCCGGGTTCGAACTGCGGCTGGAGACAAAAAAACAACCCCAGGTTCTGGATGTTTCCATGTTTGTGATGACGTTATTCTAGTGTGGGGCCAGAAGCAATTTATGCACCTGTACGTAAATGTTAAGTGAAATGTTATGTTATTTATCATTACCAAATAAAATTACAATCAATTTCAATACAGATTATTGGCGACCCTCTTAGGCGACCTTATTGGCGAGGTCAGGGATGTACTGTGAGGACCGTCTCATCATAAAGTCTCTATATTTTAATTAGTTTTTTTTTTCTAATCATACGTTTTCACGGCTTATCTTACGTTTAACAACTTTTTGTCATTGGCATTGTAGGTTTTTACAACTTTTAGGCTTAGCGCAAGTCGTATCGCTGATAGGCCGTCAGAATAGAGGCAGTGTTATATTTAGAAGCGGTGCTTTCTGGAAGGCAAACCCGTTTCGTCTCTTCGATTCAGGTGGAATGGAGCTCTCTCCTGAGGTTACCGCCCTTTGAGGTTAGCTCAGGTGCGGTAGTGTGGTTTCTGTCACTTTGTGCTTCCACATAAACATTTCCGACTTTGACTTGGGATCTTTATAACTTTTTAAAAAAAATAAAAGCGACTTCAAATGCGTGAACACAAAAAAAACTAAAAATTAAAAAATAATTCCTAATATCTATTACCTAATACTATAATTTTCCTAAACTATGTCAAAGTAATTAAAGTTAAACCAGCTAAATATCTTACAATAGTTATACTTATATACCTTGCTTTTTGGAGTCGATTAAACTTTAAGGTATGTACGAGTACATACCTTAAAGTTTAATGATTTTACAGGAATAGGTATAATTTTTTCAAGTTTGGTTTGTACTCCAGAAAGTCAAATCATGGACTTTTTAAGCGTTTCCGAAATAAAAATCGGAACGCTTATATATATAATAGTTGAGAAAAATTACATAATTTTTACGTCTTGTTACTCTTTCAAACTCTAAAATATACGGAAATTAAAGATTATACATAAACTCACGCCTGTATCCTAAAGTAGTAGGTAGATAGTAGTTCAGAGTGTCACACTTTAGGAATAATTCAGCAAATACTGAATGTGACATTCAAATCCATACTAATTGCTGTCGCAAAGGATTTAGGATCTGCCCTTTGCAACGAGTGAGTCAGACATGTATTATTCTTGTGAGCCGATTTTGCGTATCAATTTAGCTGAGTTTGAGTTTGATGGCGCGCGAAACTGCACCGACGACGCACTTTGTGTGGTCGCTCGCGGAAGTTCATTGTCGAAGAGCGACCTTATTCCCAGACCTTGTGCGGAAGCGAGAGACCCAGGTTCGATCCCCAGTGCGGGCATGTACCTATAACTTTGTGGCGAGCACATGTCAACTCTGCGCGCGCACTACAAACTCCAACATTCCTGCATCGCGCAATCAAAGTGTTTCAATGACATACCATAGGTATAACGTCCGACTAACAACAGTTGGACCTGCTGTCCCCAGGCATACGATCTGCCTGGCGGGAAATTTCCCGTTATAGTGGAAGAGCAAGATCATCCGCTCTTCTCTATAACTTTGTTTAATTTCAAAGTTACATACATTTGTGAAGTTGTAGTCGCAATACCACACGCTATAGTGAAGGAAAACATCGTGAGGAAATCCGCGGCTTGGTTGGCTCCGCACGTATTGACTAGTCTTTCCTGTGGGCTAGGCCAACTAAGATGTCAGGATTGGTATAGTGCTGGGCAAGTTTACACCATTTAAAACCATGTCCCAGGCACTGCCCATCCGATTGGTCCCTTCACCCATCAATGTGAGTGAAGATGTCCCAGGACGGTGTATAAATCTTCTCATTACGTAGATGCAGAGGTGGACGCCTGGGGCAACCATCTTTAATCGTTCCTGTTCTTTTGTTCCAGGCGGGTGCTTCGGCTCGACGAAGAAGCGCACCATCGTGGGAGGTTGGGCCTTCGCCTGGTGGCTGGTCACTGATGTCCAGCGCATCTCCCTTGAGGTACTCTCTGCTGCAGTTCCTTTACACAATGCCCAGGCCTTTCACACGTATTGTGTGTGTATCGTATCTACCATTCAGTGAAGCTTTGAGGCTGCTGTCACATCTGGCATCCAAGCACGCCGATCACAAAATATGTAATTGTTGTAAAAAGGAGTATAGATTTGATAAGTGTGCTCTGAGGTACCACTGGATAATCAAATTACTAGCATGCCAGATGTAAAATGCCAGACCTAAGGCTTGACACACACAGGAAGGTTGTTTTATAGATCCCGTCTCCTTTATATTGGTTTCGTCTCGTCCTTTAATTACATCTTCTTACAATATAAAAATGAATCGCTGAATGTGTTGGTAAGCGCAAATCTCGAGAGCAGCTAAACCGATTTCGTTAGTTCTTTTTTTAGAATATTCTTTAAAGTCCGAGGATGGTTCTTACGGAGGGAAAAATAAAAAAAATTAAGAATCGGCTGTTAGGCGGTACAAAGTTCGCTGGGTCAGCTAGTATTTTAATAAAATTAAATGGAAAGTCGACTCGTTTTTCCGCACTCCCGCTCAACGCCCTTTCTGGATATCCCAGGCTATGCGTGACTAATCTCGTGACATAAACGGCAATGTCAATGGACTGATCACATCTGTCAAAGGATGATACTGGTACCACACCGATGTAAAAAGGCAGTTGGTGCCTTATGCGTTGCGCATCTCTCTTGAGGTTTCAGCTGTATATGTTGTGACAGTTACTTAGAAATCGACCCAGACATAGGTCGATTTCCTAAAGCAGTGTAATAATGATTTATTAGGTATTTTAATAGTCGTTAGGCCAAGTCAGAGACCTTAGGGCGGCTTCAAAACGTTTGACAGTAATACCAACCACTAGTCTTGCATGCCTCCACCAATCCGGACTTGGCCCCCGTGGTGGAGTATAGCCTATACCTTCCTCAAGGAAGAGACCGGTGCCCCTCGGTGGGGACATAATGGGTTGATGACAATGTTGATGATGATTTTTAATAGATTACTATTCTAAAGGAGTTTACAACGCACGCAACGAGAGCACGCGGATTCTCAGGCCCAAAAATAGAAAAGCTGGACTCATGACCGTGCCTAAACGGACATTAAGCCCTGAAAGCCTGACATTGCATTAGTTACGAATTTATTCGTCGGCGCGGCCCGCTCTGTCAATTTTCGCGCTCCCAATAGTCTGGACTGGTATATATTGGCCGGACATGACCGTAAAAAGGAGAACGTGTCTGGTAACCCTAGTTGTTACATAATGGATCTTTATGGAACAGAATACAGTAGAAAAAAGAATAGAAAATATGTATTTATCTTCAAACGAAGTGAGGCACAACAATCACTTATACATGGGCATTAATGACAATCTAGCTAGAGAGACATTTATTTAACAGCATATGAATTACAAATGAAGATAAAAAGGTCTGTGCCTTGGCTTGTAACTAATTTACACCACTGTGCAACTAGTTTCAGGCAAGGCCTTGTTAAACTAAATGATATACCTATACATCCGGAACGAGATTATCCGACAAAAAACTAAAGTCACTGACGTAGTTCAGAAGTGTAGCAGGCTGAAGTGGCAGTGGGCTGGTCACATCTGTCGCAGAACCGATGATCCTTGGAGAAGACGGGTTCTTGAATGGAGACCACGAGTCGACAAGCGTGGGGTAGCACGCCCTCCGGCCAGATGGCCGTCGCGACGGCCTGAAAAAGGTGGCTGGTGGTGACTGGATGGCGAAAACGGGAGATCGGGTCTTGTGATGCACCCTGGAGGAGGCTTATGTCCAGCAGTGGACTGCAATAGGCTGAAATGATGATGATGATACCTATACATGCGCAGCGCTGGTTGTTAGTAAAACACGTTGAAATAGACACCAATCTTTAACTCAATGTTGTCCCCAGGTTATGACCCTTAACCCCATGTGCGAATTCGTGGAGACGGCCCAGGGCGTCCCCCTGACGGTGACCGGCGTAGCGCAGTGCAAGATCATGAACGAGGACGAGCTGCTCACGACGGCGTGTGAGCAGTTCCTCGGCAAGTCCGTGCGCGAGATCAAGATGACGGTGCTGCAGACCCTGGAGGGGCACCTGAGGGCTATTCTTGGTAAGTACCTCTGTATTAAAGAATCGTAATAATCTCGTTTGTGAGCTGTTGACGACGAAATTTGAATAGTGATTTTGAAATTTGTAGTCGGCAAGTCCGTGGCGGGGGAGGGGGGGATCAAGATGGTTGTCCTACAGACCCTGGAGGGGCATCTATTATCAGTGATTACCTCTCTTTTAAAGTAATAACCTCGTTTACGGGCTGTTCGTATGTGAACAAGGCCGTGGCAAGTCCGTGCGCGAGATCAAGATGACGGTGCTGCAGACCCTTGAGGGGCATCTGAGGGCTATTCTCGGTAAATACCTCTGTATTAAAGTTGTAATAACCCCATGAAGGCGTGTGAAGAGTTCACTGTCAAGTACACGGTGAAATAAAGCAAGATACCACTAGCCGATAATGGAATAAAACTTATTGTGACGTTGTGCTGCCCTAGCTGGAGCGAAGTCTGAGGGGTTTTCTCGGGCAAAAAAATCAAAGTTGTAAGTCACGCCTGGTCCCGATGTCCAGACAGACAGAGACCAGGGTTTGCCACTTCCCGTGCATTTTCAGGAGAAAATGTCTTTCGCTTTATCAAGTTGTATGTGAGTTGCTGCAAACACACACCCCGGTTTGGGGTAATTTCTATTTTGCCTTTCGCTAATACGCCTATTCGGTCGATGTGTGGAACGGATTGGTAAGTTGGGAGTATAAAGTTTTATAAGCCTGCGGCACACAGGACGTGGACGTGGGACGAGGGCGTGGAAAAGACGCGTTGCGTTGTATAGAATTCGCCTTAAAGCACGAAGCGAGGGGCGAACGGGACGTAGCCCACACGGGCTACGTCCCGTTCCTTCAGTACATTTTGTATGAGAGTGAATTGGAAATATGGCGCGTCTTTTCCGTGCCTTAATCCCACGTCTCTTTTGTGTGGCCGCTGGCATATTCTTAACCCAATAAATTCTTTTTTGGCGCCCTCTATTGAGTGACGGTAGAGTTAAAGAGCATTTTCACGCACTGGTAGAGCGATGTGGAGTTCATATTTTTGATTTTATAACAGTTTCTGGCTGGTGTCTCCTCGTTCGCCTAGATGGCATTGTTCTTAATTTCATAACCCATCGGCCACATAGAAGGGGCGCCGAAAAGATGCCGAAAAGACGCGCTAAAGTCTTTTTATAAAAAGTGTAGTGAAAGGACAGGACGCAGCCCACACAGATTCGGGGGGGGGGGGGCGAGGGCGCGAGTTCCATACAACGCGTCGCGTCTTTTCCACGCCCCCCGTCCCATGCCCCTTCTATGTGACCGCTGGGTAATGTTGGAACATAAATTGTTTTCGTCAGTATTTTCCGGCACCCTCTTAAATTACTCTATATAATATTTACATACAGGCACATACATTGAATCTTACCCCACACTAGGATACCACGTGTCGTGGGAACCAGAAACAACGACATCACAAACATGTAAACATCCCAGGTCTTGGATATTTACATGTTTAGTATTTTCTAAGGTTAACACGAGTACTAGACATAATTAAAACTGTTTTAATACGGATTTCACTCGTTTATTATATTTTAACAACTTTCCGACGTTTCGGCACTTTTACAGGTGCCGTGGTCTCGGATGATTCATCCTCTCCGTCAAAGTTGTAAAATTATAATAAACGAGTGAAATCCGTATTTAAACAGTTTTAATTATGTTTACATGTTTGTGATGTTGTTATTTCTGTTTTTTTTTTGTCCCCAGCCGGGGTTCGAACCCGGGACCTCTTGCATTGTAGGCAGATACGCTACCGCTACGCCACAGAGTTCGTCCATCATAGTTGATTTTTAACAACATTAAATTTTGTTCTAAATCTAAATTATGAACATTTAGATTTAGAACCATTTTTATGCAGCCTAAAAACGTTTCACTGCATGACAGAGATTTTCTCTCAGAGAGAGTATGGGATTAATTTGTTACCACGCGCGCCCCACGCGGATTGGCAATCTCACGCGCTGTGGTATTTGAACACCCGCGATATTCGAATATATTGCGATATCCGGGTTCGAATCCCGGCTGGGAACAAAAAAAAAAGCCCAGGTCTTGGATGTTTACATGTTTGTGGTGTCGTTGTTTCTGGTTCCCACGACACAGGGTATCCTAGTGTGGGGCCAGAAGCAATGTATGTAAATGTTATGTTATGTCATTCAGGTTTCCTCACGATGTTTTCCTTCAGGGTTAGCGAGTGGTATTGCTACTATAACTTCACAAATGCACATAACTTAGAAAACAAAGTCATTGGTACATGCCCGCACTGGGAATCGAACCTGGGTCTCCCACTTCCGAGTTCATTGTTTTTGTATTGGCATTTTTTTTATTATTTGAATACTTACTACATTTTCATTTCTATTATTGGGAATATTCCATAATAACGAAATTAGTGAAAACATTTACTAGTTACTTATGCGGTTCGAAAGACGAACAAACAGACATCGCGACGACGTGGGCATATTGATAAGGTCCAGTTGGTCACGCATTGGGCGCGGATCTCTAAGGGTGTTTACACATGACGCCGCAACAGCAGCGTCTTTCACCGCTGCGTGCGTATAATCGTCGCGCCGCGGCGTGTAAATCTCTAAATTCTAGGGTGATTTAGGCTTAGCACTACGATTAGCACTTCTGTCTTACAATCCTCCATCAACCCGGACTTGGCCCCCGTGGTAGAGCATGGCCTAACCTTCCTGTGATGCAGAGAGAGATCCATGCCCCAGCAGTCGAGACGTATAATATTGATATCGACTACGATTAGCATTATGCTTTTTCAACGCGCGAAGTTATTAGCAAAAATCTGTGAGATACGGAAATTGTATATGTTACAGTCAAAACTCTTAAACTAGTTTTGACTGCTAAAATCTGTCAGAAAAAATTAGTTAAATTCTCATATGTATCCAACAATGTCGAGTTGGTTTTCGGGCTTACATGTTCAACCTATCACTCTCCTTCGCGTTCCGCTGTGCTACGCGCTTCTTCGCACCTATATTTTTGCTGTCGCAAATTGAGTAATGCATCGTTTTACATGTGTTTACCATTTGGTATTTCAAATGTAAGCTTTGGACAAAAGTACTTTTGACTGATTTTAGCAGTCAAAACTAGTTTTGACCGCTTAAGAGTTTTGACTGTGACATATACACGACATATAAATCCCGCGAAAATACTTTCCTGTACGCGATTTAAGTACCGTCAAAAAAAAATCGCGGCGTTTTATTCGCTATGCGTCCTAAGCCTAATGCAACGTAGTAAGCAACTATCAAAAGCCCTTTATACACAAATCACAGAGTCCGGAATCGGAAAGCGACCTGCCGTAGCCTCGCACGATCCACTCTTCCGTCTGACATTCCGGAAGTGGCCGGAACAGACGAGGTACTTTTGACATGTAGGTGCTACATATGCTTTACATGTAGGCTATACAATCGACTGAGGAAGTGACTATCTCAATGTTACTAAAGTAGAGTTGGGATCCACTCCCAGATCACTGTATTATGACATTGTCACTTTTTGTGGTGATCCTCATCTTCTAAAATATAATAAGAGTATATAATGATTATATTCTTTTTAATGCACTAACCCGTGCTAAGAACAATTTAAAAACCTATTTAGAGGCTAAAAATTCCACCCATGCCGGGATTCGAACCCGCGACCTCTGGCTATCCGTGCCAGCGCTCTTCCAACTGAGCTAATGGGCGACTCACCGGCATCAGTGAAATCTTGAACCTCTCTACAATACTCTCTGTATTAGGTATTTTATAAAATTGTTCTTAGCACGGGTTAGTGCATTAAAAAAAAATTCTTAGACACATTATTGACAATAATCTAAAAAAATATACATAATCATGTCAAAGAGTAGTAAATTAGGTAATTAATATTAAGTAACCTAAAATTATCTGTGTTAAAGTCAAGTAGATCGTGTTTTTCTGTCAAAAATTCTATCACACTATAATAACATTTGTCAACTAAGATTTTTTTCAATTTATATTTAAACAAATGTATGTCAAGTTCTCTTAGATCTCTAGGTATTTTGTTATAAATTGTAGCCCCCATGCAGAATATACTTTTTTGGAGTAGAGCAGTATTTGCCCTGCGAACACAAACTCTACTGGTATCACCTTGTACTCTGTTACTTACATCGGAAATCGGTTTAAAAATATCTGCATTACGTTTAACAAAAAGTAGAAAAAAGTATAACGGGTTCTTCAATGTTTGACGTAAAAGAAAATATTTCTTAACCTACGAGTACAACTTCATCGCGGCGTAGCCACTTTGATTTGCGATTACAGTGAGTTTGAAACAAAACGTTCACGAAAATTTACGTAAAAAGGTACACATAATTTTAAATCTTTAATAGTACGAGTATAATGATCCTAAGAACATGACTTCAAACCATTGCTAATGTTTTCGAATTCACCCGGAAGATATAGGAAAATTATTTGAACCACAGATTAAACCCACATACCTGGGGAGTTTATGGGCCTAATTTTGCACACTTCCTACCAAAACTTCGAGGTTAATGTATGTATGCATACACTAGACATTATTACATGTATTGAAATAGGTTGAGTAACCACTGTTAGCGAGAAGAAATAGACGGAGTTTTAAGGTTTAGGTTTTACGTATTTATTTCTACACTTTAAATAACTTTAAATCACTTGCATTTGGGAGCCTGAGGTGCCTCGTGTTAGAGGCGAAACGCGTCGCGTGTTTTCTCACACAAGTATCGGTGTTGGTGTGTTCGTGTCTTGCTTCTGCTTGAAAAAGTGGGAGGGAGGGCCGTGCATTAGCTAACCGCATGGTGCTTGTGGGATTTTTTGGCGGAATTTAGCAAGTAATTTTAACTTTTTAACACTTTAAATAAGAAAAGTAAGAATAAAATATAAACATAAACATTACTTTAAATCTGACACCATAGGTACTTTAAAACTAAAACCATCATAACTTTCGTTTGCCGTGTAATGTATGAAATGGGCCAATTGTAGGTAGCTACGTAACCTACTTCTGTGGTACATAATGGTATCACTGGTATAGAGTTTTTTATTCCGTATCAAAGGAATAAAAAAAATGTGTGGTATCGTTGGATTGGTCGCTTAATAATATTGTGAGTGTGGAAAATTATTTTTCATTTCTTAGACTCGGAAAGTAGTGTTGTTTTGATTTGATTATTGGGCGGAGAATGCTGCTTCCCTCCATAGGGAGGGAAAAACTCATACAAATTACTTTCCACCCAAGGGCCGGAATGAACTTGAAAAATAGAACTACTGTCAGTTGTGAAGAGTTTCATGTAATATATAAGCTTTTAAAAAAAAAAAATTAAATAAAATGCGGCCATGTGAGTTTCTAAACAGCCAGTGTGAACTTAGCGCTAACTTCGTTGAGCGGAATAAGCCGCAACAATTACGCGGTGAGTTCCATATTTAAAATTTAAAAGTCGACTTAAATGGCGAGTACTAATCTGTTATAGGATCTCTGACGGAATTCAAAAAAATAGGTAATAATCTTTTATGCTAAGATTTGAATATTAAAAATTAGTTTTTATTTTCCTCATATTCGAAATGAAAAGTAGAGTGTTTAACACGGGTAAAAGAATCAATTCCTACTCGGACTATAGCCGCCCTCGCTGTGCTCGGGCGTCTAAATACCTCGGGAATTGATTCTTTCTACCCTCGTTAAGCAATCTACTGTTTCTATTTAGGGATCCGTTTGCGTCATGTTAAGCTTTAAAGAGCACTTTTTGTTAGAGTATAGGGCGCTCTCCCTTTCTCATGGCCTAACGTTTCTTGGTAGAAACGTGAAAAAAATCAGGGCAGTAGTACATATAATTAACTTATTAGCAAAACTGTTACGGCTAAGTACGCTTCAAGTGTTACCGAGTAATAAGCTAACTTACGACAAAAAAAGAAAACTTCGTACGAAATCTATTGAAAATTATTTTCATGATTTGCTGTTATTTTGTAAAGGAGAAATGTGAATATTGTTAGAATGTTAGAATAGTGGTATTAAACCAACCAGTTTAAACTGTCATGTTAGTACTAAAGACCGCCGCTAGGTGCGCTACTGTCATTGTCTTCATGTCTCTCTTAATTCGACTTCCTTGTAATGTCTGACTGTGCAAAACTACTCCTGTAAATAAATCCAAGTGAAACTATTTAATCCAATTTGAATCGCCCCCAATCCAGTATTAATATCCAAATATTAAAAAAGTCATAAAAAAAAGTTGTTGTAAAACACAAGCTGCTTTTTATTCACGTTTTTCAGGAATTACGAATTTTAAAATAACATATTGGAACATTTCGAAACTCAGGTTTCCTCACGATGTTTACCTTTACGGTCAGCGAGCGGTATTGCTACTATAACTTCACAAATGTACATAACTTAGATAACAAAGTCATTGGTTGCGTGCACTGGGAATCGAACCTGGGTTTCTCATACGAGTTCATTGTTCTACCCACTGGGCTACCGCCGCTCATAGGCTACAAAAAAAAAGTTCCAATAACTCAGCTCGCGTGGACGTCACGGACAGACGGAAGTACAACGTACTTGACCCCTTCTCGCGTACTCTACGGTCAATGTACTTTTAGGTGAGGGTTTTTGCGATCGACTGGTCTAGAAGGAAATCACATTTTTCTGTCCGAGTGGCGCGCTCTACATTTTGAAGGGCAGCTTAGCGAATTTGTGACGCGTGAAAGCTTAATTAATATCTAACAATTAGGTTTCGATACTGTTATGTTGTCGATTTAAAAAATATATATTATTTAGAGTTTCATTAGCGAAATCGTCGCTATCGCAATTTACTTATTGTTGGTTGTGGGTAAACACGGTCGAGTTAACGTTTTGTAGACACGACAGCACAACAACCATTACATTTTAGTTGCAATGGCGGCCGTAACGTAATCGAACAGCGCTTTGATTATGTAATATTTCACGTATACATCTGTGTGGGATGTTTGCTTAGCTCTTCCTTATAGATATCAGGCATAATATGTATCACATGGCGTGGATACCGCAACTCAGTGGATATCTGATACGTGACAGTGCTATTTAGCTACATAATTGTACAACAATCCAGTAGATACACAGATGTATACGTTAAAATTTACATAATCCAGGCGCAGAGTGCACAGTAAAACTTGGAGTGCTATTGATTCGACAAATGGAATCCCCGAGGATTGTGTGGTTGACGAGCACTTTACCGCTGCGCCGATTTCATTCTTTACATACGCGTGTATTTATGAAACACAAGTTCAGCTATCGTGAAATTCTTGAAGGTTTGCATTTTGACAGGAAATGCAGGCGGCAGTGCACAAAGGAAGTTATCGTTAGTTTTGTATTTCTAATGGGTCTTGAACACTGCAGTAGCTGTTTACCTTGACAAAGGTCAGCGGAAAGATAACTGCATATCATTTTACATTTCGCCTTTTCTTTTCATTGTTTTAATGTTCCTTTACAAGCTTAAATTGGCACAGTTGTTATGCGCTTAAAAGGAGGTCTTAGCGTTGTACATTGTATTTGTAAAATTTGATTTCAGGAAATAGAACAAAAACACATATTAACATTTTAAGGTGCTTTGGGGAGCTAAATAAACAAAATCATAACTTGCGTTATAATACGTTTTTATTTAAGTGAACTGGAGAAATCTTAACAACAGTGACAACTATTTTTAGAGCCTACAGTCTAGAACCTAGAAACTACTTGACAACAGACTTTAATCACTTTCCGATTAAAGCTCTAAGCTATTGATCGTACTAGGCATGTAAGCAACTAGAATATTTTTTCAACGTATGTAACAATCAAAAACTAATATTATACTGTCACTGTAATTTCTGAGTGCAATGTAGAATATTCTATGTACCTATTATTTGGCTTACTTGCTACTTTCGGTGTTGAACAGGAACGCCAATCTGACCATCTCTTGGTAGACGATCCGTAGTATCATAAAATGATTCGCCCTTGTATTTGAATCAAATAACAATAACACTTAATAATACTTATTAGAACATAGCTTATGAAATTATTTCCTTTGAACGTCAAGTGAGAAAAAAAGAGAGAGAGAGAGAGAGAGGGAGGGAGTTAGGACGGGAGGGAGGGAGTTAAAGAGGGAGGGAAGGAGGGAGGGAGGAAAGAAGGATGGATGGAAGGAAGGAAGAAAGGAAAAAAGAATTGTTTAAGAATTTATTTTAACATTAATTATAGCCAGAGGTTGCTGGTTCGAATCCCGTCATGGATGAAATTTTTAGCCTCTAAATAGGTTTTTAAATTTGTCCTTAACACGGGTTAGTGCATTAAAAATAAAAATAGTATAATTAATTATACCAACAAGACACATAACATAATCAATATAACCAGATAAATTGACATAATATGACGTTTAGCTCAACAGAAATAAACGAAATACATAATAAATTAAACACAAAATAAGACATAGATTTAGCGTGTGGGGTGTCTAAATTTCCACAAAAGGCAGCTGACACAGCGTTGAAAAAATGCGTTGTGCTGAGGGCTCACTACCTCAGCACAACGCATTTTTTCACACATGTATTGGTCTCGGTGGTGGTGTGTTCGTGTCTTGCTTCTGCTTGTCAAAGTGGGATAGAGGGCGGTGCATTATCTAATCGCATGGTGTTTGTAGGATTTTTTAGGGAAATTTAGCAAAGTAATTTTCACATTTTAATGCTATGATGGATTTCCGCAAAGTAAAGTCTGATTCCATAAAATACAACGCTGGCGTAAAGTCATGTTTTTTTAATGTCACCCTAATTACATATTTTGTGACGGACAATCCAGACAGACAGTTATTTATTACATAATAGAGGAGCTGAACGTAATCAACTACTATTTTAGGGTGCCTTGTCTGTGTATGTATACTTACTCTAAACCAAATGGAAACTTCTGAAATTCAAACCAACATTTGATAATATTACAATTCATTTATTCAAAAACAATATACATTTTTTAAAAACCTATTTAGAGGCTAAAAATTTCACCCATGCCTCTGGCACGGATAGCCAGAGGTTGCGGGTTCGAATCCCGGCATGGGTGAAATTTTTAGCCTCTAAATAGGTTTTTAAATTTGTCCTTAGCACGGGTTAGTGCATTAAAAATAAAAATTAGTATAATATACATTTTGTAAGAAATCTTAAAAAGTAACAAATAATAATATACAGAATTAATACCAATTATTAAGATGTCAGCAAATACAAATAATTAATAGTCAAATTATATAAAACTTATTACTAGAAAGATATATAGAAATCAATTTATCACATCATCACACAAATATTATAAAGGCGAAAGTTCGTGAATGTGTATGTTTGTTATTTCTTCACGTCTAAACGGCTGAAGCGATTTAAATAAAATTTGGTATGGAGTTAGAAGGCACCCTGGATTAACACATAGAATCGATAATCCGCGGTTAACATCGCGGGGCATAGCCAGTTGTTCGTAGAAATGGAAATACTAGCTACAATATTAATAGAACATTAAAATACAATTTTATTTAAAAACCTATTTAGAGGCGAAAAATTTCGAACCCGCAACCTCTGGCTATCCGTGCCAGCGCTCTACCAATTGAGCCAATGGGCGACTCACCGGCATCAGTGAAATTTCGAACCTCTTTACACTATTCTCTGTATTACGTACAGGCAGCGACATCTGGCTTAAGCAAATTGCATCACTTACAGCCCCGACTACCTACTTTGCAGTTAGGTTTTACATCGGAACGATATCACTGTACCCACATGATTATATTTTTATTTTTAATGCACTAACCCGTGCTAAGTACAAATTTAAAAACCTATTTAGAGGTTTTTTCGGTGTGCGGGTAGTTAACAAGTCATACAAGTTCGTTAGCAACTGAGTTTAATTAATTAAATTCACAAGTATAAACATATAATTATTACATGCTAGTAAGTTAGTTTCAAACTACAATACCTGCCAGCTGTATTGCACAATAAATTCACTCACTAACACATCAAAAGTTTACCATGGAGGCCCTAAGAAAATCTGTCTCAGAGCTCTCGGTTCACTTCAGCACACAAATGGAGGCTTTCCAAAAACAACTGAACACAGGGACCGACACTGCAACCTCATCTACGGCCTCCAGCCTGCCTTCTGACTATGCCGTCTTCCAGTCGTTTGTTATACTGTCACTAAACACACTTCAGCGGCAACTGGACTTATTAGCCCGTGAAACGGATAGTATGGAGATGCGGAGCCGCAGGAAGATGGTGCTACTTCACGGATTGGCTGAGACTGACAAGAAGGACACCCCTTCAGTCGTGCAGGGAGTGCTTGCTCAGCTAAACGTTAATATTGCCACAGAGGACATTAGGCGGTGTCATCGAATGGGGCGTCCCAGTGGAGGCCGTGCCAGGCCAATCTTAGTGAAGTTTGGCGCCACCGAGACGAGGGATAAGGTTTGGTTTGCAAAAACCAAACTAAAAGGCTCTGGTAAGACACTATCAGAGTTCCTCACTCGGCCCCGGCACGAAGCGTTCATGGCAGCACGGCAGCGGTTTGGCGTAACGAATTGCTGGACTCGGGAGGGCGCAATTCACATCCTGGCGTCGGACGGCTCACGCCACAGGGTAATCACTCTATCGGAAGTCGAAAGCATCGCTGCGGCGGCGGACGGCTCGGCGGAGGACGGCCCAGCTTCGGCGCCGACTCCGGCGCAGACGGGCCCCAAACAGAAGCAGAAAATCGTCGAGTCCAGCAGATCCAAAAGGAATGTGATGCAGAAGAAGAAATGATTGATACTTTGCGTATGTGTGTGTATCGTCCGAGATTGGTACCTATTTTCTTTACTATTTCTACCCTTCAATGTTTTGTGTTCAATGTATTGTTTACTAAACGTCACGTAACGTGAAACTGACTTGTCCACAGACTACAGAGATACTTTTTTTTTCCATTGTTGCGTTTCGTTCCATCAATATGTCAAAACTCGTCTCGGACCTGTGTAATTTGTTTACTGATATTTCCTTCGTTTTTTTTTCTCTCTTGTAGTGCAGCTGGCGGGTGGTCGGGGCCAGTAATTTATTTATTTTTTATACATAGGTATTACATATTACCTATAAGTACAATTTATTTAAACTTATTTATTTTATCTCGTAAACCTACTTCAATAATACACTTCTATGTCTGACGACGACGTTAGCGAATATTTATCTATTCATTCTCCTTCGGATGGATTGAGTAGCAACGAATGTAGCTTCCATAGCATTCCCTCTCTTGCTGAGTCCCTCGAGTCCCAATTTTCTGATCTGCAGAAAAATTTCAACGTTGTCCACATTAATGCACAGAGCATTCCTGCGCACTTTCCTGATATGCTGGCAACATTTGATATTATGAATGTGCATGCCATTCTCATATCTGAATCTTGGCTCAAACCATGTCTCCCTTCAACCTCTTACTCTCTTCCTGGCTTTCACCTAATTCGTAACGACCGGATTGGTTGTGGTGGTGGGGGTGTGGCGATTTACGTACGGGCTCATATTCCTTTCTCTGTCATTAGCTTATCTGCTCAGCCCTCACCCCCAAATGCAGGAGAACATTTACTTATAGAGGTCCTCCTGTTCCACACCAAGGTACTATTAGGTGTCTATTACTGTCCATCTATGCGTGTCCCTTTCTTTAATTCCTTTGAAAAACTTCTGGAGAACATTACCCCTCTGTACAGCCATAGTATAATAATGGGTGATTTTAACACATGCTTGGTTAAAAATGACCACCGTTCCTCTACTCTCGTGTCCCTTCTAAAGTCAAGCAACATTACAGTTCTCCCTCTTGACACCACTCACCATTTCCCTAACTGTACCCCCTCACTTCTGGACTTAATTCTAGTCTCCTCATCCCAACATGTTGCTTCACATGGCCAGTTCCCAGCGGATGCCTTTTCGTATCATGACCTTATCTTTCTCTCGTATAAAATTCGTCCCCCCAAAGCAAAGCCGAGGATACTCTTCCAACGTAATTTTGGTGCCATGGACCTAGACCAACTCAGAGAGGACGCTCTGAGTACCGACTGGTCTGTGGTGGCTAGTGCTGACACTGTTAATGAGCAAATCACCATTTTCAACACTCTTCTCACTAATCTTTATGACATCCACGCACCTGTTAGAGCTGTCAAAGTGAAGCATCTGCCGGCACCTTGGCTCACTGCTGATATCAGGGAAGCCATGCGCAGTAAAGTAGCAGCCAAATCAAGGTACAAGGTTAAACCAACGGATCATAACAGGGATCGTTTTTTGTGGTTACGGAATCACTGCAACAAGGTGTGTAGGGATGCACAACGTCGCCACATTCACGAATCTGTCGAAAACGGTGATCCAGCCAAAGTCTGGAAATTTCTTCGGTCCCTAGGAGTTGGCAAAGCACGTCAGGACCCCTCTCCCAAAGACTTGAATATCAACTCTCTCAACCAACATTTCTCTTCGGCTTCCTCCCTCGATGGAAACACAAAAGAACGTACACTAAATTACCTTTCAACGCTTCCAACTCCTAATTTCCCTTCTTTTTATCTTAGTCAATTTTCCGATTGTGATGTTAAGAGGAGCATAGAATCTATCACTTCTAGTGCGGTTGGCACTGACGCCATCAGCAGAAAAATGATCATGCCCATCCTGGATGTTTTAGTTCCCGTCATTGCTGGAATCCTTAACGGGTTGATAGCGGCTGGTGTGTTTCCAAACACCTGGAAAGAAGCACAAGTCACCCCTCTACCAAAGAAATCCCACCCCACCTCCTTTTCCGATTACCGTCCTATCTCCATACTGCCATTCCTTTCAAAAGTCCTAGAGCGCCTTGTCCACCATCAACTCAGTACTTTCCTAAATACGAATCACCTCTTCAATCCTCTCCAATCAGGCTTCCGTGCTGGGCATAGTACTGTGACTGCGCTTATTAACATCACCGACGATATACGGCTTGGTATGGAGAACGGTAAGCTAACTGTCCTCACGCTGCTGGATTTCAGCAATGCCTTCAACATGGTGGACTTTGACATCTTGTTGGGGATATTGCGTTCTCTTAACATATCTCCAACGGTTATTGACTGGTTTCGTAGTTATCTACACGGGCGCCGGCAGCGTATACGCATTGATAACTCCTATTCTACCTGGTGTGCTACAACTGCCGGTGTCCCACAAGGTGGCGTGTTGTTTCCTCTTCTTTTTGCTATTTTCATCAACGGTATTTCCGAAAATCTCACTTCTTCCTACCACCTTTACGCAGATGACCTCCAGATTTACACACAATCTCCTGTGAATGATCTACATCTCGCAATCGAAAAAACCAACACAGATCTCACTCATATTTTAGACTGGAGCAGATCGTACGGCTTAAAAATAAACCCAAGCAAGACTCAAGTCATTGTAATAGGCAGCCCAAAAATGATTTCGAAGGTAAACTTTGAACATCTTCCACGAGTTAAATTTGACAGCGTTCAAATCCCATATAGTGAGAAGGTGAAGAACTTGGGGATCATCATTGACAGGTGTTTGTCCTGGTCGCCACAGCTAGCGGAGGTGAGCCGGAAAATGTTCGCTTCAGCGGCTTCTCTGAAAAGATTACGTAATTTCCTGCCAACTTCGACCAAGATTGCGCTTGCCCAGTCTCTCTTACTTCCTATCCTCGACTATGCTGATGCCAGCTATCTTGACCTTACCGAAGAGCAACTAAATAAACTTGAGCGCCTCCAAAACTTCTCTATCCGGTTCATATTTGGCTTGCGAAAATATGACCATATCTCCGAATATCGCTTAAAACTCAAGTGGCTCCCTATCCGCCTCCGTAGGAATGCTCATATTCTTTCCACTCTCTATTCGGTGCTGTTCAATCCAGCCACACCTCTGTATCTCAAAACTCGCTTTGAGTTTTTATGTGATACGCACAGTCGGACTTTGCGATCCGGTCACAATCGATTGCTGAAGACACTAAGTCATTCGACAAGGTTCTTCAGCCAATCCTTTACTATTACAGCTGTCCGCCTGTGGAATGATCTTCCCTTGGACGTAAGATTGTCACCGTCCCTGCCAATATTTAAAAACAGAGTGCATAACCATTATTTTTCCTTATTGTAAGTTTTTTTATTTGTATTTGTGAAATCCCTTTCTAGTATTATGTAGGTATATTTTTCGTTCATGTCCTATGTTTTTTTTTTTTCCTTGTGTATGTTTATTTTTATTTATTTCATATTTATGTACCGTTTATGTATGTGTATCAATTTCATATTTATGTATCGTTTATGTATGTGTATCAACTATATAATAATATGTTATCTAATATTGTTTAGTTGCGCCGACTACCCGTATTTCAGTTTCCGTTTCTTCTTTTCCGTCAATGGTTGTCTGGAAGAAATTACTTTTAGTAATAAGGCCGCCACTTGTACTGTACTATTATTTTATAAGTCTCTTATGTAATCCTTGGTGTACATGCAATAAAGAATATTCTATCTATCTATCTATCTAAAAATTTCACCCATGCCGGGATTCGAACCCGCAACCTCTGGCTATCCGTGCCAGCGCTCTACCAATTGAGCAATTTTACAATTTTATTCTCAGCTACTGAGTAATATCCTTGACCTAGGTCATGAACTCATCGTCATTCCACTGACTCAAAACATATTCCTCCATGTAAACTTCTAAGGTCATGGATTTGTATATGTTACGACTAGAAGACAACATGTGGCTACGACTAGTTTTATTTAACCGGTTATAAAATATAGCTTGTGCCCTGTGACAGCTGTCATCGAACACGCCTAGTAAGTTCCGAATTTTGTAACAGTAAATTTCACTTTAGAAAACATAATACTTTATGGATAGAAGTACACGAATAGTGATGCCTATGACTAGACATCATAACCACGGAATAATTATCGACAGTGTTAGTACAATTATATTAAAATCTCCTTTTGTGGTCTATGTTCCGTAAGAGTGCCGACTACTAGTATACGCATCAATGGTATACGTTACGTGTTCCTTCCCAGCATCTCTCTCACAACAGATAAATTAATATTCCTCAGTTTTCTTTTCATAATAATGAAGTCAGTAATATCAATTACTGTTCAATGACAGCAACAATCGATATTTATTAAGAACGGCTTTGAACGTCGTCGAAGCCCTACGCACTTCACATTGACATCTGTCACAGGGCTAAAGCTATATTTTATATTGACAATAGATGTCGCCATTAGTCTTAGTTAAATCTAGTATCAGCCGATTGTTTTCGGGTAAAACTTCGTCCAACCAAACCCTACTGGCTTATACTAGGCCTAGCCGTAGTATTTAACTTTGTAGTGTTACACTTGTAGTGTTTAATACAGGAATGACTATTTCTGGGTATCCTTTGATCGTATTTCAAAGGATTGTTTGTGTATCTTGGCACTTTCACTTGCTACAGACTATAAGTACTAGTAGGTATGGTGTGGTGCCTTGAAATATTAACGACACGTTTACTTTCGTCGATCGATAGAAACAATATCGGGAAATAAGTTTACATCGAAATAATAAAGCGGTGATAGCGCAGCGGTAGACCGCCGGCCTCACATTTAGGAGGTCGTGGGTTCAAATTCCATGTACCAGTGACTGTTTTCTAAGCTACGTACATTTGTGAAGTTATAGATGCAATATAAATTGCTAACGGTGAAGGAAAACATCGTGAGGCAACCTGATTTTCTGAGATGTTCACATCTCAATCACTCAGGTTTCCTTAGCGCTTGAAATTGGCTATCCGGTGGACACGCGTCTTTTTTAACTCTCACTCTCTGATTACATTCTTTTTAATGCACTAATCCGTGCTAAGGACAATTAAAAAAAAAACCTATTTAAAGGCCTCATTCCACCCATGCCGGGATTCGAACCCGCGACCTCTGGCTATCCGTGCCAGCGCTCTTTCCAACTAAGCTAATGGGCGACTCACCGGCATCAGTGAAATTTCGAACCTTTTTACAATATTCTCTGTATTACGTACAGGCAGCGACATCTGGCTGAAGTAATTTGCATCACTTGCAGCCCCGAGTATCTAGTTTGCAGTTAGGTTTTTACATCGGAATGATATCGCTGTACCCATATGATTACATTCTTTTTAATGCACTAACCCGTGCTAAGGACAATTTTAAAAAACCTATTTAGAGGCTAAAAAATCCATCCATTCTCACTCTCTGGTCTCTCTCTCCTTCCTGAAGACCTATGCCTCACAGGGCGACGTATTTAGATTGTATTACATAACTTAGTTGCATTAGACCGTAACGAATAATCGCGATGAGATCTCTATAGTGTGTATCTTCCTGTTGGGTTGGTTTAGACCTATGGAGAGGATGAAGGAAAAAAGATTGAATGTGGGTGAAAGCGCCTGTAGCGGACGTCCCAGGTGAACAGACTTCGATCGAATAGGGGGTGTATTAGCAAAGGGCAAGACAAAAAGTACCCGAAATCGGCGTACGTACATGCAGAGACTAATGAAAGTAGATGAAACAAAGGTGATCTGTGCCTACCCCTCTGGAATACAGGCGTGTTATGTTATGTTTTCTTCCTGTGGATCATCTGAAAATATACTCTTGGATACTCCTACAGGTAGTCAGCCGAGCAATTGGCTTCTCTATGGTATCTTTAATCTCATATGAGGTTAGACATAACTTGGCTACGTAATTTACTATTTACTCAGCCGTTCGTCAACAGATGTCTTTACATTATCCGTTCATTGTGTGATCCCGCCAGACCTATGCCCCGTACGTGACGTCGACAGCCCCAAGTTCGTCAATAAGTTTCGAAATACAACCTTGTTACAGTAGTAGATACTTCACGGTTAGTTACCATTCGTGACTCACGCTAACTTGGTGCTCCTCGTGCCTTATGACGTGGCTAACTTTCGGTCCGTTGCATCATTTTGTGCTTAGCCGTCGGCCGTTTTTATAGGGTTGGCAAGACAATCAAAGGCAGAGGTTTATTTATTATGAATATTATAAGTACAGTATTTATCTATGAAGCGCTCGTGGCCTAGTCGAATCGAGTTATTGGAATCGATCACTCGAATTTGGCAACAACAGGCGCGGTCAGGTGCAGGATTGGTGGCCGTCCTGTGACTACCTCTAGTGGCATTTTTCCAAGCGCTTCAGTGGCATGGCAGTCCTTAAACCAAGTCAGAGGTCTTATGGGCGGCTTGATAACTTCTGACAGTAAGGCCCGCCACTGTCTTACAATCCTCCTGACCCGGAATTGGCCCCCGTGGTGGAGTATGGCCGAACCTTCCTGCGATTCAGGAAGAGACCCGTGCCCCAGCAGTGGGGACAAGCAAGGGTTGATATATAGTATTTATTTATACGGACCCTCGGCTTGGTTGGCTCCGCACGCATTGACTTGGCTTTCCTGTGTAGTCCACAGACTAGGCCGACTAACGGACAGGATACTATAGGTGCTGGGTAAGCCTACTCCATCTAAAACCATGTCCAAGGCACTGCAGCGAGAGTAGTCCCTTGGTCGTGTTGTATAACTTTTATATTGGAATGACTTAAACTGTTGCTTTATTTGTACTGTTTATTTTATAATAATACTTACAGAAAGACTGGTTAAAACGGATAAGCAGGTAAAATAGTCAGATCTAGTCAATGTGTGAGGTGGTTATGATGAAAAATGAGGGAAATTAATTAAAGGTTAAATAATTCCCGTTTCACATGACAATAATTACCGTTAATTGGTAATGAAAAGTTATTAGCGATTGATGTATTAGAGGTCAAAACCGACCATGGCACCAATATTATGAGCTCAAGACATATAATAAAATAATCGTGGTAAGAATACAGTTTATTTGTCAGCTAAGTGTATTGAAAAACTTAAGTTAAATAGAACGGTTTATTAAAAGATTTGAAACCTACCTGCTTCAATTACTTTGAAAGGATACCGATTAAGAAGTTAGAATAGAATATAATATTTATTGGGTAAAAACATTAGTACACAGCTTTTACAAAATGGTTTTACTTAATGCTATACATACAAAAATAACGATTAGCTTCTGACGCTGTGCTAGGTTAAAAACCTGTGTTACAGCAATCAGTGCCAATTCCCCACCGAAATGACAATGTTAATTTGAGTTCGGATTGTACAGACAATTAGTTTCACTTTAATATATACGATAAAACAGACTCTCACTCTATATAGATTAACTTGTGCGTCACGCTTATGTAATGCAATCGCCTACAAGCACACACATTTCGCAGAACTTAAACGAGCTTGGCCTGCCACAGTTTGCATCCTCTTTTTGCTATCGCTACCGCGACTGCGTGCTTCAAGTCACGTAGGCACATCCCTTGGGTTAGGGACTTGTGGGACGCGGTGAAAGTCTTTTTGCTTGCCTGCTATCACTTTCAGGCCAATGGCCCGAGGGGCGAGTCTTTAAAGTGCATAGTTGTTTACTAGAGACATATTAGTACGATGGTCGCCTAATGGGTAGAGAAGCGGTGGTAGCCCAGTGGATAGTGAACCGGTGGTAGCCCAGTGGATAGTGAACCCGTGATAGCCCAGTGGATAGTGAACCGGAGTTAGCCCAGTAAATAGTGAACCGGAGGTAGCCCAGTGGATATTGAACCGGTGGTAGCCGAGTGGGTATAAAAGCGGTAATAGCCCAGTGCGTAGAGAAGCGGTGGTAGTTCAGTGGATATAGAAGCGGTGGTAGCCCTGTAGATATAGAAGCGGTAGTAGCCCAGTGGGTAGAAAAGCGGTGGTAGCGTTGTTGATAGATAAGCGGTGGTAGCCCAGTGGATATAGAAGCGGTGGTAGCCCTGTAGATATAGAACCGGTGGTAGCCCAGTGGGTATAAAAGCGGTGGTAGCGTTGTTGATAGATAAGCGGTGGTAGCCCAGTGGATATAGAAGCGGTGGTAGCCCTGTAGATATAGAAGCGGTGGTAGCCCAGTGGGTATAAAAGCGGTGGTAGCGTGGTTGATAGATAAGCGGTGGTAGCCCAGTGAATATAGAAGCGGTAGTAGCCCTGTAGATATAGAAGCGGTGGTAGCCCAGTGGGTATAAAAGCGGTGGTAGCATTGTTGATAGATAAGCGGTGGTAGCCCAGTGGATATAGAAGCGGTGGTAGCCCTGTAGATATAGAAGCGGTGGTCGCCCAGTGGGTATAAAAGGGGTGGTAGCGTTGTTGATAGATAAGCGGTGGTAGCCCAGTGGATATGGAAGCGGTGGTAGCCCGGTGGATATAACAGCGGTGCTAGCCCAGTGGGTAGAACATTGGACTTGGAGACCCAGGTTCGATTCCCGGTGCTAGCATGTACCTCTGACTTTATTTATTTTTAAAGTTACGTACATCTGCAATAGCAATATCACGCTAACTGTGAAATAAAACTTCGTAAGGAAACCCGCGGCTTGGTTGGTTCATGTAGGCTAGGCCGACTAAGCTGTCAGGATAGTATAGGCATTGAATTTAAATTCAATGGTATAGGTGCTGGGCAACCCAACTCTATCTAAAACAATGTCCCAGACATTGCAACGTCCGAGTGGTCCCTTCACCTATCTAGTGTGAGTGTAGGCGCCACTGGACGCTGTATGAACGATCTCACGTAGATGCAAAGCCCAAAGTAGACTGGCAGTCTAGTACCCAATCGCATTCGAATTTCTTCGCGAGAGATGCCTATGAATGTTACAGACGAGCACTCTCACGCCACAAAATGTAACAACATACTCGTAGCATAACATTTACATACTCGTACAGGCACATACTTTGCTTCTGGCCCACACTAGGATACCCTGTGTCGTGGTCATCAGACACAGCGACGTCACAAATATGTAAAGATCCAAGACCTGGGTTATTTTGTCCCCAGCCGGTGTTCGAACCCGGGACCTCTCGCATAGTAGGCAAATGCGCTACCGGCGCCATAGAAGTCGTTAAAACAGTTTGGCGAGTTTTAACCGACTAAGATAAGATTTTTAGTCTACTGCTGCTGTCACCTTTATTCGTCGTCGTCTTCAGGCTGTACTAATCCACTGCTGGACATAGCTCTCCCCTTATGAGCGCCATAGCGCCCTGTTTTCAGCTTGCCGCATCCAGCACCTGCCTGCAGTTTTTCGATAGTCACCTTTATTGTTTTACGTCATTCGAAATAAAAAAATGCCCCGATTATAACTAATGTAGCAACGACATTGTACTGTTATTGATTTTTGTGTTATACCATAGACACAGCTTTGTTCAGCTATTGCGTAGACTACCAAATAGAAAAATAACAAGTATTGTCATACTTATATCATTGTACTTAAAAACGATGTGTGATTAGACACTAGGGCCTGGTTGAGGCAAGGTTAAAGCTATTGCAGTCTTTCTTATGGCTGTTTTTTGCTGGCAAATGAAACGAAATATCTTTACGGCCAAGGGCCAGCTTCAGAATTGAGAATTTCGCTAAGTAAACACTTAACTTTCCGCGGGTGTCGTAAAAGGCGACTAAGGGACACAAACCAGGGGGTGGGCAGCAGCGCCCCCTGCAGTACAATTCCAACAAACTGCGATCCCCAACCCGCATGCCCAGCGTGGGGATTATGGGCATTACCCCCCAATGATGGCACAACCTTGCCCTTTGGCGGTCATTAGGGGAGGGCTACGTCCAGCAGTGGACTAATATAGCCTGAAGAAGAAGAAGACACACTTAACTGTAGTCATGTGTCTTCGAATTTCTCAGCAAAGACCGAGCGCGACCGAACGTTACTTTACTATTTACTTTGTGAAATTCTCAATTCTGAAACCGGCCCCAAGTCTTTTTTCCTTTGTTCAGCTTCCAGTGTTATTTCTGAATGCGAGAGGTTCCTTTATCGTTTCTTCAGGGAGAGAGTAGGTAATAATTTTATTATGTAACTTTTTTTGAAATTTTTTGAAACGCTCGTGGTCTAGTCGAACCGAGTGATTGGAATCAATCACTTGGTTAAGCAACAACAGGCGCGGTCAGGTACAGGATGGGTGAGCGTCCCGTGACTACCGCTAGTGGCATTTTTCCGAGCACTTCCGTGCTTCGCAAGGCACGTTAAGCCGTTGGTCCCGGCTGTCATATAATGGCAGTCGTTAAGCCATGTCAGAGGCCTTATGGGGGGGCTTGATAACTTCTGACCTCAGATCATAGAAAGAAGGAGATATGCCCTAGCCGCGAAATAAGTCCGGTACCGCTGTCGCCACTTTTGAATATGTGTGCGTTTTCATCACATGCACAATATTGTAAATATAAGGTTCACGCACACGTCTGTCCAGTCATTTACTAGCGTTCTAATCTTTTAATTGGTTCGCACACTATGAAAAACAATTGTACGAATACACTCGTACACGTAAACAACAGCGTCGGTGAACTCCTTAGGGATGGAACACTTGTATCAAATAATACATATATCGATAAAATTATCCGATGAGAGGTTATTCATTTATTAACAGTATACTTCGTGTTGGGATGATACAAAAAACAGAGCATGTTTAATTTACAAAAACAATATTATTAAAACAAATAATCCTATTTTAATTTACTGTCCTGTGAAATGTAAATATTTATTAAATACGTGTTTTTTTGACAGTATTTGTGGCTTCAGTATATGATAAAGACGCAAACTTGGCTTTCTACTGATATAGAATTTGATTATTTTGATAATGATGATGACCCCTGTTTTGTATACTAAGACGATATGTTAAATTTGTTGGACAGAACACCACTGAAGCATACTTGGTAGTGACTCTGTCCGGAAAGCTAGGTCTTCTGGGTTTAAATCCTGGTAATGGAAAGAACTAATATTTGTGTGAAGAGCATGTCCACGGTCAGGGACGCATTTGTACCTGGATCTTGGATATTTCTTTGTATTTTATTTAGTATATGAATCCCAATGAAACGTGAAATGCACTTACATTACCATTTACAAATTGGCTTTAAATATTGGTAACTCTGTTAGGACTCTGTAAATTAACAGCAGTTTTTGTTGGGTGAAAGAATGAAGTGCTGACTTTTTAAGAATACGATAGCAATTACTTTCTCATTTTCTGAAAATAATTCACCCAGCTATATAAAAAATAGAATAAACACATGTATAAACTCAAAAAACAACCATTTTTCTAAACAAATTGCCACTTGTCTGAGTAACAGCGATATATTGGAAATCAGTAGCCACGCTTAGATTATAAGGATTAAGTAAAGAATGTGTTTATGGCTATGATTGAAATGTATCATGGGCCTGTAAATAAAGTAAGTTCCTAATTAAAAATACAGTAAATAGGAAGAAATTTTGTAAGCTTGTCAAAAAAAATTCAATGAAACTTTCGAAACATATATATATATATATAGATTAAAAAATAAAATCAGCATCCGACTGGAATCCTAAAGAGAATATTTTCATTATCGTCATCATTCAGCCACAATATATCCACTGCTGGACATAGGCCTCCTCTATGGATTTCCAAAAAGACCAGTTGAAAGCGGCTTACATCCAGCGTCTTCCTTCGACTAGGATGAGATCTTCTCTCCATCTTGTCGTCCGACGCTGCACTTGCCGATATGACATATAAGCAAGTACCGACATACCATATTGTGGTCTCCATTCGAGAACTTGTCGGATCTAAAATGGTAAATAAATTATTGAAATACTGAAAATGCTTTATTTAACTTGTTTTTCATTACACAATCGAATTTCATTTATAACATAACGCTCATAAAAAATTAAATATATAAGACTATGATTTAGTACCATAACCACATCACATGATTTGTTTCTTTAGAAACACTTTCTTTTGGAGAGTTGTGCGTCGTCCATATGAAATGAAGATTAAAATAAAGTGATAATTGAATATTCTAAACCATGTAAAATTTTATCGTTATTTTAAATATACTGGTACCTCAACCTTTATGGAACTCGTTATTACTGGTATTTTCAAAGTAGGAACTGCCCACGGAAATATTTTTTCCCCCACTTTAGCATCTGGAAACACTTCTCTGTAAAATAGATGGAGCAAATGGTACTTTATTTGAGAGGAAATCAGTTACACCCTCTGTATTTTGATCCATTTTTCTTTCGTATTTTTCTTTATCTTTATTAGAAACTTTTTGAAATACATGATCGAAGCTAAGCCTGTTTTTAATAAGACAAAATCCTTTTACTAAAATAAAAGCTTCCTTAGCAACGCAAGCTGAAGTTTACGCAGATAGAGTCGCGGGCAATAGTCGACTATAAGACTAGATACCTAGTCTTACAATAAATTGGTTTTAGTAATTTTGGAACTTTGGACGAACGATTATAAATGCCTCAATAATATCGATACTTCATCAGTCTGAAAAGAAAGGTACTACCCCATCACTATGTCTCCAGCTGACCTACTGGTGAATTTGACATTTCGCGGCAAATACATGCGGCCGTACCTCGAAACATCGCATTGAACAATGATCAGTTTTGCGTGACGGTTCACTGCGGGCTGGCTTTTCCTAGTTAGCAAACCTCCACGAAAATCCTATATAGAAACAGCAGTGGAGTAACTACAATGTAATAAATACGTCCCATTTATGTTCTTAGTAATGTGATGCACATTGCACATAAAATTATTATAATTATGATTTTTCGTAGTTTATAAAACGAATATAGTGAGTAAAATAGGTTTACCGGTGAAAAGACACTCCCCTGTTTCTGAATAGCATGTATCACAGCGATTTCTGCAGGTAATCACTGCGCAATTAGGCATTTTTCTCAGATGTTACTACGACGGCTGGCGCGAAGCGATTGACGGCCATATTTTAAAGTTTCGCAGAGGTTAGCCCAAATGGGCTAACGTTGGGCGACAGTGCCACGCCCACAAGGCACTTCTCCTTATTTTTGTGTTCTGAGCTTCTGACAGTAAGGCCCGCCACTGTCTTACAATCCTCCACCAAACCGGATTTGGCCCCCGTGGTGGAGTATGGCCTAACATTCCTGCGATGCAGGAAGAGACCCGTGCCCCAGCAGTGGGGACATACAAGGGTTGATAACGATAACTTTTTTTTATAAAAGAAAAACCTCTACCTAAAGTAAGTCTGATTAAATCAGCAGTCTGCCAGTTTTAGAAATCTGACATGTGGTATGTTAAAAAAACTGTTCACTTTCTTATTCAGATACGCGGATAACTCTTAGATAGTTAGATAGAATATTCTTTATTGCATGTACACCAGGAATTACACAAGACTTAGAAAATAACAGTACAGTACAAGTGGCAGCCTTATTACTAAAAGTAACTCTTAGTTGCATACCTACCACTAATAAATAATTAGTCTTAAATAACGCAGCGTATAGGTATACCTACGTCCCACTGTGAGGCACAAGCCTTTTCTCAGAGAGTGTGTATGGGCTTAATCATCACGCGTGCCCACCGAGGATCCGCGTGCCTATCTGTGGTAGGCATGCGTATAGATTAATTAGTAGACTTTTAGTCCGGATCTACTTACGGGTGTTGTTATATCGGAAGAGTCCGACCAGGTTTCGCTCCGATTCGCAGAGCTTAATCATGGTGAGCAGAGACGGAGCTCGCGTCGTCGGTTGCTCGTCAATGTGTTGTGCTTACGAAAGTTTTAGTTCAAAAAAGATTAATTAGTCTTCATCATCATCAAGCCATTATGTCCCCACCGAGGGGCACGGGTCTCTTCCCTGAGAAAGGTATAGGCTATACTCCACCACGGGGGCCGAGTCCGGATTGGCGGAGGCTTGCAAGACTAGTGGCTGGTCTTATTGTCAGAAGTTTTCAAGCCGCCCTAAGGCCTCTGAATTGGCTTGACGCTTAATTAGTCTTATTTACTGGTTATTCTTATAACTAGCTAAATTATCGTTTTCAGATGGACAAGTGCATCAAGGGCACCTTAACACGGGATTAAAAATCAGGATGTCTAATGTATATATTTGCCTATATATTTGGTCAAGTCAAGAAGACTTCAAACGTTCAAACTATAATTTTACCGTGACTCTGTTTGGAACAACAATATTCTTCAAAGGTATTTCCAAATAAACCTATTGATCGTTAAAAGACGAGGGAAGTCAGTTGACTAAAGAAATTAGGTCAAGTGGGAAACGGCCAAAATTATTATAAGTAGTATTACAATCGTAAATCGTCTCGCTTACTGTATTATCATAATAAAACTTCTGTGTGGAAAATAAAATAATAACTACCACGACGAAAATGCTAATGGACATTCTTAATTATTTTTGTCTAGTTTCTTCAAACATTTCACTTCGTGAGATGCCCTAAGTATGTATATCTAGCAATCTGAATGCAAATCTTTTAGATTAAATGAAAAAGTACACCTGTGACAGACAAAAACCCAGTAGGTACCTAAGTTTTTTTTTAAATTGAGGTCAACTATGGAGGCGTGTGTTTAAATACAATATTTGGAATTTACGTCGTTAAGAAATGTTCTTGTTGTGACGCACGCAACTGCTGAACAAAACACTAAGAGATAACCCACAATGTTTACTGTAATGTATGGTGTGACGTCAAAATGTTCAAAGACTTTGAGGATCTAAAATAAAACCAATTAGCTACACACTACATACATATTGAAACTAAGAGCGTATTTTAATCAGACTTACTCGTAATCAATGGAAACATGTTATTACAGCTAGGTCACTAAACTTCAATAATCGCAATATTAATGAGATACACCAAATTCATAATTTATAGTAAGTCTACATTAATCTATTCTCTTTCATTTTCATAAATATTTTTACCTGAAGTTAATTTTTTATCAATTACTTGAATGCCCGGAGTACTTTAAAGTAGGTACCTACCTACAGAAATATACTAAATATTTTTTTCCCAATATCTAAACAAACGGTTAATAGAAATATGTTCACAAAGTTGTTCACTCGTTCTAGGTAATACATAAAATTAATTAACTATTTAATTAAGCGAATTTCAAACTTTCTAATCATGAAAAATTAGCCTTACCATACATTTTAATTTCGCAGGTAACTTTAGCATGCATGTATAGTTAAAATAAAATATTGATAAAAATGGGTCAAGAGCATAGCAACATCGTGTTCTTAATTCAAACCAATCTTTTTATTCAATCCCAATGCGAAATTATTGCATCACTCACAAAAACCGCGAACCGCGAGAAAATAAGTACCTAACTGCTTGCAATGGGGCACTTGGAGTGGGGGGAAACCGCCACTTTATATTGGAAACCCGCCGCAGCTGCCTTCACACGCGTTTGAACTCGTAACCCACGCGGATTGACATTGAAAATTGTTCAACTGACCTGAAGATCCATTTCCTATAAAATAAACAAACTACGCCCGCCATTTCCACCCGCGGCAAAAGCTGTCAACTGATTTTTTTCCATTAAAAAAAGGCGCGCGCTTTCATTTTGTTTTTTTTTTTGTTTGACAGCTACATTAGTCGAACGCGTTTTTGTTTTCTTTTTTTTCTTTCATCTAAAATCAAAAGTCCGCGAGCACATTGTGCCAGCCAGTGCGTTGTAGAGGACTTTCGGATCGCTTCCCGTTTGAAGTGCTACCGTGTTGCTGTTGGCAGTATAGAGGACGTTCCTGGCCATGTCGCTATTATGGATGGGCGCTTTTAATCTGGGATTAACAGTTGGTGTCACTTTAGCTGTTGTTAAAAGGTAAGGGTCTCTGTTTTTTGGGTCAACTTTGCATTCGCCGAATTTCCGCTATATTATTATTATTATTGTATGTAACCTATATAGCTACCTTCCACAGTGCTATATTGTCGCCCATAATGTGTGAGCGAGGCTGAAATATTAATCTGGACTATCGCACACTCATACAAAGACGTTATCAGTCGAATATGGGCAATCTGGCGAATGCAAAGGCAGCACTTTAGTATATGTTATTTACAAGTCGGACAATAATGTCCACCCTTTGGTTGTATAAGTTATTTCCTAGAAAAAAAAAACGATTTGATTACCCTACATTTGTCTGAACATTGCCTCCTGCAATTATTTAAAACATTTACACGTATTTCCAGTTCAAGGTTCGATTATACAACGTGTTACTTGAATAAAGTAAAACCTGAAAACCGTTTTTTTCAAGTACCGATGATTAAGCCACCTTAAAATATGAATAATTAATCAAACTATCATTTTAATTTTTCGCACGAATTTATATCGGTCAATTTATAAGAGAATTTTAACTGTTTGCCTACTGAAGCGTATCATTTACCAAAACTGAATGTCAATTTTTTTTTTATATAGCCTACCTGTGTCCCACTGCAGTGCACAGGCATCCACTCAAAAAGAGATAGTATGGGCTTAACCCAGGCAGTGGTATGATAGTTACCCTGACTTAAATTGTGCCTCATGTTTAACAAATTCCAAAACCAATGAAGATTTATTCAGCGCTGCCTGTTAAAGGGTAAACTACCACGTGTGCCAACCGCGGATGGGCAATTTCAAGCGCTGAGGTTTTTAAACACTCCACTCAAACCAATTAGCTTTTAGAATATACGTCGTCTACTATCGGATAACACAACGTGGCGTTCTTTAGGGGAGGGCTAATCCAGCAGTGGACTAGTATAGCCTGACGACGATGCCGACGACTATCGGATAGAATCGGATATATTCGTGTTATAGAAATATCGGAACTAATATGACACTTAATTTCGAAATCGGAACTAATATGACACCTAATTTTGAAATCAGAACTCGATCATCAGTACGAAAACCGGAGAAAATTGACGAATAGTGAAGCCTACTCTAGAGCCCGAGGTATATTCTAAAGCTAACAAACTATACTAACGCATTTAGAGAAAATACCTTATTTTTACATTCAATACCTGCTGGCCAGGCATAAAATCGTTAAGCTTAGAATCCGCTGTATTCCCCGTGGTCTCGTATAGTCGGCAGCAGCTCGAGCTTGTAAAATCGCCCATAACGTAACTGAATAATCTGCACGCTGATGTCTGTGACACGGGTTATTACACAGAGTCAATAGAATGATATAAGCACGACAATGGTTGTTATTTGCCTCAATTGGGTAATCTACAAGGCAATAGCAGTACAATGTCATTCCAGGGGTATAACCCGCGCAAATTAAATAGGCACCTCGCGCGAAGAAGATCGAATCGCGCGAGGCATCGAGTTAAGTAGCACAGATTATACCATTACAACGCGATTGGTAACCGGACTACCGATAGTGTGAATGAAACGACCATTACCGGACTCATCGTCATCGTCAGACTATACTAGTCTACTGCTGGACATAGCTCTCCCCTAAAGAGCGCCACGTTGAGCTATCATAGGGGGTAATGCGCATAATCCCCACGCTGGGCTAATATGAATCTATTGAATAACTATGTATTTTAGATTCCCCCTTTAACTAAAATTATTGCAAAGTTTTGCTTTCTTGTTATTTTATTTTAACGAGGACTTGCTTTTATTTTAAGTAATTTCATTAACTATCAACGTATTGTACGTCAAGCGGTTGTAGCGTAGCGGTAGAGCAGCGACCTCACTTTCGAGATGTTGTGGGTTCGAATCCCGGCATGTACCAATGATTATGTTTTATAATTATGTAACGTACATTTACGAAGTTATAGTAGCAATACCACTCGCTAATTGTGCAGGAAAACATCGTGAGGAAACCTGAATCATAGATGTGCATACGCATAGGTACATTATCGCTTGAAATTGCCATTCCGAAGTTTGCATGGTAACTAAGCCCTTTCTCTCTCTCTGAGAGAAGGCCTGTGCCTTGCAACGCGACGAATTCTACTTCTTCTTCAGACTATATTATGTAGTCCACTGCTACACATAGCCCTCCCCTAATGAGCGCCATAGCGACGCATGTAGGATTAAAAAAACAATTGTTTATCTCCAACCGTGTCTAGCCTTTATTACCTCAGGGATGTAACGGTTTGATCCTGCATCGTAAATTATTGTGTAGGTTGCGGGATTTGTACCGACATACAATTTATAAAATGTATTACCGATCCGTATTTCCCAATAGTATTGATATCTCGCTGTCACTGCAAGAGTTTTTTATTAATGTGATAAAACGCACTGGAAAATACGGGAAAACAGACAATGTTAGCAATTGTTCATTTCTCTCAATTTTATTTTGAGTTTAGCTAACATAACAAAGGAACCATAAATTATGCATTTCCCTGCTCCTAATAACATGGTTGTTTAATATCTAGACTTGAAGAAGAACAATTGCAAATGATTACAATTTATCCTTCGTGTTTTAAAACATAGAAATTTATACTATTTTTATTTTTAATGCACTAACCCGTGCTAAGGACAATTTTACAAACCCGCAAATTCGAACCCGCGACCTCTGGCACGGATAGCAAGAGGTCGCGGGTTCTAATTAGCGGGTTTATAAAATTGTCCTTAGCACGGGTTAGTGCATTAAAAATAAAAATAGTCAAATTATACAACAGATTGCCTCACACGAACTATCAATTTAGAACATCTAGGATACTTAAATTCTTTTATCAAATATTAAAATTAGTTCATTTGTTTTAAAAGTCTCGCTGAGCAGTGGTCTTAAAATCTTAAGATTGTATTATTGATTATAGCGGTACAAAATATACCGCTGATTGTCAAGTTTATAATATTGGTACATACATACATACATACATACATACATACATACATACATACATACATACATACATACATACATACATACATACATACATACATACATACATACATACATACATACATACATACATACATACATACATACATACATACATACATACATACATACATACATACATACATACATACATACATACATTACATCACATAAACTCACGCCTATATCCCGGAGGGGTAGACACAGACTATGGTCTGCCACTTCCCGCGATCCTAACAAACCTATTCGCTTCATCAATATTCGTTACTCGCGTTGCATGAACGCACGTCTATAATATATTAGGTAGTGCATTAGTACGTTTATTTTCGTTACGCGTGATAATAATTATGTGAAGATCAATGAGCTGTTGACTTGGCCTAAGGGCTTGGCTCGTGCCAATGTACAGGCAGCACATCAAGCATCACACACACGCTCTACCTAGTCAGTTACGTTAAGAACTACTTTGCAACAAAATTAAGTTCCGACTGTTCCTTTAAAATGTTACATTTACTCGTACAGCAATCCACTGTAAATTATTGCTGCCGTTCTCTACACGCTTAGTCACTGAACACTTTGCCAAGACTTCACAAAGTATTTTATTGAAAAGATCATAGGAACTAACAGAATACCTAATTAATTTTGTAAAAGCACGGTACGGTACGTACGGCTCTTAAGACTGGTTGCGAGACTAGTTATTGTAACCTTATTGTTGTCTTGTAACCGAGTGGCTAGCTGTCTAGAAAAGAGAGCACTCTAAGCTTTGACATCAACCCTTTGTGTGTCCCCACTGCTGGGGCACGAGTCTCTTCCTTCATTGCAGGAAGGTTAGGCCATACTCCACCACGGTTTAATTTCATCTTAAACGGCTATTTAATAACGATAGAAGTGTTTTAATGAAATGCTAATGAGTACGAGCGGTGCGGACGATGGGCAGTTGCGAACTAAATTATGTTTCCGCGTCAGTTTGACGAATTGATGGTAATGATTACTTTTTAAATAATACTATTTTTTATACCGACTTGATATTGGGAATTAGTTATGGTAGTTACGTATTACCATATAAATAATGGCGATTAAACAGACCCGTTTAATATATAAATATGTTGAAATGATGTGCGATTCCATCGTACCAATTTATAGAAGACTACACACTCCCCGTGAATTCAGTAACAGAGAGAGAGAGAGAGACTGAGACACATTCGGCCAACCTAAAGTTCTAAAAAGGAAAAGAATACAATAAAGTTGGTTGGTATAAATGGCAGCTCCATCTGGCCCTTCCCAGAAAAACTTGGGACGAGTCAAATCCCGTAGGTGCATTTATTGATCAATTGATACCAGTTTAAATTGTGGGCCGTGAAACTCAGTTCGTAAAGAGAATAGTTTATTGCAATCAGAAAAAAAGTATTTCATGTGTTTTTTTTATATCTAAACTAAACAATGGCATAAACAATTTTATTAGGTAATTGTTTTTTTTTTTCTACTTTATGATAAGAAAGTTCTTTCGAGCCACGATGACTCTCCTAACAATAAAAGTAGGTCGCGTAACCGCCTTCTAACGGTAATCTGGGATCACAAAATATCGGCCGTTTCATACATAATGCTATGAAACATAGTAAGAAGTGAAACATAAAGCAAAGAGTAGATATAATAGCAGAGTTAAAGTCAAATTTAATGGATGTTGGTACATTCCAGGGCCTATTGCACGATCCCACCTCAAGTGCAGCCTTATTAATATATAAAACTAGCTGACCCAGCGAACTTCGTACCTCCTAATAGTTGATTCTTTATTTTTTTTTATTTTTCTCTCCGTAAGAACCATCCTCGTACTTCAAGGAATATTCTGAAAAAGGAATTAGCGAAATCGGTTCAGCTGCTCTCGAGATTTGCGCTTACCAACACATTTGGGGATTCATTTTTATATTATAGATGTGCAGTAAAAATATAAAACTAGCTGACCCAGCGAACTTCGTACCTCCTAATAGTTGATTCTTTATTTTGTTTTTATTTTTCTCTCCGTAAGAACCATCCTCGTACTTCAAGGAATATTCTGAAAAAGGAATTAGCGAAATCGGTTCAGCTGCTCTCGAGATTTGCGCTTACCAACACATTTGGGGATTCATTTTTATATTATAGATGTGCAGTAAAATATTACTTATATTTACATAAGGTAGTGTAAGAAAACATTGTGATTTCGTCTGATGGGGCTGACATAATCACATGGTGATCAAAGCCTCTAAATAAAAATAAGATAAAAAAAGCAAAAGTTTGTTTTCTCAGCTACGTACAAATTTGTAGTAATAATACCACTCGCTAACAGTGATGAAAGACATCGTAGGGAGACCTGAGAGTCTGAGCTGTGCCAATCTGCGGTGGGCACGCGTCTTGATTAAGCACATACTCACGCTCTGAGAGAAAGTCTGTGGCCTACAGTCTGACATATAAAGGCTGCATTATTGAGGATAACATAACATTTACATACAGGCACATACATTGCTTCTGGCCCCACACTTTGATACCCTGTATCGTAGGAACCAGAAACAGCGACGTCAAAAACATGTGAACATCCAAGTCCTGGGGTTTTATTTTTTGTCCCCAGCCGAGATTTGAACCCCAGTAATGATAACAGTGTACGAGAAACGCTAGTTATTCTTCTTCAGGCTATATTAGTTCTACTGGATATAGCCCTCCCCTAATGAGCGCCATAGCGCCCTGTCTTCAGCTTGCCGCATCCAGCATCTGCCGGCAGTTTTTCGCAGATCGTCATCCCACCCGATCGGAGGGCGTCCCACACTACGTTTGCCGAGTAGCGGTCTTCACTCAAGAACACGTTTACTCCAAAGGTTGTCGGTTCTTCGCGAGATATGGCCAGCCCATTGCCATTTCAGCTCGCTAATTATCTGGGCTACGTCGATAACTTTGGTTCTCTGTCGGATGCATTTGTTACGCGAGGAATTACAAAATACTATTACAGAATTGCTATTATCATTTCAGAGTTGATTCCGTTGTAAAAGTATATGAATAATAATAATTTCACGAATTTAGCTACGTCATCCTTATTATCAGAAAGTGCTTGTGTGCAAATCTAATGTAAAAAACGCTATGTAAAATCTCTGGTAAAAATCTATTGTAAAGGAGACTGCTCCTACAGTCAAACCAAGTAATTGGTTTTGTGGAGCCTTATTATAACATGTAACGTGTTCCCTTTTATGTTAATAAATACATACATAAATAAAGTCTTTCATAACTCCATTGTAATTATCCTAAGCATGACAATTTATATCTTACCATATACCTCGCCAGATTCGCACGGGCCTGCTCGCCATAAACACAGGCTACATGTGAGCATAGGTATGGCAGCAGACATGTACCCAAGTACAATTTATGTTATGTTTTTTTTTCTTCTTAGAATAACTTAATGTTGTATCTCTGTGTAACCTTTACCTTGAATAAACAAAATTTTAAATTAAAAAAAAAAGTCAAGAGCCCCTTTTGAAGCTATAATGTTATGCCACTAATATAACGCCACGTGTACTAGCTTCTAGACGAAAGGCAGTCTTTACTACTTGGTCGTTGAAACGTTTATTGGTTTTATTCCAGCAAGGTCAAGACTAGACTAATATTAGATTCACTTGACACTCTTCACCGCCTACTACCCACCGTAGTTGTGACCAGTACGAAGTGGTGACCAACGTAGTGATAGTGATAGCTCGAGCGACTAGGTCTATGTCGTGTGTCTCAACATTTGCATAAGGTATATCCTAGACACAAAATAAGTAACGCAGAAAGATCGATCCTGATTGTATAGAATTTAGATTATTTTGCAAAAGAGATATTTCGACGCTTATCGTTAATTCGCCCTGACTAGAGTTCGCACGGCACGATGAAAGTCCGACGTCTGGGAAGTACCGCACAGACAGCTCACAATTAAAACGTGATAAAAACACACACACATACATATACACACACACACATTCACTCGCATTATTTTCAGACAATATAATATTGAACTTTAGTGTCTAATTAATTCATTAAGTTTTAACATTTCTCAGAGTTCAAAAAATTGTTTTTAGCTTAAACAATAATAATAACTGATAATAATAAACTGAGCACCACCTCACATTTAATTTTGTGCTTGACAATCTTATTTTTTCATTTCTGGATTATCACATCAGATTCCTGTATAGCGTGGAATCCGCTGTAATGTTTTACTTTTACGATATCATTATGTGACCATTGATAGATGTATAATTTTGCACCGTGAGAACACAATAATTTTTATCTCGTGTGGTTTTTAAATAAAATTTTTTTCGTTTACTTACCGCATATGACCTAGACCTAGATCACTTTTTGTTAAATTTTTTTCTCGTTACGAAATTCCGCGTTGTAGCCTGTGCGTCCGAAATCACCTATGGGAGATATTCCGATTGCAACTCCAAAAGTCTTTCTTCTTCTTACCAAGATTCAGCAACAATACTATCGCAATAAAAAAAAATCGTCGTACATATTCGTCAAAAAAAGGTCTAAACTGAACTCAATTGAGCGTTGCTATTCCGAACTGAAAATAAACGTATGTGTATGATGTACAGAATGCTGGATCGATATTTCGAGTCGAAATTCCGGAACGAATTCGGCTATTATGTGGTCGGAATTACAACTAATTTCTCGAAAGTCATGTAGACCTTCTGCAGTTACGAATTTACTGTCTGAGGCTTGCATGACGTCACTTAAGGTCTGCAGTCAAGTTCAGGGTACACAGATAAACACGCCCACGTGGGTTAAGGCCAACCGGTCGTTAATTTTGAAACAGTTATACTCTGTGTTGAGAGCTTCCTTTGTTGGTGCATTAGCACCGAGTGAAGGTTGTTCAAAGGTCTTGACTTGTTACGGTTTCGTGAGCTATTATAATTCAATTTAAGGCGCCTTTCCAAGGCCAAGGGGTACTTTCATACATATTTAAATACGAAAGCCATGACAGAGGCCTTCAATCACTTGAGTATCAACAGGCGCGGTCAGGTGCAGGATGGGTCCCGTAACTACCGCTAGTGGCATTTTTTCGGGCGCTTCCGTGCTTCGCAAGGTACGTTAAGCCGTCGGTGCCGGCTATCATGTAATGGCAGTCGCTAAGCCATGTCAGACGCCTTATGGGCGGCTTGATAACTTCTGACAGTAAGACCCGGCACTGTCTTACAAAGCAACCCGGAATTGGCCCGCGTGGTAGAGTATGGCCTAACTTTGTTGCGGTGCAGGAAGTGAAGCGTGCATCAGCAGTGGGGACATACAAGGGTTCATATCGAAATAGGTATCATTCCTTTAAGACAATATTGACTTATGTCGTTGCATGCACGCACGCCGGCTCCGGGTACTTTTTATCTTTCCCTTTGCTAATGCAATAGGGGCTATTTGGTCGAAGTATGACCGCCTGAGACGTTCCTTACCGGCCCTAATGACATAAGATAAGAATATTCTTTATTGTACACCAGATACATATTATAAAACGTGTAAAGATAAAGATACTAATATTCCTCACGAGCTGATAAATAATCCAGTGATCGTCGAACAGAAAGTAATAGCCACCGGCTGTGTTCAATGATACGGGTTAATGTTTTCACACCCCATCTGTGGTGTCTAGTCATCCGAATAAGCTTAGCTTTGGAAAGAAAAATGTTAGTTGCTTCTTCTGTACATAATACATTAATTTGAATCTCAGCTCAAAGCTTAGTTTAAATGAAAAAAATAGAAGTTTCTTTGTTAGCTACTTCTCCATATAATCTATTAACTTGACTGCCTCGTTGGTCAAGCGATATTTTTATTTTTATTTCATCTTCATTTTCGAAACAAACAGTCATTTAAATGCAATATAAATCATATCTTATGTTGAAATTATGAGAATCTTACCTCTAGATTTTCATAATTTCAAATGCAAACATTTTTTTAAAGGTAAAGTTAAACATCGGTCGGAGAAGCGCTCCGAATCAAAATCATAAATTCCAACTATAAAAACAAAAATAGAAAAAAAAAAACAAACATACACAATAACACTCCACTGAAAAGCTCATATCATTCCAATTAACAACACGAATTATTTATTAAAACACACAACACCACTGCCCATTTTTTAACAGAAATAATAATAAAGTTGATCCATGAGGTAAAATTCATAATAGTAGTAGATACCTACTTAATATAAATTTAAATAACCACTTATTATATCATGTATGATTAGTATGATTATCATTCTGGAAGTCGTGGTTTCTATTCTCACTGTGGGTCGCCGTGCATTGGAACAGATAGCCTCAGCCTGGGTGTATTTCCATGTTAGTGATCTGTTAGTGGTCTGGTTACCATAAGACGGGGTATCCTCGAAGCGCTCGTGGCCTAGCCGAACTGAGTGATTGGAATCAATCACTTGAGTTAAGCAACACCAGGCGCGGTCAGGTGCAGGATGGGTGACCGTCCTGTGACTACCGCTAGTGGCATTTTTTCGGCCCGGCAACTCGGATTTGGCCCACGCGGTGGAGTATAGGCTAACATTTCTGCGGTGCAGGAAAAGACCCTTGCCCCAGCAGTTGGGACTTAGGAGGTTGATATCATATTTAGACAGCAAAAACTGGGTAGGTACTTGATTCCTACTTGAAATTCCTTTTAACTGTATGCTTCATAGTGAGGGCACTAAAGTTTAAGGCCAGGTTTTCACGGTCCTAGTACGCTCGGACCGAGTACGCCATTCGAGTGAACTAATGCTCCTGACCACGGCACCTGAAAAAGTGCCGAAACGTTGGAAAATTGTAAAAATGTAATAAACGAGCATAAATCCGTATAAAAACAGTTTTAATAATGCTCCTGATTGGACGGTTTTTCGTGACAACACAAAAATAGCCAATCAGAAGCATTAGTTTACTCGGATGGCGCATTCGGACGGAGCGCACTAAGACCGTGAAAACGCGACTTAACTTAATAGTAATAATAAGCTGTTACCTGTTACCAAGTGTCTGAAAGAAGTGAAGTGCCTTGGGCTGCTGAATAACAGAGTCTCGCCGACAAATTTTCAGCCTTGTTAAACATTTACAGAGCCAAATTTCGCTCTTTTTATAAGCGACAAAATTTTCGCCACCTACCTTCGACCAACAATGAGATCTGCAATCTTTAGGACCCCAAGATACTTTACTTCTAAAGCGGCTTATGTTGAATATTCTTTCTGATAATTAAAGCATCTCTTATAGCGTATTCGTCATCGGCTTAGTGTCGATTTGACAACAAAACAAAACTGTTTTTCATGTACTCGTAGCCTTAATAATACATTTTTCTTGTAACTCTCCTACTCGTTTTTGGTTTTAAACATTTAGAAGTCAATGAAAAACTAAACCTTCTAAGTGTTTTTTTTTTATTATTGGAGTGACTTGATTTTTCGCATTTATTAAGATTTGTAAAACTAAGATGTTTTTAAATTTTGTTTCTGAGTTTTATATTTCTTTTATACTATGTTATAAAAAACACTGCCACTCTAATCTAAGTTTTAAGTGAGTTCCACATTGCGCTGCACTCCAAACAAATCACTATTTCCTCAATCCAAGTTTTTGCTTGACGTCGCAGAATAACAACCAGGAAAGTTCACCTACTTAATTTTCCATCGGCACGGTTCTCTGGCGGGACGATGTCGTAACCGTAATTCAATTTGGTTTCGGGGAAACATCAACAATACTGCCCAGTTGTCATTCAGCCATTGTTGCACAATGGCTGACACTGCCGCGAGTTTCTTCATTGCTTAAAGTTTTCTTAAAATCACAATAATGAAAAGGCGAAAGTTTGTGAGTGTATATGTTTGTTACTTCTTCACGTCTAAACGGCTGGAGAGATTTTAATAAAACTTGGTTTAGAGTTAGCTGACACCCTGGATTGACACTGCATTTCATAGACTGCTATTTACTGCGGCAAAATATCTTATTGCCATGGGAAAATCGATAAACCGCGGAACGTCACGAAGCACAGCTAGTTTCGTATAAAATAAGTCGGTTAAAAACAGTTTATCTCAGTTATCTTACTTATCTCGACAAAAGTCTTCTTGTAATTTTCTCTAATGCTTCTAGGATTTATCTATTCGTATATATTTTTCGCAATAAATATTACATCAGTTAGCTTCAATATTTTAGCATCGATTTCTTCACTATTCAATGTTTGACTCTTACAACAATTGTTTTTTTCTGCGACACAAACTTAAAATATATTCATAAGCTAGAATATTTTCTTAAATTCGATTAATACGCAAAACAAAATCATATGTCATTGGCATTAACAGTGAAATGTCATGAAACAAGAATTCTAGTCAAATGAAAAATATGAACCGTACAATATCAAATAAATTTTCGTCAAGAACACAGAACAAATAAACAAAAAAATCCAGCAAAATCTTTTCTTAGCAAAAGGAACAAAATTTTTATAAAAACATTCATATTGTGTCATATTGTAGTGTTACCTTGCAATTTGGGAATGACTATAAAGTAAATGTCTCATTTGGCGGTATTATAAGTTAGGAGCCAGTATATGACGTCCCAAGTCGACATCTATAATCTATATATCTATAATTAGCCCACATCAACCCACTGCTGGGCATAGGCCTCCTTTTTATTGCTTCATTCCTCACGGTCCTGTGTTAATCTGATCCACATCTGACCCGCAACCCTCACGATATCGTCTGACCATCGTGTCCATCGTGACCATTGTGACCAAGTCGATATACTTCGAATGTTTATGAAGCGAAAAAGTTCTGTGAGGACGTGGTAAGTGGCAAAGTTTAAAAGTAGAATTGCTAGAAAGCTATTTTGCATTAGTTTAAATTAGGCATATTGGAGAGGATGAAGGAAGAAAGATAGACGAAAGAAATATATCGTGCGAATGTGGGTGGAAAGTCCAGTAAGGTACGTCCCAGGCACACCTACTTTGACCAAATCGGGGATGTATTGGCCAAGAACAAGCTAAAAACTAACCGAAATCGGTGTAACGTGCGTGCATTCTGTTTTTACGAATTCAAAAAACTAGGGGAATACAAGTAGTTCCTTATCAATTTGTTCACTCCTCAAACGGTTTAAAATTTACGAATCAACACCCCAAGCACGCACTCAAGAAGTCCTAAAACAAAACTTGTCGTATTTCAGGCCATACGGCATATGAAATAAAGCTCTAGTGTGTAGGTAACTACTTGTATAGGTACAGTTGTAGCCTCAGGGGTTAGATCTTTTTTAGTTCACAAAAGAAAGGAAATTGGGACAATGTAGAGTAGTACCAAAGTACAAAAGCTCGTGCTCTTTCCCGAGAATGAATCTTACATCCGTCCTTATACATTCCTTTTCATTAGCGACCGACCTAGCCTAGTTTTGACTAGTCTATGTCCAAGAGAAGGCCTGATTTCAGTATTAGTTATGCGTTTGAGTTTATTTTATTATGTACTAGCTGACCCAGCGAACTTCGTACGATTCTTTATTTTTTTCTCTCCGTAAGAACCATCCTCGTGCTTCAAGGAATATTCTATAAAAGAATTAGCAAAATTGGTTAAGCTGCTCTCGAGATTTGCGCTTACCAACACATTCAGCGATTCATTTTTATATTAGAGACTAGCTGACCCAGCGAACTTCGTACCACGTAACAGTCGATTCTTTAATTTTTTTTATTTTTCTCTCCGTATGAACCATCCTCGTACTTCAAGGAATATTTAAAAAAAGAATTAGCTTAATCGGTTCAGCTACTCTCGATATTTGCGCTAACCAACACATTCAGCGATTCATTTTTATATTATAGACTAGCTGACCCAGCGAACTTCGTTGTGCCTAGCAGTCGATACTTTAATTTTTTTTGAATTTTTCTCGCCGTAAGAACCATCCTCGTACTTTAAGGAATATTCTAAAAAAAGAATTAGTGAAATCGGTTCAGCTGCTCTCGCGATTTGCGCTTACCAACACGTTCAGCGATTCATTTTTATATTATAGAAGATTAGGACTACCAATACATTCACAATAGACAACAGTCAAAGATAAGCTTAGTGTTATTTCACTTACAAGAAGCCACAACATGCACAGTTAGAACATATTAAGTTGCTTGAGCACTTAATGCATATTTAAAGTTCTTCTTCTTAGCATGTCTTTTGATTGAAATTGCCAATTCGCAGCGGGCACGCGTGTTAATACTAATACTATATTCATTTATATGCCTCTTAATTAAATGGGTTACAGAGTGATGATGATTGGCCTTTTTTGCATCTACGTAATGAGATGATTTATACAGCGTCCAGTGGTATCCTCACTCACACTAGATGGGTGAAAGGACCACTCCGACGCTGTAGTGCCTGGGACATGGTTATAGATGGTGTAGGCTTGCCCAGCACCTATACCATCCTGACAGCTTAGTCGGCGTAGCCCACAGGAAAGACTAGTCAATACGTGCGGAGCCAACTAAGCCGCGGGTTTCCTCACGATGTTTTCCTTTACCGTTAGCGTGTGGTATTGCGACTACAAATTCGCAAATGTACGTAACTTTGAAATTAAACAAAGTCAAAAAAATTAAAGAATCGACTGGTACATGCCCGCACTCGGGATCGAACCTGGGGCTCTCGCTTGCCAGTCCATGGTTCTACCCACTGAGCTACCACCGCTCTCGTTTACAGAGTAAGCCTAAAAATAACAGGTGTTCCAAACAAAACGGAGATTCTTTGATATTAAAATTAGTGGCCCACTGAGTTCAACCCGTAAAGTATAGGTGCAACATGGTCTATTCGCTGAGATACCATGTTTGTATGGAAGAAACACTAGCTAGACGCATTTTTCAGTTCAATTTTGTGGCGCGTGTGTTAGCAAGCAAGCACGATTTCAAAGTTTAATAAATAAATCATAACATAACATTTACATCCAGGCACATTCATTACAACTAAAAGACCACAGAATTCAAGAAAAGTAAACATGACTGGAATATAAAGTTTTATTTATCCTTATAATAAATAAATAAATCTTTATATTAATCTTCAGCGGTACAGTTTACACGTACTCTGTAGTCGAAACCTATGCTATGAAACCGCTTTTCCTTATTACATTGTTAAGCCTAATGAGTTAAAGTGTAGCTTAAATTTTGAATAATTATTCGATTTAAAAACTAAAAGAAAATTAGAACTAACAACAGCGGATCGTCCAAAAAAAAGTGTCTTACTGGCTGTTTTACAGCAAAAGGCAATAAAAACAAAATTATTCACAAAAGTTTCTCTACAATTTAAATCACACCAACTGCTCTTGGATATCATAAACAAACACTCTATCGACACCTATAGAACGGTAGTAGAGTATGTCCTTTTTGAAAATTAGTCCCTTGTAGATTCGTAAACTTTGGAGTTTGCAACTACGTTATGAGATAATTTATGCAGCGCGTCCTCTAAATGCACCTTCATTCATACTAGATTAAGGAAACACTCGGATCCTGCAGTGCCTGGGACATTGGTTCTTAGGTGGAGTAGGCTTGCACAGCATCTATACCATCCTGACAGCTTAGTCGGCCTAGCCCACAGAAAAGATTACTCCTCCTTTCCTCATGACTCATCCTCCATTCCAATTGGGCATTCTGCGTCCAAATCGTGCAGACGAATTAATTTTCAATTCAAGTAGGATTCGGACCATCGTTACCATTTAGTCATTTCGCCGCCCGTTTATGATATAAACAAAAGAACAAACGGGTAGCATTAACATCTTTCCTATCATCCTAATATACGGAATGTCGGAACGGGTGATCGTGTAAATGTCTTTTCAATGTAGTTTATGGGTGTGAAACATTGACTGTGGTACAGAGGGACTAGAATCTCTAGATACATTCTCATCCAAAACCTCATTTCAAATGCTTCCAAAAGGAGGTTTTGGGGGAGAATGTATATAAAGATCATAATCACCATCAGCCCATCATTTGACACCCACTGCGAATATAGGCGTCCTTCATGGTTTTCCAAGCTTTATGGTCTTGTGCCACTCGCATCCAGCGCCTCCCTGCTATCGTAACCATGGCGTCAGACTATCTTGCGGGAGACCTGCCCACGCTCCGTGGTCCAGTCCGCGATTGCCAGGTCAGAACTTTTCGGCAACAGCGGTTGGGGCCTGATTATGCGCACCAAATCCAGTCGGAAACCCGACGTTTTGTGAAAGAAATTTGTATCGAAGTTGACAGTTAGATTGGAATCGTTCAGGACTAAGTGCATGTAATTAGGGGCAATTCTTCGAGATATTGTTTGTTAGCTTTTAGAATATACCTCGGGCTCTAGAGAAGGCTTCGGTTTTTGCCGAAAGCACACGAGTGTAATACTACTTCCTGCTCTGTATAAAACTTTTCTGCACTATTTTGATAATAACAATCCAAAATAAACCTTACATTATAGCAATATACTCGGCTTTTGATTGCTCAGCCGAGGTATATTCTAAAAGCTAACAGACTGTACTCGTGTATGCCCCGTCGACTGTCATTTTAACTGAGCAATTCATCAAGGTATATTAACTAATAGCTATATTATTAACAAGCTATATTAGTAACTCGGGTTCTTCTGCGGATCCCCTCGTCCGCTCCGTATATAAAGATAGAAGGCTTTATTGTACACAGAAATTGAGAAAATAATATAGACAAAAGGGTGTTCCGTAAGTTCTGTTCTGAGTGCGAAACGAAGAACTAAATATGATAAGAACGATCGAATGTACTCTTAGAAGAGGAAGGATGTTGGTCCCTGTTTTGCGTCACGACAACTTCATAAAAAAAAAAAACAATCGAATAAAGAACTATGAAATGAAAATGATTTATTCAAGGTAGCGCAGAGACTGCGGCTTAATAAACGTTACAATTCAAACTATGTGTCCATTTCAAAAAGTAGATCATTTTGGCAACGACTTATGAACGTTGATGAAGCGAAGGTGATCTGTCAGGATCGTGGCAAGTGGCAGTCCCTGGTCTCTGCCTACACCTCTGGGATACAGGCGTGAAGTTATGTATGTATGTAGATCATTTTGGAGAAAACAATGGACAAAAAAACTGAAAACAAACTATTTGGACCAAATTAAACAGAAAGCGGATGTCTTGAATGTTCCCGTCATTTTCGAACTAATACTCTCATAAGCACTACACGTCTTCTAGCATATTGATAGCAAGCCATCGTGGTGGAAGGATTTGTCCATCGGCGTAAGGGACTCGCTGATTGTTGGCCAGGGTGCGCCAGACGTACGGGCTTTGTAAGTAAGCACTTCTTCTTCGTCTTCTTCAGGCTATATTAGTCCACTGCTGGACATAGCCCTCTCCTAATGAGCGCTATAGCACAAGGTTGTGCCTTCATTGGGGGGATTACCCCCCAATGATGGCACAACCTTGTGAACCCGCATGCCCAGCGTGGAGATTATGGGTTAATACCCATAATCCCCACACTGGGCATGCGGGTTGGGGATCGCAGATTGGTGGAATTGTACTGCAGGGGGCGCTGCAGCCCACCCCCGGTTTGTGTCCTTTAGTCGCCTTTTGCGACACCCGTGGGAAGAATTTGGGTTGGTGCTATTCTCCAGGCCGACACCAGAAAGCACTACCGAAACATTATTTGTCAGAAGAGACAAATAGGTTTCGCTCTGTTACGCAGAGCTCAATCACGGTGAGTAGAAACGAAGCTCGCGTTGTCGGTTCCTCGTCTGGTCTGACTCTAGTAACAAACACTAAAGTAAGTGAATCCGGAACTAATAATTAGTTTCCAGTTTCGGTAATGCACTATTCACGTTTAGTAGTCTGAGAATTGATGAGAAAGAGATTTCGCAGTTGTGGTTTTCGAAACGATTTATTAAGACTATTACAAATATTTCTTCTTCCATAAATGTGCACAAGCACATTTGGTTACATAACATTACGAATACGTAATAACGTAACAGTACTTTACGAATTTACAATAACTGTGATTAATCCTTTGTGGAATAAAGAATTATATGTAACCATAAATTTGAGCTTCAGTCTAAAGGCATTCCACTTTCCGAACTTTCGTACTTTCCTCACTTCATAATCATAACGTCATACCTCCGTCATAGTAAATAAGTATTTGACGCGCATAGGTAATCGAACCGTATGTCTCTCGATTCAGAACCCACTGCACCGTCTACTTTATCGTTCTTCTCAGCAAAGGCGTCTATCAATTAAATAATGTCTTCCATTCGACCTAGTACCACCCTACGCAAGGTTAGTCCCGCCGCGGCCGTCGCGAGCGGCGGGTCGCTCCCTCCCGGCCAGCCTCCGTTGATTCGTGAAATACCAGTTACATCCCCTTCGACACCCTCAAGTGAGGGCTACGGGGGAGGTAAGAAAGGTCACGGTAGGCTGGTGACAGCTGACGATCGGCTGTCCACTTATCTCGCGGCGCTATCGGAAAGCAATCCATCGCGGAAAAATAGGGAGGTTTTTATGTGACGGTTTGTGGCTCACTAGGAGTATGTAGAAATTTACGTACATCCCAATACACACGTGTTGTCTGTATTATTACGATTTTATCCCAGAGAGAACCGCGCTTAGGAAATTGCAGACGCCAACGGAGATAATAATGTATAAATAAGCACTTTTATTGTACAAATAGGGGATGTATTAGCAAAGGGGCGTGCGTGCATGCAACGACTTATAAACGTTGATGGAGCGAAGGTGATCTGTTAGGATCGTGGCAAGTAGCAGTCCCTGGTCATTCAATTTTATCAATTGTAACAGGATTCCGGCGTGTTATTATTTCACACAGCGAGTAAAATGTAAAATTTTCAAATTATATATAAAATTCGCGAAAGGTTAAGATAAGAAAATTGGCGGCATTATTGCTTACAGCAGTGCCTTTGTTTGATAGATATTTTTCAGATATTGTATGGAATCAGGCGTTACATTGCGGAAATCCATTATAGCATTAAAATAAATGAAAATTACTTTCCACAGAAAATTTTTGGCGGAATTTAGCAAAGTAATTTTCACATTTTAAGATATTTCTCATAAAGAATGGTCATTCTACGTTGGAAAATGATTTACCAAAAGATGCGACTTCGGTAGAGCGCGTAGAGCAAGAATAAAATAAAATAATGTAAATCCAGATACCTACTTCGAAAAATATATTTCTGAGGTAAACTACATAAGACAAAAGTTGTTTTAAAACTTAAACTGTAATTGGGTTGTTTCAGGAATTTCGTATTTTAAATATAACCCTGTTTAATATATTATGTATGTCACGCGTAATGTAACCGTGTAACGGTTGATGTGCTATCAATTGTAGAGTCCCCCGTCTTACCACTAAAGTAATCTCTTACACACTACCTATAGATGGATTGAAAAGTTCATAATCTTGTATAAATCGTGTATTGTCCCCTCCCCCACCCCTTATTTCGTATTTTGCACTACCCACACAGACATTATCCACAAACCAAAGGTGGACTGAAAGAAAATGCTACTTAGCATTAAGTCAGCCTGTGCACCAGATACTTTGTTTTTATCTTAGTTCTATATTGTGTTTCTTATTTATAAGCAAGCTAAGCCGAAGATTATCTACCTGAAAACGTTTTGTCTCAGTTGTGTTTTAAATAGGAATTTTCCGTTTAGGAAATCAGGTTTGAAATCCACGAAACTTTTACAATACCTATTCTTTTATCTCGAAAAATTACAAAAGTAGGTAGGTGCACGGATTTTCAAGATGAGTGAGAGACCGGCTTGCACGCGTGCAGCGACTAGTGATTTATTTATTTCGCAAATTAACATAATTAAATTACAGCCTATGGTGAAATGATGAAAGGCAAAGGCCTGTAACAAAATTGACCTAAAACACAAACTCTACGGTGCCCAATTATTACAGGAATGAATTAGAAACCCTATATATGCAAATTACGAGTATATGCGGATAAATTCTGAAAAATAAACGTTGCCACATTTCTACTCTCTTTTTTTCCCGTCACCACACGAGATGGGTCTATCTAGGTCACTAAGGTATGGAAATGATTTCCCGCTACTGAATTTTAACATCTCGCATGCTGAAACGGAATGAATTTTTCAAAGTTTTGTTCTATTTTGAAGCTGCTCCAATAAAAAAGTTATATATTTTCAGGGTTCATGTGTGTCTAGTTTTTCATCAGTTGATGTGTGTCTGGTGATTAGAATCAATCACTTGGGTTAAGCAACAACAGGCGCGGTCAGTTGGTGGATGGGTGACTATCCCGAGACTACCGCTAGTGGCATTTTTTCCGAGCGCTTCCGTGCTTCGCAAGGCACGTTAAGCCGTTGGTGTCGGCTGTCATGTAATGGCAGTCGTTAAGCTATGTCAAAGGCCTTATGGGCGGCTTGATGAGGTCTGACAGTAAGGCGCGCCACTGTCTTGCAATCCTCCACCAACTCGGACTTGGCCCCCGTGGTGGAGTATGGCCTAACCTTCCTGCGATGCAGGAAGAGACCTGTGCCCTAAAAGTGGGGGCACTCAACGGGTTGATATATGTATGTCTGTTAGTTCATTTATTAATCCACTGTAACCTCTAAATTCTTTAACCCATTTAGAAGTACGTGGTTCTTAGAATCCTTCTAAAACAGTTATGTGAAAAAACGTCCAACTTCTGGGTTAAAGCCATATGTAAATACTACGAGTATAGGTATATTATAATCTAGTGCAATAAAAAATTTTCATTCACTCATTAATATTCGTACGAACAATGCTAAATTTTGATAACAGACGCACATGACGCTAAGATCATGCACAATATGAACATGGTGCACAATAAAAAATATTCTTAACCTTGTTCTTAAGGTAAAGATAAGCTCCTTTAATAGTATCCTAGATACACCGGCGAACGATATAGTCGTATTAATACAGAGCAAAGGCTAAGTAGAGAACGCATGCCCGCCGCGGGTTAGCAATTCGAAGTGAGCGAAGTGTTAACAACTATGGCACTCAGGTTTCCTCACGGTGTTTTCCTTTTTTTACTCAACAATTGTACCATTTGCGATGACCAAATAATAGCGATGTCACTCAAAAAAAATCCAGAAAAAGATTGAGATATTTTTTTGGAAGTCTTTCGTAATTTTTTTCTCAAAAATGATCTAGATTTTTAATGGGTACGTAGTTTTACTTGTAACGTTCATTAAGTCGCAGTTTCTGTGCTACTTTGCATACAACATTAACGTTAAGTCTAATACCGAGCTCAAATCCCGTAACTATATTTCTGATAAGGCTACCACTGCACACTTTTTTAGGCTATCACAAAATCTAAGAAAAACAGTAGCTGAGCCAGACAAGTGGTTGTTGTATTTAGTATACGAAACCCTAAAAACGGTAAAAACGAAAAGGCGATAAAATAAATGTAACGCTCCAAGAATACTGCCAAAATTATTATTCGTTCATTTCCACAAATCCAGGCCCATCTATATTTCTTTGTGAAGAATTCATTCGGATCCATCATCTTGTTTCCTGTCAAGAAACGTAAGCAAAGAGATAAGTTGTTTCACGTTTATACAAACGAGGAGACAGGAAATAAATAGGAGAGCACTTTAAATGAAATTACACAGATATTTTTTTATAAGCGTCCCAGTGCAGGGCGCAGGCCTTCTCGCAGAGAGGGAGTATGGGCTTTTACAATGCGTGCCCACCGTGGATTGCCATTTTCAAGATAAGTATAGACAAGATAGGTTCAAAATAGGTATTTGTTTACCTCAGACACTCAGATTTCCTCACGATATTTTCCTTCACAGTTTGCGAGTGGTATGGCTACTATAACTTCACAAATATACATAACTTTTCGAATTTTAGGAACTTTAAATTGTATTAAAATATACAAAATTCCGTTAACGGTAATCGGCTTACAAATGATTACTTCTCAACTTCGATATTTTTTTAAAAACCTATTTAGAGGCTAAAAATTTCACCCATGCCGATATTTTTCCTCGACGAACTTCGCAAAGCTGATTGGATTTTTTGCAAGTCATTGGAGCTTTGGCAAAGGAAATCTCATCGTAGCTTCGGCAAAGTTTCTTTAGGAAGTCTCATCTTTAAAGCAATAGTTAAAGTTACAGGTGTCAACTAAGGGATATCTAAAAGTGAAAATGAAAATAAAAATAAATTATTTTCACTTTCACTAAATTCGACATTTTAACGTTGCGTAATAAGTAGGAAGAACTGTTTATAATTGTTTGTTTGAACACAAATAGATTACATTTCTTACAATATCATTGTGCCGTTATTCCTGAACTAGGCGCGAAACTGTACTCGGTGCTGTCCCAAAAGTTATGAAACAATGCTTTGCTGTGGAAAATTATAAAACCATCATATAAAACCATCAACCATTATTATTCGTATTAAATACTTGCGGACCCCACAGACGTTGACCTGCATGCAGCGCCATCTGCCGGGCTGATTTGTGATCTAAACCGTCCAGGGTGCCACCCAAGCGCTCGTTTATGAGGAGTTCAATGACCTACACAGTACAATTATATACGTAAAGATATCAGATGTTATGTACACTTTCTTGAGAAACAAAGTTAGAGATTTACATTAAATTAAATTGGTATTAATAGGAAGCGTTTTATCAGAGGACGACCCGTGAGAATCTATTTCTTCCAGACAAAATGTCTACCTCGAATACAAACAATGTGCCGAGTTGCGATCTCAATCAACCTCATCGTTAGAAAACTATACACGATCCATTGATGGCCATTATTCATTGCCTTGCCTCAGTTTTAATTGAAATCTATTAACTACCTTCACAATGACTGGGACTCTAGGTACACATTTCGTCTTGAAGAAATAGGTTGTCCTATTTTTTCCAGACAAAATGTGTACTTAAAATACGAAATAGTTACAGTCTGTTAGCTTTTAGAATATACCTCGAGCTCTAGAGTAGGCTTCGGTTTTCGCCGAAGGCACACGAGTGTAATACTAATTCCTGCTCTGTAAAATGTAAAACTTTTTTTCACTATTTTGTAAAGTTGTAAAGTTAAGTGTCATATTATCTCCGATATGTCTATTACACGAATATATATTCCGATTCTATCTGATAGTAGCTGAGGCATATTCTAAAAGCTAACTGAGTTGTCTTCTCGATCATCCACATCGTTAGAAAACTATACACGATCCATTGATGGCCATTATTCATTGCCTTTGCCTTCAGTTTTGATTGAAACCGATATCTGATTAAGTACCTTTTCAATGATTTGGAAGTCGCGATGTGGTCAGACCCTATATTAGGCAAACCAAATCCTAAACGGTTCTAATCGCCTAAGAGTCAAATTCAATACTAATTTGACAGTTAATGGATTGAAATCTTTCCAATTCCAATGTCGATTCAAATATTTCCAATCCTCTGTCAAATTAGTATGGAATTTAACAGTTGGAATTGAACGACTGGAATTGGAACAATTTTAATCGTCTAACTGTCAAATGACGAAATTTGTCAGACCATTGAATCACTTAGGATGTGTTGCATATAACTAGGCCATGGCTAGCCGAGGGTTCGCGGATGCGAATGGCGCGAGACCGCGATAGATGGGGTTGGGGAAAAGCCAATGAGGCATCATCAGCCTACCTATGCCCTTCATAGGGCATAGGTAGGCTAATAGTTATTTGTATATGGGTTCCTTTGCCTAAAGTAAATTACTTTTATTATTATTTACTTAATTTAGGAGATACTACTATATATTACATCATTAAAATCTACACAATCATCAAAGTCACAAGTAGAGGAATCCTGAGATTCACTTCTGATTTTGTCGGAAGAGTCAGACAGGTTTTCAAGTGGAAATATACATCTAAATGAATTTTTAATTAAGTTAATAACTATAATGGTTGAGATTTCTTCGTGTCTTAGTTTCACAATAGAATTTTAACTTAAAATACAATGTTTTCACTATTTCCGTAGATGGATATCTTTCTTGCAGCAGATCGTTAGACTAGGTCGTAAACTTGCGCTAGTTCTAAACTTCAGGCACTTATGGTGAAAGCTATGGATGTTCTTAATAGACCCTGCATATAGCACATCTAAGTTTTATCAACATACCCACAACATTGAAGTGTATCCGAGACTCGATGAGAGGCGCCGAAAGCCATGATACGGTCTTCGTTCGTAACGTTCAATGAGTTTCAGTTTCTGTGTAATTTTGATTGAAATACATTGATTTGATCATCGTATGTAGCAAAATCACTGTAAATACATACATACATAACCTCACGCCTGTATCCCAGAGGGGTACAGAGGGCAGAGACCAGGGACTGCCACTTGCCACGATCCTGTCAGATCACCTTCCCTTATGTTCGACTTATCAACGTTCATAAGTCGTTGCACGCACGCACGCCAGTTCCGGGTACTTTTTATTTTCCCTTTTGCTAATACATCCCCTATTTGGTCGATGTATGTCCGCCTGGGACGTCCCGTACCAGCCGATCCACTGTAAATATGTTGGTTATATTAATTCTAACAAGCTTGCACCTATGTTTATGTAATAGTATATTATTTTATTCTATAAAACTTGTAAAAGTTTCGTATCTATGTAATATTATATTATACGTAGGTTCTTTCACTTTAAATATATTTGACCCATATCATAGTTTTGCTGTAAGCACGTTATTTTTTTTATTGCGGAACAAATACTATGTGATGATATATTTAAGTTCCCCCCGAATGGAGCACTGTGCCCTAAGATACACTTTAATTTAGTTTGGGGTTTAGAGTTACTTTATACAGTGTTATGTTTGTTCTGCTCAATAAACATTTTTGATTTGATTGAAATTATTGGGAATAACATGAAACCGGTTTACCAAACCATACCTTACCATACCATACCCAAGAAATAGGGGGCATGTCTGTCAAATGCTGCGCTCAAGTTCACCAATGTTTGGTCGGCTTGTCTACAATTCCAGCATCAGTGTTAAATATTGAAAGGCCAAGACCATATTAATTCAGTACAATTTGGTTGACGGCACTTTACAAATTTACGCTGAGAATGCGTAGGCATCGTAGACAGTGTTACACATTGCTACTGTGTGATGTACCTGTGAAACCTTGAAACCTGTGAAACCATACATAAAACGCTCTGGATTAACACTGTCTGGTATAATGTTTTTGTCTGAAGCTAACTTTATTTGTGAACAAATAAACAAAGAAATGAAACATGTGAACAAATGTACAATAAATGAAGGAATTATTGATCAATTGTTTCTACTCAAATTTTTTCCCGTAAACTTCCTGGAACCTATAAAACTTCAGAAATAAAAAAATATATTAAAGGTAAAGTATATATTATAGTAATAAACATATTGTTAGATATCAATGAACAATAGCCTTCAGCTTGCGTTTTAAGTGGTGGAAAACGCTGCGAAAATTTAAAATCTTCAATAATAAATTGACAATTTTTATATCTACAACTATATTATAGACAGATTTAAATATCGAGAGCCGGTCCCATCAGCGACGGCTTTTCTTTAGCAAAGCTAGGTTTTATACTTGTTTCAAACTTTTGTAACAAAGTTGGCGTTAAGGTATACGCCACCTGCGGACGGCACGATTTCAATCTAAAATAATCCTTAAATTGTTACGAAGCAAGACATAACAATACAGTCTGTTAGGGTTTAGAATATACCTCGGCTACTATCGGATAGAATCGGATATATGCTCTAAGGTAAGGTTTACTTTGTATTGTTATTTATAACTTTACATAACTTTCAATATAGTGAAGAAAAGTTTTATACAGATAAAGAAGTAGTATTACACTCGTGTGCTTTCGGCGAAAACCGACGCCTATTCTAGAGCCCGAGGGATATTCTGAAAGCTAACAGACTATACAAGTGCAAAACATTTTTCACATTTAAACCTCAGACGCTTAGGTTTCATCACGATGTTTTTCTTCACTAGCGACTGTATTGCAGGTTTATGAAACGCATTACTGACGTAACACAGTTGTAAAACATCTCAAATGTCACTTCTACCATCTAGGTTATCGCATCTGTTATCGTATTAAAATTGATATAGTAACACGCAGGAAAGCAAAACGATCGGATAAGATAACTATAGACCTATCATACGGCAATGCGGCTTTAATATCAGCTGCCTCTTGTATAGGTAAACACATATAACCACTCTAACTTGACCTTTGGCTCGGGGATAATAGACCCTATGAAAAGGGAATAAAGAGCCAAGAGAAGGAAGTTGGGGTGTATTAGATAGGCGATTCGAATACGTTACCGCAAACTGTGATTCTTCTTCATTTGTGAATTGACAGTGATAGCATCGGGTGCTGCTTTTATTAGTATTTCTTTCCTGATTTAGTTTGGACGTCTGGTCTTATATAACATAATTTTATAAGAGCTGCACAGTGAGCATAGTATTTAGTATTCATTACATGTCAAAACAGTCTAGAGCTTATAAAGGTTCTACCATTTGTTACCTGTTGAGATAGAATAATTAGAACAAGAAGATAAGTTCCATTCTATATACATAATATAAAATTCACGCCTATAATCCGTATAATGTAGGCAGACCTGGGTCTGCTATTTGCCATGATCCTGACAAACCTCTTTTTCTTCAACATCATCAAGAAATTTAATGTTTACGTACGTAAACGCTTACCGACGCGTCGTTGAGGTACTACGTAGTTCAAGAGAGAGACTACACTTTGACTGTAAAATGATGTGTGGCTAATAAATTTTATTTCATTTATTTTATTTTATTTCTTCATCCAATAATCGTTGCATGCACGCGGGTTTCGATTTCCGTCTGCAACTGGATAATGTGCAAGTGTTTGACATGTTAAATCTTCGTCCGTCTCTTAACCTACCTATTTACCTATATTTTATTGTTCACTACAAAGTATTAATACATAATAATTTACTGACTCAATGTAACTTCAGTTGCAATCATTGGTAGTTCCAGCACGTTCTAGTTCTGTTTAGTCTAGTCTAGTACATGCAAGGCCATACGCTACTCCAATTATATCAACCAAGTTCAGTGTCAATATCAACGTTTATAAAAGTGCTAAGAAGTCTTCCACAAATGTAATATAGTGTAGTTAAAAGTTAGTGCAAAAGTGTCAGAACGATGGAATTTTTACGAATAGGGCTCGTGCCGCTAGCCCTGACTTTCGGATTGACTTATTTGAACGTGAAAAAGTGAGTATACTTCATACTACTGGAATCCCTCTTGTATGTTTGCACATTCACCTTTTATCTTTCATTCTTCTTCAATATCTAAAATTGTGTTCTGAAATCATGAGTATACTTTTGATGGATGACGAACAGTTACACATATTTTCCTTGAAATTTGAATCGCTCGTAGCCCCGGCTGCCTGAGTGATCTTAAACGATCACGAAATTAAGCAACATAGAGCGCGATCAGTGCATGGATGGGTGACCGTCTGTGACTAACGCTAGTGGCATTTTACCGCGCGGTTCCGTGCTGCGCAAGGCACGTTAAGCTGTTGGTGCCCGCTGCCGTCGATAGATCGCAGTCGTGAAGCCAAGTCAGAAGCCTTAGGGCGGCGCTCAATCCGGAGTTGGCCCTCATGGTGGAGTATGGCCTATACCTTCTTCAGGGAAGGGACTCGCTCCCCTTGGTAGGGAAATAATGGGTTGATGATGACACATATTTTCCGGTCTATTACAATAAGAAAGCGGCTTTGATTAGCAGAGGACCGGCGAAGTATTGGCCGGACGGTGAAGAGGCTTATGCCGAATAGTGGGAGTCTTTCATGGGCTGTAGATATTGGAGGCTGTAGTGTGGATATTACGTAAATTAAAAGAGACATATTTTATTTTCCAAAATGTCGAATTATTTTATTTATAGAGTGTAGAGAAAGTGTCCATGACGATGGTGTTTCTTTGGTAGGCCACAAATTGACTAAGTTAATATTAAGATTTTTTAGAATTTGAAATGTTTGTGAAGTACAAATGTTCTTTCTCTGTAATATTTCCGACCCATTACGTCTCGTTATTTGTAGTGCACACACAGACGATTCTAACCCTAACAAATTTTCCGCTCTGCCAAGCGTTTAGGTCAATGACGATGAACTTTGTGGATTTTTTGTGAATTCCAATCAACGTAGACGATTTACGCAGTTTTTTTTTTCATGAAAATACCATTAAACGCCAACCTTTTATTTGAAGCTTAATTGACTTCGTAATTACTGTCCGATATGTCCGTATAAAACCATCACTTACATACATACGTAGAGTAAAAGATAGATGGTGCTTTTTGATTGTTTCCAAACCAAGCTTACTTGTTTTGACCAAATTGCTTAATTGCCAAATTGCAAATTGACAATCTCTTAGCTGAATGTCAATGTCAATGTGAAATGTAAGCCGCTGCCTTGGACCCGTAGTGTAATGGAGAAAAAGGCGGCGGAAAAAAAACTCCACTCTGACCGTCTATTCTCAAATCATCTTAGGCCTAATACATCAGTTGCCTCTTATATGATTTCATATTTCATGCCGTCAATAACGCTAGTATAGTTATTACTCGTATTGTCTTATAAAAGTATGTAAATCAAACATAATTAAGTTTGATTATGCGGCCAGACACACGAACAGCACTCGTGCGATTCGTACAATTTTTACTCCTTATCAACACGTCATCAAATTAATTATTCCAATCCGATCCGGACTTTCAGGGCGCGTTGAGTGCATGGATGGGTGACCGTCTATGACTAACGCTAGTGGCATAATTTCGCGCGGTTCCGTGCTTTGCAAGGCACGCTAAGCAGTTGGTGCCGGCTGCTTAGATCTGATGTTGCTGATCTTGGGCTGATAGATCTCAGTCGTAAAGCCAAGTCAGAGGCCTCCGGGCGGCGCTCAATCCGGAGTTGGCTCCTATGGTGGAGGCCTATACCTTCCTCAGGGAAAAGACCCGTGTTCCTCGGTGAGGACATAATGGGTTGATGATATTGAGCTAACTATCTGTATGTCTTGACTCCAGGAACGCTTACAGTCGAAGAGGTATACAAGGACCGCGATCAGTTCGCGGCGCTCGTGCGCGAGGTGGCGGCGCCGGACGTGGGCCGGATGGGCATCGAGATCCTGTCGTTCACCATCAAGGACGTGTACGATGATGTCCAGTACCTGGCCTCGTTGGGCAAGGCGCAGACGGCGGCGGTGAAGCGCGACGCCGACACGGGGGTCGCGAACGCCAACAGAGATGCCGGGATCAGGGTAAGACCGTGAGCCGTAACTTACAACTAAAGTATAAAAACTTATTTAGAGGCTAAAATTCCCACCCATGCCGGGATTCGATCCCGCGACCTCTGGCTAACCGTGCTAGCGCTCTCCCAACTGAGCTAATGGGCGACTCAACGGCATCAGTGAAATTTCGAACGTCTTTACAATATTCTCCGTATTACGTATGCTCCGCCGATGCTTTCTTCAGCCCCAACAGTCCCTGTAACTGAATCCAGTCGGATCGAATAATCATCATCACCTTGACAATGGTGGCAAGTCTTTCTAAGTTTCTGTTTGTTCATAGGAAGCGGAGTGCGAGAAGAACTCGATGGACGTGAAGTACTCGATGGATACCAGGATCGAAGACAACGCTCGCCTTTTCAAGCTGCAGAAGGCGCAGTTCGACCAGGAAATCAACACCGCTGTGAGTTGCAACTTTCTGACAAGTCTCGGCTTACGGCCTGTCCATGAAATTGGGCCAACGCCAGTAGGTAATCGTATAGGGATATGACATCATTGGAGTGGTAGTTTTATACATGTATTAAAGTCATTACATGAAGGTTGTATATACTATTCTAACGATTCTAAGAACTAAACGAACGCCTTTGACGTAACTATAGTAATAAGTTTATTGACCATTAAGTTAAAACTGTATTACAGGTGCCAGCGCCTTCCCAATTAAGTTGACACTATTTATTCGAGTTGACAGTAGCCCTTATATTGGGTTGCCGTTAGAATAACATGCAATAAAGTAGGTATATATTTACTATCAATGAAAACTATGCTGGAATGACGTGATGTTTGACATTCAAAACGCACGACTACTGTCGTCGTACCCATTTTAGTATCTTCGAACACACAATATATAGGGCACGGAACTGAAACATTTGTTTATTATCCAATCATTAAACCGATGGTATTGTGTTGTGTCAATACCATCGAAGTAATAATTGGCCCGTAAGAATTTAAACAATCAAAGGCCCAACGGAGTTTGTCAATCAAGTAAACAATGAGGAGCCGGGATAAAATAAGAAATGGTTTACAGCATACCGCTATAAACTATTTCTTATCTTTGATATTATTGTTAAACGTCATATATAAACATGATTTTCTTTTTTCGTGTAAATTAAAGAAAAAGTTGATTCCGAATGTTAGTGTCAGACATTGTAAACCTCAGTATGATGTCTTGCTAACTTTGTATTGTTCAAAATTTTCATTCAAATTCGATAAAAAACCGAAAGCCATTTCGTCAGTCTCATCAATCATACTGGCGTATGCAATATCAACGACGGGGAATCTTTTACCAACTGGGATCTATTAATATTTATCTATTTATGTCTAGTAAGATTTACACATAAATAGGGTAAGATTAACAACCACATATCAATGTATTTTGTGTACAGACAAAATACATTGATGGCTAAAGGCTAAACTTCTGCAACTTTAATGGAGATACGAAGATACTTAGATATAGCTAACCAACATTTTTTTACAGATTTACTTAAAACTAATGCACGCAATTGTATATGTATGTATTTTCCGATAGAGGTATACAGAGTTTAATGTAGGGCCATGATTATTTTTATTATATTACATAATTTTAAATTTCTGATAGTGTTCTTGTTTGAGGAGACTCTTAACCGCACGATATGAAAAAAACAGAACCGCTGTCTGTACAAATAAAATTCGAATCTTATCAGTCACCGTAATATTTCAGAGATTGTCATACGCTGAATTGATTAATACATTTCAGTGTAACCTCACCATTGTCATAAGTCTTGAAGTATTTTTTGTACCTTGTCGACCTGGGAGCCAACTCTCACTTCGTACGCAAATAGGTAATTCGCCTAAGGCTTACGACTTGAATTCTACATAAAAAGTCGAGCGACAGCCAAAATCTGAATATTCTGAACGCCATGCTACATTGAATTCGAATGAGAAAATAAATGTTTAATGACTCTATCGAGTTATCTTATCGTATTTTTATGCGACAAATGTCTAAGCCTTCGAATATTTTGCGCCTGTAGCAAGAATCGAACCCACGACCTCTGTTTTGGTAGTCAACCGTGTTAACTGCTAGACCAACGAGGTAGTCTGCAACAACAGCACCTGTGCTCTATACGCTATAAATTATGCCCGGTCAAGAAATCAAACTCATTTCGATTGGTAGTAATCTGATTTGACTGACTAGATTCAAACCAAATTACATCGATCAAATAACGAATGCCTATTTAAACATTACAGAAAGCTGAAGCAGCGCTTGCGTACGAGCTGCAAGCAGCGAAGATCAAACAGAAGATTCGAAACGAGGAGATTCAGATAGAAGTAGTGGAGCGCCGCAAACAGATTGAGGTGGGTATTGTTTATTTGTTTATAAGAAACATATACAAGTACGGGTAAAATTTAAAAACGAACCGATGTAAATAGACATAAAGTAGATACTGCAGCCTTAGACCTTCACACTGATAAGTAATATAATAGTAATAATAAAAAGATGACGCTAAAACAATAGGAACTCTAAATTAGTATTAACTAGCAAAAGGTTCGTCTACAACATATCTTTTCGCTTAGTTTCTATACACAAAGAAGGAAAAAAAAAAGAAATAACCTATGCACTTAATGTTATGTTGGATGACAAGATACCACTAAAGTATGGTGTGTTATGGTTGACACTGTTACGTGGCGTTTATACTACTAGTCGCCAAGAGCATCCTCCCCACCTGACTTTTGAATGCATTACGTTATTGTTTGTTAAACGTAGGTGTTTGCAGGGGCAGTTGTGCAGTTTGAAGGGGCCCATTGTGGCATTTTGAATTTAGGGGCGATAAATTATATAATAATAACAATGTAGGCAGTGTTTCAAGTTTTTTACGAACAGCCGCCGTATGCGTCAATCAATCAGCCTGTTCCTGCCAGTCCACTGCTGAACAAGTTCAAACAACTGTACGTAATACATAGAATATTGTAAAGAGGTTCGAAATTTCACTGATGCCGGTGAGTCACCCATTAGCTCAGTTGGAAAGAGCGCTGACACGGATATCCAGAGGTCGCGGGTTCGAATCCCGGCATGGGTGGAATTTTTAGCCTCTAAATAGGTTTTTAAAATTGTCCTTAGCACGGGTTAGCGCAACAAGAAGAATATAATCAAATTTTAACATAATTAAATAAGTAGGTACTCCATTTCATCCAAAAAAACCTTCTCATTAATATGATTTAGAATTTAAAATTAAGAACTTCGAAAACTTAAAAGATAAATATCTCAAAGAACATTAAACAGTCAATAAAAAGAAACGTGACAGAGGCCATTAAAACATTTGGGGTCACCTAAAAAATCGCGCGAAAAAAATACTGTTCCATTGTTAAAAACCCTTGTATGTCCCCACTGCTGCGGTATGGGTCTCTTCCCACATCGCTGGAAGGTTCCATACTAAATTGGAATTGATTACAAACAGCAAATCTGTTGGGTTCCAGGTGGAGCAGCAGGAGATCATGCGGCGTGAGGAGGAGCTGATAAGTACCGTGAAGCTGCCGGCCGAAGCTGAGGCTTACCGTCTCCAGGCCATCGCTGAAGGAAAGCGGTAAGTGGTCTCTCTCACTTACTGTCTCTCGCTTACTCGTAGTTTACTCTTCCTCTAATAGAGATTCTGAAGAAACCCGCGGCTTAGTTGGCTCAGCACTTACAGACTTTTCTTTCCTGTGGGCTAGGCCGACTAAGCTGTCAGTCATGTTAGAGGTGCTGGGCAAGCCTACATCATCTAAAACAATGTACCATGCCTGGAGCGTCCGAGTGGTCCCTTCACCCATCTAGTGTGAATGATTACCACTGGATAGTAAAATCGTCTCATTGCGTAGATGCAGAGGCCAATAGATATCCTACAATTTTGCAAAGTTCATATAGTTTTCCGTGCCCCTCGGTGAGGACATAATGGGTTGATAATCATGATATAGTTTTCAACAAGTACTCACGCGTATTGACGCTTATTTATTAACGAGGAGCTTATTTAATTAGAAAGTTAGCCATAAACTGAACTGTTCAGGTCCTGCTTTATCGAAAATTTTAATTCAATATTAAAATTCATTTGATAAATTGAACTTGTAGCTAGAGTATATTCGTTTTAATGCACTAACCCGTGCTAAGAACAATTTCGAAAACCTATTTAGCGCCTAAAAATTCCACCCATGCCGGGACTCGAACCCGCGACCTCTGGCTAACCGTGCCAGCGCTCCCCCAACTGAGCTAATGGGCGACTTACCGGCATTAGTGAAATTTCGATACTCTTTAGAATACTCTCTATATTACGTACAGGCAGCAACATCTGGCTGAAGTAGTTTGCATCACTTGCAGCCCCGAGTACCTTACTTTGCAGTTAGGTCTTCGCACATCGCATTTCGGACATCGCTGTGCCCACACGATTATATTCTTTATAATGCACTAACCACTAGACCGTAGACCGTAGAGGTGGAATTTTTAGCCTCTAAATAGGTTTTTAAAATTGTAGCCAGAGTGTTTTGTTGTACGGTGCTTAGACTTTTATCTAAATCAATATCGCTTAAGTGCTAAGGAAATCATCGGAATAATTGAAGAGGACTATAGAAAATACCGTATGAACCATTAACTGGAAGCCATACGATCGTAAGAATCTGCAAGTCACAGAGACTGAACTGGGCCGGTCATTTAGAACGGATGTCGGGAAGCAAAACTAATGTCTAAATCTAGGTCAGTGAAAATGACGACCAAATGGAGGCCTCCATAACAGAAAATACCCACGGGCAGATCAGAGAAGCGATGGACTGACTGTATAGAAGATGATGGTTGCGAAGCGTGGGATGGAGACGCTAATCAAATAGTGTTGAATTTTATGGGTTCTGTTTAAATGTAAACTGAACACTTTCTAATTTGGTGTAAAAAGTCGATGCATCCAATTACAATGTTTTGAAAAGCTCCCTATTATGCGCATGTCGCGTCAAGACGTCATCCTTGCAGAAATAGACATCGACATCTCAAAAATATTAATATCAGTATTTGCTCATGTTTGTTTATCATTATCATGTGAAATAAGGGAGGGCTCATTAGGGGAGGGCTATGTCCAGCAGTGGACTAATATAGCCTGAAGAAGAAGAAGAAGATGTGAAATAAGGTCGCCAAACTTCGCGACAAATGAGAGAAAATGGTTTAGGAGACCGAGACCCAAAACGAAAGAGAGTACTCGTAATATCACTACTTGTTCTCACTTGCATTTTCTCCCGTGGATATCACGTTTGACTAGCAAAATAGTGCCGCCCTTGCTCTGCCTACCGTTGGGGTGGTTCTAGAGTTGAGTCCGCGAGTCGGCAAACGAATCGTAGGACGCCCTGTAACCAGGAGGAGTGACTACATTGGTAAAGCGGTGGGCAGTGACTGGAAGAGGAGAGCCGAAGACCGGGGAGTGGCGTATCGGCTTATTATGGTGAAGATAATGATCCTAGTTTGGAACCAGCACAAGTGAAGTGTTGTGTGGAAGCTATTATTTTTATCTTATTCTATCTATAATATAAAAATGAATCGCTGAATATGTTGGTGAGCGCAAATCTCAAGAGCATCTGAACCGATTTCGCTAATTCGCATTGGTTCTTACGGAGGGAAAAAAAAATCGACTGTAAGGCGGTACGAAGTTCGCTGGGTCAGCTAGTTATTAATAATTTAAATTTCTGCAGAACCCAAACGGTGGAGTCAGCGAAGGCTGATGCGGAGCGCATCAAGGTGCTGGGTCTGGCTGAGGCCACCGCCATCGGTGACGTGGGCAAGGCCGACGCTGAGCGCATGCTCGCCAAGGCCAAGGTCTACCGCCAGTACGGAGACGCGGCCATCATGGCCCTGGTGCTGGAGGCTTTGCCTAAGGTAAGATCTATTCGGAATAGTCTTTAAGTAAGAGATAGGTTTGATTATTATACTATTTTTTTTTTATTTTTAATGCACTAACCCGTGCTAAGGACAAATTTAAAAACCTGTTTAAAGGCTAAAAATTTCACCCATGCCGGGATTCGAACCCGCAACCTCTGGCTATCCGTGCCAGCGCTCTTCCAATTGAGCGCTGGCACGGATAGCCAGAGGTTGAGGAATACAAGAATATAAAATTACTTACTTACATACTTCTTCAGGCTATATTAGTCCACTGCTGGACATAGCCCTCCCCTAATGAGCGCCATAGCGCAACGTTGTGCCATCATTGAGGGGCAGTGCCCATAATCCCCACGCTGGGCATACGAGTTAGGGATCGCAGTTTGGTGGTATTGTACTGCAGGGGGCGCTCCTGCCACCCCCCCCGGTTTGTGGGGCTGGGCATACATATTTAAATGATTTAAATTCCATTTTGCCTTCACAGATCGCAGCCGAAGTGGCGGCACCGCTGGCCAAGACGGACGAGATAGTGCTGGTGGGCGACGGTGGCGCGACCGGTGAGATTGCCCGTCTCGCCAGCAACCTGCCGCCCGCTCTCAAGTCCCTGACTGGCTTGGACGTGTCGGCCATCTTGAAGCGGATGCATCCCAAGGATGGTGAGACGCCCCCCACTGATCTTTTCGTCCGACTAGATAGTATCTGAACGGTAGCTCGACAGTGTATTAAGTATGTGGTGTATGTTGTGCCCGTGCATAGACCCGTTTCACATCGCCACTCCGACTCTCCAAAGTTTGCTGGAAGAAATCTCTTAAGAATTAAGAAAAAGCGTACTCGATATTCCGGTAACGCGTTCTCGTAGGATAATATTTAGTTGTAACATTTTTTCAAACCTAACTCTAAGATATTTGTTGCGTTGCCATGGTAACAGGAATCGTATAAACGTATTCTGTGGCGGTACAAAGTTTGCCTCGACAGCTATAAACACAATCACTTACACTGGACCCTAACTGACATACCCTGTGAAATAGTAACTAGACAGGGGCGTCACAAACATGAAAAACATGTAGACTGAGCTCATTTGCACACAGTACGGCGGTCTCCAGAGGGAATCGAAGGCACGACCTCTGCTTTGGTAGTCAAATGATACTACTTGTCCAACGAGGCAGTTCATTTGTTTAGGTACTTAAAAAAATCTTGATTCGTTTTTTTATCGAAATACACACTTTTTAAATCAAAATCTTTACACTTTGCCAATACAACCTCAAATTTATTGTAATTTCATGAAATTCAAGTAAAAATGTAAGTATTTTTATTTCTAAAGTGTATATTTCAATAAAAAGTCTAATCAACATTATTTACTTTTATTTAATTACCTAAATGAATGGACTATAGATAGAGTATATTTTCTCCATCCGTAGCATTCCAATTCCTCAAAAATATCCAATTTGTTTTCAGAAGAATCCGTTATCAATGCTTCGGTCTCCAAGAAGCTGGTCAGCTAAGCGCCCGTACAAGGGAGTACTCGCCTATTTACTAACAGCTGAGTGTTCAAATGCATTACATTGTTCCAATAATTTTTTATTAATTTTATTGATTTATGCAAAGAGTACATAGTTTTAAAACAGTACGTAAACTATTTTCCGACGGGAGGTAAAGAATTCACTTCGTGTTTTTCCGTAAAGCCGAGTGTTTCCGAATGAAATTCTCGTGATTTTATTGGTCGATGGGAAATCAAAGGTAGATTTTCTGTCCAATCAGAGAATTCCTTTCGCAACCCGAAGAATTTTCTTTATCTTTCCGACGGATTATATTATATATTTTAGTGCCATATGATTTATTATCAGTATCCAAATGAAGTTTTATTTTTATTGTTCGACAAATTCCATTTAAACTAGCAAATAAGTAATAACACAATATATGTGTTCATTATTTAGATACAAATGTACATTATTTATGAATATTACAATTAATTTATTATAATTTATCTGTTTATAGTGCGTATTTTTTCTGGGTAGGTAGCTAAATACCACAACATAGGTACTTTCTGTAGGTTACAAAGTATTTTGAAATCAAATATAGATATGGTATTTTTTCTGAATTTCTAAAAGTAAGTATAAAATAGGTTTTGTACTATGTACTAGAGTATTTAGCTAGCTGGTGGTGTTCAACCAATTTCTCTGAGACCTGAGTGATATTTGCGTAGAAACATTTATAATAAGGTATCTATTCCGTAAAGAGCATTTCTCTGCAAAGTTACCAATTTGTATAATTTAACGGTATGTGAATAAATAATGTATAGTACTCCATATAAGTTACTTAATCAGTTTGGAATTAGTTATTTTTCCTCACGGTGTTCTGTCGCATATGAAAATTAATAGAATAACACTATAACCAGATTTTGGTTGTGAAGCGAAATCCCAGAAATTATGTATACAGAATTGTGGCGAGAATAATTCGAGATGTTTAATTTTCTTCCTCAGTATCGACCTTTAACATTATAGTTTATAAGTTTGTATTTAAAAATTAATTATTTTTATTTTTAAATACAAACTCATAAAGTTAATTAAACGATAGCCGGAATAAATGCTCCAATAATAACAACCCGATCTTATTTAAATTTATTCGAGCACTCCAATTAAAACAAGCCAATTTGAAATGATTCGAGCATTCTAAATAATGTTCCAATTAATAACAAGCCGCTCTTGTTTGAAACATTTCGATCATTTTAAATAATTTTCCGATCAATAACAAGCCGCTTTTATTTTAAATAATTCGGGCATTCTAAATAATTAATAGCAAGCCGCTCTTATTTGAAATGATTCGAGCATTCTAAATAATTAATAGCAAGCCGCTCTTATTTGAAATTATTCGAGCATTCTAAATAATTAATAGCAAGCCGCTCTTATTTGAAATGATTCGAGCATTCTAAATAATTAATAGCAAGCCGCTGTTATTTGAAATGTTTAGAGCAATCTAAATAATTAATAGCAAGCCGCTGTTATTTGAAATGTTTCGAGTATTCTCAATAAAAGCACCAATAAAAGACACACCAAAATAAGTAACTTTCTTTCTTCTATCCTCTTATCTTATCTTACTGCACAAAACATGTGTTACTGACATTTTATTCGCTTTCAATGTTACACGTTGTAGTTTATTGCCCTCTTGTCCCTTTTCTATGTATAATTTTATTCTATTTTTCATAATATTTACTATACTTTAATACGGCATTTGTAATTTGACATAAGAAGCACACTCGCGGATGTATCCGTAAGTAAATTGAAACAAAATAATTTTATGAGTGGAACAAAATTGTATTTTTGAAAATAAAACACAGTGTATGAAGTGTATGGTGACGTTTTATTTTACTTTTAATAAAATTAAACTAGTGGGCGTGATTGGGATTGTAGAGCTCTCCTCTTATATTAGTCTTCATAAGCTGCAAAGAAAAATACACATAATTATGCAAAAAAGCATAGAACTTTATTACAAAACTCAATAACAATAGTTATTTTGACATGAGATAGCCTCATACTTGGGCCATTGTACGCAGCATGCGCTGAGGTATGTTGACACTTCAGACACTAGGGTTTCCTCACGATGTTTTCCTTCACAGTTAAATAAATAAATATTCATGGACATATTACACAGATCTCGTTAGCCCTATACTAGGTACAACTAAATAACTTGTGTTATAGGTGCTAACTCGACGATAGATTTAGTACAATAAATACATAGATAACAGTTGGAAAAAGCGCTGGTACGGATAGCCAGAGGTCGCGGGTTCGAATCCCGGCATGGGTGGAATTTTAAGCCTATAAATATGTTTTTAAAATGGTCTTTAGCACGGGTTAGTGCATTAAAAATAAAAATAGTATAGACATCCAAGACCCGAGACAAACTAGAAAAGTTCATTTCCTAGTTTGACCCGGTTCGGGTCCATCCGAGAATCCGAGACCTTCGATTTACAGTCAGCATGCCAAACCGCTGCGCCACCGAGGCCGTCAAGTGGTATTGCTACTATTACTTCACAAATGCACCTAACTTAAAAAACAAAGTCTTTGGTATATGCCAGAATTCGAAGCCAGGACCTCCCAATTGAGAAGCGTTCTACCGCCCCGGTATTACCGCTCTAAGTCTCAGTATTTAATTAATTTTTCTCTCTATGGTTTATTTGTAGCGGTGGTAGCGTAGCGATAGAATGCCGGGCTCGCGTTCGGCGGTCGTGGGCTCAAATCCGAGCATGTACAAATAACTCCTAAAACGTTACGTACACTTGTGAAATTATTCTTAGCAATACCACTCGCTGAGTGAAGGAAAGTAACGTGAGGAAAACTGAGTGTGAGGTGTTCACATACTTGAAATTGCTAATACGCGATGGGCAGTGGTAATTACCCTATACTCTCTCTTAAAGAGCAGGTCTGTGTAAGAGGTATAAGCTACACACATAAAAAAAATATTCGGTCTCTATTTAAACAAACGTTGACTGAAATCATTGAATTCCGTGAATCAAAATTGTGCGTTAAGTTGTTTGCTTGTCCAAGGTCAAATTCAATTTAATATATAGTCTGTTTTCCCCTTATTTACATGTGCGATATTCATTGTCTAAAGGTCACCTAATATTCTGTCTAAGCCGTAAGACTGTTGTTAGACCCGTAAATTACTCTAGCCGACCGTGCGTGTCTCGTGAAAAAAAAAACAATTCTTTCACTATTTCGTTATCAACCCTTGTATGTCCCCACTGCTGGGGCACGAGTCTCTACCTGCATCGCAGGAAGGTTAGGCCGTACTCCACCACGGGGGCCAAGTCCGGGTTGGTGGAGGATTGTAAGACAGTGGCGGGCCTTACTGTCAGACGTTAGCAAGCCGCCCATAAGGCCTCGGACATGGCTTAACGACTGCCATTATATGACAGCCGGCACCAACGGCTTAACGTGCCTTGCGAAGCGCTCGGAAAAATGCCACTAGCGGTAGTCACGGGATGCTCACGCATCCTGTACCTGGCCTCACTATTTACTAGTATGTTACATCCCCCTAGTCTTACTAGCTTCCATGCACCAATCCGGACTGGGCCCCCGTGGAGTCTATACCCTCCTTAGCGAAGAGACCGATCATGATGATACATCCCCCCAAGGGGATACAAAGGGGACCCAATTATATAGATAGATAGATAGAGAACACTTTATTGCACAACCAGAAAAATATTACAACCATGATTCTTAAATCTAAGTAATGTTATACAATTGGCGGTCTTATCGCTAAGAGCGATCTCTTCCAGACAACCTGTGGATGGAGTGGATTGCATGAAGAATATAGTCGGTACGTGGTGCATGTACATAAATAATTAAATCGAAAATATATTGATAACAAACAGCAAGGGAGTGCGAGAATATAATTACTTATAATTACCTACGATATAATGTACATATATTTAAATAATAATATACATAGACACCTAAAAAATAAATACATATCCAATTAAATACATATAGGTAAGCAACATATACTTAAATAATAACATACATAACTACCTAAAAATAAATACTTATACAATTAATACATATTTAATAAGCAACAGTTTTCCAGTTTATCCAGTGAGATAGTGGAATTTCACCAGTGCCTTAAAACAAGCCAAGGACTTTGCTTTTCTCACTTCCACGGGCAGATCATTCCATAAATGGACTGCCTGAACCGTGAAAGAGGAGCCATAAAATTTTGTTCTGTGGATGGGAGTTTTGAGGAGAAGGTTTAGCGCCACCAATAAAAAAAGTCATATCATTTACAGCTCTTTAATGCCGCTTTCAAACCACCCAGATTTTAGTCAATATCAACCATTGTACGTCTACACTGCTGCGGCACGGGTCTCTTTCTGTATCGCAGGAAGGTTAGGCCATAGACCACTGCTTAACTGATTGGTTCTAATCACTTTGTCTGCGCCACGAGCGCTTCGGTTTCGGCAGATTTTAGTGTCCATACATTATACATACCTCAACTTTCTGTTCATAAGACAGCTCAGTCTTGGTCAGCACATAAGACAACTTGGCGAGCGCCGCCTCGGCTGTCATATCGAACGCCGGGACGACACCGCATTCCACCAATAGCTGTAAGTAAAGAAACAATGAAATGATTAGTGGTCTCTATTTACCCCTCGGGGAGACAGCGTGAGACTATGTATGTATAAAAGAATAAATGAAACGATACTCTTTCTAACATCTTCAAGAAACCCATGGATAAACAGCAACTCGGGGCTTAATCTAACCAGCGGTGAGCACAGGTGGTAATTAAGCGTGTTCTCTGCAGGACGTATAAAGGCTACATCGCCGTCGTCGTCAAGTTATAGATACTAGTCCACTGCTGGACATAGCCATCCCCTAAAGAGCGCCACGTTGTGCTATCATAGGGGGTAATGCCCATAATCCCCACGCTGGGCATGCGGGTTGGGGATCGCAGTTCGGTGGAATTGTACTGCACGGGGCGCTGCTGCCCACCCCCCGGTTTGTGTCCCTTAGTCGACTTTTACGACACCCGCGGGAAGAATTGGGTACATAAAAGAACGTAATTAAAAACCTATTTAGAGGCTAAAAATTTCACCCATGCCGGGATTCGAACCCGCAACCTCTGGCTATCCGTACCACGTATCACGTACCACGTACACGTATCCGTAGGTTTTTAATTTGTTCCTTAGCACGGGTTAGTGCATTAAAAATAAAAATAGTGTAAGAACGTAATTATTTTATTTTTCCTAACGCAGGCTATAGTTTACTAACAACTATGGATCATTGTCGAGGATCTTTCGAGGGTTATAGCTATAGGGTTGATTTGCAAAGGATTTTTTTGTTTTCGAAACTTTGTATCGATATCAACCCTTTTGTATGTCCTCACTGCTGGGGCACGGGTCTTTTACTGCATCGCAGGAAGGTTAAGCCATACTCCACCGGGGCCAAGCCCGGGTTGGTGGAGGATTGTAAGACAGTGGCGGGCCTCACCGTCAGAAGTTATCACGCTGCCCATGAGGCATCTGACATGGCATAGCGACTACCATTACATGACAGCCGACGCCGACATCACTAATGTTAATATAATCAAAAGTATTTTGTTACCCGTCCAGTTTCATAAAGCGCCTTGCCTAGCACTGTCCCGTTTATGCACTGAGTCACGTTGACCACGATGACCTTGTTCTTCACGGCCCTAGCGATCTCCTGGTAGATCTCCTGGCGTTTGATGGGGATGTTTCCGTTGCCATATGTTTCTAGGACCACTCCTGGAAAGAAAGGGAAAGAAAAACCCATTCAAATTACCTACATAAACATTACATTACTATGACAGATACATGGTCGGGTCACGTGGGGTGTTTTTTCATACCATTGACGTCTAGTATGTGCACGATGCTTGGTTCGATGTATGTGCACGCGAAGACTTGAAGCAACAACGAAATTAAATCTCCATGTTCATGCAGTTGTCATTGTACCACAATGCATTAGCAGAATCTTTTTCTTCTTATTCTTCAGGCTATATTAGTCCACTGTTGGACATAGCCCTCCCCTAATGAGCGACATAGCGCAAGGTTGTGCCATGATTAGGGGGTAATGCCCATAATCTCTACGCTGGGCATGCAGGTTGGGGATCGCAGTTTGGTGGAATTGCACTGCAGGAGGCGCTCATGCCCACCCCCCGGTTTGTGAGTTTGTTTGAGCAGAATCTAGACCTAGAATTATTTCTTGTCTAATCTATGTCAGATAAGTAATTCAAAGGTTAAGGGTTATTTTGTTCGGACCTGTGACCCACCAGCGACCACTAACGAAACTACTCAGAGTATGCTAAAGACCATAAATACTACCCACTGAGATCTGTCACATTCCTCAAAACTATGGGAAAAAAAATTGGCAAAATAATAATTTATATATAAAAAAAAACCGAATCGAATATATTTCAGCAGTGCCCATTTTATGGAGTACATTTTTAGGCAAAAACAGTTAAAGCAGCATTTTTACCACAGCTGTCTGACGCAAAATAATAGCTTGATCTAGCTATAAAATGCTAAGTTGGCGAGTCAGCGCACAGTGAAACCGGTATTGGGCTTATTGTGTGAAAGAGAGGGCTGCTAACCTCTGTACTGTAGTGTGTATTGCGCCTTACGAGCGCCAGAAAGCCTTACACAGTAATGATTGAAAATAAATAATTGGGAAAAATATACATTTTGTGTTGAACAACATAACTTTTTTTCTCCATACATTTGGGTTAAAATAAAAACATTCCGTGAAATGGTAACCCTAACCCTTTAAAACGAACCACATTTGAATAATGGTCGTGAACTTTGATGTACCGGGTCAAAATGCCCGGTTACCTTTGTGCCGCAAGATGGCGCCAGTGCTGCATTGCGCAGTTTGAGCTAAACATTAACGCTTACCTACTTACAGATGTTTCATGTTTCATGCACGCGCTTTGGGGTGCTTACTAGCTTCACCAATGGAAAAAAATCATCACTTGTTTTCCATTACCTCGATTAAAGTCCTAGGTTGTTGATACTAGGATCTAGACTGTAAATTCTAAAATTACTTTTTTGATTTAAAAAACAAAATGTTTACCTACTTAATGAACGTCAAAGTTGTTAGTTTCATAATTAATCCATTATGTGGAGATGTGAAGAGGAATCTAACAAAGAAATTCCAATCCACATTTAGAATTAATTAACAGTGTTTACAACAAAATTTACTCATCAACGAAAAAAAAAATCAATCTTTTGTTTAATACCACACAACTTTGTCATGTAAATACTAAGTACTTGATGTTACAGTACTGGGCCATTAATTCTAATATCAAGGAATCTCCTTTTTGTAATTCCAGATATTTTTGGGCTTAGGCTGTACGAACTAAGAAGCAAATAAATGAATAAAGTGTTGATTGATTGATGAAGTAAGTTTCTAATATGTGACAACATAAAAATCGTGAAAAGATCTCTTCCGTGAGATCGGTTTCGCATTACGTCCGATCCGAATCCGTGAAAATACGGGTCTAGAAATCTCGGAACTAATTCGGATATAGCTTTCGCGCGGTAGTCCGATCTGTGAACTAAATCCAAGCAGTTTAGGGGCTAATTCCGACTAGCCCATAAACAGAGTTTATTTTCCACGTTATTCTTTAACGTAGCCCCACGCCCACCGCCCCTGCCACGCCCCGCTCTGCTCCTACGCAACTCGGATTCGTTTCGGACGCAGTGCGCTAGATAACTTATACAAATCATACTAGCGTACATACAAAGGTTAGTTCGGTCCGTCAAAAATGTTATTCGGAATGAAGATTCTCGGATGATGGAGAGACATTGGATGTCAGATGCCGGATTTAGTGCGAAAATATAGTACCGTATTTTGGCGTAGAAGGACATTTGGTAAGTAACCACCTCCGACCGGGCGGTCTCGTGAGGATTGGCATTACCTCCAAAAAGACTATCTATGACTATAATCAGTGGTAATTTTTCATTGGATTATGGATCAAAAGATAGAAAGAACAAGCGGACTTAAAAAACCTGGTACCAGTGAAAAGAGCTGATATTTTCTCTCTAACTATTCTTAATTGAAACTAAATCACCCAGCAGTCGCCAAAATTCACTCACCTTCCATAGGGGCTTGACAGATAGACCTAATAATCTCAGGAGTTATGGTGGGTGCCACTTTCAAGACGTAAACCTTTGTCGAGAGCTGGTCGTGGAGCCGGCACTCATCAGGGACGGATCCCAGGGGGTGTATTAGCATCTTCGGATCCACATCCAGGCTGACCTTCGCCTCCAGTAACGGCGGGAAGTTGGGAGAGTCAAAAGCGTAGATACGAGTATTGGAGACTTTCTTCACCCTGGAATTAGAAGAGCCGTTTTGAGCCAGGATTGTTGCGCTGTATATTCATTGTACAATTCTACGTTCACTCCTATTTTCTAGCATATCCTTTTTCGATTTTCAGGTGGCCTCTGAAGGGGCAATTCCCCTACAAACGTATTAGGTTTTTTGACAATTTTCTGAAAACCAAACCAACTCGGATTTTTCGTTGGTGTTTAACAAGTGCTCATAAAGTAATAATTTTTAATTTTTTTGTGTATTTTTTCTAAAAACAAGCAAATAAAAATTCATTTTTAAAATAAACCTCCAAAACCCTCTTGAGCAATATGGCGGCGCGCAGGAATTAGTGACGTCACTGTTTGCTCACTGTTTGCTTACTGACTTAAACGTCAAGTCAACTCTCGGGTTTTCGGTTCGCTGTATTTATTGTGACGTCATTATCGATTCGACCAATCGTGGCCTTTTTAGATAAAATTACTACATAACAGGGCGTCCCAAAGTTATGGGCAATGAAGGGAAAGTACCTTAAATATCGTAGATAGGGTATTTCGCTGAAAGAAGACTTTATGTTATTTTTAAAAGTTAGTAATTCTGCATTCAAAGATTTTCAAAAAAATACTTGCTCATTAAAAGATTGGCGATTTGAGTAAGACAAGAGGGATCACATTTTGAGCATTTAATTAATTAATTTACAAAAAAATACCCACTTCATTGACTACGGCAGTTTCATGTATGTTTTTAATTTGATTAAAATGATTAATTTGACGCTGTTCCTTTCTTTTAAAATACTATGTTACTTAGGAAGAGTTATTAGTTTTTGGCCATTTTTTCGATTGGCATCATAAAAGTAGGGGTGTTTTTTTTTTTAAATTTAAGTCGGTTCGATTCCCAGACAATGCAAGCAATTTTTAGAAAATCTTTGAATGCAGAATTACTGTCTTTTAAAAATAACATAAAGTCTTCTTTAAGCAAAATACCCTATCTACGATATTTAAGGTACTTTCCCTTCATGGCCCATAACTTTGGGACGCCCTGTATACAAAATGAGCATGTTCAACTTGTTTTTTTTGCAGAAAGAATCCATTTTTGTTCTTAATATCCCTTATATCAGTTTTACAGTGTAATTACGACTTATTTTTCACGCTGGGAATTTTTTTCACTCCTATTTTATAAACGACATGCCGGTCTCAATGAAATGTTATACATACCTAGATAGGATTATATAAGATTATACATAGGACGCGATTTAATCGTACTCGTGCGTAAAATCTTTAAGTCCACTGTGGTCGTAAAATTCCAACGTTCTCGTTATATGCTTATCATCAATAGAAGTTAAGCTGACAAGCTTTGATAACCTAATAGCTCAAAGTCATTGGATCATAATGTTATCAACGACTGTTTCCCCTCACGTTGTTAACTTTGTTAAGGCGCTACGCGGAGCGAACTAGCCCAACCAATGGGAAAATATCTTCTTTTTTAACGCGTCTTTGCTAAAAGCGAACATCATAAATCTTAATAAACATATTAACAATTTTAAAAAACCTATTTAGAGGCTAAAAATTCAACCCATGCTGGGACTCGAACCCGCGACCTCTGGCTAACCGTGCCAGCGCTCTTCCAACTGACATTTTTTTTTAATTGTCCTTAGCACAGGTTAGTACAATAAACAGATTATAATACAGTAACACTTTTTAGAACCTACTGAAAAGAACTTAGGATCTAAGAATCTAGGATTCTACAGTAGTTTTTCCAAAAAGACCGTTTTAAGCGGAAATCGATTGCAGTCCTTGGTTGTTAATCCTAGGTTTTAGACTGTAGGTCACGGGTCGTAAGATTGCTGGTCTGAATCCCGGCATGGGTGAAATTTTTAGCCTCTAAATAGGTTTTTAAATCATTGCGGGTCTCTGGCCTCCGTGCCAGGCACGGATAGCCAGAGGTTGCGGGTTCGAATCCCGGCATGGGTGAAATTTTTAGCCTCTAAATAGGTTTTTAAATTTGTTCCTTAGCACGGGTTAGTGCATTAAAAATAAAAATAGTATAAAGATGTATGATTTTTTAAAAGACGCGTTATAAAAGAAGATATTACAAAACAAGTTACGGATTCCATTTCTGGTTAGCACCGCGTAGCGCCTTAACATTCTATTTATCCAACCCCATCCTGCGGTCGAATGGCGCGAGGTTTGTCTGCCCATATATCTATGAGGCATTGTGATAGTATGCATATTTCTAGAAGCACCTATTATGTATAAACAGCGTAGATGCTTCTAGAAATATAACCAATTTAATATTTAATATTGCTTCCTCATGATAGTATACTGGTTCGGGAAGCGCTCGTGGCCTAGGCGAACCGAGTGATTGGAATCAATCACTTGGTTAAGCAACAACAGGCGCGGTCAGGTACAGGATGGGTGAGCGTCCCGTGACTACCGCTAGTGGCATTTTTCCGAGCGCTTCCGTGCTTCGCAAGGCACGTTAAGCCGTTGGTGCCGGCTGTCATATAACGGCAGTCGTTAAGCCATGTCAGAGGCCTTATGGGGGACTTGATAACTTCTAACAGTGAGGCCCGCCACTGTCTCACAATCCTCCACCAACCCGGACTTGGCCCCCGTGGTGGAGTATGGCCTAACCTTCCTGCGATGCAGGAAGAGACCCGTGCCCCAGCAGTGGGGACATATAATGGTTGATAACGATGATAGTATACTAACATAGCTGTAAGTATATACTAATAAAATATGAGTCTGTAAAGTTACTTGAAATAAACGAATTATTATTATTATATTATTATTATCCACGATTACGTTTTCTCTGCATATTGGCCTTGGTCTTTCTAAGATATCCGATAGTTTTGTGTAATAAAGCGTGATAAGCAAGCGTAATAAACATTACATTTATTATGTAATGATAGTTAATAGTCATTACATAATCGTCCCGCGTCTACAACCGCAGTAGAGCCGTAGGGACTTCAAAACAACGGAACCTAATGGACTGTATTAATGCTATAGATCATGATAACACTATCACATCACACTAATAATAAATTCGAAAGTTTGTGAGTGTGTAGGTATTACTGAGTGTGTGTGTTACTTATTGTCGTCTAAACGGCTGGAGCGATTTAATAAAATTTGGTATGGTGATAGCTGGTACCCTGGGTTAACACAGGCTACGTTTTACTGTCAATATTTTATTCCCATGGGAAAATCGATAAACCGCGGGTAACACCGCGGGTCAGAGCTAGTTGATAATAAAAAACTAGTACAAACTATCTCGACAACGAAAATATTTCAAACTGTGTTTGAACAGTCTTTTTAAAACGATATTAAAACAGGACACTTATCTTAATGAAATGCCTCATTGACGATACGCTAATCAAATAACAGTGGATAGTGAAAACCTACGATGCGTTCTCAGGCTTCTTCATCTCGAAGATTAATGGTAGACTAGCTGCCCCGGCGAAGTTTGTACCACCACAAAATTTGTTTATATGATTCTTGTTACCATGGCAACGCAATAAATATCTCATAGATTGGCTTGAAAAAGGTTACAGTAACGATAAAATATCACGGCAAACATCCGAGCATTAGCGGGATATCAAATATTATATGTCTCAATTCAAATCTTTGTATATCTATATGCCATGTACCTAATTCCGTACCGCTGTTATTGAGTAACAAACATCTTAACACTATTTTTATTTTTAATGCACTAACCCGTGCTAAGGAACAAATTTAAAAACCTATTTAGAGGCTAAAAATTTCACCCATGCCGGGATTCGGTACGGATACGGATCATTGCGGGTCTCTGGCCTCCGTGCCAGGCACGGATAGCCAGAGGTTGCGGGTTCGAATCCCGGCATGGGTGAAATTTTTAGCCTCTAAATAGGTTTTTTAAACAAACATCTTCACAAACTTTCACATCACACTAATATTACAAAGGCGAAAGTTTGTGAGTGTGTATGTTTGTTACTTCTTCACGTCTTAACGGATGGACCGATTTTAGATAGACCAACCGACCGATTTGGAGTCAGCTAACACCATAGGCTAACACATAGGCTACGTTTTACTGCGGGAAAATATCTTATTACCACGGGAAAATCGATAAACCGCGGGGCAAAGTTAGTTTATAATAATCCGCTATTTGACTCTCTTTTCAAGAAAGTTTAAATGGTAAATATCGCTTCCATTAGACGAAAACATATTTTAGTATATTTTTTGCCGACCTAAAAGCAACAAAAAAATACATTTTAAAACTTTGCTTTGCTAAACAGCCAAAAACGCGGTCAGCCATGGTCTATGGTTTGAAGACCTGAAGACTGGTAAACATAGTTTGACATTCAAAACAAAGCAACCATGATTTCATCGAGTTTACATGCAAAATATAGCAATTATTATTATTATATGGTTCGAGAATGCAAAAACATGTCAAGAAATACCCCCGAAAAGTTGTGAATTCGTGTACCCAGTGAAATAAACATACGAAAAAATTGGCCCAAACTTGCCAAACAAGACCGCGATACTTTATCGGCTGAAACTCGGATGTATTTATGTGAAGATCACTTTGATGTAAGTCCTTTATTAATCAATGTCCACTGGCTCTGGCTGACAAATGTTTGTTTACATACCAAAGATGCTTTCAATATGGCGGATAACGTTTTCACCGTTCCGAATTAAAAGCGGAAAATATTTTTTTAATTTGCAAATTTTGCAGCCATCCTACATATTTACTTAGCAAAGTCAGTAATTTTAGTTTCTTACGTTAAATACTACAGGAAATATTAATTTATTGCGTCTTTGATACGAGTCAAGTAGCGGATTGTAGGATGATGACGCAGGTAGGGTGTATGTCCATACCTGCAACCCCTAAAGAGTTTCGCACCAAAGAAGACTGTGACCTCGGGAATGCGCTGCGTGGCGGCTATCAATATGGCACAAAGCAGGTTGTTGTTGCCATCACTGCGCGGTTGGAAGATGGGGACCTGGAGCGTGGAAGAAAATTGTGGTTACTGCATGGAAGATTACAAAATCGTGGCAAGTGACAAACCCTTCTCTGCCTAGAGGGTACATGCCGGGGCTTACGTAATTCAACAGATAATTATTTTGTTAATATAACATAACTGTACGTAATACAGAGAATATTGTAAAGAGGTTTCGAACCTCTTTACAATATTCTCTGTATTACGTACAGTTATGTTATATTAACAAAATAATTATCTGTTCGGGACAATTGTTCGGGATTTTGTGAAATAAATAAGTATTTTAAAATATATTTGTTACGTATCTATCGCAAACTAATCCACTGTGGGTATTTTTTTGTACAAGTTTTCTGCCGGGCATTATACCTAGTTATAAGATATAAGAAGAAGTTTTTTTTTTTGAGGAAGTTTTAAGAATGTGTCTGGAGAGATCCTTGAGTGTCTACTTAATTTAAATCGTAATTTAGAAACCGACTGATATAGAGAGATAAATTAGTGAATCAGAAACTCGCGGTGCCTCTTACCTACATTTGTGTGATACTTATCTACCTTATCATGTTACTCGAGGTAGTAGATCAGACAAGAGGCGTTATGACGTCATTTCTGTTTATTAAAATAGCTTCCCTTGACATTTTGTTACAGATTTCTGGGAAGTAAATTTAAAAACGGAAGAAATCATGTCGAATGTAAAGAGGGTTTTGGTGATCTACACTGGCGGCACCTTTGGAATGCTGAAGAACGAGAATGGAGGTGAGAAATGTTGTAAAGAGGTTCGAAATTTCACTGATGCCGGTGAGTCGCCCATTAGCTCAGTTGGAAAGAGCGCTGGCACGGATAGCCAGAAGTCGCGGGTTCGAATCCCGGCATGGGTGGAGTTTTTAGCCTCTAAATAGGTTTTTAAAATAACATAACATTTACATACAGTCACATTAATTGCTTCTGGCCCCACACTAGGATACCCTGTGTCGTGGGAACCAGAAACAATGACATCACAAACATGTAAACATCCAAGACACGAGGTTTTTTTTTGTCCCCAGCCGGGGATCGAACCCGGGACCTCTTGCATGGTAGGCAGATGCGCTACCGCTGCGCCACAGAGGCCGTCGAATAATAGGATAGAATATAACGGATAAAACAAACCATCCCGGGGTTTTGCCTGCCTGAAATATCTATGTTGAAGGTTCATTCTGGGGTGCATGAAAAGATCCTCCCCGGACGACGTACTCAGAGCCCGCACATCTGGCGCACCCTGGCCAAAAATCAGCACCCTGGCCAACAATCCTTTCACCGCGATGACTTGCCATCGACATAATAAGAAGAAGATTCATTCTAAATAATGGTAAAAAATTTCTTAAATCAGTTGCGTAGTTTCCGAGAATATCTCCTACAAACCAACACTGTCTCCTTATACTCGTATAAGTAAAATTCGTAATGAAATTATGGGATTTAAATGCAGGGTTTTCCGTGGCAATGGAAAAACTGGCACTGTTTTTCTAAGCATCTTTTCTGTCTGTTGCCGTGAACATAAACTGTATTGGAATGACGATAATGACCGATGATGTCAATTGATGTCGGTGACGATCAATTTGACGAGGATTCGGATTATTATGATAAACACGACGAATATAGCAAGAATGATGTCTAGTGATCGATTACCTGTGCTCCGGTGAGGACCACCGTCTTTCCGACGCTCTCAAGCATGAAGGAGAGTATGGAGGCTCCGTAGGCAGTGGTGTCCGTACCGTGGAGGACGACGAAGCCATCGTAATCATGGTAATATTTCTGTCGACGACAAAGAAAACAATGTAAGTCTTGTGACTGCGTTGTAATTAGGAATTAGTTAAAAATTATCGTATTCAAATGTGTTGATTCTTGAATCAAGACACAGGCGGACAGACAGACAATGTCTGGATATTGTCTTTTTAAAGCCACATTTCATCCATTAGGATGAATTGCACAAAAACGGCTGTCAGATTACTGTCAGCTGTTTTCGTAAGATTATGTGACGAATATTCTAGGTGCATACAAACATTTCCGTTTATATAATCATACTGTTGCCGTGTTTACAGGTCGCAGGCATATATGTTCTTCGAGAAATAAAGAGGGACACTATGAGCTTAAATCGGCCCCTCATCGCATATAAACGTAGTTAAGTTTTTATTTACAAACGATATGCCGGATCGCCATAAAACTGCCAGTACTTTTAGAAGAGACAAATTAGGGTTGTTGAGGAACTTGTTATGAGGAAGAAGAATTTATTCATATCGATTTTGAGGAATAGGATGAGGACGAGGAATCTGACAGACTAAGAGGAAGAGGATGCAGGAGACTTCTCTCTCTCTCTCTCTCTCCCTCACACATTTCCTTTCAACCAAACTTATAACTGTCCTTCCTATTCAATTCCTCTGAAAATATGAGGACGAGGATGAGGAACCTCAAAAATATGAGGAAATTCGCAGCGAACCTAAGTCAAATCAATGTTGCATCGTGCTTGTAATTGGGAAACAAAATACCAAAAAATAATTAAAGCCTTGAGTTTCTATTAGACATTTATTCTTTGTGTCCTCTGAACGCAAACGTTGAGTTCAAAGTTGCTCCTTGAAGGGCAGCCTTAATGACCACCGCGTCGAGCAATTGGCGGTTTGAAGTGATGATCTTCAAACCGCCAATTCGGAGTAACTCCCTCACACTTGTGTTATGTGAGGGAGTTACTCCCGCGCTCCCTCACATAACACAAGTGTCTTATCATGATGAACAGTTGAAGGTTGTTAGAGAAAGACCTGTTTCAGTGAGCTCCGTAAATTAATATTAAAAATAATGTCTAGAGTGAAATACTATGGTGAATTACTGTGATGTATTGAAGAACTAACTTGAATCATTAATTAATCAAGAAAAAGGCAAGCAGAACTGATCAAATACGTGACTATTTCAACAAAATATAGTGCAATCCCGAACAACATTGTTTAAAAACTACCGACATTGTGAAAAGTGAATTCTGTGACGAGTGATAAAACAGACATTGGCTCTGTCAATACTCGCATCTCTGCCCAAAGCTATCAGATTGTGTACACGTATTTCACTTACAAGTTCAGAAGCGCTGTGGTGTAACGGTTAACGGGGCTGCCTATAAAGAGTAGTAGGTTACGTGATCGAAGCTAACTGAATTTCATTATTAATATTATCTTCTTTTTTTTTTTTTTGCTATTTTTAAATTCGAAAATGGCTAACAAATGTGGAGCATGCAACCAACCCATACTCTCCCAAAAGCTGTTGAAATGCAAATCGTGTTCGCAGACATACGATTTACCTTGTCTTAACGTTAGCACCGCAGCATTTGGGCAGCTGACAGGCGAGTATAAGAAATCCTGGAATTGCCCCAAATGCGTAACAAAAATACCTAAAAGTGACTTAACACCTGTGCGGTCACAAGGCATGAGTGTTCCTACTGAGAACTTGTTGGCACCTGCTATAAACAATGTCAACTTAACCAGAGGCAGCTGCCGCCCTAAGATGCTGGAACTTAATGAAGATCAGTCCGAGCTCTCCGTATTGGCATCCGAAATACGGCAACTCAGAAACGATATGACGGGATTCAAAGAGCAACTCAACTCGGTTACTATATCATTGTCCAGAATGGAGGATTTCGAAAGGAAAATTGAAGCTCGCGATGCGGAAATAGCTTATCTAAAAGCTCAGGTATACCAATTACAGAACAGTGTCCATTCGCAAGAACAGGAAAACCGCAGGAATGAGCTGGAAATTGTAGGCATACCTGAACAAGAATCTGAAAATCCTATGCACCTTTTACTGACGGTCGCAAAAAAGATCGGGGTGGATATACAAGAATCTGATGTTGATGAGGTTTTTCGTACGGGACCACCTCGACGTCGCCAACCAGTCCCAAATGATATAGAAAGCGAACCAAACTTCCCACGACCCATCGTGGTTCGAATGCTTCGGCGTGCCAAGAGAGAAGAAGTCCTGAAGGCTGCTAGCGCTCGACGTGGTCTGACGACTGCTGAAGTTACTACGGGAACCCCGCAAAAAATATTCATTAACGAAAGGCTTACTAAACATAACCGCATGTTATTTCGAGCAGCGAGAAAGAGGGCCCAGCAATATGGATTTAAATTCTGCTGGGTCCGACGCGGCACAATATTCGTCAGGCAAGCGGAAAAGAAACCAGCGATTACAATTGCAACGGACGAAGAATTGGACCAACGAGTCGGACCGTACTCTTCTGCAGGGGACGCAACCAAAATGCCCGCTGTACCGCGTCTATCCAAAGATTAATTTAATTTACAAACAAAGCTACTGGGCCACTAGGCCTGTTTATGTTACCGGCTTTCTTGTCTTACAAGTCAGCTTGTACTTTTGCTTTTGTCTTTTTAGCATTTTATTTGTTAAAGTTCAGTTCCTATTCTGTGTACAATATACTACTCCAACTTATATTTATAATTCCGATTACCAACACTCCTTTATAATCCTATATAAGCATTATGTAATATTATATTATTTTATATTTAACACAATGACCAGTCGAACTGTGGACATAATACTATTTCTGTGTTATTATAATTTACAGGACACCAAAAATACAAATACTACGTTATATGTGAGTCACTCAGCGCGCTTAAGTAACAGAACACTTTACAGGGAACTCCTGTTTCGCGACTATGGCTGATCATGATTTGGTTACAGACATAGATAACTATCTCCAAATAATCTGCCATGCGCTGGACTCACCGGAATCTTGCAAGGATGTGTTAAATTTTGCGACTAAGAACAATTTTAAAGTTATGACGTTCAATATAAGAAGTCTAAATCACAATTTCGATGATTTTCTGGTCTCATTGCAACGACTAGATAATAGTGGTATTACTTTTGACGCCATTGTTTTAACAGAATGCTGGCTGGAAACCAGCTCAATAAAATCTATTTCTGGCTATAATGTATCTCACACTAAAAAAGTGACTAATAAGGCTGGTGGTGTAGTCGTATATACTAAGGATAAATGGAATGTGATACTGAAAGAACCCAACATTGATGATGCCGAATGTCTCATAATAGATTTTCCAAATGGTTTATCCCTTGTGTCGGTTTACAGATCTCCATCATTTAGAAATTTAGATAACTTCCTTGTTTCGCTGGACAGGGAACTATCGCTTTTGAAGGGAATCTCAAGCCTAATACTTGCAGGTGATTTCAATATAGATATAAGTGTAAACCAAACCCAAAGTTCAGATTACCTATGTCTGCTTGCAGAACATGGACTTTTACCTGCTATATCGAAACCAACACGAGGGAATGCATGTATTGATCACATCTTCGTACGCTCTAAATTACAGGCTGAATCAATAGTGTGTGCCTCGGCTACAACTGATCATTACATGCCCATGCTTGTGCTGGTAACTTCATTGTCACAGGAAAAAAATAGCAGAACTCGATTTAAAACCAACTTTAGTGAAGTGGCCTCCCAACTACGAGTGATCGACTGGTCAGTGATTCTTAAGAACGCTGACCCGGACGAGGCAGCTATGAGGTTTACATCTATAGTTAGTGATCTTATAAAAAAAAATACAACCCAGATTAAAGTAAGCAGATCGAAATATAATCTTAAGCCTTGGATTACTCCAGGTCTAATAAGATGTATGAAACAGAGGGATAAACTGCATTCTGACTCTCGAAAACGAAAAAACGACCCTACTGTTAAACTGATATATACACGGTATCGCAATTTCTGCAATGATCTCTTAAAAAAAGTGAAAATTTCTTATCACAACGATCAAATAAGTGAGAGTACAGGAAACAGCAAAAAACTATGGCACGCAGTAAAAGAAATATGCAGTCAGCCGAAAAAAACGAATTCCGCTACCGAACTATTAAAAATGTCTTCTTCCCCTAATTCAAGCCTGAACAGGTGTAACTCTTACTTCGCATCTGTTGGTCCTACGCTGGCAAAGGCAATTTTAAAAAAACTTGATACAAACCACGAAGCCTTGATAGCCGGAGTTAATATACCTCAATACCATGAAACATTTTACATGGAGCCTACTGACGAGCTTGAAATTCAACGTATTGTTAAACAATTAAAACCGGATAGTGCTCCCGGGCTCGATGGCATAGGTAATAAATTGGTAAAATTGTCTATTAGTGCTCTTGCACCACCACTTGCTCATATTTGTAATCTTAGCCTGTCCTCGGGTGTTTTCCCAAGCTGTTGGAAAACAGCTGCTGTTATTCCAATTCATAAGGGAGATAGCAAACTAAAACCAGAAAATTACAGGCCAATCTCGCTCCTTAGTGCTTTCTCAAAAATTATTGAAAAAATTGTAAGCAAGCGCCTTGTGAACTTCCTAGAATCGAAGAATTTATTATCACCTAACCAATTTGGATTTAGGCGCAACAAATCAACAGAAGATGCTGTAAAGGCACTTCTGGGTATAGTTACTCAAAATTTAGATGAAGGACGTCCTTGTGTTGGGCTATTTCTGGACTTAGCCAAAGCATTCGACACTGTGTCTATTGAAATTCTCTTGGAAAAAATGAACAGACTCGGAATCAGAGGTATAACTTTGGACTGGTTCCGTAGCTATCTCACAAATAGACAACAGTTAACCAGGATAGGTGACCTGGTCAGCGATGCAGAGGAAGCAACTGATGGCGTCCCACAGGGCAGTATTCTCGGACCAACGTTATTCACCCTTTACATTAATGATATAGGGTCCTGCCTTGATAACGAAAAAAACACCAACAGTAACATGTTTTGTTACGCGGATGATACCGCCATTGTCTTTAGTGATAAATCTTGGACATCTGCTTTGTCACGTGCTGAGAGGGGCATATCTCAGGTAGCCTCATGGCTTTCAAAAAACTTACTAACTTTGAATGCTGACAAAACCAAGTATGTTTGTTTTTACAAGACGAAAGCATCCGCGCCGACTGATACGCCCCCCATTAAAGTCCATTCTTGCTCTGCGTCGCCTATTTCCCCAATGAACTGCTCTTGCGAAACTATCACCAGAACAGACTGTATCAAGTATCTGGGCTTACTACTCGACGAAAAATTAAACTTTAGCTCACACATAAATTCTCTCTCTGCTCGAACAAGAAAGCTTATACATGTAATGAAAAGCCTCCGAGATCTCAAGGACCAAAACGTAATAAGGATGGTGTACTTTGCATTATGCCAGTCCATAATGACCTACTGCGTGTCATGTTGGGGTGGTGCAGCTAAAACACACTTGATTCAGCTCGAAAAGGCTCAACGATCAATTTTAAAGGTGCTACACAGAAAGCGTTTTAGGCATCCTACAACTATTTTATATAAAGAATGCCAGGTACTAACTGTACGCCAACTCTTTATTCAGAGGGTAGTTTGGAATATATACGAAAATGCCAATAAATACCTTGACACTTCAAAACGCATAGTTCGAATCCCGGTACCCACTACAAAAACTAAATTTGCACAAAGGTTTGAGCCATTTCTTGGACCATTTCTATTTAACAAGATTATTAGAGTTTGCACTATATTAAACTGTTCTGACAGGGAAGCTAAAATTAACGTAAGGAATTTTCTTCTCGGCCTGGATTATGTGGCCACAGAAAACCTCTTACTGGTTATACAATAGTCGCTTTGTGATCAAATACACTTTTAATTAGTTATATTATGCATATCTATGTACACTCCTTTTATGTACACAATGTAAGTATGTATATGTATTTTCCTAATAAAAAATATTTTTATATTATTAATTTATAAAAATTATTTTTCAACTAATCGAAACTCACACAGGACGGAACTAAAATTAAATTAAATTAACGTCAATAATTATATTAAAACTAGCAATGTAAGCATACATAAATTATAATTTCTAACATACAGGTCTGGCAATCTAATGCACCTTCTACGACTTGATAAAACCATTGATAAAGCAATTGGTCTCCACGATACAGGTTTAACCTAGTGTGGAGACCACAGTAAATAAGATTCGTAGTAAACTCTGCCATAAAAACTGTAACACCTTTTTAATGTACCTTCTGCTTGTATACTCAATGTAACATAAAGATATTGCTGTGTTTTTGTGGTTAAAATAAACATTTTGTATTTTTGTATTTTTTTGTATCTTACAGTCACATACATACACTCAGGATTTCTCATGATGTTTTCATTACCCAGTTTGATTAAGGTCATTTAGTAAACATGGCTAAGAAAGTTCTTTGCTTTCAGGTTGACAGTCCCTTATATAATAATAAAAAGAATAAGAATATTGTATTGACCGAAGAATACAAAATAGGGCTAAGTTACATAGGACTGATACGTTCAAAAGCACAAAATGTGCGCCCTCCTCGGCCTCGAGGGGGGTCGCTCCCGATGTGGGTTTAGGCGTCTTTAGGACCAAAACCAGTCCCAAGGTGGTGTTTAGTGGGTAGGCGCACTTCTTGTGAGTCCCACATTGGCAGCACGGCCGGGTCCGTGCTGTTATGCATGAGCATACACCACCTCCCTCCCCCGTGTCCTCCGGAGGGTGCCCTTTATGGGGTTAAAAAAAAAAAAGAGCACAAAAACTTATAGCATCTGCTACTGAGCTAGGCTTATTGCTTGTATTACAGTAAACAGCGCCTCATCCCAAAAGGTGTGGTAATTATTTAGAGGGCGTGTTCGTACATCATATGTAATATTATTCCAAAGATGTGATATTAAGGTCTTATCTTTAAAACTTTAAGGCCCTGTTTCACAATGTTCAAATAAAGTTCCAGATAAGCTATCCGCAACCAGGGCTGCCGTTTTGCGGCATAATTATATTGTAATCTGCGTTACAATCTTTTCTGTACGTTTCACTCTTTATTAGTGACAATTAATACAAAAAATCCCAGTTTATTTACCAGTATTACTTAAAATTATATAAAAATTCTAAGAACACCTACACCCACCCCCTCCTAAATCAGTTGAAGCGTTTAGAAATGGAATTAAAAAACGGACAAACATACTAAAAGTATGTTTTTTTGTAGGGAAACGCAGTGACATTCTGTTAATCATGTACAAGACGCACACAAACACGCACACTACACAGATTGTGATTACAGTCGATAAAAATACTATCGACCTAGTTGACGGAATAATCAACGACGGTGTAATAAATATATCAATTGATATATTTAGCGATACTCCATCCAGCATTACTAAAGAAGATTAAAGTAAATTAATTTCTAATAGAGTTTCTAAATTGCAGTAGCTTATCATAAGATCAGATAGCGGAGCCAATACGTATTCGATCCAACATCGACTACTTTGACGACGTCCAATAGATAGCGCTATCTTTATCGATAAAAACTTCACAGTTGTTTAAAACTTGGCCAAAAGTAGCATTACTGCAAATGACACTTGGCTTTACCCTAAAATAAAACTCTACCTTATCAGAGTGCTTAGTGCGAGTTTGACAGATCCAATCGAATAACTTTACTACCGCGTTAATCGAGCATTGAGTAGTGAGTATGAGTAAGTTAACCGTTCGAACTGGCAAAACGCTGTCACAGTACAACTCGCACTCGCGTTTATTCGTGTTTTGGCTGGTAAACGTGTTCACTTCTCAACGTAAACCATTACAACTCGCACTCAGCAATTTTAATTTCCATACTTGTCGCTAGGTGGCGCTTCCTCGATGCCATAGAAATATGAGTTTACGTTAACGCGATCGAGTAGTTAAAAAACTCGCACTAAGCACTCAGGAGTGTTATGACACACTTCCCTAATTCGATTCTTGATGACATTTGTTATCTTCTTACCTTGATATCACGCGCCTGTTTGATCCAGTCGTCGGTAGTGAAGTCAGACGAATCCTTCAGCTCTTCGTATTCAAGAATTTTGTATAAAATTTTCAGTTCTGTGTCTTTGCCATCTGAAATTACAGGGAGGATAATAACAAGTAAAATAATAGGATAATATGGCCGATCGGCTAGGTAAGATTTAGCTATATAATATTGTGCCTTATTATACCCATCGAGCCATATGTCCGGGCAAAGTCATAGCGGACTACAGTGCACGCGCGTTATCCTTTAAGTATTACAATGCTCGACAGGTGGCTTGACCAAAAGCGTTTGACATCGCTTGGTCTCATCTCGTTTTTAGTTGACGGGCGACGTTGTGATGTGAGTTGGACTTCTATAAACTTAAGTTTTAGTCAAACTAACAACAATGACTAAAATTTAATATTTTTGCTCTTGCGCGTATATTGCAAGCTCATTCTGAGTTTGTTCAAGCTATTTGCCGAGCATAGCACTAGTACTATACTACATATTTCCAACAACATGTTAAGCTGGTGACTACTAAACCCAATACACAGATAAACCTTGTCGGTTTCGGGGGATGGGAGGCATTCACGGATGTTGACATCCGTGGAGGCATTATATTGCATGTATTTTTTTTTCTTAGTTTAAATAAATAAAAAAAAAATTTAGAGATTTTCTTTTAATTGCCATAGACTTGATATTCAATCTACGTCTGTGTTCAACTGCTGTGCAACCCGCAAAGTGCTTTCAATTACCTTTAGAACAAAAAAACTGAGTTTATTTCAGTTACAAAAACTACTTTGTCATGATATAAATCATTGACAAATTATTATCGTAAACTATTATTATAAACTAATTCGATGTTTGTGATGTCTTTGCCTGGTTTTGCTATAGCACAAGGTATCCTAGTTTGGGGCCGGAAAAGTCATTATTTTGGTTTTGATTTATAAATAAATTATTTATTTATTTATAAATAAATCAGTCAATTTGCAAATAATATTGCGCAATGTTAATTGCAATACGTCAATGTATTCTTATTACTTAGCAGCAGTATACAAATTGGTAGGTACAGCACATAAATAGCATGAATACATCTATTTGCAAATTAGCTACAAAACCCGAGTACAATATGATGTCATACTGATCAAATTGGAGTATCTGTTATGTAAGTAATGATCTGAAATTGACTCAACATCTTTAACATAAGAACAGACTACCATCGTATTTTTAATGATTTACAATTAAGAAACACGATTCCCTTACAAAAACAGTCTATCATAAAGGAGATGACCAGGAACGCGAAATAAGCACTTTTTCAATTTGTTTGTTGACCACTTTACTGTTGGTAGCTGTACATGGCACAATATGTGCATAATTTATACCTACATAAATTACACTCGTGCGCTCGTGGCCTAGACGAACAGAGTGATTGGAATCAATAACTTGAGTTAAGCAACAATAAGCGCAGGTCAGGTGCAGGATTGCCGACCGTCCCGTGACGTTATGAGAGGTATTATCCAAAATTTACGATACGGTACGATATCAACTCGTGTATGTCCCCACTGCTGGGGCACGGGTCTCTCCTGCGTCGCAGGAAGCTTAGGCCATACTCCACCACGGAGCCAAAAATTCCCAAATTAAATGTGGTATATCTAACATTATCAGGTGATAGCAACCTATTAGGAGACTTTTATTCGATTTATGACTGTTGTTTTATAAATTAGGTATCAACAGTTGATAGAAGTAAACAGAGTAGCAAGGTATTTTGAGCTCAAAGACTTGAAAATCTCTGATTATATCATCAATGATTAGAGTGAATAACAAATTCTGTTTATATTGAGAATTCTATTCAGATAGTTCCAAGGCGGGACACTTGACTAGAAGGGAAGACGGTCGGTGGACCAGGGCTCGGAGTGGCGGCCAAGGGAGGAAAGGAGGTTGGTAGTGTTAGGTTCATGGCCTTATTTTCCCAATTTTGCGTACATAAGTAAAGTCGCCGCGCAGTGTCTAATATAAAAACTGCAGTAGGTGCATGCCGCGAGCAGTCGAGCCCTAAGTCACAAACCTATCGAATTACCTTTAATTACGTGAAGTGACCTTTTTACCAAATTTCCGGACTAACTGTACGTGTTGTGTTTTGTGATTTCACACGATAGGTTTGTGACTTAGGGCTCGACTGCTCGCGGCATGCACCTACTGCAGTTTTATTGTGAACAATCAACATCACTTAAGTGAATTCCAGTAGTTTAATTACAAAGGACCTTGTGGAGCGCCATCCTCCCCCTCTAACAGTAGGCAGACCACCGACACGATGGTCAGACGACATCGTGAGGGTTGCGGGTCAGAGATGGATTAGATTAGCACAGGACCGTGCGGAATGGCGCAATAAAAAGGAGGCCCATGCCTAGGGTTGCCATAACTTCTGGGAACCAATACGGGAGTATTTCTCTTCCAATGCATTTCAACTACACAATACCTACATAGCACGCATGTGTACCTACATAGTGAGAGAGGACAAACTATGTGTTTTTAACAGATTTTCCGTATGGTAATTTGTATATGAATTTCGTCGTTCAACTGACCATCTCACATCAATCCACTTAAAATAAAGCAAACTAAACCAATAATAAATCCACACGTACAAGTGTATTCGTTTTTAAATGGCAAAACGAGTAAACAAACCTCACTCGACCACAAAACACGAATTCCGGAAGCATCACGCGATGTAGGTTACCACATTTAGTTGTAGACACTAGTTAAGACACAGGGGCATCATATTTTACCGAAAACTGGCTGAATTTGTGATTAAAACTATGATTTTTTGCCGAAATTCTAAATACACTGATTTTCTGATCACAGGTTAGCAAAACTACACAGATTAGTTTGTCATTTTTTTTAGTGTTGGGATGCGGTTGTATGAGGTGAATGAAAGAACGAATGAACGAAATTGCGCTGTTATGTTATTTAAGAAGTGCACATAGCACCGGAATAATAAAAATAACAAAATAGAGTAGGTATTGCGGTGGGTATTGAAAAAAGAATTAAAGTTTGATTGATTTTTTTACTAAAACCTTGCATGTTAAGCGGGTGTTTCATTAGCGAGCCACCAGTTTTCTTTGCCGCAGTTTTTATTTTCTGCTAGTCAACGGTATAGACCGCAACTACATCACCCCAAAATACGGCGATTTTTTTTCAAATTTTACTCTGTGGGTTATACCGTTGATTCTTCGAGCATTCTTGAAATTCTGTCAGTTTTAAAGCGGTATACAAAACTGCCAGTGGATCAGCCGAGCCAGCGAGCAAGAAGTTTTTTTCACATTGCTGTAGCCACGGTTGCCAGATGAGATTTTCTAAATATCTCCAAGTCATTATACTATTTTTATTTTTTTAATGCATTATCCCGTGCTAAGGACAATTTTAAAAAAACCTACTTAGAGACTGAAAATTCCATCCAGACTTTACTACAGCCAGATGTCGCTGCCTGTACGTAATACAGAGAATAGTGTAAAAAAAAACTAAAAATAATATCTTTTGCAGCACAAACCCCCATTTTAAATGGTCAAACATCTTTAATGTTCTACACGTTTTTTGATTCTACTTTTCCCCATAATGATCTTAAGAACTCTTTATTGAGGAGACAGCATTACCGCCAACATTTATTAGCGGAATTTTCTTTATTTTTTTTTGTCCCAGTTTGTAGGTATATGGGTCGAGTTCAGTGTAGCAGATGGATTGCGATACCAATATTACATAATTATTTAGATTATTTTATGACTTAAACTTCATTCATTCCATTCATTCAATAATGAAATCCGTCATTCATTCAGTCATTTCAGCAACACTATGATATGTCACAATTTATTGATCAGCCATGTTTGTTTACTCGTTTTGCCATTTAAGAACGGATACACTGTACACATAGGAGGAGGTCGACAGCATCAAAAGCAGTCAAAATACGGGACATGTAGTAATACGGGACGGGATGGTCAAATACGGTGACAGTCCCGTATATAATAATAATAAGAATATTGTATTGACCAAAGAATACAAAATAGGGCTAAGTTACATACGACTGATACGTTCAAGAGCACAAAAACTTACTGCATCTGCTACTGAGCTAGGCTTATTGCCTGTAAACAGCGCCTCATACCAAAAGGTATGGTAATTATTTAGAGGGCGTGTTCGTACATCAATATGTAATAATAGGGGTTAAAGTATGAAATTGCCGTTTTACTGCAATAGGTTCTTTGAATTGACATAGAATCTTCATGGTTTGAGGTTTTCGAATGAAACTTTTTTCAAATGGTTTATATGATGTTCTTTTTTTAAAAAATGTGAAACATTTGAATATCGTCTTTCAATTGTTTTTGTTATTCAATTTAGACAATGAAAGATGGATACTGCGAAATATATATATATATTATATATATAAAAAATATACAATTCGGTATACTCACTGATTCCATTCAGGTTACGGCGCACAAGTACCAGCGCAAAATCAAAAAGGGACAAACTTACGAGGCTGCGGAGGCTGAGCTCCGCGAAGCGAGCCCGAGAAACCCCGCCGCGGCAAGGCCGAAGGCCGAGCTCCGTTCAGGCCGAGGCCGAAGGCCGAGAGCATACATGTTCCCATGCAACAATTCACTACAATAAGTGTCCAGCGAGGCCCTAGGCCGAGCGCCGAGGAGAGCGCAGCTCGGAGCGGCTGGGGGTTAGCGCGCGTAAGCGCGTAGGGGGCTCGCCCCCTAGTAGATAGATATAGTTCCAAGCCGTAGAATGCCTTACCCGGAAGAGCTAGGTACTCCTTCTTCTCAGACTTGGCTAGGTGCTGCTTCCAGTACACGTCGTCATGAAGCTGTGGTAATCGCCTGATGACCTGCTCTATGCCTTTCTGGGGTACCAACACTGAAAAGAAAGAACTTCATTAGTACTTCTTCTTGTACCTCTTCACTATTGGAGGTTGGTTTTATTTATATTTATTAAAAGAAAACAAACGATTGTACAATATAGTTCAGTCAGAAAATCTTACTGCTAGATCATTACACTTGGAGATCTTAGTCTAGAACCTATATCGATTTCCGCTAAAATCAGACGTTTTTAGCGGAAAGCAATTAAAGTCCTAGGTTGTTGATTCTACGTTCTAGACTGTATATTCTAAAAATAGTTATCACAATATTACGATTTATAAAGTCTACTTTTGAAAAAAAAATACGTATCATAAAACAAGTTACGATTTTAAAAAACCTATTTAGAGGCTAAAATTCCACCCATGCCGGGATTCGAGCCCGCGACCTCTGGCTATCCGTGCCAGTGCTCTTTCCAACAGAGCTAATGGGCGACTCACCGGCATCAGTGAAATTTCGAACCTCTTTACAACATTCTCTGTGTTACGTACAGGCAGCGACATCTGGCTGAAGTAATTTGCATCACTTGCAGCCCCGAGTACTTACTTTGCACTTAGGTTTTACATCGGAATGATATCGCTGTACCCACATAATAATTATTATTATTTTTAATACACTAACCCGTGCTACGGACAATTTTTAAAAACCTATTTAGAGGCTAAAAATTCCACCCATGCCGGGATTCGAACCCGCGACCTCTGGCTATCCGTGCCAGCGCTCTTTCCAACTGAGCTAATAGGCAACTCACCGGCATCAGTGAAATTTCGAACCTCTTTACAACATTTCTCACCTCCATTCTCGTTCTTCAGCATTCCAAAGGTGCCACCAGTATAGATCACCAAAATCCTCTTTACATTCGACATGATTTATTCCGTATTTAAATTTACTTCCCAGAAATCTGTAACAAAATGTCAAGGGAAGCTATTTTAATAAACAGAAATGACGTCATAACGCCTCTTGTCTGATCTACTACCTCGAGTAACATGATAAGGTAGATAAGTATCACACAAATGTAGGTAAGAGGCACCGCGAGTTTCTGATTTACTAATTTATCTCTCTATATCAGTCGGTTTCTGAATTACGATTTAAATTAAGTAGACACTCAAGGATCTCTCCAGACACATTCTTAAAACTTCCTCAAAAAAAAAACCTTCTTCTTATATCTTATAACTAGGTATAATGCCCGGCAGAAAACTTGTACAAAATACCCACAGTGGATTAGTTTGCGATAGATACGTAACATATATATTTTAAAATACTTATTTATTTCACAATTGTAGATCACATCCGACCAATGAGAACCAAAATAGCATCATATGAAGTCACAGTTATTTAATCAACTTATTTTCCGGAACTTATACTAATTACTACAGAATTTATAAGAGTTTATAACAGAGATAAGAAGGCCTGTCCCTAAAGCACGTGAACACGATTCTATTTATTATAATATAATCAACCAACTTACCCGAGCAACACCGCGACACTAAAGCGAGTCGTTTGATACTGTGGTTTTTTTAACGCATAACTTATATCACACTTTGTTAAACACCCGGGGCCGTGCGCAGTAGACGTGCGCAGTAGGCGTGCGCAAATTGTTAAATTCGATAACATCCACTCACTCAACTATAATTTCGTTTTCCGACATAGAATGCATATCTCTTCATCTCCATCTCCATACCTTTAAATCACTAGATCACTCTCGATATCGAGTGAGAGACTTAAGAGTCCTTGCCGTGTCCAAAGTACAGGCAGCCAAGACTCGAGATAGTCAATAGAATGTGGTCTTGTCTTCCTAAAAGTAAATATTGTATTGCCATCTATAATTTAAAAATGAATTGCTGAATGTGTTGGTAAGCGCAAATCTCGATAGCAGCTAACCGATTTCGCTAATTCTTTTTTTAAAATATTCCTTAAAAAACCTATTTAGAGGCTAAAAATTCCACCCATGCCGGGATTCGAACCCGCAACCTCTGGCTATCCGTGCCAGCGCTCTTCCAATTGAGCTAATGGGCGACTCACCGGCATCGGTGAAATTTCGACTCATTGGCTCAGTTTGAAAGAGCGCTGGCACGGATAGCGAGAGGTCGTGGGTTCGAACCCCGGCGTGGATGGAATTTTAAGCCTATAAATAGGTTTTTTTTATAACTGAATAAATGACAAAATCGCCAAGATAGCCGAGGGCTGTCATCGTGACGTAGCGAAATGTTATCAACGTCTTATCAGCCCCACTTGAACCGGTTTGATACAGCGGAGAAGTAAAGATTATTGATTTTCGTAAATATTAACCTACAGCTCGGCAAAAAAGAATAGTACCTGATAGTATTAATAGACAAACGAACTTGGTACGGTCCGGACGCGGATTCGGTACCTACGCTCCATACTACACGTATATCCGTTCGTGTCGCTTTTCCTCTGAACACAAAAAGAAGGGCTTTCCACAGTTACAGATATACGAGTAGTATCTAGTGTCTGCCGAACCCAATTAGTACTATCATTTTGTGTTCGCTCCGTCCTTAGAATGTCCTTTCCAATAGGGTAGTATTTAAACGCATATAAAACAAATTTTTGTTTCCAAAAATAATCCAAATTCTTATCAAACTTACTGTTTGCACAGCAGCATACTTAACTTAAAATATTAATAAATAAACTACAATTTATATTCGTGGTCTACCGCAAGTTATCTTAAAGTAAAGCGTTTATATTAACGCACAGCTAATAATTTCAATGGTTTTCGGTTTTACATGTTCAACCTAACACGCTCCTTCGCGCTCCGCTACCCTACGCGCTTATTTTTGTCGCAGATTGTTCTCTTAAAAAATAAGTCAAATAAAATGAGCAAGTTATATCCGAGAAATAACTATCCGAGCAGTATATGTCCTTATTAGGATATATACTGCTCGGATTTTGCTATGAGAATGAGTATTATCAACGCACGCTCTGGGTAATTTGCTGTGCAGTCAGTATTTATGATGAGATTGACGTTTTTTTGTACCTTCAGGAATTTATTTGTTCCGCATTAGAGAATAAAAGTAATGTCGTGCTGATGTATATTTTCGAATTACCTGCTGTACTAGCTTTGTTCGACATTTATTTAATTTGAAGTGAAATAATATATTTGATGTAAAAAAGTATTTCAATGATAGAGAGAAATTGATAGGTGATTATTTATCTAATGTGCAATTAATAATATCCCTTTTCCTTTAGAATGGTAAATATTGGCCTTTTTGCATCTACTTAATGAGATGATTTATGCAGCGTCCAGTGGCATCTTCACACACACTAGATGGGTGAAGGGACCACTCTGACGCTGTAGTGCCTGGGACATGGTTTTTATAGATGGTGTAGTCTTGCCAAGCCCCTATACCATCCTGACAGCTTAATCGGCCTAGCCCACAGGAAAGACTAGTCAATACGTGCGGAGCCAACCAAGCCGCGGGTTTCCTCACGATGTTTCCCCTCACCGTTAGCGTGTGGTATTGGTACTACAAATTCGCAAATGTACGTAACTTTGAAATTAAACAAAGTCATTGGTACATGTCCGTACTGGGGATAGAACCTAGGGCTCTCGCTTGCGATTCCATGGTTCTACCCACTGAGCTACCACCGCTTCTTTAGAATGGTATAGTCACGATAATGGTGGTTATTTGCCTCACTTTGATAGTCTGCAAAGCAATAGCGGTACAATGTCATTCCAGGAGTATAAACCGCGCAAATTAATCTCGCGAAGAAGATCGAATCGTGCGAGGCGCAGAGTTAAGTAACACGGGTAATAGCATTGCAATGCGATTTGTTACTAGACTACCGATAGTGTGAATGAGACGACTGTTACCGGATCAATATGGCTCTATTGAACAAGTATGCATTTTAGAGACTCGCCCTCCGGGAAGTTGGAAAACCATATACCTTATATTTAAATCGTTATGCCCTAAACATGACGGCCTCTGTGGCGCAACTGTAGCGAGGTCCTGGGTTCGAACCCCGGCTGGGGGCAAAAAAACTCCAGGTCTTGGATGTTTACAGGTTTGTGATGTCGCTGTTTCTGGTTCCCACGACACAGGGTATCCTAGTGTGGGGCAAGAAGCAATGAATGTGACTGTATGTAAATGTTAAAAAAAAAAATTATAAATAATTATGCTCTATAACAAGAGCGTATTGTCGCACGCATTAGTTTTACTTAACAATTTGGTAATAAAATTAAGTACCTGTAAAATATTTTATTATTTAATTAAGAATTAAGTAACATTTTAGTTGTTAATTTGGTGTTTGTTACATGCGCAAAGATTACCTGAATAGTATACATATTAATTTAAATTATTTCGAATTCAAAAATGTTTTATTCAAAATAGAACAGAAACTGCGACTTAATGTATGTTACGAGTTAAAATAGGTGTCCATTTCAAAATCTATATAATATTGGAGAAAAAATGGACAAAAGTTACAAAAATAAGTCTTTTCAAAGTTACTTATTAACACAGCTTAAATTATATTATTCGTAATTATTCGTAAATTATAACTTGCTACACTTATAAATTAATTTTGCACTCAGGAAGTACAACGCAAGTCATGATTCCGTACTTAATTGGCAAAATCGTAAATAGATTATTAAATGCGAAACAATTGTACATAAAAAATAAATCTAATCTTGTATATGTTATGTATAAAAAATATAACTAATTTTACTTAATCAAATTTAATAACTAAGTTTTACTTTACTTAGATACTAATTTCGGGCATGATTTGGATTGTAGAGCTCTCCGCGTATGTTAGTCTTCATAAGCTGAAACAAAATAGCACGAAACTTATTATATAATTACTAGCTAACTCCGCCAACGTTGTTATGTTAAGTAGCCTACGATATATTCTCAGATCTACCAAATATACACACAAAAAACATAAAAGTCACTGAATCGGTTTCGGATTTCAAAAAATAAAGTGAATTTCATTAAAATACACATCAAATTTACCACAATACTAATGACAAAAAAAACAAATCAGGTAAACTTACTGTCGAAAATGTCGACCAATTTCAATATGTCGAGTATTCTTCGCGCAAGGAGTTTGTATGGAGTATTTTTTGCGCAAGAAAGTCGTATAACATTGAGATAGAGAGATTGAAGAACGAATAATGTGTTCTAAATTTAAACACCAAAGTAGTGATTTAAAGTATTTACGTTAATAAAATAGCTTTTTAGGGAGGAAATGGTATAATTTTGTTTTATTATTGAATCATAGTTAGCTATATGGTTGAACCTTTTTTTGTACGATATTTATTTCTTTTTCTTTCTTTTTTAAATTACCTATGTATTACAAACAGGTACGCCACCCACTCCTAGATGTTTTTCTATTTGACGCGTTACTACTTCTCTACGAACAAAGGCAACAAACAAGTCTCTTGTCATAACTTACATACTAAATCTTGTAATATATAAATATCTCGTGTCACAGCGTCTCTTATCAAACTCTTCCTAACCGGGTTGACGATTTTCAAAGTTTTTTTTTGCAAGCTTTTTGATAGCTTTGAGAGTAGGTCGTAGAATAATTAATATGGCAAAACAATGTTTGCCGAGTCAGCTAGTATATATATTTACTGTGTATGTTCGACGACAATTTCTTTAATTCCTACAGTGACTACCGATAGTGGCACTTTTCCGAGCGCTTTCGTGCTTCGCAAGGCACGTTAAGCCGTTGGTGCTGGCTCTCATGTAATGGCAGTCCTTAAGCCGTGTCAGAGGCCTAATGGGCGGCTTGATAACGGCTGACAGTAAGGCTCGCCACTGTCTTACAATCCTCCACCAACCTGGACTTGGCCCCCTTGGTGGAGAATGGCCTAAACTTCCCTTGACGCAGGAAGAGACCCGTGCCCCAGCAGTGGGGACGTACAAAGGGCTGATCTTTGATGTACATTGTCTTTAGTTATTCTGCTAATGATGCAGAGGAAAAATGTTTTTTGCCAAACAAACCATACCTATGTGATCAACGGCTGAGAAGACCTTGCATTTACAAGTTAGCCTTTTATCGATGCAGTATTTTCGATGCATCCCGAGCACAGGTCTCTTAGGGAATAGTACTATTTCGGGAATATTGAGTAGTACATGGTTTTACTTATTTATTGCCATATTATTTACTTATTTTTTATTTACATATTTTTATTTATTTTGCAAAAATTCCCTTAAGCATTCTTAGATCTATCAAACACAAAAAAAAATTGGTGAATCCGTTTCTGACGATTTCGCTAACGAACACTGACACGAGATTTTTAAATAGGTAGGTACCCTTTTATATGTAGATGAATTGGGATCCTTGTCCCACTCAGCTTAAAACGTCACGGGTCCAAAATCTTGTAGAGAGATGCATGGCAGCGCGAGACGCATGGAAACTTTTCAGAGCTGTGACATCACGGGACGAAGTAGCTACAAATGATAGCCAACCTCGAATAGGAGATGGCACCAAAAGACGAAGGATAATGCAAAGAAATACGTCTCTCGGGAAGTGTTAATAAGTGGCCTCAGTCTGGGTGTATTTTCATATTCGTGACGTCCTTGTCTGGTGACCATAATACACGGTATCCTAGTTTGGGGCGACGTCAAGTGAAGTAATATTATTATTAACACCAGCGGCCAGCCCCAACGGCAAGTACGCTGTATCGAGCTCGATGGGGGGTGCAGTATTAGCGCCGTCTTCCCTTATGAAGCGAGTAAGAGCGAAATGGAGCGACGACGTGGCGCTGACACAGTGGTCATGCCTTCAGTCAAGTCCGTGCCTAGACGCATACCTCAACTTTCTGTTCATAGGAGAGTTCAGTCTTGGTCAGCACATAGGACAGCTTAGCCAGCGCCGCCTCGGTAGTCATATCGAACGCCGGCACCACTCCGCATTCCACATACGGCTGGAAACAAAGAATATAAGAAATATATATGTTTTCAACCAACCATGACTTGGCCCCTCGGTGCAGTATGGCCTAACCTTACAAACAAAGGGTTCAAATCATCATCACATGGTGATATCAACCCTTTGCAATATATGATTTTTAAAAGTAAAGTAAATCAGACCTTTCATTATCATTTTTTAAATGTGGTCATGTGGCCATACAAATTCTCTCTTTCGTGTACTAAATTGGTTGACTTCTAGCACAGTTTAACTCAATGTTCAATAGTATTAAAATTTTGATATTTCAAGTACAATTTGTTGGTGAAGATACGTAATAAACATAGTGAAATTGATTATATTCTTTTTTTTAATGCACTAACCCACTAAAGAGGCTAAAAAGAGGTTGTACGTAATACAGAGAATATTACACTATTTTTATTTTTAATGCACTAACCCGTGCTAAGGAACAAATTTAAAAACCTATTTAGAGGCTTAAATATTCACCCATGCCGGGATTCGAACCCGCAACCTCTGGCTATCCGTACCAGCGCTCTACCAATTGAGCCAATGGGCGACTCACGGCATCAGTGAAATTTCGAACCTCTTTACAATATTCTCTGTATTACGTACAGGCAGCGACATCTGACTTAAGCAAATTGCATTACTTACAGCCCCGACTACCTACTTTGCAGTTAGGTTTTAACATCGGAACGATATCACTGTACCCACATGATTACACTATTTTTATTTTTAATGCACTAACCCGTGCTAAGGAACAAATTTAAAAACCTATTTAGAGGCTTAAATATTCACCCATGCCGGGATTCGAACCCGCAACCTCTGGCTATCCGTACCAGCGCTCTACCAATTGAGCCAATGGGCGACTCACGGCATCAGTGAAATTTCGAACCTCTTTACAATATTCTCTGTATTACGTACAGGCAGCGACATCTGACTTAAGCAAATTGCATTACTTACAGCCCCGACTACCTACTTTGCAGTTAGGTTTTAACATCGGAACGATATCACTGTACCCACATGATTACACTATATTGTAAAGAGGTTCGAAATTTCACTGATGCCGTGAGTCGCCCATTGGCTCAATTGGTAGAGCGCTGGTACGGATAGCCAGAGGTTGCGGGTTCGAATCCCGGCATGGGTGAATATTTAAGCCTCTAAATAGGTTTTTAAATTTGTTCCTTAGCACGGGTTAGTGCATTAAAAATAAAAATAGTGTAATCATGTGGGTACAGTGATATCGTTCCGATGTTAAAACCTAACTGCAAAGTAGGTAGTCGGGGCTGTAAGTAATGCAATTTGCTTAAGTCAGATGTCGCTGCCTGTACGTAATACAGAGAATATTGTAAAGAGGTTCGAAATTTCACTGATGCCGTGAGTCGCCCATTGGCTCAATTGGTAGAGCGCTGGTACGGATAGCCAGAGGTTGCGGGTTCGAATCCCGGCATGGGTGAATATTTAAGCCTCTAAATAGGTTTTTAAATTTGTTCCTTAGCACGGGTTAGTGCATTAAAAATAAAAATAGTGTAATCATGTGGGTACAGTGATATCGTTCCGATGTTAAAACCTAACTGCAAAGTAGGTAGTCGGGGCTGTAAGTAATGCAATTTGCTTAAGTCAGATGTCGCTGCCTGTACGTAATACAGAGAATATTGTAAAGAGGTTCGAAATTTCACTGATGCCGTGAGTCGCCCATTGGCTCAATTGGTAGAGCGCTGGTACGGATAGCCAGAGGTTGCGGGTTCGAATCCCGGCATGGGTGAATATTTAAGCCTCTAAATAGGTTTTTAAACAGAGAATATTGTAAAGACGTTCAAAAATTTCACTAATGCCGGTGAGTCGCCGATTAGCTCAGTTGGAAAGCGCGCTGACACGAATAGGCAGAGGTCGCAGGTTCGAATCCCGGCATGGGTGGAATTTTTAGCCTCTAAATAGGTTTTTAAAATAGTGAAATTGCCTAATAGATGACACTAACCCTCTGGAGGGTTAGCCTCTACTGATGCCAAGTGCTTTGAACACACTAGACGCGCTCTTGTATCGTAGTCAAACTCAGAGTTTAATACTTAATACTTCAGATTCGACTATTGTAAGAGGCCCAGCCAACGCCCCAGGTAAGACTTCTCCTTATAGCTTTTTCTTCTTTTTTTTTTAATGTTACATAAACATAACACGTCTTGACAGACTGAGCCTTATGGCCGAGCAGAAACTATCCCGGCATGGGTGGAATTTTTAGCCTCTAAATAGGTTTTTAGAAACTATCAAGCTATACACATAAAATTTGCCAAGCAGAGTTTCTTTGGCGTAAACATCCAAAAGGTTTTTTAGAAATTATACCATAAGTATCAAAAAAGGCGTTTTTTTAGCTTATTTGTAAATTATACCCTGTGATCTTATGATCACAATAAGAATTTCAAGCAAGCAACGTCACTGGTACATTTAAATAGCCCCATTATTTTTATCTCTACTGGATCGTAGACTTCCTAGATTTCTTCGACATTAGATATCCTAACCATTTTCAACGTATCTACAATCGCATTACAACATCCCTCAACCTATCTATTATAAGCAGCTATTGGACATTAAAGTGAAAATGTTTACCCGTCCAGTCTCATAAAGCGCATTGCTCAGCACTGACCCGTTGATGCACTGCGTCACGTTGACTACCAGGACTTTATTCTTTACGGCCCTGGCGATCTCCTGGTAGATTCCCTGACGCTTGACTGGAATGTTTCCGTTGCCGTACGTTTCTAGTACCACTCCTGAAATGTATAGAACTTAGCCTCTAAATAGATTTTTAAATTTGTTCCTTAGCACGGGTTAGTGCATTAAAAATAAATATAGTGTAATCATGTGGGTACAGTGATATCGTTCAGATGTTAAACCTAACTGCAAAGTAGGTAGTCGGGGCTGTAAGTAATGCAATTTGCTTAAGTCAGATGTCGCTGCCTGTACGTAATACAGAGAATATTGTAAAGAGGTTCGAAATTTCACTGATGCCGTGAGTCGCCCATTGGCTCAATTGGTAGAGCGCTGGTACGGATAGCCAGAGGTTGCGGGTTCGAATGCCGGCATGGGTGAAATTTTTAGCCTCTAAATAGGTTTTTAAAAATGTATAGAACTTGTATCAAAAACTTTTCGACCTATGTTCCTACAAAATATTGTACGTCAAATTTATAAAAAAAAATGTTACATAAATAAATACAGGTAACATTAGGAAGGTTGTGTTTTATGTGTACATGTAGTTATAAACAGGGCACTGCAGGGCACAGCCGTTCTCTCAAAGTGGGCGAGTATGGGGTTTCTTATCACCCGTGCCATTGGCAATTTCAAGCGCTGAGGTATGTGAACACCTCATACACTCAATACCGTCTTTACCATAAGGGCACACGGGGCCCGTGCCCAGGGCCCCCATTCTCAGGGGGGCCCCCAAAGGACTTAAATTTCTCTCTACCATTTATTTTTAAAACATTTTTGTCGGACACATTACTTTTTTTCGCAAATTAGTAACTTTATAAGAAGGTATTTACATGGCATAAACTACGCTATTATATCAACGAAGACAGACGGTCCAAGAAGGCTCATTTCTATCTGGAAGCTGAGGCCGAGAGACGCCTATGGATTTGTATTCCGGGATTCCAATAACTGAAGCGCTAGCGTCGAAATTGCTTAATCGGAGCTGCATCGTCTAAACAAGGCCTAACATAAATTTCGACATCGTCTATGGTCGGAGAAATCCCCGAATGACTTTCAGTCTGTTATTATTATTAGTGAGTGGAGTTATTTTGTTTCGTTTTATGTTTAAAATTGAGTAAGATAAACAGAAGTTTTGATTTGTTCGTTTTTGGTTCATTTAAACATTATTTCATTATGACAAAAAGAATATATTTAAGTGGTTCAGAAAAAAGAAAAAAAGTTACAGCTCAAAAAGAAATAACAGAAAAACTTCCAAAGCTGACTTCGTTTTTTACGGTTGAAGAAACAAATAAGCCGAGAGATTCTCATTCTCATCACCGCAAGACAAAAGTACCTCTGAATGTCACCAGGAAAAAGAGTTTACGTGTGAGGAAAATGACAATCACACATTGGATTCAAAACCATCGACTTCAACCTGCTAAAGAAAAAAATCCATATGCTGACTACAAAGACATTTGAAAGAAAAAGATTTCGCAGCACACGCATCACTTTGAAGGATCATCAGAGGCGGCACAGTTGAGAGGCAAGGAAAAGTATCGTGTAGATACTTTCATTCCCATAATTGACACATTAATTACAAATTTAAAAAAACGTTCGGCAGCATACCAAGAAATTGATTGTCGATTTAGTTTTCTTTGTCAGTTAACAACAATAGGATCTGATGAGTTGACCAAAAAATGCAAAGAATTTGCAGAATTTTATCATGATATGTCTTCATGATAAAATGCAGATGAGTTCAAAACAGAATGTTTGCATTTAAGTGAATATGTAAAAAACATAGCAAATCAATCGGCGGATTTAAATATCTCAATCTTAAATAACTTAATAAAAGCAGATAAATTGGAAGAAACTTTTCCAAACGTAGAAATTGCTACAAGAATATTCCTTTGCCTGATGGTTACCAATTGTAGTGGAGAGCGATCATTTTCGTAGCTTAAGAGAATAAAAAATGAATAACGAACAACAATGTTACAAGAACGACTAAGTGATTTGTCGATTATGTGCATTGAAAGTGATATCCTTCAAAACATTGACTTTAATGATATAATAGAAGATTTTGCTCAACAAAAATCCCGAAAGAAACCATTATCGTAATCAGAACCAAAAAATTGCAGCATTCGAATATCATTAATGACATCTAATATAACATCATACTGTATCTGATTTACCTATAATAAGTTATAAACTTATTTTAAAAATGTTAGTATAATTTGCGTTTTTTACTTTCCAAAAGGGCCACCAATTCTTGTGTGCCCAAGGGCCCCAACTTAGTTTAAGACGGCGTTGCATACACTCAGGTTTCCTCACGATGTTTTCCGTCACTATACTCATACCTACACAAATGTACATAACTTAGAAAACAAAGTCATTGGTACAAGCCCGCACTTGGAATCGAATCTGGGTCTCCCGCTTTCGAGTCCATTGTTCTACCCACTGGCCTACATCAGCTTATGTAAGGTTGTATATAGCCTTACAAAAAGTCGGGGTTGTAACTAAAGTTTTCCTCCCCAGTAAAGGACATTAACAAAACAATCCCGGGATCAGAAGACTTTACATACCATAACAATTTACATACAGGCACATACATTGCTTCTGGCCCCACACTAGGAGACCCTGTGTCGTGGGAACCAGAAACAGCGACATCACAAACATATAAACATCCAAGCCCTGGGGTGTTTTTTGTCCCCAGCCGGGGTTTGAACCCGGGACCTCTATCATGGTAGGCAGATGCGCTACCGCTGCGCCGCAGAGGTCGTCTATATTTACATCGCATGCATCGGTAGAACTCTGGCCGCTGACTCGAGATGTCGTGGGTCCAGCCCCTATGGGTGAATTTCCCGGAACTAAAAATTGCGTGGCACCAATGAAATTGGTAATAAAAAAGAAAGTGTTAATGTTCTAACATTTTTTTACGGTTAGATGATATGGTAATCTATGTGTAGCACTAAACATTTTGTTAATAAGAATAATGGATACTCCAAAAAAAATATTAAATCCCGAAATCTTTCATTGCCATGTTTGTCCGCACGTCACCTTGTTGTGTATTATTCTTCATTGATAAACATCTATTGGTTTGTACTAAAAACTAATTTTATTTGATACATTAATAGTCAAAGTATTGTTACGAAATACATTTATTGAAATATTTACACAGTACAACGAATGGTAAATAAAAATGTATCTGTCCCAGAACTACCTTTAATCGCCGTGTACTAATCATGTTCAAGTATATTGTTTTACCTAACGACTTGTTTCCCATCCCCGGTGCGCGAAACGTTTGTGTTTAATGCCGCCTAAGTGCTCGTCGCAGAAGGACGTACGCACGTGCCTGCGTTTTCGCGATATTCGTTAAGTCAATATTTTTTTTTTTGTTGCTGGACATTTTTTCTTTCATTGCCGTGGATAGGTATAACTTCTATTTAAATTAAGATTGTCATCTTAAATAAACATTCGATAGAACGCTATTTCTCTTATGATTATTTGTCAAGTGTTTACTTTGTCGAATGGTTAATAGATTTTTTGTTATTTCTATTTATTGCCTCGATTTTGATCACCGTGTTTTCATTGCTGTGGTTTCCGTGGGCGAAATTTGCTATGGTAATGAAAAAAAAGACACATCAATGAAAGAAAATTAATTGCCATGCTTTATAAAACAAATTATTTTCATTGCCGTGGCCAAGTATTTCATTTCCGTGACTTTTGTTTTCATCGCCATGTTATGATTAGGTAAAGAAAATGTATTTTATCATCTTTTATACTCTACGAACCAAATCCCGAGCGATTCTAATCGTCTGTCAAATTAGTATGGAATTTGACAATTAGGCGATTCGAATCGCTCAGGGTGTTGAGTTTCTGAAATGCATAATTTTTCAATAGAGACAAATTAGTCCGGTAATGGTCGAAGCGCTCGTGGCCTAGCGGGACCGAGTGATTGGAATTAAGCAACAACAGGCGCGGTCAGGTGCAGGATGGGTGACCGCCCCGTGACTACCGCTAGTGGCATTTTTCCGAGCGCTTCCGTGTTTCGCAGTTCGGTCCCGGGCTCGAGTCCCGGCTGGAGATAAAAAAAACCCCCAGGTCTTGGATGTTTACATGTTTGCGATGTCGTGGTTTCTGGTTCCCACGACACAGGGTATCCTAGTGTGGGGTCAGAAGCTATGTATGTGCCTGTATGTAAATGTTATGTTAATACGTTTTTTTTTTTTTTCAAAAAGCAGACGTCATAAATCTTAATAGCTGTGATAACTATACAATTATTTTTTTATTTTTAATGCACTAACCCGTGCTAAGGACAAATTTAAAAACCTATTTAGAGGCTAAAAATTTCACCCATGCCGAGATTCGAACCCGCAACCTCTGGCTATCCGTGCCAGCGCTCTTCCAATTGAGCCAATGGGCAACTCACCGGTATCAGTGAAATTTCGAACCTCTTTACAATATTCTCTGTATTACGTACAGGCAGCGACATCTGGCTTAAGCAAATTGCATCACTTACAGCCCCGACTACCTACTTTACAGGTAGGTTTTACATCGGAATGATATCACTGTACCCACATAATTATACTATTTTTTTTAGCCTCTTAATAGGTTTTTAAAGCTGTGATAACTATTCTTAGAACGTAGTATCAACATTCTAGGAATTTAATTGATTTCCAAGTCCTATGTGGTTAATCCTAGATTCTATTGGTAGACTGTAGTGTCTAAAAATTGTTGTCGTAGTGGTTATGATTTGTGATGTTCACTTTTTGAAAAAAAACATCAATCTATAAAAAACCTATTTAGAGGCTAAAAATTCCGCCCATGCCGGGATTCGACCCGCGACCTCTGGCTATCCGTGCCAGCGCTCTTTCCAACTGAGCTAATGTCGACTCACCGGCATCAGCGAAATTTCGAACCTCTTTACAATATTCTCTGTATTAGGTACGTACTCTAAATAGGTTTTTAAAAATTGTCCTTAGCACGGGTTAGTGCATTAAAAAGAATATAACATCAATCTAGCTTACCCTCCATTGGCGCTTGACAGATAGCCCTGATAATCTCTGGCGTGATGGTGGGTGCCACCTTCAAGACGTAGACCTTTGTGGAGAGCTGGTCGTGGAGCCGGCACTCGTCAGGGACGGGCGCCAGGGGATGTATCAGCATTTTTAGGTCCACACCCAGGCTGATCTTCGCCTCTAGAAGCGGTGGGAAGTTTGGAGAGTCGAACGCGTAGAAGCGTCTGTTGGAGACTTTCTTAACTCTGGACGAGAAAGAATGGTTTGTTTGTTAAACAAAATATAAAATATAGCACATAAAAAACAGGAGTACACTTTGAGCCAAGGCGGACTTATTTTCAGAGAAACATAATGTTTATAATATTGTACAGTGCTACACAAGAAATAAGTCTCGCGGATGTACCTGCGCAGATGACCAAACTTTGAATGTGCGGCAAGTTGATCGACCAATCAGATAGTTTCATTTTATGGCAGGCCGCGCGCCTTTGTTGCTATTGGTTGATTCAACGTCATCGATGCAGGTGACTATTAGTTTGGCAATATTAGCGTGAGCGAAATAGGTAGCGCTACTGCGGCAATCAATTCTGCACCTTAACCGTATCGGTTAAAGATCATGTTGAATACTTATAGCTTCGGGTACTTTCGTTACACTTCTTCCTAGTCTGCGCAAACGTAGATTCCCGAAGGGACTTTTATGATGTGTAGTACTGTACAGACTGGTTAATGGTCAAATATTTTATTGCAATTCCGCCCGTAACGTTACTGAGTATAGTTCATGATAGTTCATGAATTTGCGAGAAAATGCAAATTCATGAACTATCATGAACTATCTTTATAAAATTGGCAGCGTGTTATCTAAAAGAGTGCAGGTTACTTCATTTATGGAAATATCGCAGTTTTGCACTAAAAAGTCACAGTTTAAGGGTAGAATCTTGTTTACTAAATTGGACAAGTAAGAATAAATAGACTGTACTTTATCACATTCACGCAGTTAAGAGTGTGCACCTACTGATAAACGAATAGCACAATTGTAACAAGCTATAGGTACTGAGCGAGCCTACTTCATCTAAAAAAAATGTCCCAGGCACTGCATCGTCCAGTGTGTGTGAAGGTGCCACTGAACGCCGAATAAATCATCTTATTGTGTAGATTTCACCTTTCCAAGTCAAATAGTCATTCATAGTGGTATCAGCGGGGTCTTCCATAATTTCTCACTGTCGACCATTCTAATGCGATAGCAAATTGATATAAGTATGAGTAATGGCAACCTAACACATACAGGCATACGTCAATTCAATTCTGCTTTATGGACTTACTGCACTGGTTGTCTGGTCCAGTATAATTTTGCTAAGACTTGTTAAACAAGACTAAATAGTATTTTCTAAGATTAACACGAGCACTAGACATAATAAAAACTGTTTTATACGGGTTTTACTCGTTTATTTTAGGAGTAAAATCCATCAGGAAATCCAATAGGAGTACATATAAAAACAGTTTTCCACCTTCGCTTCATCAACGTTCATAAGTCGTTGCATGCACGCATGGTCGAACCCATTTCTAGTTTATGTTATACAACGTGAGTCATGCGTTCATGCGTTCTAAGAGTTAGCTCAGTTGGAAGAGCGCTGGCACGGTTAGCCAGAGGTCGCGAGTTCGAGTCCCGGCATGGGTGTAATTTTTAGCCTCTAAATAATTTTAGGCTTCTTGGTGTAGTTATTTTTTTTTAATTTGCTTGGCGCGCTATATTTTCTTTAGACGTCATACGGTGAAAACATTTTTTTTTAGTTAGTCATGTCCTCGCTGTGGTGGGATGAAAAGTTACATGTTGCACTCGAGCGCAAAGATTTTTAACTCGTGCTCTTTGATTCCCTCACTAAGACCTGATTCATATTTGCTTTAGTGTCATGCCTTTAGCATGCTTTATATAGATCTACAATAGAATAGAGACGCCAAAAGTACACCCGTAAGAGACAGCATTTTTTTAGGATTACCATAAAAATAAAATAAAGGCGCAGGCCTTTTCTCAGAGAGAGAAAGAGATATGGGCGTTATTGCCACGCGCGTCCACCGCGAAAACCCCAAAAGATTTGCTATCACTTACGGGTGTACGCTTTTGCCGCCTCTATTCCATTCTAGAACTATGTAAAGCATGCTTAAAAAGCATGGAAATAAAGCAAATGTAAACCAGGCCTTACGCTAAGTACTCTAATTTTGAATCCTTCGCTTACTCGGCCATCAAATTTGAGCTCGCGGTTAAAAAGCAACTATGCACTCTTGTATAACCAATAATTATGTTCGGTTCTTGTACATACCTGCAACCCCTAAAGAGCTTCGCGCCAAAGAAGACGGTGACCTCAGGGATGTGCTGCGTGGCGGCGATCAGTATGCCGCAGAGCAAATTGTTAGTCCCATCGCTGCATGGCTGGAAGAAAGGTACCTGGGGAATTGAGTATCTTATATGCAAAGTTGTTCAATAGAGGGACATTTACTAATGTACCCGTACTCGGCGATGGTTGTCTCGTGGACACTTTTGAGGCTGATTTATGAATTGGACAATATTGGGCACTTCGAAAACTTTAAGATTACACTGGCCATCGTGTTGATATGTCGATATCAACTCTTGAATGTCCCCCGGGTCTCTTCCTGCATTGCAGGAAGGTTAGGCCATACTCCACCACGGGGGCCAAGTCCGGGTTGGTGGAGGATCGTAAGACAGTGGCGAGCCTTACTGTCAGAAGTTATCAAGCCGCCCATGAGGCCTCTGACAGGGCTTAACGACTGCCATTAATTACATGACAGCACCAACGGCTTAACGTGCCTTGCGAAGCACGGAAACGCTCGGAAAAAATGCCACTAGCTGCAGTCACGGGACGTTCCATCCTGCACCTGACCGCGCCTGTTGTCGCTTAACTCATGTGATTGATTCCAATAACTCGGTTCGGCTAGGCCACGAGCGATTCAGCCATCGTGTAGAATTATATAATAGGGGGACAGTTACCTGCGCGCCGGTGATGACCACCGTTTTGCCGACGCTCTCCAGCATGAAGGAGAGTATGGAGGCTCCATAGGCAGTGGTGTCCGTGCCGTGGAGGACCACGAAGCCATCGTACTCATTATAATGTTTCTGTTCATGATAAAGAAGCCGGTGAGTATCTGCCACAACCGCAAACTGCTTTCTTGTATTGTCCGTTGAATTGCTTGTGCTTATTTCTGTTTAGCATTAAAAAGTTAAAATTACTTTGCTAAATTCCGCCAAAAATTCCACAAGCACCATGCGGTTAGCTAATGCACCGCCCTCCCTCCCACTTTTTCAAGCAGAAGCAAGACACGAACACACCAACACCAATACTTGTGTGAGAAAACACGCGACGCGTTTCGCTTCTAACACGATGGTGCATGGTGCTTGTGGGATTTTTGGCGGAATTTAGCAAAGTAATGTTAACTTTTTAATGCTATTATGGATTTCCGTAAAGTAACGCCTGATTTTATACAACTTATTTCTGTTACTTTACTTGTGTGCTTATTTTCTGTACAATAATGCTTGTCGCATACTGGTGCTATTTCCTCACTCTCCAGCTTCTGCTGAGTCAGAACCCTTTTGCATTTGCCACACCCGCAGTACTTACACTGGATAATGCCTTCTTCTTCTTCTAGTTCTTCTTCAGGCTATATTATGTAGTCCACTGCTGGACATAGCCTGGATAATGCCTTGCTGTGTGTATAAATTGGTAGGTTTTCTTTTTTTTTGTAAATAGTTCGTTGTGTTTTCTATGTTTTATTTGCTTTTGCTACTGTCTAGTCTGCTTAATGCTACTTTTACTTTGTGTGTGAAAATGCAAATAAGTGATTCATTTATCTATGATCGGTCAAGATAAGTTGGAAAACAAAGTCATTGGAAAGTCGACCCGGGAATCGAACTCAAGACCTCCCGTTTCCGCTCGGACTCTATAAAATTTAAGTGAGAAAAATCATTCTTACCTTGATATCACGAGCCTGTTTGATCCAGTCATCAGTGGTAAAGTCAGAGGAATCCTTCAGGTCATCGTATTCGAGAACTTTATATAAAATCTTCAGTTCTGTGTCTTTGTTGCCATCTGAAATTAAAAAACTGAGCTCCGGGTACCCAATGTTCTCTGAGCGCACGACTCCTATTGGTATGAGGATTATATTTTTGTCGGAAACTCCAAAAATTCAACTTGCCAAAAAAACAAATAATTAAATCCGGGTTTAATTGTATAATGCGCTAAGTTGTTTTTAAGTTACAGAAATGCACAAAATTATTACTATTACAAAATTATTATTAGATAACTAACTCCCACTTGTTTTATAGTACGTTAATTTTTCAAAAAGTACACAAATCTTAATATCTGTGATAACTATTTTTAGATCATACAGCCTAGAACTTTGCATCCTAGGATTTTTATCGCTAAAAACTATACTGTAGATTCTAAAAACAGTGGTTAAGATTTACTTTTTGAATAAAACGTATTGTAAGAGTGATTGGAATCAATCACTTGAGTTAAGCAACAACAGGCGCGGTCAGGTACGGCATGGGTGACCGTCTCGTGGGTACCGCGCACTTCCGTCCTTTGCAAGGCACGTTAAGCAGCTGGTGCCGGCTGTCACCAGTCATGGCAGTCGTTAAGCCATGTCAGAGGCATTATGGGCGGCTTGATAACTTCTGACAGTAAGGCTCGCCACTGTCTTACAATCCTCCACCAACCCGGACTTGGCCCCCGTGGTGGAGTATGGCCTAACCTTCCAGCGATGCAGGTTGAGACCCGTGCCCCAGCAGTGGGGACATAGAAGCGTTGATAACGTATTATAAGAAAATTATAAGTATTTCTATTCTATTGATGGCGCTAGTTAACACCCCAAAGCCCGTTAATAACAACAATACAGGTTTCCTAATAAGCTCCATGACTCGATATTACTGTTCATTTAGCTATCTAACCCTCAAAGTACAAAGATCATTCGACTAAATGGGACGGCAATTAACTCTATTGATCTAAGATGGAATACAGCGTGTTATTGAAATAATGCTAAACCTTTCAAACAAGATTAATATTCTTTAGGGCTAATTTTTCAATAGTCAGATAACTTTTATCTGAGGAATAAAAATGGCGGTTTGACAAAATTTTCATACATAAGCTGTCAAACCGCCATTTTTATTCCTCAGATAAAAGTTATCTGACTAATGAAAAATCAGCCCTTAGTAGATCAGATACAACAATAAACATTGTTTTTTTTTTTATATTTTTTTGTACAATTTTGAAACACTTAACTTTCAAACTTCTATAAAAAATCTTTGGTCAAAACTTGAAACTTAATTTGACCAAAATTGATCAAACTTACCATACAGTACAGGTCAATTTGAAAACTTTACACGAAAACTTTTTTCTATTGAAAGTGATTTAATTATGTACCTGTACTAAAACAATGATGGTAAATAATTTTAAAATAGGACAATTATTTTATGAATTGGTTAAAAAATTAAACACCCGATCTTTGTCCAAAATTATTACTTGGTCAGGACAGCATGGGAGTCTTTCAAATCAATAAACACAGAACAAAATTACTTTTCAAACTAACAAAATTACTTATGACAAGTAATTTTGTTAGTTTGAAAAGTAATTTTGTATTTCCACTGAACAAGTAACAAGTATTTCCAATGAACAAGAAGGAAAGCATTTCAATTTCTGTTTTAACACCGGCACGAGTCTTTTTTTAATAATTAATACAATCCACATAAAGTTCAAATTCAGGGTTCAAATCGATAAGATAAACCAGTCTAGATTACTTTTAATTTATTATTATTGTTTATTTATTCATAAGAAAACTCAATAACACCATAGTTATATATTGACTGGGTCAAATCGTGATTATTTATTAGGTAAAACTTAATAGTGACCTAATTAATAGTGACTACTCACAATAATTGACTGTACTCGCCACTTCAGTCTACCCGAGACCACGGCAACTGTAACGCAATTACGTTTAAGGTAATACGTTTTACCCAATAAATAATCGCGATTTGACCCGTTTAATATATAACTAACTAAAATCAATAACACCATTTTGCCAAACTGCTAATGCAGTTTATCGGCAAGCACAAGCAACTAAATCGTTATGGTATCAAGAAGATAGAGAAATTTCCTGTCAACGTTTACGATCGTGTTTCAAACAAGAACTTGGTTTCAAAAAAAAGTTAAACTGCGAATTTAGAAAAAAGTTGTAACAGGGCCAAAAGGTACTCTGAAAATGACGTAAAATTACGCCGGCTAGTTCCTTACCCGGGAGAGCTAGATACTCTTTCATGTCTGAATTGGCTAGATGCTGCTTCCAATAGACATCATCATGCAGCCGGGGTAACCGCCTGATTACCTGCTCTATATCTTTCTGAGGTACCAACACTGAAAAGAAACACAATTTCATTACCGGGGTAATATATTTTATCTAATATAGCCGGCTGATGACCGTCAGATCATGAATGCTTTTATTGGTAAAGTAAGTTGTTGGGTTATAGTAATGGTGGAAGCGCTCGTGACCGAGTGGAACCGATTGATTGGAATAACTAGGGTTAAGCAACAACAGGCACGATCAGGTGCTGAATGAGTGACTATCCCGTGACTACCGCTAGTGGCAATTTTTCCGAGCGCTTCCGTGCTTCGCAAGGTACGTTAAGCCATTGGTGCCGGCTCTGATGTATTGGAAGTCGTTAAGCTATCAGAGGACTTACGATAGTAAGGCCAGCCACTGTCTTACAATCCTCCACCAACTTGGATTTGGCCCCCGTGATGGAGTATGGCCTAACCTCCCTGCGATGCAGGAAGAGACCCGTACCCCAGCAGTGGGGAAATACAAGGGTTGATTTCGATATGTCTCGTGTCACAGTATTTGTTATCGATCTCCTCCGAGCCGACTTCACCGATTTTTACGATTTTTTTGTGTATTTGTTAGGTATGGCAAAATAACGAGTCAGCTAGATGCAGTGGGGCACAGGCCTTCTCTCTATAGCAATTATTAATATAGTAATACTATATACCAAAAAGTATATGTATCAAAAAATAACAAATAAATAATTCATCCGTCTCGGAACGATCTATACCACCAGTAACAAAAATGGTAAGCTTATATATTTTTTAGCTAGAGCCAACTGTTTTCAAATCATGGCAAAGCCTAGACACCTTACACACCTAGCTATATTATATATTAATATGCCGTGCCATAATATATATTATAGTAGGTAAGCTATCGCATACGGGACGATGTTATAATATATATGGTCGGCCAAATACCATAGTATGCAGTAATATATATTACATACTATATGCTATAATATAAATTACGATAGAAATATATATTACAGTTGCGCTTGCGGTCACTTTAATATTTGTATAGAAAAAATATCGACTTTATATTAATATATATTATAGGTACGTGTGTAAATGTCCCCTTTAACTTTTCCTAACCACCTGTGGTCTAGTTTCAGTCTTATTTATAAAAACATGACTCCTCTTCCTCAAATGCCAAACAAATAACCTGTGGTTCAGTTTTTCTCTTCACCACAGATTATTTAAGCTCCTCAGTTCTGTTCTGGCCTTAAAATGAAATAGAAAATCATTGGTAAGAAAAGTGTTTTTATAAATTGGGCTGCCATTGTTCAAAAATCTTGTTCCTCACCTCCTTTATCGTTCTTCAGCATTCCGAAAGTGCCGCCAGTGTAGATCACCAATACTCTCTTAACGTTCTGCATTGTGTTATCTTTATTTAGTTCCAGGAAACCTGCAAGTGTAGTAATAAGGATCGTTAAGCAAACAAACATTATATGTCTTAACTATGATTAGTACTATACGATTAGTTCCACTTGAGACATAGGCAAAGGCTTGAGATAATTACGTATTTGTAGTTGATGAAGGGCGGTAGGAAAGAAATAAAATAGAGACATAGTTTTGGGTCCGGATATTTAAATAAAGCGAAGAAGCGCTAATTATCCCAAGAAGCCGTTTGGCACGCTTTGTCAAGTCAAAGAGAACTTTACTTTGACTACTTCGGCTGTTGGTATTCGCATATTTGTCAACTATTTATACGATATAGACAATTTATACATAGCAAGTCTTACACAGTCAGTGGAAAAGACGCGTATCGTATTCGATTCATATTTGCCAAATACGCAAAGACGGGTTACGAATGGTTCAATTTCATATTCTCGGCGATGGATTTGTTTAACCTATTGCTTGCGTTTTTTTCATTATTGACTTTAACATCGTGTGACTTTATCGTCTCCCCGTTGACCTCGCGGTATCACGTCTGATTACCGTCCCGGAGGTGGTGTGTTTGATTCCCATTGGGGGCCGCCGTACTTTCCTTTTAGTTTCACCCCATCCCTTTTTGACTTCATCAAACCTTGCAAATTCCAAATTATGTTCTGAAGTTTTAGCTAACTCTGTTGCACCCGCTACCCCAGGTTTTAATACCACCGTTACTCCAGGTTCTACCACCACCGTTACCCCGGTTCTACTACGACCACTGTCACAAGATCAGGCTGATCAGGTAAACGGTAATATGTAAATATAGTTTATATGCTGTGTAGGGTTGCATTGTAGGAGTATATACTCTGATTCTATATACAATTTTTTTTTTATGTGAATTAAAATTAGTGATTTTTTATGTTTAAGTAAGAGTACAATTTTTGTTTCTTTTTAGAGGGGGAGTACTGTAGCGACTCTCCACAGTCCAGTAATGACTACAATCATAGTCCAGTAATGAAGTAATGACTCCACATTACTACAATCCAGTAATGATTTTAGATATAAGCAATACGTTTATCAGATTTTTTTCTTTTATTTCTCAGATTTTTTTTTAATCTTTTATATTTATGGAGGGTTCAGTACACTTGGTGACCATGTCACCCACGTTACGCCCAATACATTCTTACAAACTTAAAGTGAAAAACAAATTCTACACAAAAAGAAAAACGACTGTCATGAAAAATTTCACATGCAAAGAAGAGAATAAAATAAACTATATAAATCCACAACAGTATCGTCATATCGTATAAAATAATATTAGTAAATAAGCAAAATGGTCATTTAAACACAAAAAAAAAATTACACACACAACACAAACAAAATGAAATTAGTCAATCAAACCGCCCCGAGACATATCCGACCCAAAGGTTCCCATAACGCAAATTGAAATTATTATTATTACTATCATGATAGTTACAAAACATTATGCACTAAGCCGCAGTTTCTGTGCTACTTTGAGTAAAACCTTTTCATTTCATTTCATTTCACCTATAGAATTTCTAGCCTTAATCCCAAAAAACGCCAACTTATATAATTCTACAATTCGATGTAAAACCTAACTGCAAAGTAGGTAGTCGGGGCTGTAAGTGATGCAATCTACTTCAGCCAGATCTCGCTGCCTGTACGTAATACAGAGAATAGTGTAAAGATGTTCGAAATTTCACTGATGCCGGTGAGTCGCCCATTAGCTCAGTTGGATAGAGCGCTGGCACGGATAGCCAGAGGTCGCGGGTTCGAATCCCGGCATGGGTGAAATTTTTAGCCTCTTAATAGGTTTTTATATAATTCTCTTGCTCATTTATACATATAATTCTATTTGTCCGATTTGTAATGTCCGATTTGAATTGAGGCTTTTTTATCTGTGGAGGCTATATAGCCTGGAACTGATCTTTTTTTGGTTAATATCATAATTTATTATTTTTCAAGCGGAAAATGCGCATCTGCCCTATTGGAGAGATGGAATTTTACTGTGGGAAAGTCTATGGTAGTTTATATTGTCGTTGGTTGAATTTTAATTTAGAAAAAACGGAAAACAGAGTTGGAATCAGTTGGAATTATTATGGTCGTATAGAAATTGGAAAAGCTATAATTGTGATGTGACAATTTTTGGTCCTATTTATATACATGTATTATGTTTAAAAGTGTATAAATAAAGTAAGCGTTAGATAAGTAATGTTTTTATTGATAAGTTTAGCAATGTTTTTAGTTGGTATGTGATAGCAAACCCAAATTCTTCCCGCGGGTGTCGTAAAAGGTGATTAAGGGACACAAACCGGGGGGTGGGCAGCAGCGCCCCCTGCAGTACAATTCCACCCAATTGCGATCCCCAACCCGCATGCCCAGCGTGGGGATTATGGGCATTACCCCTAAATGATGGTACAACCTTGCGCTATGGCGCTCATTAGGGGAGGGCTGTTTCCAGCAGTGGACTAATATAGCCTGAAGAAGAAGATATCAATGGTGGAAGCGTTCGTAGCCTATCGAACCAAGTGACTGGAATCAATTGCAACAACAGGCACTGTGATGTGCTGGATGGGTGACCATGACTACCGCTAGAGGCATTTTTTTCGAGCGCTTCCGTGCTTCGCAAGGCACGCTAAGCAGTTGGTGCTGACTGTCATGTATTAGCAGTCGTTAAGTCATGTCAGAGGCCTTATGGGTGGCTTGATTACTTCTGACAGTAAGGCCCGCCACTGTCCTACAATCCTCTACCAACCCGGACTTGGCCCCCGTGGTGGAGTATGGCCTAACCTTCCTGCTATGCAGGAAGAGGCCCGTGCCCCAGCAATGGGGACGGGACAAAAGGTTGATACCATCAATGCTTTTTATTTATCGAAAACCACCGGATCTCCGAGAGAATGTTTTTACCAGACACTGCGCAAACCTTGGAGCTACAGGAAGGTTCCAAGATGTCCACTTAGTACAGATGGCCTCAGTCTGTGGAGTGCTTGCCTGGTAACTATATAGCACAGGATTTCCTAGCTTAGGACCAGGACAAGTGTTGTGCGGAAGTTATTATTATTATTGGCCTTTTGCATCTACTTAATGAGATGATTTATACAGCGTCCAGTGGCATCTTCACAAACACTAGATGGGTGAAGGGACCACTCCGACGCTGTAGTGCCTGGGAAATGAGTTTTTTTAGGGTTCCGTACCTCAAAAGGAAAAAACGGAACCCTTATAGGATCACTTTGTTGTCCGTCTGTCCGTCCGTCCGTCTGTCAAGACCCTTTTTCTCAGGAACGCGTGGAGGTATGAAGCTGAAATTTATATCAATTACTCAGGTCTACTGTCCCTTGAAGCTGTGAAAAAATCAAACTTCTAAGCCAACGCAATCAAAAGATACAGCCGTTTATGCCGCAAATTTTCGACACTTGCAAGGGAATCAAAACCTACAGGGTGCTTCCCGTGAACTCAGAATCTTGAAATTTGGTACGAAGCAACGTCTTATAGCATAGATAAAGGAAAAATTACGAAAACCATAAATTTTTAGTTACATCACATAATATATTTTTTTTTAATAATTTTAAACTTACTACCCATTTCCTCATAAACGCGTAGAGGTATTAAATTGAAATTCATACCAAATACTCAGGTCTATAATACAGGTTTGTACGGAACCCTCGGTGCGCGAGTCTGACTCGCACTTGGCCGGTTTTTAAAGATGGTGTAGGCTTGCCCAGCACCTATACCATCCTGACAGCTTAGTCGGCCTAGCCCACAGGAAAGACTAGTCAATACGTGCGGAGCTAACCAAGCCGCGGTGTTTTCCTTCACCGTTAGCTTGTGGTATTGCGACTACAAATTCGCAAATGTACGTAACTTTGAAATTAAACAAAGTCATTGGTACATGCCCGCTCTCGGGATCGAACCTGGGGCTCTCGCTTGCGAGTCCAAGGTTCTACCCACTGAGCTACCACCGCTTTTTATTATTATTATTATTAGTTAGAGAATAAGTCTGGCCATCCAAGGGGGGAATGTTGCCAGCATTCTGGGCTCCCTGCCGAGGGACACCGACCTGGGGCAAGTGTTTTATTTGTAAATTATAGGTATTTATTTTTATTACTGTATGTTAATTAGATTTTAGTTTAGTTATTATTTTAGTTTTACTTTCGATGTTTTGTTTATTGTATTTATTGTATTAATCGTCGAGTTGACACCTATAACACAAGTCATTTAGTTGTACTTAGTATAGGGCTAACGAGATCTGTTTAGTATGTTCATGAATATTTATTTATTATTATTATGTACTGTTAGTATCATTTCATTTACATTCAAAAGGTAGCCAGTTTTTCACAGATTCCTAGATATATCATCAGATATACCTACTGGAGAGAGATTATTTATAAATGATTTTATGACTTCTTGGATTTTGAAAAACGTATCGTTAAGACAAGTTTAGTACATTACTTAATGTACACGCCAGAAAAAAAACACAGTTACAATTACCAAAATGCAATTGACACTTCTTTCGCCATAGACATTTCTTTCAGGCAATCTTACATCGGAAAGATTTGTAAAGGAGAAATTGAGCTCTTCATCGTTTGATTTAGATAATGTTTTACCACATCAAAACCGCACATCATTTCGGTCTCTTTTGGAATTTAAAATAAAAGTTATAATTTTAGTACGCTCTGTGATATTTCGCCGCCCGATTTTTTATTAAAAAAATCCCAACGAAACGTCGGAAAATTGTAAAAATGTAATAAACGAGCATAAATCCGTATAAAACAGTTTTAATTTAAAAAAACCCTTCATCAGCTGTCACTGAAATAACGCAGACAGAGATTCAACCTAACATTTGAGTGAAAAAATGTTCTCCCAATAATTATTCAATATTTGTAAGCATTTTTTTTTATTACACTGGCTAGCCTAATCTGCAAACCGACTATTCTGAAATCTGAAGTAAATTAAAAACCATTTAAAGGCTATTGAAGGCTTTTTTAAAATTGTCCTTAGCACGGGTTAGTCAACAAAAAGAATACAGGTAATCATGAAGTAAATAAACATAAATTTCTTAAACTCTACGTTAAATTTATAAAACGACTTCTATATATGTGTTAGTAACATTGGTTATAAAAACACTTTAACACTAAAACACTGTAAAAATTCAATTACAGTAGTCTTTTCCTGCACGCAAAGTTTTGCTATGCATGTTTTTTTATCTTCTGCATTATCTGTTATAGAGAACTTGTGTTTTGTGAATAGTAAGTACCTACCTTCTCTAAAGGCCCGTAAATAGAGATATAACACCCCTTACAGTGGAGTAAAAGCAACCAACTTACCCGACCAAAACCTTCACACTGAAATATGCCTCTCAATAACTCTTCGCTTATAACAACTGCGCAGACTGATTCATTTTATAAACAGATAATAACTTAGTTGAGTATAATTGAAGCACTCAACCTGGGAATTCCAGAAAATCTATATATAACCAGCGGTGGGGCCACAGCTCTCCTACGCGCAGCACTGAAAGTAAACCAGACTGATATAAAATACTTAAACGGGGGCAAACTAAATGCCTAAATTGTGGCACATATTTTAATAAAAATCCTTAAATCCCTTAAACCTAAAATGACATAAACAATATTTCATTCAATTCAGCTTTTTCTTGGTGTAAATAAAGATTTGTTTTAAATAGGTAATACGGGTTGAAATCTTTTTTGAAATCATTTAATCAGTGAATGAATGACGCAGAACGACCAGGGGGCTCGATGTTTTTTATGTACCCTACAAACGCCCCTATGCAGGGCACAGGCCTTCTCTTAGAGAGAGACAGTATAAGCTCAATGCTCAATAATTTATCCACAAGTATATACAGATGACGTAACTAAAAATATGGATCTTTAATGTGGATCCTGTAGGGCACGCAACCTTATAAATTATAGGAAAACTTTATAAATTAAGCCTATGGTATTTTAATTATATATATTGTATTATTATCAAACTTTATTATAACAATACTATTTCAAAATCACGTATGTTACTTAATAAATCTGATACAATTATTTTATACATGACTAAACAATTATTAAAAATCCTTCTACTATGTTCACTAACAATTATTTTTTATTATAATTAAGATTAATTTGTATTTATTTTATTTGTTTTGTAGATTAGTTGAATGTATTATATTCTAGGTATTCATCTATTTTATAATCACATCTTGTGATTAGTTCTTTTTTTAATGCTTGATTGATTTTTTATCACTGTGGATTTCTTTAAGGTTTGGTACTTTTAGTTTGGTAGCTTATAAAAATTTAAAAACCTATTTAGAGGCTAAAAATTTCACCCATGCCGGGATTCGAACCAGCAACCTCTGGCTATCCGTGCCAGAGGTTGCGGGTTCGAATCCCGGCATGGGTGAAATTTTTAGCCTCTAAATAGGTTTTTAAATTTGTCCTTAGCACGGGTTAGTGCATTAAAAATAAAAATAGTATAAGCTTATAAAAATTTTGTAGACGCTGACAATGCGCTGGTTTTTTTTTTTACGTAGCCTCTATGTTTGTGTCCCACTGCTGGGCAAAGGCCTCCCCCATTTCATTCCAGACTTTCCTGTCCTGGGCCACCTCAGACCACTCCGGCAGATGGCTGTCGAGATCATCTCTAGGTCGTCTTCTAGGCCGACCTCGATTTCGATGTCCGTTGTGTAGCCCACTCCACACGAGTGACCCACTCGGTGGCGAGTTTCACCCACCTATTCGAGTGCATTCGACTGACATGACCAGCCCAGCTCCACTTCAGTTTCGCCGTCTGGACATCCACGTCCATTATTCGGGTCCGGGTGCTTGCGCGTAGTGTGGTATTTCGGACCCGGTCTACCCTCCTCAGGCCCAAAGTACTGCGCTCCATCGCTCTCTGACAAACCTTTAGCTTGGACTTTTGTACTTTGGTCAGGACCAAGTCTGGGAGCCATAGGTGAGAACGGGCAGGCTACACACATCGACGAGCTTCCGCTTTAAGGAAAGTGGAAGGTTGCGGTTGGTTGTGGAATGCGCTGGTTATAAAATATAAATAAGCTTGATTATAAATTAATAAAATAATCCACACAACACAATCATGTCCTTGTCCCAGACTAGGAAACCGTGTGCTATGGTAACCAGGCAAGGTCAGCACAGCCATGGAAATACATCCAGACTGAGGCCATTTCTACAATTCTATCTAATTGACCTTATTGCTTTTTGTATTTTAAAAGTTTCTACCAAAGGCTTGTGATCCGCGAAAAAGCTGAATTTAATTATGTATATTAAATTCGTCGGCGATATTTTAAAGGATCATTCTGTTGACTCCAAGTCAGAGGCCTTACGGCGGCTTGAAAACTGGTGACAGTAAGACCAGCCACTAGTTTTACAAGCCTCCACCAATCCGTACTTGACCTTCCTCAGGGAAGAGACCCGTGCCCCTCGGTGGGGACATAATGGGTTGATGATGATGATGGTGATTCTTTTGACTCCATTACCTTACCGCGAAGTACGTTGCAGGCTACAGCGAAAGTCCATAGCTGTGAAGTATGTCACAAAAAATGTTATTACGTTACAGCGGATGTACCTACGTGGCAGCGAAAATTATGGGTAAGATATTAGCTTTACGAGAAACTGAAAGTAAACCTTAGTTAAAGGATCTTCAGTTAAGGAATGTGGTGGAATATCAATATCAAAAAAATATCTATATGCAGACTGATTCTTTATTGCGCGTTTGTGTGTAATGAATACATAGTTTCTCGTAAAGCTAACATCAGCTTAGGTAATCATTGCTCCGGCTGCAGCGTACGTTCACTGTAACGTAACTCCCTGCAGAGAACATTCGCTGTAACGTACTTTGCAGCTATGAACTTTCGATGTAACGTATTTCGCGGTAACTTAATGGAGTCCATTCTGACTGTCTGATGGTGATTTAGAGCCCTGTAGGAGTTATAGCGTATTACCATTATAAGAGTTGATTTTTTAAAACTCTGTTGGGTTCCGCGCGACGGATATCGCAAATGTGGCCGACCCAAGCGGAGATGGCGGGACGACCTCACGACCTGTCTGCAAGGCTGGCAGGAGGTGGCCATAAACAGGGAGGAGTCGCAGACAAAAGAGGAGACCTTTGCCCAGCAGTGGGACACAATCGAGGCTACATAAAAAAAACAAAAATATTTACATATCTCTGTAAGTAGTCACTTACTTCCCTGAATGCTGGGGTGTATGGATATCATTACAGCATAGGTTTCAAAACATACCATGTAATGTTAACATTACAGCATAGGTTTTGGAATTTGCAAAAAGAACTGTCATACTCATACTGCAAGGAGAATATTTTTTTCATCCCACCATCTCGGAAAGAGTTAGTCTTCAATATCTGAGTGGAAAAGCCGTTTTTATTCTCTAGAGGATAAAGTAAATTAAATTTAGAACATCGTGTGCACTAAGTTTGTGAATTAAAAACATATTACACTCAATTTAAATAACTGTAGCAACGTTACTTTAAAATTTTCTTAATTATACCTTAGTATTATTTTGTTATAATCTAAAGATTATTCTGTAATACTTACCTGTCATAATGTAGTAATTAATACCTAAACTGAAATAAAAGTGTACCTATCTTGTGATTGTAAACGTTTTTTTTTTGCATTTAGTCATTTCCTCGCTGAGGTGGAATGAAAAGTTACGTGTTGCACTCGAGTGCAAAGATTTTTCACCTCGTGCTCTTTTGATTCCCTCGCTAACGCTCAGGATTCTAATTTTGAATCACTCGCTGCGCTCGTGATTCAATTTTAGAATCCTTCGCTTGCTCGCTCATCAAAATTGAACACGCGGTTAAAAAGCAACTTTGCACTCTTGTATAACAAAATAACTATTAAAAGTCAATATTTTTTTTTCGGGTTAGTATCAGATGATCGTAAAAGCAACTGGTCACGGCATCAACTTGTCCTAAAATCATTTCGACGAAATTGCAACTAGACTAAAAAGTAACTCGTCTATGAAGCAAATCGTCAGAAAATTATTTTGTCTACTGCCCTATAATCTATTCGACTTAAATGTGATTGGTCTAAATAGTTGGTCGCCTGTTAAGCAACTCGTCTTAAAAAACAAGTGATCTACATAGTTGGTCGCCCGTGAAGCAACTCGTCTTAAATGGGTGTCGGGTAACATTAATCCTGTTTCAATCGTACCTGAGCGTTCAGATTAAGAAGTATGACTGTAAATGAGTAAAAATGGGAAAATCTGAGGCAAAATTCAGACTGATTCGGTGAAGTTTTGCTGAGGAAACGTAGAAATATTTTAAGTACCTACACTTATCTACAGGGGAGCGCGTACTTTCTGAAAACTTCTCTACTTTATTAATACTTTTTCGTAGAAATAAATAAAAAGAACAAAAGTAATATTAAATCAATCAGTATAATGCTCCTGCGATGCAGGAAGAGACCCGTGCTCCAGCAGTGGGGAAAAACAAGGGTTGATAACGAATCAGTATAATAACTAGTTTGAAAAAGATAAGATAAGAACAAAAACACACCTTTTTAAAACTTAACGCATTTTCTCTTACAAACACATCATTCTGTGTAAATGATCTGATGAAAATGAACATTAAATAAAACAAATAAATTATATTTGGCCTAAATTCAAATTTCTTTTTATGTCCGATATAACTATTAAAAATTCATGTGCCGAAATTAAACAAAATAACTATTTTGTGTTTCTGACGAGTTGCTTTTGAGACCAATAACTTTTTAGCTGAATTGCGAATTTGTCCAGGTGATTTTAAGACGATTATCAATAGAGACCAGTTACTTCATGGGCAACCTCATAATTTGTCTAACGGATTTCTGACGAGTTGCTTCATAGACGAGTTACTTTTTAGTCTAGTTGCAATTTCGTCATGATGATTTTAGGACAAGTTGATGCCTGGACCAAATGCTTTTACGACCATCTGATACTAACCCTTTTTTTCTCGGTATCGATTATTTACTCGAATCGGAATCGAGACAATTTATATTAGAATTGATGAAGATTTTATTTTAAATATCGAACTATTTGTTTCGCAGTCACATCGTATGTTAATTGAAATCGATTTAAAAATCAAACTGGCCAGCACGATTTGACGCGCTTGCGTGCCATAAAATCGTGAAGAGTAAAAAAGTCAGTCGACTAGCTAGGCGCGAAAGTAAATTTTTTTCGCGTTTTGGAGTTCTTTCTCAAAAGTTTTGAAAAATGTCAAGTCAAAAAAAAAGTCAACCTGCTTTCTTGTTTTTTTTTACTTAGGTACCTCACAATTGTTTACCTCGGGTGTAAGCATCAGTTGCATACTCGGGCTAATTGCTAAAAACCTCATATGCAATTGATGTCATACAGCCCTTGGTTAACCAATCTACTATTAAGTATTTAAGACGATACTTTTACTTTCATTTATGTACCTATACTATTCATCTATTTTGTCACTCCAAATGCAACACGACACGCACACAGCTCTACTATTAGGATATGGTACCGCGGGCGCTGACTGAAAATCAGCGCTGAGGGAGTACGGAGTGTATTTCGTTTATTTCTGTCGCAGTCGTTCATATTACGTTAATTATCTGTTTATTTTAATGTGTTGTTGCGATAGTAAAGGTCTTTCTTTCTTAAATTTGACAGACGATTGCAATCGCCCAGGATTTGGTGCGCATACTTAGGCCCCAGACCTCGAACGCTGCAATCATTTGTTTAGTGGTCAATCAATTAATCGAGGTCAGAACGTATTGGTTTGAATACAAACATACTAATAATCGTCGATTCCCTACTAATTTTATAGTAAGATGATTGGAACCGCTCAGGATTTGGTGCGCGTAATCAAGGGGCAGAACGTTGGGTTATCCATTTTTACGTTTCCGCAGTATTGGAATAGGTATGTATTTGACTGTTCGGAGTAGGTTAAATCGACGAATCCATATAAAGCAGTAATTTTGTAGCGCCCCCGGTCACTTTTTTGGACAAGTCCACAATCATGTTGATATCAACCCCTTATGTCCCCACTGCCGGGGCACGGGTCACTGCCTGCGTTGCAGAAAGGTTAGGACAGTAACATACATCAGAAGTTATTATTACATATTATTATTTATTAGCTACTCCAACAGTATTTTCACATTTCATTTTAAAACTACTTATTCTAATGTATAATTCAGTATGAAACACCTTTACAGGAGTATACAACTTTATCAAAGTTGTCAAGCCGCCCATAAGGCCTCTGACATTGCTTGACGACTGTCAATACATGACAGCCGACACCAACGGCTTAACGTGCCTTGAGTAGCATAGAAACGCGCCGGAAAAATGCCACTAGCAGGTTACGGGATATTCACCCATCCCACCTGACCGCGCCTGTAGTGGCTTAACCCTTGCCTGAGACCAATCTCTCGGTTTCACTAGGCCACGAGCGCGTTAATCAATCTATTCAAAATGAAGTAAAAACCTGAACTCGAAACGCTAGCAAGTACAGTCTGTCAGCTTTTAGAATATACCTCGGGCTCTAGAGTAGGCTTCGGTTTTCGCCAAAAGCACACGAGTTTAATACCTAGGTAGGTGTGATGTGGGTACTTGACCAACACAGTCGCATAAAATCGCTCCTGAAAGTTTAATTCAGAATCATCGTAAAAAAAATACATTTCTATAAGTCTGTTGCGTAAAAAACAAAGATTAACGATTTACTCAGCGAGTGATAAAAGAAGTGCTGCATAAAATAGTGTTATTACGGCTAAAACAATGAAATAATACAAGTGCATAGTGGGTACATCAATATTTGGCGAACAAAAATAGTCAACCATAAAAAGATTCGGGGTAGATTTTCGCTACCGACATTCACACTTGGGATAGAATCATAAATTTGACATCAAATTCTAAGAGGCAGTTGGCGTAGCGGTATTACGTTTGACTCGACAACAAGTGACCACGGTATCGAGACGCGGTTGAAATCTGAAGAAAAATTTTTTTTTTTTGTTTTGTTTTTAAATTCACCCAGCAGCACAAAGATGAAGTGCAAAGTCTGCTCAGCACCAATTATATTTAGCACGGAACAATTAACATGTAATTCATGTAAAAACTGTTACCACCACAACTGTGTTAATATGACTACAGCATACTATATGGCTAATATAGCCTCTGTAAAAAGTGAGTACGTATGTAAAACCTGCAAAGAAGCTCGAAAACCGGAGAGTCCGTTGACCAAAGAGCAAAGTGCCGATAGCGAGGGTCCAGAACAATGTGACGGAGATTACTGTTACGTGACACAAAGAAGGGTACGACATAATTTATCCCAAGACTATGAATCCCTACTTGACCATTCCTATCAAAGTTTGCCGAACATAGTTACACAAAATTATCAGGAACTGGAAGACTTAAAAATTTCAAATAAGAACTTAAAGCTTGAAATTGAAGCAGCTCATTTAGAAATAGAGAACTTAAATTCAGAAAATGTTGGTTTGCAGAAGAAAGCTACGGAACTACAGAGAAAAATAGAGCTTTATAGAATAGTGGGATTGGGAGATTTATACAATGGAGACATCTCGACACCGAAAAAATACTTCTCACCACAGTACCGCAAAATACGACCCACCAGCATGAAAATGGGTTTCCCTAGTACTTCGCAAAACAATTTGACTCATGGTGTTGTAAGACGACTAGATGAATCAACCTCACATAAGGCCCTAACGTCGTATAACAGCGAACCTTTGAAAATCAATCAGATTCAGTACAATGATCAGGCATTTGAAATTATCACCCGAAAATTGGAAAAACAGATACTCATCACTAATGAGGACCAGACAGAAAAAGTTGAAAGTGAAACCTGCAATAAGGAAAATCTCAAACATGCCACAATAACCACGAATAATGACAGGAAAAAGAATGTAATGATTTTCGCCGATGAACGTGGAAGAGGATTCAGGATAACTCTGCAACGACTCCTGGGACCCGGTTTTTGCGTAACTTCGGTAATCAAGCCGAATGCATCGTTAGCTGAAATAATTCAAACATCCCAGTTAGAGTGCAGGGACTTTACTGATGAGGACTTTATTGTAATTTTAGCAGGGTCAAATGATAAGGACCCCTTGAATATGCAATCAACGCTGTACTGTACTTTGAATGCATTAAAGCACACCAATGTAATCTTGGGCAATGTCGGAAGAACCAGGTATCTTAATGAAAGTATGACTAATCAATGTTTAAAGTTTGTTAGCTCTCGTTTTTCACATGTAACTTTCTTAGATATCTATGACAAATTGGCAGAATTCTATAGTACAAAGTTTGACAGAGTGTTTGCTGGTAAAATGTTGCTTAGGGAGTTGTTACGATTAGAATATAGGACTGCTTACCTAACATATTCTAGGGATCAGATTAAAAAGCCAGAACATAGAAACCTAATAAACGTAGAAACTCAAACTGAGAAACAAGGCTATGGAGTAGATAAACTAAACAAAGACACACAAACTAAGGAAGAGGAGGTTTTTCGTGAGTAACAATAATAAAAAAATGTTTCAAGACAAAGAACAATATAATCTTTTAGCAAATAATTCAAAAAAGTCTGTAAAAAAACGAAACAAAATGCATGTTCTTCACCAAAACATTGCTGGCGTTCTGAATAAAGTAGAACTTATTGAGGCTGCAATAACAGAGCTCGCAGAAAAGGGCATGGATACAGATGTTTTATGCTTATCCGAAACATTCGTAAAAAAAAGGAAGCGAAAGCAATGTGAAAATAAATGGATTCAAAATGCACTCTAGTTTTTGTAGGAAGGAACAAAAGAGAGGAGGCTCGTGCATTTTAGTAAAACAAGACTTAGAGACAAAACCATTAAATATTTGCGAGGAAATTTCCGCGCCATACACGTTTGAATCTAGTGGAGTGGAAATTTGTGGCAATAAAATTATAATAATTAATATTAGGACTCCAAACAGTAACATTAATGAATTCTTTGACAAACTTGAAAAACTTTTGAACTATTTGACGCTTAAAAAGAAAAATTGTAAATGCATTTTGTGTGGTGACTGGAATATCGACATTTTAAAAAAAAGTAAACCGGGAAATGAATTGATAAGTATTCTAAGTAATTACAATTTTACTCCGCATATTAATATCGCAACAAGAAAATCGGCTTGTTTGGATCAGATCGCAAGTAATGTTAGAAATGTAGATGCTAATATTCACGAGCTAGGACTTTCTGACCATGAAACCGCACAATCTATCACAATCTCAGAAAAATTAAAAACTATTTCGCACTTTTATGTGCAAAAGAGAGATTATAGCATAGACAACTTGAATATATATAAACGTAGTATATCTTCATTAAAATTCCAAGAAGTGTTCGATAATAATGATGTTGACAAAGCTTTTGATGAATTGCACGATATCCTCACTATGTTAAATAACATTTGTTTTCCAACAGCTTTTATAAAAAATAGTACAAAAACTAATTTACGATGGCTAACTAAGGGTATTAAGCTTTGTTGCAGAAAAAAAAGGGATCTTTATTTAAAATTCATCCATGACAAAGAGAAAAAGCTTGATAACAAAAAACAATATCTTGACTACACAAAAATACTCAAAAGGTGTATTAAAAAATCACAAATAATAATGAATAATAATACTATCTCTAACTCTAATAACAAAGGTAAATCAGTCTGGAATTTAATAAATAATATAACAAGTGACAGAAAGGATAACGCAGAGATTAAAAATATTATTAGTAACGGAATAAGTATATCCTATGATCCTACAGACATTGCAAATCTTTTTATTGACTATATTATAGAACTAACAAAAACGAATGATTACTCCACAAATACCTATGACCCTAACACAATAGAGAATAACATACATTCAATATTTCTTAAACCAACTGATGACGAAGAGGTATTTAAAACAATTATGAAATTAAAAAATAGTGTAGCTGTAGGTTACGATGAAATAAATACAAAAATAATAAAATTATGTGCTAGAGAACTAAGTAAGCCTCTTTGTCATATAATAAATTTAAGTTTTGAAAAAGGCCAATTTCCCCAGAAACTCAAATTAAGTATAGTGCATCCTTATTTGAAAAAAGATGATAAAACTAATTTAAAAAATTACAGACCAGTGACTAAAATTCCAGTCCTATCGAAAGTTTTTGAAAAAATTATGTTGAGTAGGATCGAACAATTTAATGACAACAATAATATATTAAAGGATGAACAATATGGTTTTAGAAAGGGTAAAAATAGTGCTCTGGCTTGTTTTGATTTAATACGCACAGTTACAGAAAGTCTCAACAATAAAACACCAGTGGCAGCGGTATTCCTCGACCTAAGCTCAGCATTCGATTTTGTTGATCACACAATACTACTAGATAAATTATATAAATACGGCATAAGGGGCAATGCGTATTACTGGCTAGAAAGTTACTTAAAAGAAAGAAGTCAATGTACTGAAATTGAAAGAATAATAGATTTAAGGAGGTGTAGTTTCAGATCAAAATTTAGGAGAACTAGCTGCGGAGTACCACAAGGAAGTGTACTTGGTCCGCTCCTTTTCATTATGTACGTCAATGACTTGCCTAATGCAACACCCCACAAATGTGTAATGTTTGCTGACGACACCACATTGTTAATAAAAGGCAAAAACAAAAATGAGTTTCATAGTGAGATAAATAATACAATCGACAACATAATTGAATGGCTAAATAAAAATAAACTTCAAATTAATTTGAATAAAACAAAATTCATGCAGTTTCTGACATATAATAGTAATAAAATAGAACTTGACATTAACCATGACCATAAGAGAATCCTAGAAGAAGACACAGTGAACTTCCTAGGGTTTGTTATTGACAAACATTGTAACTGGAAACAACACGTCCAATGCGTATGTGAACGATTAGATAGGTTTGTGTTTGCGCTCAGGAAACTTTGCCAAACTTCTTCGTTGGAGACGGCAATGATGGCTTATTATGGGTATGTAGTTTCAACTTTAAACTACGGACTTCTTCTATGGGGAAATTCAGTTGATGCTGAACGTGCATTCTTAACGCAAAAAAAATGTATTCGCGCTATATGCGGAAAACTAAGCACAGAGTCATGCAGACCACTATTTAAAACACTTAGAATTATGACCCTACCATGTATGTATATAAAACAGATAAGCATCTTAGTTAGACAGCAGAACCATCTTTTCCCGACGCATGGGCAGGCATTACAGAACAGTAGAAGACACAAGGATAAACTTTTTCTACCAACAATAAGATTGTGTTTATATAAAAATAATGCTTACTGTATGGCAATAAGAATTTATAATAAATTGCCAATAGAAATAAGGGAGAGCTTGCATATAAATCAGTTTAAAAACAAATTAACAGAATGGCTTTTAGATAAATGTTTTTACTCAGTAAACGATTTTTTTGACGAGAAAAGTTTTACTAACTAGGATAACTGATTTTATTATTATTATTAATACTTTATTGCACCATAAAATTGTACTTTACTTGATTTTTGATTTATTGATTTTACTTCTTGTATAGTCTATAAAATGTTGCATGTCAAGACTGACAGAATGTGCGGTGCTTAAAATAGTGTTTTATGATCTGTACTTATATTTATGTATGTACTGTACCACATTCTAGCAAATAAATGAATTGAATTGAATTGAATTGAATAGGTACTACTTCCCTATTTTTCGAAATTAAGTGTCATATTAGTTCCGATATTTCTATTACACGAATATATCCGATAGCAGCCGAGGTATATTCTAAAAGCTAATAAACTGTAAGGTTAAACGCTGCGCTGCACTGACCTACATGAGTAGGTAGGCGCCATGAAGGCTAGTACTTTAACGTCACTGGGGTATACTAGATGCACTGACCTCCCCAAGGAGGTGAAACGTCACTGGGCTGTAGATGCACCGACCTCCCCAATGAGATCCAAATCAGTGCTTCTACTGCACCATCACTGCACTAACCTCTTGGTTGATAGACTACCACTGATATAAAATAGGAAATCGGACTACATCTCAGATTCTCCTTAATGTATTCTCTTAATCTGAAGACTACATAGTACTGTGATAGATGGCAAATCATCACATTTTTTTGATTAAAGTGCACCTCTTTACAACTTGATTTACAGTCGACTGTACCACCCTCAGACTTGATAGATTTAATACAATAAATAACCAGATAGATAACATCCAAGACCCGAGACAAACTGGTAAAGCAACGCCTGTCATCAATTCTAATGTAAAAAAGAAATAATGTAATGAAAAAAGATATTTGACATTAAAATATCACCTCACTGTTTGAGACTACCCCACGCCTTCTCCACGTCACCTGTTGGTTGGCTAGAATAAAATACTATTTAGTATTAAGCCCACCAATTGTACAATCTTTACAGGTACAATAAAGAATTTAATAATAATAATAATAATGTAAAAGTTGACAGCTGATGGTAATAAGAAACAGAAAAAAATAACTTTGTTGCATTGCATACCTGAGTTAATCGGGTATGCAATGTGCATCGAATTGTAGTGAACCATGAACGCCCGTTTCGCTATTGTGCTGCCTGGGTCATACACATAGACATGTTCAGGTCAAATATCTTTGATAACATTTACAAATTTTGGCACTGATAATTTTTATTCCACTATTCCCTGACTATTTTAATGATACAGCCCTCAGCTTTAAATATATTGTTATATCTTTTTCAGGTTAACTATTTTTTTCGTATCAAAAAGTGTCTTCGGTGGACTGTTCAGATCCTCGGTGTCTACGTTTGAAAGAGTTTAATTTTAAGTTGCAACCTATTATTATGAGATATCGCTGATGGTTATACTTTGTTAATAGGTAGAGAATTGTATTGTGACATTATTTAGATCCATCCCCTTTGTATTCATAAACCAGAGCTTATAAACAACTGGTTATATGAAAACGAATCTCTTCGGTGGACACAAAAATACTAACCAAAAAATAATTTACTAAAATTACCATAGGTCAAACGTAGTTCATACTGGCAACACTGAGCAGCTGTCTTTTGCCGCTGCAGGTTAGATGGGCAACAAGTGCATAAAGATTTGATAATACAAAATAATCGAGTTCCTTGTGAATGTGTCAGACATCAGTGATTCTTTTCGGTTCCTGATATATTTTGGTAAGTAGAATTTATATTTTACTGATCAATAGATGGCCGCATTGTATTTTAAGGAGTTATTTCTAAAACTAACCTCCAAACTTTATAACCTTGACGTATAAAATTATTCCTGCTTAGTTTTTTCTGGAATGTCTCTCCGGTCGACATCTTTTCGGTTGACACATAAGTCCAATGGAAAGACCTATGTCCACCGAAAAGAACTTTATTATGATTGCAGTGTAACGCTAATATCTGGTTGTATTACTTTTCTAACTTCTTATCACTGGAATTGGTTTGCATACAGCGCAAAACAAAGAAAGGTTAGAAATTAGTTGGGGCGGTTTTTCGTATGTTAAACGTATGTGTATCGCTAGTCACTAATTATTTCTTAATTACTTAAACATATTATATTATTTGACTTATTAATTTCCTCTTGCTGCTCGTATCGCTTTTTTGGTGGAGAAAATGTGCATGAAGCTTATTTTGTTTCAGCAACAATGCCTCGTTCAAGTAGGTCTAGACTACAACAAAGCGACGAAGAAAAGAAAAAAAGACGACGTGAGCAAAAAAAGTTGAGTATGCGCCGAGCTCGTGCGAAGTTGGATGCTGCTGCTCTTGAAGAAAAACGGAGAAAAGACAGAGAAAGATACAAGAAGAAGAAAGAAGATGGTCTCATTAAAACAATCAGAGACTTTACACCTAGGGAACAGCGTCAAATAAGGAAAATTTGGCGGCAGAAAGCTCAAATTAAACGAGACAAAGAAAAAATGATCAGACGAACACAAGAACTATTGGAAAATAATACTCCACCGTCTAGTCCAAGCACATCACATTCAAGAATTTCTGCAGGAAAAGCAGTAAGTGCTAGAAACAGACGCCAATTGAAGATGAAAAATGTTTGTTTATCTAGAAGATTAGCTGACTTGGAGAAAAAATTGGCCAAATACAGGATGCGAGTTTCGAGACTTCAATTAATGAAGAAAAAGCAACCTGTCGCAGAGATTAAAATTAAGATCAAAGACAAAATAAGAGAGTTTTTAGTTGACGACGAGAACAGCAGGCTGACAGCAGGCAAAAAGGAAACAATTACACGTCGGAAAGTTAAAAAACAAATACGCTTTTTGAACGACAGTCTTTTCAATCTGCACAAGACGTTTATTACAAAGACGGGTATTAAAGTTTCCTATGAGACTTTTCGGCGTTATCGACCTTTTTGGGTATTGTTTCCCAAAGCTGCTTCCAGAGATACATGTCTTTGTGCTCTGCATACCAACAATAATTTTATTGTTCAAGCCTTACGCCAAGCCAAAATACTACCCTATTCTTCTGCTAACGAAGTTGCAAGATCTCTTTGCTGTAACCAAACTCTAAACGTTTCTTGCTTAGAGCGTAAATGCACACAGTGCTCAGATAAAAGAGTTAATATAAAAGAATATATTGGAAGTGACACTATTGTTTATCAAAGGTGGATTACAAAAAATTTTACTGTTGTGATAAAAAACACCGAAAAAATATGCAAAAAAACAATAAAAGAAAAAGTTAAAACAACGCGAGATTGCCTTGTTAAACTATTTCATTCAAATTTACCAAAATTTTTGCAGCACATCGCAAATATCAACAACCAATATAAAGCCATTAGATTTGTGAAAGAAAATCTGTCCCCTGATGTTGGCTTGCTCCATATAGATTTTTCAGAAAACTATGGATGCAAATATGGTACTGAAATTCAGTCAGCCCATTTTGGCGGATCGAAATCACAACTATCGTTACACACGTGCGTTTACTACCATAGTGATGCTGAGCCTCCTCTCAACCTGGTAAAAACAAAATCTATATGCACGGTATCAGAAAACCTCAGACACGACCCAGTTCTTATTTGCACCCATTTAAAACCAGTATTAGAACAAATTAAAATTCTCACTCCCAATTTGAATGAATTGCATATTCTCAGTGACGGCCCATCCACGCAATACCGAAATAAAACAATGTTTCATTTGCTTGTAAATTATATAAGCAAAGTATCAAATGCAGAAAGGATAATATGGCACTTCAGTGAGAGTGGACATGGTAAGGGTGCACCGGACGGTGTGGGTGGGTGCATAAAACGCACGTGTGATAGAGCTGTTGCTCATGGAAGAGATATATCCAACATGGCTAGTTTCATTGATTGCTTGAAGATAAATTGCAGAGGTGTACAAGTTATCGCTATAGATGATGCGCATGTCTCAGAAATACAAAGTTTAACAGGAGACCATCTTCGTTCCTTCAAAGGAACTTTACAAATTCATCAGCTTTTATGGAGCGCCAACATTCCAAACATTCTTCACGCCAGAAGATTGAGCTGCATTTTATGTGCCGCTCATGTTAACTGTCAACATTACGGAATCGGACAGATTCATGTTCAATTAGTCTCAAATGACTCAGAATTACAACTTCCGCTACTAAGTCCGCCTATACTACTGACCCCCGAATCGACCCAAGCCTTACCAAGAACTGCTGCTTCTACACCTAGCACAGCAGTGCAATCTATACCTGGTTCTCCGCCCTGTCGACTTATATCACCCGTGTCATGCCAATCATTCCCAAGCTTTACACCTGCTGCTTCTACACCAGGCACCGCAACACCAAATGCCTCGACTATCACTGGGCCAAGGACACCACCAACACCGGATCCTATCATAAATATACGCCAACCACTTGCTCCAAAAAAGAGATTAAATTTTGACAATATATCTATTAATTCGGATAGCTCTACCTCCTTTTCACCACCTAAAAAATGCAAAGCACGACTGACAAACTTCATTAATAGTGACTTCCTCTGTGATAGTGATAGTGATGAAAACATTTTTGATTAGAAATATTACATAATTTCACTTCTTTTCTGTGGACAATGAAAAATCTTTTCATTGGACCGCTATATCTTGTCTTATTCATTATTGTTGATTTGATATTAAGGTATAGTTGATTTGTTCAAGTTATTTCTTATAAAAGTTACGCATATAAAAGCTATTTTAATCATGTTAATAACTAAACGTCATTTTAGAATCTCATTCTGTTTATTTTCTTTGGACACATCGGTCACTTCGGTGGCCGCTAAAAATTAAGAAACCTCTTTATTTTTATATTGTATGAGAAACGATCTAGTTTAGTATTACTATATTATTGTTTTGGATAATACCTAATAAATGAAAAATATTTTGGACAAATACAAGACTTTTTTTTTTGTCAAAATTTTGCAGTGCCATTTTGTGTAAGACCCGCCTATCAATGGATACAGTCAACAGCACGTACATCTTTAAATCTAGGCACTCTCTCAGTGAATGTTTATGTGCTGGCCGGTCTCCTACTCGTATTACACATTAAACGATTTACAATAACGAAGTACTTACACTCATTGACAAATAACGGAGCAAAACAGTTCGGACCTCGGTTTGGGTTTTTTTATATATATTTCGCTGAACACATTTATGCCCGTTTAGTACCATAAAACGCCCGAATCCCGGACTGCCTGAGTGATCTTACACGATCGTAACCGTGCTCCGTGCTTCGCAAGGCACATTAAGCAGTCGGTCCCTGCTGCCGTCGATAGATGGCAGTCATTAAGCCAAGTCAGAGGCCTTAGGGCGGCTTGAAAACTTTGACAGAAAGACCAGCCACTAGTCTTTCAAAGCCTCCACGAATTTGGACTTGGCCCCCGCGGTGGAGTATGGCCTATACCTTCCTTTGGAAAGAGACCCGTGCCCCTCAGTGGGGACATAACGGGTTGATGATAAGTACGATGAGTCAGTAGGATTCGTGATTTTGGTAGCGTCTTTAAATAATGGGTAGCCCAAATATGGAAAATTATTATTTAATTTTACTAATTAACACGTATATTTTACAAATAAATAACATCTGAGGTACTTTTTACATTTCAACAATATTTTTCCTACCAAACATAACTCCTAACAACCAGAACCAAAACTGGCCACGCTAAGAATACATGCAGGGCGCTCGCTGCAGCAGCGTTGGGTGGTGTCGGCTCCTGTCCGTCGGTGATGAATCGTCTCCCCCAAACCGCGAACGAGTACAGCTCCGCTCGTGTGTTCTCCAATACGAGGCTCAGTTCCGTGTTGCCGCTCTCAGTCACTCGCTCGCTGTATGAGTACTCCTCAGCCTTCAGGGGGAGAGTGGACACGACGAGCGACACAGCCGTGTAGAACGAGTCTGCGGCAGACAGACTCAAGTTCGTGGTTGGAGTGGGCACGGTCGCGACGATGGAAAGCTCTTCAAAGAAAGCCGTCGAATTTTCTATGTACTCTTCGAACCTGAAATGCAACAAAACTTTTAAGCGCGGCCAATAATAATGTGGGACGTGGGTCGTAGCTGGAAAAATACAAAAGTATGCAAAAAAATTAGTCAGAACATATAGTTATTTTCAGTTAATTTGAATGTGCCGATAAAACAACGTCTAGTTCAAGAAAACATACTTTCGAAACGTACTATTCAAGAATCAAACTTCACGCTATGTGGGACTTGTTAACAACAAATTCAGATCCATTAGGTTTTCTTGATAATAAATCTACCTATGATTCAAATAACGCACCTCAATCCACAGGTCCCGATATCAGTTCCAGTGCAGGAGAAAACGGTGCAGATCCTCGCACCGCCACTGGCGAGTCCATCGAATGTCCGGACCCCGTCGAAGGCTCCTGCTCGGTACTGGTAGCGCTGCATAGAAGAGGAAGGATTTAGTAAGGTCACCGCTTATCGTAAAGTTAAAGACTGTTAAGGTACCTATGAAGAAATGAAAAGAAAAAGGAAGACAAAAACCGTCGCAACATCCACACAGTGAAAGAACGTACTCGTAGCTTAATGCAGAATCAAATTTACATAAAGGAATAGGTCAGTACACTAGCGAGTAACAGTCATCAAAGCGAGAAATTCTAAGAGAGAAACGTAATAAGACGCGAAAAGGACTATGACATGACACCGTCGAAATATAGAAGATTTACATTGTGTTTCTGTACAGAGTCAGCGCTCACCTTCTCGTTGACTTGCACACGTGCTAACTCTATAAATCGCGTGATGAAATAATAGTATATCCAAATGTGTCCAAATTTTGTAATTAATTTAACTAATTAACAAGTATATTTTTACAAATAGATAACATCCGAGACATTTTTTAAATTATACATTCTAACACTCCTACCAAAAACCCAAGTTCTACCAAACATAATTCCTAACAACCAGGGCCAGAACCGGCCACGCTAAGAATAAATGCAGGGCGCTCGCTGCAGCAGCATTGGGTGTCGTCGGCTCCTGTCCGTCGGTGATGAATCGTCTTCCCCAAACCGCGAACGAGTACAGCTCCACTCGTGTGTTCTCCAATACCAAACTCAGCTCCGTGTTGCCGCTCTCTGTCACTCTCTCGCTGTATGAGTACTCCTCAGCCTTCAGGGGTAGAGTGGACACGTCGAGCAACACAGCCGTGTAGTACGAGTCTGCGGCAGATAGTGTCAAGTTCGTGACCGGAGTAGGCACGGTGGCCACCATGGAAAGTTCTTCGAAGAGCGCCGTGGAGTTTTCTACGTAGTTGTCAAACCTGGAAAAGAAAGTTTGGTACTAAAGAGGTTGAGTTCTACCTGACGTCCCACACGCCTCATTTTTTTATGTAGCCTTTAAATTTCTCACTGCAGGACCCAACCCTTTTCGCAGAGAGAGAAAATGGGCTTAATTACCACGCATGCTCACCGCGGTTTGGCGATTTCAAGCTCTAAGGTATTTGAACAGTACAACACTTAGGTTTCCTCACGAGGTTTTCCTTCACGGTCAGAGAGTGGTATTGCTACTATAACTTTACAAAAGTACAAAAGAAAACCAAGTCATTGGTACATGCCCGCACGAAACTGAAAGTTAAACGTCTGAACGTTAGCGAGATTTTTATATTCTGTTCTTCACTTTACGGTGTTTTTTTTATTGCAGAAAGCAATATTCCTTTCGTTTGTTATTACTTCACTCTGCGAATAAAAATCGTGGATAACGAGAAACTATTAGCAACGTAGCCGAACGTCTGATCTTTGAGAAAAAAATTACTGCTATATCAACAAAGAGTTCTTCTTCTTCAGGCTATATTATGTAGTCCACTGCTGGAAATAGCCCTCCCCTAGTGAGCGCCATAGCGCCAAAGAGTTGCCACTCTGGAAATCCTACTTCTGATTCCCCATCCTTTATCTAGATGACAGAAAGAAGCGAGAAAAACACGTCATTTTTCACAACGAACCTCAATCCACAGGACTCTATGTTGTCATCGGTGCAGGCGAATACGGCGCAATCCCTCACGCCGCCCGTGGCATACCCGGAGAATGTGCGGACCCCATCGAACACACCTGCTCGGTACTGGTATTGCTGCATAGCAACCGTATGGTAAAATTGAGATAATTTTCTTACTCAAAGTTGAAGTACAGAGTTCCCTCGATTCTTAATTTTGAAAAGTCAAAAAATACATTATTTATGTAGTTTTGTTTATGATACTTCACTTAATCCTTACTTGTGTAATTGAAGCATCAAACAGGCGAAGAAACTGCGGGGTTCTCCTTTTCAAAACAACTTAGTATCATGACAATCGTTTGGGTCTCTGTTATCCCAGAAATCTCTTATACGCATTACTAATGTTGCTACATATAAAGAACTTTACTGTCCATAAACAGATCACGACCACGACTGACCTGTCCTCTAACTCTGCGGCCTAATTATGCGTGCCAAACACAGTGATTCCAATCTTGTAACTGTCAATTTCACACTTATAAAACAGTTAGACGATCGGAAACATGCAGGATTTGTTGCACCGGTTGCACGTAATTTAGGGGCTGATGTGTAAATGCAAGCCGCATCGGGAATATCTTGGGCATTAAGCTAATTAGAGTTTTGTATCAACCATTTGTTTGTCCCCACTTTGCTGTGGCAGGGGTCTCTTTCTGCACGCAGGAAGAAGAACTTCTGCCCATACTTCACTACGGGGGCCAAGTCCGTGGAGGATTGTAAGACAAACTGTCAGAAGTACAGTTTATGCCAAATTATTGCAGCTCTAAACACTCTAAATACGCGCTTCCACTTAAATATGTAAGGCAGTAATTTTAGTGTAATTTGATGAACTATCTGGTCCTAAATGAGAATTTATTCAATATAGCGTCTAAGCACGGCTCATTTTATTTTATTTATTCGATGTCACCTCAACAGCCAATAACAAATTTCGGATTAGTTCTAGCGTGTGTTTCAAGAAGAGAGTGCTGCTTTGAAACTATCATAATCTTTGAACGATATCTAATTTCTTGCTTCATACTGAATGATGATAAGTGTTTAATTAAAATAAAGACACATAAATATTTGCATTTTTGTATGTAACTAATACTTTAAAAAAAGAGGGTGTTAATATAGCGTCCTTAAATCTGAGATTGCTTCGGAGTAAAATGTTACGTTTGTGTTTTGTTTTGAATAGCGTCTTGAAAGGAGCACTCAAGAGCGACCTCGGAAAAAGAGCGCTTTGTTAATACGACCCTTAGTACCTATAAAAGTCTTCATAATTTTATAACATAACTTTTTTGTTATGAGATCTATCCTAATTTTAATTCTATCCTAATTTTATTTTACTAACTGCACCTATGTAAAGCATACGATAAGCATATTTCTTAACTTAGTGTCATTTAACATCTCCTTAACATAGTCAGTCCAAAAAGTTTTTCTCACTATCATCTTCATCCACTTGCTTCTTATGAGGTCTGCATCTTGTCAAAGATTTCGTCTTCATGCTTTTCGTAAGCAATAATATCTTCTTGTGTAATATGCTTGTTATGGTCCACATCTTTTACGTAGACTCTTCCCCAAATACCGAATGTCATCAAACCATCTTGTGGTGCATTTAACCTTAAATATATCGTTTCTCTGGCTGCTTGCATAGCTTCAATGTCATTTGGGAATTTCTCGCTGAAAGTGTAGTTACTGGGATGTAAGGGGAACTTATTGATCAGCAAGGTGTTAGTGAAGTAGACCACATTTTCACAGCGAAGGGTAGCATTGTACTGTGTCGCGTATGAAGTCATTTCAATATCCAATTCTTCTATGTAGATATTTTTGCTATCATATCTGTAACAGAAAAATTGCAGATGAAGTAAAGTGATAATAATAGCGTGCCCACACTTACTGTATATATTGCATATCGCACCCTCAGAACGAAAGAGGCCTTAGTCAAAAAATAGTTTAAATACTCAAAAAAATCTCAATAAAAATGAGTTCCTACCAATCATAGAGAGACATAAAAAGGTATGCTCTATCCGATGAATAGTAAAACAAAGGCACTTATTGTAAAAAAAGAGCATAGTGAATCTTCCGTCCACGGCATACCTTTTTATGACTCTATGATTGTAACTCAATTTCACTATTTTTTGACTTAGGCCTCTTTCGTTCTGAGGGTGCGATGTTATAGAGTACAATATACGTGCCACTGCATGGCAAGGACCTTGCAGAAAGAGAGAGAGAAAGTGAGAGAGTATCACCCCTTATGTCCACCAAAAGTTGCTGAGGTATGTATCTTCCGACACTCAGATTTCCTCGCGATGTTTTCCTTTACAGTCAGCGCGTGATAATGCCACTACCAATTCACAATATAAAAGGTAATCTTACTCACGGGCTACCACAGCCCTATGATTTTCACACCAACGTATCCGATCCTTTTTTAGTCTCGTTCAATCTTTCCCAGCCACCTTCACAATGTCGGCCGACCGGACTGGTAGTATGTTGACCGTTTCGTCACATGAATGTTATATGATATCGCCGGTTATCTGATATTTTACAATACTCCATTGCTAAAGCTACAGTTTCATACCACGTGTCATCAGTACCACAGGAATAGTTGTAAAATTAAAATTATCATTCTAGACTATCGGTTTGTGTCATAATGTTCTTGTACCAAGCAAAATAATCAAAGAGTTATAATAGACACAACGTCAGTAAATAAAGTAGAAAGGCAATAAATTACCTATGTGCACAACTCTTAGCGGCGCTCGTCTCACAGGCCACCACAGAACATGCCGCCACTCCGATCTCACGACGGACGTATGTGTTGCTTCCGTCTTGAACGAAGGCACGGAAATATGGGCGCTAAAAGCAGAAACGCAAGGTTCAATTAACAAACATTCACCCTCAGTAAAAGGTTAGGGAACTTAATAGCGGAAGCATGGGTAGAAATAAGCGTCCAAATAAAAGCCAAGTGATTATATATGTTAAAAACCTATTTAGAGGCTAAAAATTCCACCCATGCCGGGATTCGAACCCGCGACCTCCGGCCATCCGTGCCAGTGCCCTTTCCAACTGAGCCAATGGGCGACCCACCGGCATCAGTGAAATCTCGAACCTCTCCACACTTCTCTGTATTTCCTTAGCACGTGTTAGTGCATTAAAAATAAAAATAGTATAATGATTATATATGTTACCATGCATGAAATACTTACCAACCAACAAAATCTTTTTTACCGTCTATCTTGACTGTCAGTAAACAAAACTCAAGCAGATATAAATTGTGCAATGTTCCAACATATTACTCATGCTGTTAGTCAAGTAAATAATAAACATACGTAATGCTTGCGCTTAACTTTGTCTACTCCGTGCAAATAAACTAATCTCCATAATGATGCGTTGCAGTGCGAAGTCGCAACCGTACCAAAAAATAATAATACTTTTAGCGTACTCCCTCAAACCAATATCACCGCGGCACTTACCACGCCATCTCCCCTCGCTGTCATCCTGATCCTGAACTGGCACGTCACTTCATTGTGAGTCAGCGAGAACTCCTGGAAGCCAGGCTGGATCAGCCTTGACACATGAGATGGTAGGGACGGGTCCGGCTTCAACAATAGCGTATCAGCTTCCCTTGGTGGGTCAATGATAGGTCCAGGGTAGGTGCCGTTGAGACGACCTGGTACTTTGGGCACACGGGAAACCAACAAACGGGAAGTCGCCACTCCCGGCATAGTGCTAATTAAGGCGCCGGCCTTGCCAGAATATATTCCAGAACCTACGAACAGAAATAGGTTTAGATACGAGATCTGGAAACGAAAATTAAGACGTAAACTTTGATCTAAAATCCATTTTTATAGCAATATTTAAAGATGGGAATGCTGCAATGATGTCACAGAGCAAATGAATGATTACTGATAATACTAAATTATTAGTAATAAGTACTAGACACTTAGAAAAGAACTAGGTAAGAACTTTCCATCGTAAGGTTTTCTAGAAGAAATTGCTTTTAGCAATAAGGCTGCCAATTGTACTATCTATATTTGCAATTGTTTTGTATTTGTTGTTTTTCCAGTGTACAATAAAGAATATTCTTATCTTATATTATCTTAAGTATCTTTCAAAGAAGAAAGAATATGAATTTTAGGCAAATTCAATAGTATTGGAATGGATACTTACCAGCGGACCCAACGGCAACATTGTTGGCGCCTGATGCAAGGAAGTTTACGTCCATGGCATAAGCGTAGGCTTCTTGGATCTGAACAGCTAAAAAGAGAACATTACCATTAATATAAAATGAGGAACTGGCACAGGAAAACGTTTTAATGACCATGTCTAAAGATAAATAAACGTGGTTAATTTTTTTTTGTCTACGACTAATACTTTTCATCATACGACCTGACAAACATTCATTCTAATCATGCGGTACAATAACGGGCCTTATAAATAGGAGTATAAAATATGACATCACAACTTGAAAGTAACGGATGGTGCCTTTATCAATAATTCGAGGTATCTCTTAAAATAATGTTTTATTCATCTAAACCCTTTTTAGAAAACGTTTAGAAGTTAATGAAGAAATCTAATATGCTTTTTACTTAATATGTACAACTTTGTATTTCGTACTATCGGGACTCCGAAAACTTCAAATAAATTATTTTCGTGATTTTATTTTTACATTTTTTTGACTTTTTTATATCTTCCACGGTAAAAAGCAATACCACTTCCATCTAGGTTTGACCCAAGTTCCCCCATTGTTATAAACAATCAAGTATCAGCTGCTTAATAAAATTCTGGCTACTACAAATGCTATTATGATTATCAACTGAATAAAACAAGTCCATAGATCAGAAAATACAATATGGCCAAAATGCCAAAGTAAACTAGGCGTTCATACGACTAAATATAACAACACATTATTGCACGAGTCTGTTCCTGCGCAAGAGTCAAGTCAAGTGTATTTCATTTAGTTTAAATTGCTATGTATTCATTAGTATCTACTTGAGTATTAGTAGTGTAATTATTGTGTATTATTTATCACTATGTATGTATATAGGTATATATTTGTGAATGTGCTTGTATGCGTGTAAGCATGGCTGCTTATGAGAGTGTAAGTGCAAGTTTGTTCCGTTTTGAAGCTATGTGAGTCACCAGAAGGCCCTTGCTGAAATCAGTGTTGTGGGTGCAAACCCTCAGCTTATGCTGAGCATGAGGCCTTTTTTCCGCTGCATCGACATACAGTGTATAACTACCTGTAGCATTGGAATTTGTTTTCGTTTTATTCACTTGTAGGTTCTCTTTTCTTCTGCTTTTGTTTTATTCCTGCTTTCTTTTCTGTATTTTCCTTTTGAAAATTGACATATTTACGTAGTTAATTAAATGTAGCAATCTAACGATTAAATTACCGTTGACACCATAGTAAACAATTAAAATTGTTGGCCCGTGGTCTCGTATGACTGAGACGCGTGTCACCTCAGTCATCCGAGACCACGACACCTGAAAAAGTGCCGAAACTTCGAAAAATTGTAAAAATGTAATAAACGAGTGAAATCCGTATAAAAACAGTTTTAATTACCTCTGTCTAGTGCTCGTGTTAACCTTAGAAAATACCATAGCAAATGCTTGTCCTAAAGGAGATTTAATATGTCCGTCGTATCTAATATGTTGACTGATGGATATGAACTTAGAGAGAATGTAAATGAATATCCAAACCTGTCAGATACGGAGTCTCCGAAAACCACATAGTGGTAAAGACCACATCGGTGACGTTCAATTTCTCGACCACCTGAATTGCAGGCACTTGGAACATCAGGTCGAAGCAGATGAAGTGGCCAAACGTTACACCAAAGTCTGTCGTGAAGACGCCAAGATCGGGAGTGAGCGCTGGAGTGCGCGTGAATTCGCCGAAGAGGTTGATCTTACGGTACCTGGAATTGACATATAGGTAGAAACGAGGTTTCAAAGTAGTTATATGATGATATCAACCCTTTGTATGTCCCTATTGCTGGGGCACGGGTCTTTTCCTGAATCGCAGAAAGGTTAGGCCATTCTCCACCACGGTGACCAAGTTCGGCGGGTTGGTCGAGGAAGTAAAGTAGTTGTAGCGGCACATTATTTTGTAAGTTATCACTTTTTGTTTGCTAGAGCGTGCGACAAGCTTTCGCTGTCCCACCCTCCGAGCTCGTGGGGCTAGTCTAATTAGGAATATATTCGACTTCGTTGCTTGTATCCAATGGTTTCATTCATTAACTACTCCACAGACGTGATTTGACGTATATAAATTATAAATTAATACAACTAGAAACTTCCACTCTACCAAAAAACTATTACGGCCTTACCACAAAACATTTAGACACTTGTTCAACGGTGTTTAACCTCAAAACTTCATAGAAAAAAAACGTTAAACTACTGTTGAACACGTGTCTAAATGTTTTGTGGTAAGGCTGTTAAAGTTTACCCTTTGGTTAGTTTCTTTGATTTTTTTGCAAAATTAAACAAGCGAAAGAAGTTACGTAAATTTGCGAATTTGTAGTCGCAATACCACACGCTAACGGTGGAGAAAAACATCGTGAAGACACCCGCGGCTTGGTTGGGTCCGCACGTAAGTATTGACTAGTCTTTCCTGTGGGCTAGGCCGACTAAGCTTTCAGGATGGTATAGGTGCTGGGCAAGCCTGCATCAACTAAAAAATCCCTGTCCCAGGCCACGGGTCCCTGTACAAATCATCTCATTACGTAGATGCAGAGGCCAATGTTTTTGAAAAATTTACTTTTTTAGTTTCTTCTTCTTCTTCTTGGTCAGTACGCTCTTTACAGAGCGGTCGTGACCCTCATGAAGAGGCTTCATTGTTGGCTGATATTGCAAGCCACTTCTCTTGGTTAGAGGACTGGCAAGGCATCACGCCTCGGCCTGTTTTAGTTTAATGATTCAAATGATCGAAATTCATGAATCATGAAAAATTCATCATGATGGCCCCAGCGCTGCTGAAAGCTGTCGAAATGTAGAGCTATGGGACCAGACCGGCGAAACAACAACCTGATTGTCACGTTGTTAAAAAGAAAAGGAGTGACGGAAATCTATGGCCGTACGAGATGTTAAACAGAAAGCTAAAGCAACTTTTTACCTGTCAATAATAGTCCCGTTTCGGTTGAAGACGACGTTGGTGTTAAACAGGTACTCTTTGCTCTCAGGACAGTTTTCGTCCGTAGTGCCGTGAATGCAATCGACCAACTCCTCCACATTTACCACAAGGTAAATGTTGTTATCAAGAGCAGCCTGTGAAAGCGCCACGAGGATCTGGAATGTAATGTAATGTAATTAATAATTTCCCATTGGACGCTTTCAAACTTCACCAAGAGAAGAATCTTTATAAAAATCGACTCTCCGAGGCCGGCCAGCTGAGCCACTGCCTTTTGCCTTATTCTATAATTCCACAACCTAGTTTTAAGTCTTACTTTGTTTAAGTTGTTTTTGATGAGGCAATAAAATTCTTTTTATCTTTTATCTTTAAATTATGTCAAGCTCTTATACATTAGTGCGAGTTATTACTCGCACTAATGTATAACAGCTTGACATAATTTTATAAAAACACCCTTGAAGTAACTCTTTCTTCTTCTTCTTCAGGCTATATTATGTAGTCCACTGCTGGACATAGCCCTCCCCTAACGAGCGCCATAGCGCCCTGTCTTCAGCTTGCCGCATCCAGCATCTGCCGGCAGTTTTTCACAGATCGTCATCCCATATCCCATTAATAGTAACTCTTTATTACACAAAAAAGGTCGACGTGGTAAATAATTATTATTCGCCCAAATTGAAGACTTCAATGATTGTATTATGCAACATAACAACATATCTACTTCAATATGGGCCCACTCTTGCTTGAGATACCATTTTTACAAAAAAAAAAGAATTCATGAAATCGAAGAACGTGATAAAAAGTTTATCAATGAATATTGATACAAAAATATATAAGAGGAATTAAGAATCTCAATTTTTTTTAAGTTGGTTGCTAAGTATCCGGTCTCGATAATGTACGAATTTGATTTATCAGTAATAAGATTTTATTAGACGTCTTGCAGGAACTTTTCAATTCAGATTAATAAAAATTTTGCACTTGCGCGCATTAATATAAACTCTTAGCTCTTGAGTACCCAAGATGCTCCTCGAAACAAAAAAACACATTTCAGCGCACTCAAGTGCTGCTCCTACGTGAATACCTCTTGAGTAAGATCTTACTTACCTAACGTAACTACTCAGTATTATGTTTAGTGTGGTAAACTCATAACTTACCGGGTCAAAGTTGTCCGGGAACGAAGCAGGGGTCAGATTCGAATTTCTTTTGGGGTCTAGAACCACAAGAGGATCTCCTCTGTTCAGACATAATTCTGGGAACACCACTATGTCAGCGTTCTGAAAATGCAAACAAGACAAGCTAACCTTATTTTCTTTCTTTGATTTGCTTGGAATACAAATATACAGATGACCTACGAACTTAGGATTAGGGTTAATGAGATTTCCTCTTCCTCAAAATGAGGAATTTCCTCATATTCTTAGGTTCCTCTTCCTCAAAATTGATTTTAAAAAATTCATCATATCACCTCTTCCTCATATTTTAAGAGGAATTTAATAGGAAAGAGAGAAAAGAGAGTTATAAGAGAGAAAAAGAAAGAGAGAGAGAAGTCTCCTGCATCCTTTTTCTCATCCTCTTCCTCTTGCTCTTAGTCTGCCAGATTCCTCACCCTCATCCTATTCCACAAAATCGATTTAAAAAAAATCCTCTTCCTCATCCTTTGCCTTATAATAAGTTCCTTAACAACCCTACTTAGGATGCTTGGGGAAGTGTATCGCAGAAATTTGTTGTATATCGATAAAATAAGGTGTCGCAAATACTAACGCTTCAGTAACAACAGTCAATCAGAGACATGCGGCCGACTCGAAAACCTGGGAGACTACTGAAGGCATATTGACTCAACGCAGTGACCGTCAAAGATGTTATTTGAGAATATTTTGTAATCTTGGAAAGTATTTTGAAGCACATTTGAATATACCTCATGAAAAAAACCACACATTTCATCAAATAATCAGCCCATGCTCGTCCATTGCTGGACGGAGCCCTTCCCCTAGACACTTCCTTCTGTTCTCGGTCATCCTCATCCAGCCACTGCCTGCAATCTCTCTCAGATCGTCAATCCAGCGAGCTGATGGACGTTCTACGCTGCGTTTGCTTGTTCGTGGTAGTGACCACGAACTCGACCATGGACCACCAGATTTTCAGTATGACCAGCCCACGATCACTTCAGCTTGCTAATTTCTTAAGCTATGTCAGTTACCTTAGTTCTTTGGCGGATTTTGACATTTGTCGCATTCTATAAATTTGTTGACCGGATGCTAAGAAAATGTTTCAACACAAAAAGTTCGTAAAACTAGCAATATAAATATGTGCAGATTTCGGTGTAGTCTAGGTATAAACTGTATGTATTCTTATCAGTTTACGGCATAGAATGTTGACTTGTTGACGCCGTCATCTCCTGACTTCTTAAACCTCAAATAGATAGTGTATACACGGATGTCAAAGTGTATATCATGCAGTTATAATCCCTGATGTTATCAGCATCACGATGACTCTATCTTGTCTGTCTGACTACATCAAAACCTGTAAAATATCTTTTTATCTAAACAGCATGCGCTGGTGGTGTCTCAGTCATCTCAACATATGTTGCTATGCTGGCTATGCAAATATAAAAAATAAGGAAAGTAAGTACACTAATTTGCAATAGATGATTGAAAGAGATGATTATTCAAAATAATGAATAATCATCATTTACATGTCCAAAGCTATTTCTAGCTAAATTAAACGCAATGATATCAACCTTTGTATGTCCCCACTGCTGGGGCATGGGTCTTTTGTCAGAAAAGTCAGGCCGTACTCCATCACGGAGCCCAAGTCCGGGTGGGTGTGGAGGATTGTAAGACAGTGGCGGGTTTACTGTCAGAAGTTATCAAGCCGCCCATGAGGCCTCTGACATGGCTTAGCGACGAAATCAAACGCAGTATTTGCAATGACATTGTTGTATTGTGCAGGAGGTGGTGTGAACAGGATTGTTAACAGCTCCTATATTACGCGCACCAAATTCAAAACCTTTCCAATCGTCTAAATGTATTTTTTCGTAGCTTTGCCTGAACTCCTGAGATCATTGTGAGTGCTTAATGTATTACGCGAATTGAAAATTCGGAAATCCATAATAGCATTAAAATGTGAAGATTACTTTGCTAAACTCCGCCAAAAATCACACAAGCACCATGCGGTTAGTCAATGCACCGCCCTTCTTGAAGCAGAAGCAAGACATGAACACACTTGTGAGCCTGAGGATGCCTCGTGTTAGAGGCGAAACGTGTCGCACATTTTTTTCACACAAGTATTGGTGTCGGTGGTGGTGTATTCGTGTCTTGCTTCTGCTTGAAAAAGTGGGAGGAGGGCGGTGCATTAACTAACCGCATGGTGCTTGTGAGATTTTTGGCGGAATTTAGCAAAGTAATTTTCACATTTTAATGCTAATAGCATTGCTATCGCAAACGACACAATTCCGATAGGATTTGGTGCGCAAATATGCCTATATTGCTCAGAAAGCATAAACTAGTGCAGTTCTATGACGATGCGTTTGAGTGATGCGTTTCGTATAAAGTGTTAGGTACGACTATTTTTATAACTGACCTGTGTAGCGGCATCCCTTATGTAACCGAGGTATGCCTGGAGGTTGACAGTGGTGTTGAAGCTGAAGTTGTATTCCAGGACAGCCGCCACGTAGCTATCATCCTGTGGGGTTGACACCTGGAAGGAGAGCTAATCTTAAAAACCTGTATTGTGGAACATGGCTCTAAATTAAATTAGAGTTGAGCTTGGAGTGACTTATGCTACAAATGACAGGAAAACTCATGAAAATAGTAATATATTTTTGACTTAAAAAATTTCAAAACGTGTTAATAATTAAGTTACTGAAATAAGAATTAATTAAAACTGACAACGTAATCAATGACAAATTATGTTTAGAATGGCAACCAAAATTTTTTGTTAATGGGATGATAACGCCTTTCAAAAAACATATTTGGCAATAATCTGGACTACATTAAATGTTATTTTAGATTCTTGTTGAATATAACAACCGAGAAAAAAAGTGGAGAAAAAATTTACACCTCTACTTTTTTCCTGACGGTACAACACCCAACGTGGATACGGGGGAGGAGTCTGGTGGGCCGTATCTAACCCAGACAGTCAAGTACGGTATAAATGAGACAATACTTTTCAGGGACCCGGACTCCCCTGGAAAAAGAGAATTCCGGGATTTCAACTTTATGATAATTTAACATATTGCGAAACTAAAACACCCAGTTTTGTGATAATATATATTTGTTGATTTATTTATTGATACTTACATTTTAAAAATAAAATCGTACAATGCACGGACTTAATGCCACAAGCATTTTCTGCCAGATGAAATGGTGCTTTCAAGTTTATGAGAATTCAACATTTTGTCAAATCATCATCATATCATATTCATGGACATATTACACAGATCTCGTTAGCCCTATACTAAGTACAACTGAATGACTTGTGTTACAGGTGTTAACTCGACGATAGATTTAATACAATAAATACATAGATAACATCCAAGAAAAGTTCGTTTCCTAGTCTGACCCGGCCGGGGATCAAACCGCTGCGCCACCGAGGAAATGAAAAAGAATTATACATTACAATCAATGACGATACAATTTGAACATTCTATTCCTAAAGGATTTTGGGAAAGGTCAATACACTTTGAAATAAACAAAAACATACCACTGTCGCTGTCGCTCGTTCATTAGCATGTCACATACAGACAGACTGGCCACAATCTGACAACAATCGATCGTTCAATGGACTTTGATCCCTATTACTATTAGCAATAAAGTTCTCAGAGTCACAGTGACGAAAAAAAGCAAACAACTTTTCTCAGGAACGATCACACCAATCAATGTCATATGAAGCTTGCTTCAAGGTTCTCGTACATTAAAAATCTTTTAATCCATCACTCGACCAAAGTGCACCCAAAAACAAACCACTGACTGCTTTGACAGTTGATAAAGTGACTGATTAACAGCGTACGATAAACCGGGAGTTAAACAAAAGTATACATAATTTGTGAAAAACAACTGACTTTGTCGCGGTTGGGCGAGCGAACTTGAGGAGGCGGAAAATATGGGTTTAAAACGTTGACAATGGTTTCTTGCAATTTTGCATTGACAGAAGCTCCAATGCAGAGCATTGTAGGTATAATGCCCGAAAAAAATCTTGAGCAAATTATTTCGATGGACTTATTTCGGGTCCCATTGGCGGAGGTTTTGAGTGAAATAACCAAATAATACGAAAAAAAAGTACAAAATGTTTAAATGTATCTGTAAAAAAGTGTAAAAATGTATCTATGTGAATAATAAAAAATAAACTGTACTATCAGTATATTAAATAAAATACAATTCTTCTTCAGGCTATGTTAGTCCTAGACTTACACATATAAGTAAAAAAAAATTGCTTATCGCATGTCCATAGCAAAGTTGCCACTGTGCGGATTGTTTTAAAAGTTATTTATACAGTGGACGGGTATCATCAAACGGGTATACTCAATTACGCACTTGAATCTCCCGAAAACAAAAGCTACATTATTTTTTGTCGTACAACATCCACCATCACTTAATATGAAGTCACAACAAAGAGAGACTTTGGTCTAAAATTGTTGTGTATGATTCAACATACAACATATGATTCAACAACTTAGAATGGAGTGGACAGTTGGTTTGTAAAAGAGATGTTCATGAAAAGTGTATAGACAAATCTGCGGGTATTTAATTTTTTATTTAACCTCCTAAGCCCTCGCGTCCTACACAACATGAAAAACTTTCTTAATTCACACCTTTAAGGAAAACTTACTGTTCCATATTTTCCTCCTAATTTTTTGGGCAATTTTTTTTTCAAATCTACGTAGTTTGCGTATTAATATTTGTAATTACGTATTTTATTCTTGTTGATGGCTGTGTATGTCATTCAGCCCATACAGTATGGACAAAACGGATTGATCTTCATTTAATACTTAAATATTTTAGTGAGTGTTGAGTTTTCTGACAAAACCTTTATGAATTCTTATAACCAATTAATACAAGCAAAGTTGTAAGGAAAAAAGGTGCCTATTATGAATAATATAAAAGTTGTTTATTAATAAAACACTTTGTCATTTTGGACGTACTTCCCCCCTAGTTTTAGAAGATTCGAAGCAATTTACCTCTAGGGGTTAGGACGTAAGATTCTCAAATCAAAAACGGAGCGTGTACTTATTTATCATCATCAATATTTTATATTTTTTCTTTCCAAACAGTGTTGCAGGCAGTTGTTTATTTTAATTTTAAGAAATTTTTAAGTCATACTTTGCTGTGTTTTGCTGTGTTTTTAAGTCATATTTTTAGTCATGCTAAGATACTGTTTAGTAATTCCTACTATTGTAGCTTCCGCCCTTTTTGACCGAGCAACTATTAATCTTTAAAGATAAAATATATAAAAAAATTTTTGCACAAAATAAAAAATACGTATTGTATAGTTTTTTGTCTACTTTCTTATCCAACAATAAAAAATCAGGCAAAGAAAAATGAAATGTTGTCAATTGTTTGCTCATAATTACCTACTTAGCCACATTTTGATATAAGAGCCTCTAAAATTTATATTCTTTTATTTTTATCTCATTGAGTTTAATAGTTAAAGTAATAGTTACACTATCAGCAATTTTCTCGTATTTTTTTTTTGTAAATTACTAAGTATACATAGTATAGATGCTTTGTATTGTTTGTATCTTTTTAAGTAACAAGAGATTGTCTTCATAAATTTTATATACCTATTCTACTCCTATCGCATACTCAGCTCTTATCTAGCGGTGGGGAATGGTTAGGAATTAACAAAATTTAATAAGCTAAGTAGTTTACTGTATTTAAGTGCTTGTTGTTAATTCTGTTTTTCCCCCTTTATAAAATAAAATTAAAAAAAAACAACCAATTATGTCCCTACCGAGGAGCACGGGTCTCTTCCCTGAGGAAGGTATAGGCCATACTCCACCACGGGCGCCAAGTCCGGATTGGTGGAGGCTTGTGTGTACCTATATCCAAATAAAATTGACGCAGCACGAACCTGCAGCGATGGCGCCAACAAACCGATGGTCACGATTAACAGCGATGTCAACATTGTTTTGTTTACCTCTCTAAATACGGAAGCACGACCGACACGCTACCGGCACAGAGCACGCCGTATTCAGAACTAAACGATCGAGCGAGACACAAGCAATGGAGCTCTTTGTGAGCTATTTATAAAGTGACTTCGTATTAAGTACAGTCTACAGCTGATCAACTTTTGGATTTGAGATTCAAAGTCATACGTTACGTAACCGAGTAGAGGGCACGTGTGCAACGGTTGATGTGCTGTTGATTGTACACAAAAATAATAGACTCACCGCCGGTTTCTGAATTGAGAATTTCACTAAGTAGACCTTTAGTCCGGATCTACTTACGGGTGTTGTTATATCGGAAAAGTCCGATCAGGTTTCGCTCCGATGCGCAGAGCTTAATCATGGTGAGCAGAGACGGAGCTCGCGTCGTCGGTTGCTCGTCTCACACTAAAAATCTACAATGTGTTGTGCTTACGAAAGTTTTAGTTCAAAAATTTCACTAAGTAATTACTTTATTATTCCGAAATTCTTTATATTTACGAAATTCGGAGAGACAGCACAACAGTTAAGTATTTGCGAAATTCACAATTCAGACATTGGCCCTTAGTTATAATTTTATACTGAGAAGAAGCGCTCGTGGCCTAGGCGAACCGAGTGATTGGAATCAATCACTTGGTTAAGCAACAACAGGCGCGGTCAGGTACAGGATGGGGGAGCGTCCCGTGACTACCGCTAGTGGCATTTTTCCGAGCGCTTCCGTGCTTCGCAAGGCACGATAAGCCGTTGGTGCCGGCTGTCATATAATGGCAGTCGTTAAGCCAAGTTAGAGGCCTTATGGGCGGCTTGATAACTTCTGACAGTAAGGCCCGCCACTGTCTTACAATCCTCCACCAACCTGGACTTGGCCCCCGTGGTGGAGTATGGCCTAACCTTCCTGCGATGCAGGAAGAGACCCGTGCCCCAGCAGTGGGGACATACAAGGGTTGATAACGATAACGAACTTATGTTCGCAATACTTAATGATGCATTAGACTTTAAAAAGTCATCAAAATAATAACCGACGACGGCCTTAGATTTGAAAGTATTTTTTTCAGATGTTTATGGATGTTTAAATGGTTAGTCATTGGAGAGCATGATGTAGGGTCGGAGAACCCAGCCTTACTTGACGTTAAATATATTGGCGAAGCGCTCGTGGCCTAGGCGAACCGAGAGATTGGAATCAATCACTTGGTTAAGCAACAACAGGCGCGGTCAGGTACGGGATGTGTGGCATTGTTGCGAGTGGCATTTTTCCGAGAGTGGCCCGTGACCGTACATAGGTATATATATATATATATATATATATATATATATATATACTAGAAAGTTTATAATTATGTGGCCGACTATACCAGCAACCACTACATACTCTGTAACAGACATGCTGTGTAATCGATCAGTTACCTACATTGTTGTAGGACTTTCAAGTGACTTGGTAGCAAAAATGTAGAGTTGGTCAACCTGTCGAGTGTACAGTCACGAGCACTAACTTGTATGCACTTCAGTACCTTATCACAATCAAAATAGTCAATTTCTCATACCTCAGGGCAGAAAAGGTTATTGTGACAAGGTTCTAAGGTGTTGACACGTTGGTGCACGCGACTGTACTTCCGTTCTACATCAACGACTTACTCATACTGATTCAAGGCACGCAGGTCGTTGGACTGGTCTCCGGGGAACTCCCTTTATCCAATTTGATTGAATATCTTTAAAACTATGGTCAACCGGCATTTAACAGGAAAGCATGTAACATCTTACATATTATGCCTTCGTTTACCATCAGCCGTGAAAGGGCTCAAAGTGTCAACCTGTACCTATTACTTAAAACAATAATTATTTGAATACCGTTCACACAACGGAATCACTAGTAGGTACTAATAATGTGGCCGAATTTTATAAATTTACCATTCTTATAGGACAGTTTGGGGTATTGCGTAGCAGAGTCTACTTGTTCATCTGTGGACTTATCCATAGTCTTACTAATATTATAAAAGCGAAAGTTTGTAAGTATGGCTGTTTGTTACTCTCACGAAAAACTACTGAATGGATTTTAATGGAACTTTACAATAATATAGCTTATACGTCAGTAAGTCATCATGACCCATACGCTACAATTTATAATATTGTCTGAATTGTCCCAAAATATGACGATAATTAAGTCTCCAGTACGTAGTAAAAAATCTACCATCGAGCTATTCTGGCGCGCGCTGCCGAAACCTTTTCTACGCCAGCGCCACGCGTAGAAAAGGTTTTGGTTATATGTCACTCGAAATACTAATCCTGTGCAGACGAAGTCGCGGTCACCAGCTAGTAAACCATGAATTGTAGTTACATTACACACAGAGCCCCCAATCCAGATTGTTTATTCGGAGGTCATTTGAACAAATTAAACTTAACTTTCGGGAATCGAACACACGTCACGAAATATTTGTTTATTGCTAAAAGTTAAAAAATTAGTAAGAAAGACATTCATTGGGACAAATTAAGATATCACAGGAAAGAAAAAGGGCTTATGAAAAGAAAAACAAGGTCGCAATTACCTGACCAACCCATTTTCATATAAGATCAACATGGATTTTCTGTATTTCTCTTTCGTCATCGTCGTCGTCGTCAGGCTATACTAGTCTACTGCTGGACATAGCCCTCCCCTAATGAGCTCCATAGCGCCCTGTCTTCAGCTTGCCGCATCCAGCATCTGCCTGCAGTTTTCGCAGATCGTCATCGCACCTGGTCGGAGGATGCCCTACACTACGTTTGCAGAGTCGCCGACTCCGACAGAGAACCAAAGTTATCGACATAGCTCAGAGAATCAGCAAGCTGAAGTGGCTTTTCAGCATTCAATAATTTAAGAAAATAAATATCATCTCTTTCCGACGTTACGCGTTACTTCAAGTAGGTATTAAGGTAAATAAAAATGTGCTTGTTTTATCCTTTATCTTGCCACTGAAAGTAGTTTCATGATGACGCATCCATCGCTTATTGTATTGTCATAAAACAATTATCACTCTATCGGGCATGTGCTGATAAGGTAACTAATCCCCTGTGTTCCCGGCTTTCTCTCAGTTTTCTGCGAAACTAAATCTCCTTTTACATCCGACTACGCTTAGATAAGATTTACGATAACATATCTACAAAAACCATAAAAGAAATCTCTAGATTCTCTTCAACACACTTTGTTGCCAATCACGTGAGTACCTATTCAATGAAAATCTTATCGACATTGAATGAATGTCTTCTTCCCTTATCGATGTGCTGATATCAATATAAATTGAAATAATAAAATATATTTAATCCCTACTTTTGTCCCTCGGGTTTTCTCTAATTTTCTCCGGATATAATCACGGTAATTAGCCAGCTCTGTTACCGATAAGTTTCTGGAGAAATATCCTACAGGACGACATGAGGTAGGGCTGGAATCGAAAAGCCTGGATACGATGTGATGTAATTTATTACCTAATTGTTTATCAATCATGCAATCTATGTGGCTACGGATAAAGTCTTGTTTTGATGTGGTTTTATAACCTGTCTCTGCGTATTTGTACTTTGATACCGCTGTGCAGATAGCTGAAAATAATGTAGAAGCGTGAACGGTTCTCTTATTAATTGGTAACCGCATATCACCGCATATACTTTCAGCATGACCTTTAATGAAGAATTTAGATGTAAATAGGACTAGAGAGGAAGGAAGAAGGAAGGCGGCTTGATAACTTCTGACAGTAGGTAAGGCCCGCCACGCCACTGTCTTACAATCCTCACCAACCCGGACTTTGCCCCCGTGGTGGAGTATGGTCTAACTTTCCTGCGATGCAGGAAGAGACCCGTGCACCAGCAGTGGGGACATACAAGGGTTGATAACGAAGGAAGAAAGAAAGGAAGTCGGTCTGCGTCGCTACGATTTCCATAAACAGAGTCGGTCTATTTAGTTTTACTATATTGAACAGGTCTAATCGCGATTATTTATTAAACTGTAATCGAATAATAAATCGGTTAGATATATAACTATATATGAGCATCGTGAGAGTCTATTAATAGGTATGTAATGTTTTAATGGTTTGACCGGGATGATTGTGTTGTATAGAAGACACTTATTACTTATATACCTAACAATTAATAAACTCTTGTTACTCCTCCAACTCCTAAAAGATATTCCTCCTCTCATTATTGAACTAGAAAATATTTATTCTATATAGGCGGTACAAGGAGTGTGCAGCGCTAGACTACGAGTATAACGCACTTAAATTTTGCCTGTAAAGTTAGAATTTCACTAGAAAAAGAGAGTATGCCTACAGTGCTAGAAAGTCGCTAGAGATAGGAATCTCTTCACAATTGCAACTAAACCAAGTTTTTTCATCATCATCGTCATTATAAATAATAAATAAATATTCATGGACATATTACACAGATCTCGTTAGCCCTATACTAAGTACAACTAGATGACTTGTGTTACAGGTGATTTAATACAATAAATACATACTCGTACATAACATCCAAGACTCGAGACAATCTAGAAAAGTACGTTTCCTAGTTTGACCCGGCCGGGGATCGAACCCGAGACCTTCGGTTTTACAGTGAGCGTGCCAAACCGCTGCGCCACCGAGGCCGTCAATCCAGAGTCCACTGTAGGTCATAGGCCTCTACCAAGTTTATACATATTTTTTAATGAAATTCATCCCTGCTATTAAAAAACACTTCTTATTCCCCTGACTCCTCAGAGCTCAGGGATTCATCCTCCCATTGTTCCAGATGTTCCACGGGTGTCTCAGCCCTGGACGGCGAGTTCCGCACGTGCGCCACGTGACTTTCCAGGCCCTGCTGGTTGAGCCGGCGCAGCCGCCGTCGCACGGTGCGCACGCGCCGCCGGCTCAACGGCGAGCGCAGGTGCCGCGTGCTGCGGTGGCGAGCTGTCAGATAAGATTTAGAGCCTGTTTTTGAATTGAAAATTTCGCTAAGTAAATAGTTAAATGTAGTGCCTTCTCTTCGATTTTCTCGGAAAAAAGCGTGTTAGAATGTTACCTAAGTATTTACTTAGTGAAAATCTCATTTCAGAAACTGGCCCTTATAGTGATTTCGTGTCGCTCCGATCTACACCGAACTACTGTAAGGACTACATCCTCACCCTCTCACAGAAAGAAATTTATTTTAGAATTCGTTATACATATATAATCCTAAAAACGGATACCTAGTGGCGTTAATATCGGTAGGTACATGTTTTTAAAGATAAGCATGCTGACCATTCATTGCAAATAAATGCATCTTCTAAAATGCGCAATTTCTGAAACACTGCAATTGGAATTTGTGTTTTATAAAAACTTTTATTCTATGCGTTTTATCAAGCTACTTCAAAAAAGGAGGAGACTCTCAATTCGACGTAAAAAAAAATAAAAGGAATATACCTTGTTTTTTTTTTACTGCGTTCTCACATAACTTCGTCAAATCTTAATCGATTTTGACAATGTTTTTGAAAAAAACGCGTCTCATTTTTGGTGAAGTTTTGATGAAGACTGTCAGAGATGGTGAACGGAACTCTTCAGTGGACCGCAGCAAGTAAAGCCTCATGGAGCCCATACTTTAAAAGTAAGTAAGCAGTATAACCGTGACCTCAATTTTTCCTGTAAACTATTTTATTTTAAAAAAAAGGGATTTGAACTGTCAAAAGTCGTAAATCAAAATATTGTCGTGAAAAACTCTGTGTGCCCTGTAATGTTTCGCTGTCTGTGCAAATAGCTAATGTTTTCTTTACAAATGGTTCATTGTTTTTTGTACCTAAGTGTATATAGTCTGCTTAATATTGGTTTTATTGTGTGAGTGTGTGTAAATGCAAATGATTCATCTAACTATCTAACCGACATGCTTAGACCGACGACCTCTGTGACGTAGCGGTAGCGCGTCTGCCTACCATGCAAGAGGTCCCGGGTTCGAATCCCGGCTGGAAACAAAAAAAGTCCAGGTCTTGGATACCCATTTGGAGGCTTGAAATTCCACCCATGCCGGGATTCGAACCCGCGACCTCCGGCTATCCGTGCCAGCGCTCTTTCCAAATGAGCTAATGGGCGACTCACCGGCATCAGTGAAATTTTGAACCTCTTTACAATATTCTCTGTATTACGTACCTATGTACAGGCTGCGACATCTGGCTGAAGTAATTTGCATCACTTGCAGCCCCGAGTACCTACTTTAAAGTTAGATTTTACATCGGAATGATATCGCTTGTACCCACATGATTATATTAGCACGGGTTAATGCATTAAAAATAATATAATCAGATCCAGAACCTGAAACCAGGAACCAGAAACAGCGACATCAAAAACATGTAAACATCCAAGACCTGGGGTTTCTTTTTCGTCCTCAGCCGGGGATCGATCCCGGAACCTCTCACATGGTAGGCAAATGCGCTACCGCTACGCCACGCTCGTCATTTTATTTTATTGAAAACTGGCTGTCCCAGCTAACTTCGTACCGCCTAACAGTCGATTCTTAATTTATTTTTTATTTCTCTCCGTATGAACCGTTCTCGTACTTAAAGGAATATTATAATAAAAGAATTAGCGAAATCGGTTCAGCTGCTCTCGAGATTTGTCGCTTACCAACACATTCAGCGATTCATTTTTATATTATAGAAGATAGTGGAAATCTCTTTTTTTTATAAATCTAATTCATCGTTTTAAATGCTTCTAATGTGTACTTTCCTATAATATCGTTAAATCTTTGATTATTTGATACTGTGGTCACGCCTGAATTGGCGAATAGAATATAATTATTGTAGTCGAAGCATGACTTACGTTTTCTCGTCGCCAGCGACCGTCGCGCCTCGTCTTCTGAGCCAGCAAACCCTGTATCTTCACTTCGCATCGCTCTGTCCTCCTCCGCCTCATCGTGCAATGCCACCGACTCACCTCCTTGACAAATGATTATAGCAAATATTAACGTTTACACAAAAAGGCTTCCACTGCAGACATAGGATTCAAGGCGCTCTTCAGTTCGTAATTCAGACTTTACTTTGGCAAGATAGTGTTGTAATTTGATAGTAATTTATTGTCTGAATTATTCACTTTACTCGCTAAAATCGCCAATTCATTTAAGCTCAAATCTAGTATTGTCCGAGACAATACTTCTGCTCTGTGGGATTGTAAGGGAAGAAAGGCATGTAGGTACGTTTGGTTACCAACAGTAAAAAAACACTATGTAAATGTTTCAGTTAATTATTAGGAGATAGTGTTGGACGACGAATTTATATACATTATACATTAGCCGTTGCCCACCACTTCGTGTGCATGGAAATTTTGAAGTGTATTTATCCAGGCTGAAAGTAGCGTAACGTTTTATTCCAGAGATTATATCTCTGTGCCAAATTCCATTCAAATTCGTTCAGTCGTTGTAGCATAACTGGGTACCAAACAAACGTCTATACATCAAAACTTTGAAAAGAAACTCCACTCTGGCCATCTTTGCTCAAGTCATATTAAATTTAATACCTCAGTTGCCACGTATACGTAGATCTCATGATTGCCATCAATAACTTGACGCTGAGTAAGATTTCCTAAATACCACCACCATAGAATGAATAGTGCCAACAAGGAGTGGGGAATAACTCTGTGATACCTGTCAATATATCGATGTATCGATCCGCGATCTCTTGGCTAATCTCGTCCAGGGAGCGAGAGTCGATTTGGTACGTTTTGTTAAAAATAAGATCTTTCAATCGTGACCTTTGACGCTCTTGTCCGCTTTGTACAGTCTGACTGTTCTGGAAACAAGCAAACTTGTTTTAGAACCAGATATCACTAGCCTAGAACTTTCGTCACACAGTTCATTCACTATAACTTGTCCTCTGCCACCGACATGTTTGCACCCTATGACACGACAGGGGCACAGAGCACATTATTATTATGAGCTGCATGAGCTGGAGAGCACATTATTATTAAAAAAATCATTTCAATCCAATTTATTTCAACGTTACATTCTGTTTGCTGAATGTCAATGTACGCATGAACATGAGCATGTACGCTACCTGTACGTAATACAGAGAATATTGTAAAGAGGTTCGAAATTTCACTGATGCCGGTGAGTCGCCCATTAGCTCAGTTGGAAAGAGCGCTGGCACGGATAGCCAGAGGTCGCGGGTTCGAATCCCGGCATGGATGGAATTTTTAGCCTCTAAATAGGTTTTAAAAATTGTCCTTAGCACGTGTTAGTGCATTAAAAATAATATAATAAATATAATGAACATGAAAGTGAAAGCCGCTGCCTTCAGGCCGCAGTGGAGTGGAGAAAAAGGCAGCAGGAAAAAAATCTCCTAAAAGAAAACTGAACAGAAGGCTTCTGATGGTAAACGTACTGAAGGTCAAATGTGCATTAATAGCGACAAAATAAACATTATTTTGATCTGTGGCTTAATAAATATGCAAACCAAATGGTGAGCGATCCCAATGGTCTAGCTGTCAAACTCCGTACTAATTTGACAGTTAGACGATTGGAATGGTGGGCATGCGGTGGTAATTAAGCCCATACTCTCTCTCTCTCTCTCTGAGAGAATGCATGTGCTGTTAGTTTTTAGAATATACCTCGGGCTCAAGAGTAGGCTTTGGTTTTTGCCAAAAACATACCTACGAGTGTAATACCTACTGCTCTGTATAAAACTTTTTTCACTAGGTATTTTGAAAAGTTTTAAATGACAATACAAAATAAACCTTACTATCCATATCCGATTCTATCCTACAGAAGTCGAGGTATATTCTAAAAACTAATAGACTGTATTTCCATATGTTTATGTACCTAAGTTTATTATTGTATTTCTGCATTATGTAAGTTCTGTTTATGTAAGTTTATTATTGTTTTCTAGGGAGGGCTGTGCATTAACTAACCGCATGGTGCTTGTGGGATTTTTGGCGAAATTTATCGAAGTAATTTTCACAATGTTAATGCTATTATGGATTTCCGCAAAGTAACGCCTGATTCCATACAATACTAGAGACTACTTACTTCCACTAACATCAGTAGCACGATGAACTTCGCATAATCCATTCCCTTATTCTTCTTATTTTCTTATCCGATGCCAGCTTGTGTTATGCACTTCTTTTTTACAATTCAGCCTAGGTATCAATTGGTTGAAGTGTAAAAAGTGAAGGAACACATCGTGAGGAAGACAAGTCACTACGTTCGGAGCCAACCAAGCCGCGGGTTTCTTCACTATGTTGTCCTTCACAGTTAGATTGTGGTAATGCTCCTACAAATTCGCAGATGTAGGTACATAACCTTGAAAACAAACAAACATAGGTACGGGCAATACAACCTCGGTCTATAGATTCCAAGATGGTTAATTTCTGTATAAAATAAGTTGGTATTCCCTGAATCCCAAGTAACCAATGCTCATCTTTTTTTTATGCCTCTATTAGCACTTCACTCACTTTAATGAAACATCCATGAAGCCTGATTAATGACTGCTTACAAAACTAAATGGCCAACGACATGTTTTGTGGAAGAAAAACATTGCTTGGACAGCATCGCGGAAAAACAATGAAGTTTTTTAGGGTTCCGTACCCATTCCGATAAAACCCCATTTCTCCTCTGTGCTTCTGTCTGTCTTTCATTCACTGTTATAGCTAAGCAGTTGAAAATTTCACAGATGATGTAGTTCTGTTGCCGCTATAACAACAAACGTTGGCGTTGTTATAGCATTAATATCGTTGTCCGATATTAATTACGGCAAAAGGCGGACAATTGAAATATCCACATAGTATTTAGTTGTATATGGATTTTAAAAATGGTAATTCAATTCAAATAAAATAAATATTTAAGGGGGCGCTCTCATACAAAAAAACGTGATTTTTTGGTTTAAATTAGCCTCTATCTAGACCCTTGAAATATCCACAAAATATTTAGTTTTATTTTCACTTCAAAAATAAATAATTAAAATAAAATAAATTAAGGGGCTCCCATACAAGAAACGTGATTTATTGCTGTTTTTTCCCGATCTTTGTGTCTAATGTTGTATTAGGTAGATAATAGTAAGGAACCCTTTGTGCGTAAGTCCTACTCGCACTTGGCCGGTTTTTGTTTAAAAATAAATAACCTATTGTTTGCCGGGCGTAGTGATATCATACAACTGCTATACAACTATTAGATAGTTCATTCAGCTCAGGCCAGATTTGTTTTCCTAAAATATACAGTATTTTCTTAACGTCGGCTTTTTCACAATGTCTTCTCGATACTTTACCGCCCGGCAGCGATCTGGATCAAATATTTTATTAAATTAGAAAGTGCATGTAGGCTTAGTTTCGTTCTTATATTAAAAATGATGTTCATATACATTACTTCATAGATATATAGACATACGTCGACCAAATAGGCGATGTATTAGCAAAGGGAAAGATAAAAAGTACCCGGAACCGGCGTGCGTCCGTGTGTGTATGCAACGAGTAATGAACGTTGATGTAGCGAAGCTGATCTGTCAGGATCGTGGCAAGTGGCAGTCCCTGGTCACTGCCTACCCCTCTGGGATTGTGTTATTTACTTCATAGATGGGTTTTTATTTATTTACTTACTAGTAGCATAGACGAAGATGCTAGTAGGTACTTGGAAAACTGTTTTAAGACTTACTTAATAATTTCGAGATAATAACTGTTAGCTTCTACTTATATACCACAGATTAACTATATTTAAAGAATTTTCTAAGGTTAACACGAGCAGTAGACATAATTAAAACTGTTTTTATACGGATTTATGCTCGTTTATTACATTTTTTACAATTTTCCAACGTTTCGGCACTTTTTCAGGTGCCGTGGTCCCGGATGACCGTCAGACATCCCGGATGACTGACGGTCAGACATCCCGGATGACTGACGGTCATCCGGGACCACGGCACGGGTAGCCAGTGCAAATTTGAATATTGATACATACTTATACTTAATAATAATACACTTACATACCGTTACTTATATAAACTTATATTATTTATAAATTGAAAAATATCATACTTATTCAATCAAAAGATAAGTTTTGCCTTTCCACTAAATTCAGTTTTATATACATGTTATGGTCTTTTCTTGTTTGTTTACCCCATCTATATCTATGGTTTAACCGTAATATTTGTATTTTCAAATCAATGTTTTAAACTTAGTTTTAAAATGATTAAGATATTTTTAAAGAAATTCAGTCTAGTAAATGTCGCATGTTCACGTTTGCGGACATTTTGGAAATAACACGTTTTGGGAATGTCAAAATTTTAAAATGACGAATATTAGTTGAGTTGCAGACATTTTGGGAATAAGCACTTTCTGAAAAGGGAACATTACATGAAAAGTATCATTCTTTGAGACTGATATTATAAGAAGCTCACATTATGCAAAAGACCTTCAGACATTATGGAAAAGCACATACCTATCTTGGGGAAAATACGTTTTAGTAAAATGTATTATATTTCATGCGGTGGTACCTCAGTGGGTAGAACCATGGACTGGCAAGCGAGAGCCCCAGGTTCGATCCCGAGTGCGGGCATGTACCTACCAATGACTTTGTTTAATTTCAAAGTTACGTACATTTGCGAGCTTGTAGTCGCAATACTTCACGCTAACTGTGAAGGAAAACATCGTGAGGAAAACCGCCCGCGGCTTGGTTGGCTGCGCACTTATTGACTAGTCTTTCCTGTGGGCTAGGCCGTCTAAGCTGTCAGAATGGTATAGGTGCTGGGCAAGCCTACACCATCTATAAAACCATGTCCCAGGCACTACAGCGTAGGAATGGTCCCTTCATCCATCTAGTGTGAGTGAAGATACCACTGGACGGTGTATAAATCATCTCATATTTCATGCCTGAGCTCATTTTTCATTACTCGGAAAGTAGGTCTGTAATTGCCTAAGGAGCGGGTAGAAAGTAATGCCGCTAATGCATTACAGGGAGAATTGTTTTTTACTGGTAGTTGTCAAATTATAAAAAAAAAAATCTATTTTTATATTTCTGTTGCATCATGTACCAATTTTTATACAGACAGCGATGTTAAATTGAAACAACATAAAGTTAATGAATGATCTCCCCTAATGACTTTAAGTTAATTTACTTACAACATGTCATAGATGTGGACAAAATATTAACCGTTTTACAATGATGAAAAATAATAATGGCTAAATAGCTGGCCAGCCACAGAAAAAAAAGTAGGCGGTAACGACAATCCGATCCTCAATTTTTTTTTTCGAGTTTTTGCTTTTCTTGGAACCAGCCACAGAAAAAAAGTAGGCGGGAACGACAATCCGATCCTCAATTGTTTTTTCGAGTTTTTGCTTTTCTTGTATTCGTAATGAAAAGTACAATGTTTACCTAGTTTGTGCCTCGAGTTAAAGACCAATAAAGGCTTATTTAGTCCTGAGGGTTTGAAATTAGGTCGGGGAGCGAAAACAGGTCGTTAATGTAAGTAAAATAAAACCAAGTGCTTTAACTATTTGCTGTCTCAGTCCCTAGCTATAAATATGGATAGAATATTCTCTATTGTTTAATGTAGGTACCTACATCCCCTGTCTATGATCGATCACATTCACATAGAATTTCATAATGTTACATTATGCAGTTTCTTTGAGCACATCGGACAAGATACGTGTTATTTTTCCCTGATAAGGCATGGGTCTTAGAGGGGTCAGTAAGTAGGGTTAAGTATTCCTTCAACACATCAAAACAACAATCCGAAATCCGGTGTTCACCGGTTCACGATATCGGGTCTCGGAATCTTTACGTAGTAGGTACAGTTAGACCTCATTGATAGTTCGCTCCATTTGGTCTGCACTCGCACTCATCACGTAAGTCTGTTAGCGAGAACGGATGCCCGTGGTACATTACGTAATTACATACCTACAATTGTAATTATCTGGAGTAAATATGGAAAGGTACTTCCCCTCTCACTAGCTTCATGCATTCCTTCCTAAAGAAGTTACTCTAATGCTTTGCCGATCATCCTTTCACTTGAACTTCTTTCCTTTTTTCGGGTTTCCGGTTTAGAGTGTGGTTTACCGAACCATGGTACATGGGACTTGTTATGTTATTGCTGGTGTGCAATAAAGGGTCATCTGTCTATGTTAGATGCATGCTAGCCAACGGCTAAGGGCCCTTTAACGTTTGAGGCCCCAGGGGCAGGGCACGGCCCCGCTTATTCGCTTGGTAAGTTACATCTGTTAGACGCCAACCCATAGTTGCATTAGCGTGCCTGTCATTGCCAAACAGGCAAAATTCCATGGTTGAGAATTCTTGCATTAAGGGGTTTAAAAAAATCCTAATATGAAATGCGGCCCTGTGTCAAAAAGATATCTTAGCTCATTTACCCACCTCAGATCTGCTATCGAACGTATTGTGTAGACGCCCGACCTATTAGCTGTTACCAGGCATGCAAATAAAGATAAGAGCGCACGCTAAATACAGACCTAAGAGCAAAAAGTACCTACAGAGGCTACAGCTACAGCAGTAATTTCTTTTCATTCGCTTGTATAGAGTCCAAGTAGGCTTGGTTATATAGAGCATCGATATTTTTCATGCTGTGTGGTGTCGGCCTAGAGAATAGCACAAACCTAAATTCTTCTCGCGGGTGTCGTAAAAGGCGATTATGGGACACAAACCTGGGGGTGGGCAGCAGCGCTCCCTGCAGTACAATTCCACCAAACTGCGATCCCTAACCCACATGCCCAGCGTGGGGATTATGGGTACTAGGTACCCCCAATGATGGCACAACCTTGCGCTATGGCGCTCATTAGGGGAGGGCTATGTCTAGCAGTGGCCTAATATAGCCTGAATAAAAAGAGAAGATATTTTTCACAAAATAATCGATTTATATTGGTGATTTTAGTTTTTTGATATAAGTAATCGATTTTTGTTTAGTTACGAAAAGCGATTTATTTTCAAAAGCTCTGCACGATCGCGGAACGTAAAAAGGAAAGTAAAAAGTTCTCTATTGAATAAAAAAGGTTACAGGCAGTTGAATAGTTCACTATGATCACCACGCTAGGTCAAACCTATGTTGTGGTGGACTTCTATGGTTAACAACTATAAATTGCGTATGTTTATGGCATAAAAAGTGCCTAAAGACATTTTTTGTAAACTTAACTGCATAGAAATTGAAACTTAAATAAGTAGTTAAACGAAAGATATAGTTATAGATTTTTCAATTACCAATAGATGTATGACTGACTTACAGTCATAAATCTACACATATTTAAAATTAAATTACCAATGGTACTGAGCTTATTTATATAAAATTATAAACGTCTAGTTTAAAAATCATGGAAGCAAAAACTAAGGCAACTTTACCGTTATGTAACATAAGTCTTTTGTTATTTTCTTCTGAACTAAAACAAGATTGTTTACAGTATATTAACACTTATACGACAAATCCGATCTTTAAAGTAAATACTTGGTAGGTTGTATGGGTTCAGTTTCCTTCCACATAAACAAAAATGTGAGTTTAAACTGCGGTCTGTTTCATGTTAGTAAAATATAGGTATGACAATCTACCACAGGCATAAAGGTATGTGTAGTCCTTTATGCCTGTTTGTAGTCTGATCAGTGGTACTAACAATGACGATGACCGATACGAAGACAAGTTAGTTACCCGCCGAGGCACAAATCAAACTAATTGACTGTCCTTTGGTTGGTGTGACTGAGTTTGTTTGCATTCTTTTGAGCTCTTATATAATGGGCAAATACACCGATGTATAGAAATTAGGATATCTTTTGCTGACATTTTTATACCAAACATTTGAAAAACATCGATTCTATATTCTTTTCTATTTGCCCGTCCCTATTTTGAGGGCAGACCGTGCACACTCACGTGGTGCCCACCTAGCTTCCCGGCTTATATCGACGCCAGTGACTGACAGCTGTGTGTGACCTGGATCGGACCTGTGACAGGTGGGTATCTCTGCTGAAACTTTCACGAGTTTTTTTATTTTACAGTTTTGGACGAATGACGTGTACAATTGCCAAAAAAAGAGCATGTTATGTTAAGTAGGTATGGCAATCTTAATGTTCTATTGATATCGGGATGTTCCGATGACCCCAAAGGCATTTATCAATCCACATGTAACTGGATATAAGCCGTTCGGTGAGCCAGTATTTCTCTAGGAGAATGATAGCATATACTTTACTGAGGTTCACCTAACTGCTTATTGATTGACCTTAACAAAGCATGATTTACCCAATGGATTTCATTCGGGTCCAGAGTGCATAGATTTGCCATGTGAAAGAGAAATATAAAAAAAATACATTTAACGAAAATTACATCGAACGAAAAAAATAACTGAATGAAAGAAAAATCACAACCAATGTATAGGCACCTAGAAGTAACTCATTCTGATTGGCTAAATATTTGTCGTCTACTTTCCATTGGTCAGTTACTTTTGGTTTTGACAGCACCTGTCGCGATGACAGAAAGTGTCATTTACTATTGTTTAGGCGGGATTTTATTTAAACTCTGTACATTACATGAGACAAAAACATGTCTCGAGGCTTTTGCTGTAAATGAATTTGTTTTATCGAAGAAAAGTGAAGGTTGAGGTCATGAGGTGATGATGGAGGCGGGTTCCAATAAATAGCGTTGCGCGGATATATTTATGTTAGTCCGATCGCGCTCTGCAAGCGGTGTGTAGGCTGACGAAAAAGACCAAATTGTTGCAAATATTTACTTTGCGAATAGACGTCATGCCACCCGTGGAACTCACAGACGAGGTAATTATTATTTTTATTATTATATTATATAACATCCAATATAATGTTATTGGACTCTGTTACATATTTTTATAACCTAAAGGATTGTTTTGGTTTGTGAAAAAAAATTAGCTCCGTTTTCTCTTGATCATAAATTAATATTTGTAGACATGCCAACCCTTGTACAACTGCTTTATATATTTAATTGCATATTGGACTAATCACCCTTTTTCATTTTTACAACGTAAGACTTTTTAAAATTCGTACTGGAATAGAGATATTTGCTATTAAAACTTTTTCTAAACTAAGGCTTTAGTCATACACATCTAAGAGTGTATATTTTGGCAAAAGAATTGAAATCAGAAAAGAGCTTGCACAAAATATTTTTTCTGAATATTCTGTGATTTTTACTATTGGCCTAAAAGTCTAGTTTTTTTGTATTTTTATACCTTGTGCCGGTATTGGAAAATAGCATAGGAGGTAAAAAAACATAAGTCAATTATTAAACCTTAATGTTCTTCTCTTTATTGCCAAACTGCACATGGGCATTTGTTTTTAGGCACCAAAGAAGAGCCTGCGAGTGGCCATTATTGGCCAGAGCACCTTTGCTGCTGAGGTATTCAAGCTGCTGACTAGGGATGGCCATGAAGTAGTCGGAGTTTTCACAGTCCTGGACAAGGGAAATCGGGAAGATCCCTTGGGTAAGTGTGTAATTTTTTTTTTACGTAGCCTCTATGTTTGTGTCCCACTGCTGGGCAATGGCCTCCCCCAATTCAGTCCAGAGTTTCCTGTCCTGGGCCACTTCAGACTACCCCAATATGTCATTTACGCATTCCAAATAGTTGGGGGTATCAGGAGGACTTTTAACAGGCACTGATTTTTGGTCTAAATACATAATATCAGATAAGATAACTCTTCCTAGAATAAAGTCACGCCGTGATTGTAGTGATGTAAATAATTTATGTTTGTAAGTAAAGCACTTTAAAAATCAAATATCCATTCAAGGGGGCACCCCCCTTTTAAAACATATTTTTTTAAGTAATCAGTGAAACAATACCTTTTTAGCCTGCAATTAAATGTATTGTTGTCAGCAATAAATGTGTTTTAAGCAGCAACATAGTGATTGGCAAAAAAGTACAAAATTATAATACAAACTTCCACACAACACAATCACTTGTCCTGATATCAAACTAGGAAATTTTGCTACGGTAACCAAGCAACGACGTCAATAATATGGAAATACCCCCAGACTGAGGTCATTAATTTGTACAATAAAATTGTCTCCACTGGAAATAGAACACTTTACCTCAGGCATGGTAATCAGTTACAGCTAGCTAGACCTACGGAGTCAAAATAATTTTCATACAGACGTAAACTCACACATCAATCCTGGAAGAGCAGGCAGAGACCAGGCTTTGGCACTTGCTATGATCCTAACAGATCTCTCAAAATAATTTAGTTAATGATAATATCCTGATCATGATTGTAATATACCGATATATAGGCAAAAGCCGTAGTAGTATATCTATAGAATGCTGGCCTCACACTTGGGAGGAACGAGGTTCTGTTTCAAAAATCGATGTTTAGTACAAAGTTTATAAACCAACATATAGAAAGACCACTTACACATTTTACATAAAATTTAATAATACGCGGTGGTAGAGGAGCGGTTAGTACGACGGGTTTTCAATCGGGAGGTTATGGGTTCGAATGTCGGCGTGTTCCAATGCCGGCTTGTTCCAATGACTTTGTTTTTTAAGTTATGTACTTTGGTTAACCAATCACCCTAATAAACTGGCTCGCCAACTTTACTAAGTTATGTGAAAAGGCTAAAGCGACATCACATACTGGAGCTGCAGGAACGCCTCTAGCTCTAGGTTACCTATGAATTGATGCCCTCACTGGAGAGCACACATCTGCTCATAGTCCTAGGACTGATCGCAGATAACGGGAAGAAAAAAATATTTACTTTTGTGAAATTATAGCTAGCTACAGTACTACACATCAAAAAAGTCCCTTCGGGAATTTACGTTCGCGCAGACTAGGAAGAAGTGTAACGAAAGTACCCGAAGCTATAAGTACATTCAACATGATCTTTAACCGATATGGTTAAGGTGCAGAATTGATTGCCGCAGGAGCGCTATCTATTTCGCTCACGCTAATATTGCCAAACTAATAGTCACCTGCATCGATGACGTGTAATCAACCAATAGCAACAAAGGCTCGCGGCCTGCCATAAAATGAAACTATCTGATTGGTCGATCAACTTGCCGCACATCCAAAATTTGGTCATCTGCGCAGGTACATCCGCGAGTCTTATTTCTTGTGTAGCACTGTGCCAGTGAAGAAAAACGTCTTGAGTACATACAATAAAGAATATTCTATCTATCTTGAAAAAAGTACAAAATTATTAAAAATTAAACCTCAGAAACTAGAGTTCCTATCTTGAGGAACTCTAGTTTCTGAGGTTTTAACATATCTCAGTGCTAGGTACGTACAAGGGCCTAACAATAAGGCTTTGTGCGGCTCAAATCTCAGCTCTAACTATTGTCATAATAAACTATAAATTGTAGTTTTATGAAATTCTCCTCTGGGATTGATTTCGCCTTGTACCAATGAAAGTCATTGGTACGCGTGCCCACCGCTGTTTGTCAATTCCAAGCGCTGCGGTATTTGAACACCTCAGACATTCATGTTTCCTCACCATGTGATGACTATTAAATATTTTTTTTATCTTGCTCCAGCCACCATTGCTGCCCAAAATGGCAAACCCGTATACAAGTACAAAAGCTGGCGCGTCAAGGGACAAGTAATACCCGAAATACTAGAAGAGTACAAATCGGTAAGTATCATATTTTTTTACTGACACTATACATTATTAACCGAGGTCTGAATTGACTTAAAACATTGGTCCTTGCATCTACGGTAGTGGAACCGAGTGATTGGAATCAATCACTTAGGTTAAGCAACAACAGGCGCGGTCAGGTGCTGGATGGGTGACCATCCCGTGACTACCGCTTGTGGCATTTTCTCCGAGCGCTTCGTGCCGGCTGACGTGTAAAAGCAGTCGTTAATCCATGTCAGAGGCCCTATGGGCGGCTTGATAACTTCTGACAGCAAGGCTAGCCACAGCTTTACAATCCTCCACAAACCCGGACTTGCCCCCCGTTGTCGAGTATGGCCTAACCTTCCTGCAGGGTATCCCGGTCTGGGACCATGACAAGTGATTGCGTTGTATGGAAGATGTAAATATTATAATTATGTCCTATTGTAATTATGTCCGGCATAAACTTCTATCGTTTGCGATATATTCGAACATTGGACACGATCATGGCTAAACAGCGTGGTACAAGTCAGGCACGCGTATATTCAATCCATCCACAAAGCTTGTCAAGTAATTACAGTAATTTTATTGATTTTGCTCGTTTTAAGTACATTTAAGGACAGTTTCATAAGTACCTGGGTCATTATAAGTTAAGAGGTAATGTGTTGTATGAAGAGATGGCATGGCATTTTTTTAATATTTTGTACTTAAGTATACATCTTTTTTATGCAAACTGTTAAGTTGAAAACGTTTAGAAAGTGGCCAGTCAATTTGTTGGTTTTATAAGTGACCAGGCTAAATACTCGGTACCTACAGGGTAGAGACAACATGCACAAGGGAGGATACTTTATGGACAGGGAAGAGAGATAGACATATTAAAAACAGGGTTATTATAAAGAATCAACTTTAATTATTTATTTTAGATTATGAATTATTTATAATCATTGTCATTATTTAGTAGTCTTTATTTATTAAATTCTTAAGCGCTAGGTACAAAACATAAAAAGGTTCTTACTTTTCCCTACCGTTAAAACAAAAATATCTTAGATAACTTTAATGTCAATAGTCAATAATTAAACAAAACCTTCGCTAAGTAACAGCATAAAAAATTTTTTGTACTTAAACTCCAAAAACATTTTATTTAAAAGGTACTAAAAAAAATATTTTTCTGAAGCCCGCTTTCAAAGACATCAATAGATACATTAAATGCATAAACAATACGCTGCCTTCTTATTTTAAGATGGGGGAGGGTAGTTTTTTTAAGAGCCAGGTGGTTAAGGAAATATCGTCATCATTAATTATTTTGAAGGATTTTCCAGTTTCATCACAGATTTTACAAAATATCACTTGAAGTACATCATCTTCTTCAACACCTTCGCACATTGCACCATAACGATATACGCTTTTTGTATTATGAAGTTTAACCACCACCAAGTCTCCATTGTGGAATGTTTTCATTCCAAATGTTGAGGGCTTTGGATCATCTTTGTGCAGTTTGGTTTTAATACTGGTAGTTACAAAATGCTTTAGTGTTTCTTGAAGATCCTTCCTGTGTTCTTGAGATGTGAAATTGATTAATGGTTCATCTTCTGAATCGCTAGCTCCGTATATGTCATCAACACGTAGATAAATTTACGATGTGTTTGTGGATAATCCATAGAACCCAATTGAAAATTACGACATAGCTCTGACTCAGCGAAGCAGCTCAAATTTTAAATTTCAGGAAATTAGGTATCATTACGCAACTGGTAACTTGGTAAACCTTCAGTACAACCTGATTTTGCTGCTTTTTCTCTCCATACTCTTTTTAACTATTCCCTGCTCTCCGTGAGTCATTTGCTGTACTGTCTTAATAACTCCCTTTTCTTTATACTTTTCCTTTTATTTCCTTGTTTGTCGCGTAATTTTTTTTCTAGGTGCCATTTTTTCTGTAAATAAGTCATATTTAATTGTCAAGCTATGATGAACATAATGACAATTAAAGTTTTAGAGAAAAATGTAGAAGTATTCATAAAAACGCATACAAATAAAGCTGTATGCGTTGCTGGCTGTTAAGTATCTCCCCTACCATCAAAAAAGCCAGGGGAGATAAATTTTCGATTGATAATTAAAATAGCCGTAAAAGTGTTTCTTGCATGCAATTCACAATCAAATGTAACAATGTATGCACTCTTCATAGTGGATATTGAAATCTATATTACCATTTTAAAAAATAATTGCTAAAACTAACCAGAGGAGAGACTGCATTCACCCAAAACTTCTACAAACAGCGAGCGGCCCGACTGAAATAACCCTTAAAATTGCTGAGCAGTCGGCTTATGCGCCGCTTGCTGCTAGCTTCACGTAACATCCTGTGCACTCAAGGTCACAACTTCTTTAAAATAGCAAAATAAAACTGATTTTTAAACGAAAACAAAAAGCCAGGGGACATGACACGAAACACGAAGGACAAATTTCGGCGTTCATATTATTTATGAAAAATTGGAATATAAGTAATTTTACCTATAAGACACTGTGACTATGTTATTGTTCTGTATAAAATTAACTATGGTAAAAGATTATTGAATTTTAATATATTCATTATAACTGGTTTACAAATAAAGTCGGCTTGGGGACAGACCAGGGGAGATACTTTTTTCTTATTTTAAAGCTTATTGTGACTAAACTACGTACATTTCTGTAATAAATTTAAGTGAGCATGAAGAAAACATTTAGTTTTAAGTAATAAATAGGTTAATTAGGTAGTTAGAATAAAATAAATTACTTTTTCTGTCCTGGCCATGGAAAGTACCTCTTAACTTATAGTGACCCACCTACAGCCCACAACGGGTCAAGCTTACATTTTTGAAGTAAAACAACATTGCGTCACATTTTTGTTGCACAGGGGAGATCATTTATTTTAAATAATTTTCCTCCACCAACCCGGACTTGGCCGCCGTGGTGGATTATGGCCTAACCTTCCTGCGATGCAGGAAGAGACCCGTGCCCCAGCAGTGGGGACATACAAGGGTTGATATCGAAATCCTTTTGACTAAGAAGTCGGCCTAACCAACTGCTGTCCGGGATTCTTCATGAAGTCACACAGCGTCGAAACCTCAGATCATAGGTCAAAACTAAAGCGGATGGCCCTTAGTGGGAGGCGGGCCTTATAAGTCATTCTAAATTCACACACGCTTTGAACTCGTGACCTCTCATATCGAATTGTGTCTCGACAAACGGTTTGTCAAAACATCAGCGGCTATATCTAACTACTAGAAGAGAAACAAAAACTAGGCGTGATCGTTGCAAAGACGAACCGTTTTATAAGACCGTTTTGTGTTCCGCGACGATAGGACCGTTTTACGTTTCATTCTAAAGCAGTGCCAGCGACTCTAAAGCAGTGCCAGCGTTTGTTCGTCGCGAGACCAGTCCTTAGATTGTTTGACGCGGATATGTCCTTTAGTGCTATATTAATAGAGCCTAGAACGTAATGAGATCATTGCGACGTCGTCGTCGGCTCCTTGCTCGTTCCGTTCGTTTTGGTCTGTGATACAATAAAGTAATCTTTATGTCTATGAGTATACAGTCGAATATCGTGTAAAACAACTAATTTTTTCCGATGTTTCGTGATTTCGTCTCGTTCGCACTCGTTTGACCGTCCTCTGCGCCTTGCTCGTTCGCATACAATGAAACCAGTTGCGAACGAGGACCGTTTCGAGGACCTGTTTTCGTTCCAGAAAAAACGGTTGCGTTTCGTCGTCGAAAAATCGGACAACGACCCACTCCTAAACTAAACGGCCTTACTTCAAAAAAACACGATTCCTCGAACTAAGGTAACTGACATAGCCTATACGAATAGCAAGCCGAAGTGGCAGTGGGCTGGTCACATATGCCGCAGAACCGATGGTCGATGGGGTTCAGAGATTCGCGAGTGGAGATGATGCCCACCGGCTCGATGAGGATGGCCGAGGAGAGACGGTAGTGGTGTGCTTTGGGAGAGGCCTATCACCGGTTCGCTGGACCAATGATCTGAGGCAGGTTGATGGCCGTGGCTGGATGAGGATGGCAGAGGAGAGAGGGTAGTAGTGTTCTTTGGGGGAGGCCTATCACCGGCTCGCTGGACCGAAGATCTGAGGCCGATTGCTGGCAGTGGGTGGATGAGGATGGCCGAGGAGAGAGGGTAGTGACGTGCTTTCGGGGAGGCCTATGCCCACGAGTACAGGCTGACTGATTGATTTCTCTAAAGCACCCCTCAGAGGCAGTTTATTTAAACGGTGGTTAGGCCTATTCCTTGTAAAATCTTCTCTGCACACTATTTCAATCGGTGTTTATAGAGTGTTTAAAGTAATCGTGTTTTTATGGATAAGCCCGTTTTTTTGTTGTGTTTACGTGTTGTAAGACCCTGAAACGTTAATTTTATACCAGCAAAAAGACTCACCAAGTGCGAATTGGGATCGCGCACACGTGGTTCCCACAGTCGACAGCAGATCATCCTTAACATTTTAGTTGGGAAGTCGCCCGTAACGTAACTGAGTAAAATGCACGAATATAAAGTCCTGTCGACTGGTGCCGGCTGCCGTCGGTAGATGGCGGTCGTTAAGGCAAGTCAGAGGCGTTCGGGTGGCTTGAAAAGTTCTGACATCAAACCAGCCCCTAGTCTTGCAAGCCTCCACAAATCCGGACTTGGCCCCCCTGGTGAGTATGGCCTATATACCTTCCTCAGGGAAGAGACCCGTGTCTCCCTCGGTGGAGACATAATGGATTGATGGCGTTGAGGATTATGATCCTGTCGACCATCGACAGACATTACCTTCATAAAAAAAAATAACTTTATTTCAGAGAAAACAAATCTATCTCTGGTAATCAAATCCTACTTACAAGATTGTAGACTTTGCTGTATAAAAGATGTACGCCATAATTAAACTCCACATACCACTAATAATGATTTTCACGTCACAAAAACTTTCTCTTTTCCCGCGGTTATTTAAGGGCCTATTGAATATTCTGAGCAACTAACGAAGATAAAGAGGGAATTTTTGTTACAACTTTTCGTTCGTCGTGAAATCACAATAATCTATGTATGGAATTCCGCACGTCGAGACCGTTGATTTGTTATGATTATGACACGTGATACACTTGACCAATGTTTTTTTTATTACCTACCTATAACCTCCTCAGTCCTAAACGGTCAGGAAAGTAATGAAGTGGAGAAGTTAGACGGCCCCTCCGTGGTAGTGCATCTGCCTACCAAGCGAGAGGTCCCGAATTCGAACCCCGGCTGGGGACAATAAAAAACCCTAGGTCTTGGTGGTTAGGTTCTCCACCATGTTTACATGTTTGTGATGTCGCTAAGGGCAGAGGGTATCCTAGTGTGGAGCCAGAAGCAATGTATGTGCCTGTATGTAAATGTTAATTTAGATTACACCTGTAATTATTTTAAAAGCCTATTTAGAGGCTAAAAATTCCACCCATGCCGGGACTCGAACACTGGCTAACCGTGCCTGTAATTATGTTTTTTCTCGTAATTTTCTCACTTTTTTCTCCATTCATTCCTCTTCTCCACGTGGCGCTTAGGCGCGGCCACATAGAAAGAATATTATGTGACGAGGGCGGAAAAAAGACGCGATGCATACCTAGTATGTAGGTCGCTTGTGACAGAATATTGATCAAATCAATCACATTTGGTTTCCAACTATTAAACTTTTTTTATGTAGCCTATAAACGTCCCGCTACAGGGCACAGGACTTCCCTTAGAGAGAAAGACTATAAAAGTTGCTTTAATTTAAAATGTAACATTTATATTATATTAGGTTTATAGTATCAAGTGTGTTTATATTAATAACAATTCAGAATTAACAATTTAATTTAGAATTTAAGTAAGTTTTATAGCTGGAAAGCGTAAGTAAATCAGTGATTTGATCGATATTATTTTACGTGTCTTATCTGTATGGGCTATTTCCCATCGCGTCGATATATTTTGGATGAAAGTAAGTTGAAAAGACAACCGGGGCTAAACCCTCACAGAAAGGAAGCCCCAAGTCTCTTCTGTGTGGCCTCTGGCTTTTGTGTCCTACGCCTAACCGTGTCCCACAATAAAAAGTATCGATACATATAGTAGTAATATTGATAAATATTATATATATATATATTGTGCAACAATTTGTACAGCATTTATTTTTGGGAATGTTTTGTTTTATTGGCCTTGTAAGATAATTAGTTGTGACGATGTGTACTTATGCAATTTACGACTTTACATGTAAAATAAAAAGATTGTTTTTACTTGACGAGGTTACGCTTACTTGCCTACCGTATGGATGCAAATGGTCACACGAATTAGCATTCGCGTAGTCATTGTTTTGGCCAGATTGTGTATAGGTAACAAAAAGTGTAAATTTAAATATGCCCAGGAATCCGCTATCAAAGGACATTGACCACTTTCGGCTATGCGTGAACAGCATGTTCATAATTATACAAAGTAATAAATGGTCATTATTAACACGCTCAATGTGGAGGATCAATTTAGCTACTTGCAGTACGGTGCGGCGTGAGGTTCAATCTGCCTCGTTTGGGTCTTTCACTTCGTTGCGGCACGTGGTCAATTGTGCCTCGTGTACCTTAGTGACTTCAAACACGTTTAAAATTATGAAATTAATGCCAACTTTAAAATGGACTACATGTACTTATAGCTAATAGTACAGGCTTTTTGTACGTACCGTCGCCCAAGGATCTTACGAAATTTGATTGAAATAAATGAAAAAAACCTCTACGAGGCGCTTTAAACCTCGTTTTAGGAAGTTTGCGCCTCGTTGACGCACTATGTTTATACATATCGATAAAAACGTAGTGATGGGAAATGGAAAAATTACATCGACATTTTATTTTAGAAATAGGTACATTAATGTTTTTCATTAAAACAATTTAAACAAAAAGCTTTGGCGCATTTTTCACAGTAGCCTTTAACCTTCTTCACTTTTTTTTACTCAGTTCAGAAGTATTTGTTTCAAGCCGCTGCAACACTTTTTTGTACAGAGACTGTGACTTTGGATGATTGTCATTGTGTTTTTCAATGACAGATTTATCCGAGTTAGAAAACGACAACTCAAGAATATGCCGATATCTTTTTCTATTTTCTGCTTTCGTCACGTCCATTATGCAAAAAAACACAATGTGTTTTCCGTAATTATCACATGACACAATGTCATGTGATAATTACGGAATACAGAACGACACTAAAAAAAAATATCGATTAACCTCGGGCGAGGTCCTCACGAGGCTCAATGCGCCTCGTCTTGCACGGAACGCAAAATTTTACTACTCTGTCGCACCGAGGCGTTATATGCCTCGTGCTTTTTGATTGGTCTTAATAGGTAGGTACTTAGGGATATAGTGAAAAGGCCTAGTTAGATGGTCTCTTTTGTTTCCAAAAAAAAGTGATAAAAACTCCAGTTGCAAGAAAGAGAAAGACCTGTTTTTTCACCTCCGCACTGAGTGCAAACGGCCAACGAGGTATATAATGCCTAGCTTCGCGTTGAGCGTGTTAATAAAAACACGAATATTTTTTATATTTTCTTCCTGTCTTTTTTTGCCACTTTCGGCTTTGGTGTTGCCAGTACTAATTATTAATTTATTATCGATTGGGAAATAATTCATATCATGATTTAAGTTATGTTCTTTTTAGTGTGTTTTGTAAACAATGAGGTGTGTTTTGTAAACAATGTTTTGTGTGGAATGAATAAATAGGCAAAAGTTCAATTAATATCTTTAGCTTCTCACAAACCCCTCACGAGCAAATGAAAAGAAATACGACAAGAATCGAATCGGAAATCGATTACTTTTTTCTGGCAACAAAAAAAAGCTGTCAATAGTGTCAATCACAAACTGTTTTGTCTATTCGCTTCGTCTTCGTGCGACATGAATTGTTTTCATCTTTTAACAACTTGGCTTGGGATAATATAGGATAGGTAATCATATTTTAAAAACTTTTTTTTGTGATTATGTCAGTCACATTTTTTTAGTTTTAAAACATGTACGTACCTAAAAAAACTTGAAACTTTTAAAAAATGGAGGCCAATGGCGTCTTTCATCTCAACAAGAATGTCGATCCAGCAAAATATTTTTTTATTTTTACGCTCAATGGTTACAACGAAGAAAGCAAAATTATTTGTTCAAAAATAAATAAGAATTATTGACCAAGATATCTTTTTACTGATATTCTGTTCACGTTTAGCCTGATGCTCAAACAAAATGGTCAATATCCTTTGACACGTATCAAATTTGACGCTATAAATATTTCCTATTGTATTTAACTGAAACCGAAATATATTGATTTTGCTAAGTAAGTATGCAGGATGGCTGCAAAATTTGCAACAAAGTAAAAAAAAAAATCTTCGTTTAATTCGTAACGGCGAAAACGCTATCCGCCATCTTGAAACCATCTAAAGTAACAATCATCTTTCAGCCAGAGCCAGGGGACATTGATTATTATAGGACTTATATCAAAGTGATCTTCACATAAATACACCAGAGTTTCAATTGATAAAGAGTCGGGGTCTCTTTTGGCAAGTTTGAGCCAAGTTTTTCGAATGTTAATTTCACTAGGTACACGAATCCACAACTTCCCGGGGGTCTTTATTGACGTGTTTTTTCATTCTCGAACAATGCAATAATGATAATTGGTATATTTTGGATGTAAATTCGATGAAATCATGGTTGTTGTCATTTCACTATGCTCAGAGATCACTTACAGAAAATTGAATGTCAAACTTTGTTTACAATTTTTGGACTTCAAACCATATTATGCAAAAATCGCTGACCGCGTTTTTGGCTGTGGAAAATAAAGTTTTAAAATATATTTTATGTTGCTTTTAGGTCCTCAAAAAATATACTTAAATATTTTTTGGTCTAATGGAAGAGTTATTTACCGTTTAAGACTTACTTGAAAAGAGAGTCAAATAGCGGATTATTTATATTCCTTGATTATTTATATTAAACTTGACCTATGTGGCTCCACGAAACTTACAGCGCGACGACTAAACAAAGATAGTATTATCTATCTTTCGCATACCTACACGATGTCGCTAACGCGAAGGAAAACATCGTGGGAAAATCCGAGTGTCTGATGTGTTGACGTATCTCAGCGCTTGAAATTGTCAATCTGCGGTGGGCACGCGTAGTAATTAAGCCCTTGTGCCCTACGGTGGGAGGTGTACATACAGGCACCATTATGAGCCACCCTTAGAAAGTTATTGTTCTGAGGAGCCACCCGAACATATTAAAACTTCACTTTTTCTATTGCAATGCTTGCCCCCGGTTTCTCGTAAAGTAACTATAAGGAATAAAATATCGTACATAGGCTACACATATCTAAAATCTGTGGATACATAAAAAAACAAAACAAGTGTTGGTACACTTCTAACAAAAATTTTTTTTTAATTCTATAGACCATTAGACCTCTTCAGCTTTCTGTTGACGTAGCACAAGCAACGAGATTTTTTTTTGTATTCACCAATAAACTTGAAAAAAAACTGGCCAAGTGCGTGTCGGGTTACTCCCAGTGTAGGGTTCTGTAGGAGGGTTATTAGCTGATTTACAGCACATCGTCAAAGTATTTTTTAGTGAGATTTGTAGCAATTAATAAAGTTTTCCTTTTATTACTATTACTAATATTAGTAATAAAAGAGTAACGCTAGTTACTCTTTTTCTGAGCGCTTCCGTGCTTCTCAAGACATGTGAATCTGCTGTTGCCTGCTGTCATGCAATTGCAGTCGCTCTACTCTTACAAAATTTGCCCTTACCAACTCAATATTTCGCTAACGGATCCCTAATTCTAGATATGATTTTCCTACACCCACAGTATTATGAAACGACAAAGTCAATGATACCCCAGTGTTAACGAGAAAAAATTACATCCCTGGTTTAGGCAGGGTACCCGGCTAAATTTTTAGGGTACCACGTACCCTAAAAAACGTCAGAACTTCTGAACGGATCTAGATGAAATTTGGGTTAGAGATAGATTAGGTATAGTCTGGAGTGGATTACAAACTGCTAGGTACTTGAAACCTGGAAAAATACGCATCAAAATTTCTACACGAACGAAGTTCGGGACAACGTGAGCTATATTTTTATCAACAATTATACCTACATTAAACGGGTCCAATCGCGATTATTTTTTCTATGTATGAACATCGCGATTCATTGAGAATTACTAGTAGTAATTTTATAACATCGCACATACATCTGCTTGGGTAATGTATCGTTTCCTATCTTGCGTGCAAGCGTTAAGCTATAGCTCGTTACAATAATTGCATACATTTGCCGGCAATCAGCTGAAAGTGGCTTCTCAAGGACTGCCTGCTCACGTCAGCAGAGAATCGAATCCATTGGAACGAAGTGATTTGAAGCTGGAGTACCGCAAGAATACACACAAAACGTGAAAAACGTTACTGAGTCTAAAAATCGATAGACAAATAGATAGAATATTCTGTTACAATAGAACATTCTGTTTCAATTTTGTGTAGAATACAAAAATTACAATAAAGGAAACTTTGTATATCAAAATGTAGTAGGCACAATTGTCAGCTTAATTACTAAAAGCAATTTCTTCACGGCAACTACAGACGGAAACAAGAAATAAATTAGCAACGGGTAGTCGTTTTAATGAAGAAATTAAAAAAATATATGAAATTTCAAGTTGAAAAATGTTACAAACTTACTTTTAACCGTTATTGAAAAGATCACAGAACTATCTCGTCTGAAACTTTTTGCAAAAATTATCTTTAAAAATAAAAATAATCTTTTCTCCACTGATGACGCCAGTGTTACTCCATGGAACCCCTTAAGCGAATCTAAACCCCCTTATTCATAATAGTCTGCTAACTTAAAGCATTGCTAATTCTCACTCTGTCCTCTTCTATTGACCTAAGTCAGAATGAAAAGAACACGCTTTAGCAGCTTTTTAAGTTAGCGGACCATTATGAATAAGGGGGAAATTCTTTAGGCGCATGATTAACATTCAAAATCGCACTATTGAATATTTTGAGTATGATTCATTGGTCGGTTAGATTAGCTGAAGGTCATATGACATCATTATATTAATTAATTAGTTAATTCAATTTTATTTTAAGCTATGTAACTATGTTTGTAAATCTTATATTATTAATAGATTATTTTAACCTAACATTATTTTAATTTTAATTCAATTTTATATTAAGCGATGTTTTTAAAATTTTAAATTATTTATAGATTATTTTTACCGACACTTTACTCATTGTATATTAATTTTAACATTTTTAATTTTAAATGACTAAAAGGTTGCCCCATAATAAACAGTGGCAGTACCTCGCCCAAAAAAAAAACATCATTATATTGGCGAGATATTTGTGCACTAAACAGTTGCTACTAACTTTTTAGCTAACTATCGCCAATGGAAAGAAGCATAGATAGATGGCTAGAATATTATTTATTTTATTTACACCATTAATTACATAAGATACTTACGGCCAGTTTCTGAATTGAGAATTTCGCTAAGTAAATAAAACTGTAATGCTGTCTCCACGAATTTCTCAGAAAAGTGCGTTACAGAAAGTTACATAAGTATTTACTTAGAAAAATTCTCAATTCAGAAATCGGCCATAAACAATAATATAGTACTATACGATTGGCGGCCTTATTGCTAAAAGTAAGATAAGAATATTCTTCATTGTAGGTAAACCAGAAGCACATAATTATAAGACATGTAAAGATGCAGAGTACAATTGGCGACCTTATTGCGGCGGCGGCGTAATTTACAGACAACCATTTTAGCTTTAGAGGTGTCGTTCGATTCGAAGTATCTGAGAGTGACGCTGAGTGTTACAACTATTTCGGTACTTAATATAACATAACATTTACATACAGGCACATACATTGCTTCTAGCCCCAAACTAGGATACCTTGTGTCGTAGGAACCAGAAACAGCGACATCACAAACAGGTAAAAATCCAAAACCTAAGGTATTTTTTTGTCCCCAGCCGGTGTTCGAACCCGGGACCTCTCGCATAGTAGGCAGATGCGTTGCCGCTAATGTTTTGTTTTTTTTAGATAATTGGCAGCTATTCAATCAATTGTTTCAAGAGATTTCTCCCTTCACCAGGTAAAGGCAGATATCAACGTGCTACCGTTCTGCACGCAGTTCATCCCCATGGAAGTGATCACTTACCCACAGTACCAGAGCATCTGCTACCACCCCTCCATCCTGCCATTGCACAGAGGCGCATCTTCTATCAATTGGTAAGAATTCGCATTAGACGTGGATTTAGACAATGAAGTAGATCTAGGTAATGAAATTGATCTAGGGATTGGATTGAATCTAGGGATTGAAATGGCTCTGGGTAATGAAATGGATCTGGGCAATGAAATTGATCTAGGCAATTAAATTGATCTTGGCAATGAAATTGATCTAGGTAATGAAACTAAAATCGAACGAGGCAATGAAATAAAACTAGGCAATGAAATTGAGATGGATCTAGGCAATGAAATGAACTAAGCAATGAAATTGAAATGGATCAAGGCAATGGAATGAAACTAGGCAATGAAGTTGAAATAGATCTAGGCAATGAAATGAAACTAGGCAATGAAATTGAAATGGATCTAGGCAATGAAGTGAAACTAGGCAATGCAATTGAAATGGATCTAGGCAATGAAATGAAACCAGGCAATGAAATTTAAATGGATTAAGGCAATTAAATGAAACTAGGCAGTTACATTGTTCTAGGGATTGAAATAGATCTAGGCAATGAAAGCATGTGTAATTTTAAAAACTTATTTAGAGGCTAAAAGGCTCTAAATAGGTTTTTAAAATTCCTCCCATGCCGGGACTCGAACCCGCGACCTCTGGCTAACTGTACCAGCACTCTCCCAACTGAGCTAATGGGCAAGTGCCGGCATCACCCGTGCTGCGGCAGTGGTTACGTACAAGGGTCGATATCGATCTATCTATAACAACCTTTTTTCTCACTAGGACTCTTATAGAAGGTGACACCAAATGCGGTCTCTCTATCTTCTGGGCTGACGACGGACTGGACACCGGGCCCATTCTGCTGCAGAGAGAGTTCCCCGTGACAATTGACGACACTGTCGACAGTATATACAACAGATACCTGTATCCTGAAGGTGGGTTGGCGCTGAACGCCGCAGCGGTGACTTGCGGTCAAATGCCCGCATTGTTAGGTTTGGTTGAACATTAGACTTCTACTGTTATTTTTTTAGTCCTGACCTTGAAATAGAATAGAAAACTATTGTGGAAATTAACAATTGAAACCATGAAAATTAACTGAAACTGAGAAATAATAAATATTCATGGACACATTACACAGATCTCGTTAGCCCCATACTAAGTACAACTTGTGTTACAAACTCGACGAAAGATTTAATAAATACATAGATAACATCAAAATGGTTTAATTATCGTAAAAAAACATATAAAAACAACTTAAAATATAGTAAGTTAATTACTTAATTAATTGAATAGATACGCTATGCGTTAATAAGGATGTAACGTAATAAAGAGGTGCAAACCTCTTTACACCATTTTTATTTCTTTTTCTATCTATCATTTTAAAACATTTAAATTACGTCACACATTTTTCGATTTCCCTCATTTTTCATCACTACTACTTTACCCTTGGACCAGATCTGACTATTTCACCTGCTTATCCGTTTTTATCCAGTTTTCTGTTTTATTATTAATAATACTAATCTACAAATAAAGCCACAATTAAAGTCGTTCCAGTTTCTATTATTTATCAAAGATATGCAACATTACAAGGATATGCTCAGCTAAATGCTGCGTGTGCGAACATCATCCTTAATCCCCACGCTGGGCATGCGGATTGGGGATCGCAGTTTGGTGGAATTGTACTGCAGAGGGCGCTGCTGCTCACCCCCCAGTTTGTATCCCTTAGTCGCCTATTACGACACCCGCGGGAAGAATTGGGTTGGTGCTATTCTCTAGGCCGACACCACACAGCAAAATAAAAATGTTTATTTTGTTTTGTTTATTAAAATAAAAAACGTTGTTTTCTTCTAAAGTGTCTCCATTATGTAGGTTAACAAACGACACTTTACAACCTTCTCTGTTCAGTGCAACTGTAAAGAACTCTCCCGCGATTTTTTCATTGGAACTTTTTTATTCCAGGAATCAAGTGTTTAGCACAAGCCGTGAACTTGGTGGCAAACGGCACAGCACCCAAAATAAAACAGCCTGAAGAGGGCGCCACTTACGACCCGGCCTTGTTCAAGCCTGAAACTCATCAGGTAAGGTTTTAATTAAATCTTTATGTTTCATTTATTACTGTAATTCAGTCACATTCGTAGTTGCTAATTGTACAACGCAATGTGTATGGCTGTACGTTTTACAATTTAAATGAATGAGGGCTTTTCAATGACAGCTGTGAGTTGATTGCATTAAAAAAAAACTAGATGGCGCTGCAAGGAGACCAAATGTTAACATCTCTTTGTAGTCTGTGATCTAAGCTAAACTATGATTCGAAACTGTTGAATTTTGAAAGTTTTGAAGTATTTTTACTTTGTTCATTACATACGTACGTGAATTGTGTGTTAACTAATGGCTAGCCCGTGCATTGAGCATTTTTGTAAAAACATAGGCACTCACCGTTTTCCTAAATGATGTAAATTTTGACATATTATATGACGTCAGCACCATCTATCGGTAACTTGCGGTACTGTTTTTTGTTTTTAATGGCGCTTTGAAAAGCCCTCATTATCAATAACGGGATTGCATATTGGGTAAACTTTATAATCTTGAACATCGCGAGTCTTTGCAAATATTTCAATATTGAAAATGCCCTATGACCAGCACTGGACAAGTGCGATGGATTGATTGAGTAAAAAAATAAGCACTTTGAAAGATAAGGTAAATATTGGCTAAACGAGTCTTGAATATTGTGTTCAAGGCTCGTTTAGTGAATCTATGTTAATTTAAGAAGGGTACAGCATCTTATTTTGTAAATTTTTCAACGCCAGCAAACTGGACAGGAGTTTGGTGACATTTAAAACCACTTAAAAGGTTTTTAATTTCTTAATAAAAAACATAAAAAACTACTACCCGCGCTATATCGACTTTCCCATGGGAATAAGATATTATCCCGCAGTAAAACGTAGCCTATGTGTCAATCCAGGGTGTCGGATAACTCCATACTAAATTTTATTAAAATCGCTCCAGCCGTTTAGACGTGAAGAAATAACAAACATACACACTCACAAACTTTCGCCTTTATTAGTGTGATAAGATATACCCCTGTCTGTATATAAATCTCTGCCTTCTATCGCAGATCGACTGGTCGAAAGGCGGTATGGCACTCCACAACTTCATCCGTGGCCTGGACTCGTCCCCTGGCGCCACCACGACCATCCAACTGCCGAAGAAGGAGGAGCCTAAAGTTGCCAACGGTGAAGCCAACGGTGACTCCAACGCCAGCAACGGTGAGTTCTTACCCCAAGTTTCTCGTACTGTAGCAATCTGTTAATCTACTCTTAAGAGCTACCTAATCGTTTTTTTTCGTATGTACTCTGGCCAAGTGACCGCTGCTAACAGTAATTAATGACTTGTCAATGTACCAGAAACCGTAGGTTAGTCAGACATTGGATTTTTTGTTGACTTTGTAGGTGAAATACTGTTTTTAGGGATACTCTATGTTTCTTTCTAGCGTGTCGATGAAGACTACACAAGGTAAAATGGGCTTAAAGGGTGGACTTGTGTTTGCCATGCCATGAAAGGATTTATTGATTGTTGGCAAGGGTGCGCCAGGCTTACGGCTCGGTATGTCGTTCGGGGAGGCTCCTTTCATTCACCCCTGCTTTATACTGTCGTCCTCTAACTAAAAAGCAGCTAATCCCAACCTGATTATTGACACACCTAATAAAATGGTGGGTCTATAGCTTTATGAAAACTTTATGAAAAGTGATAATTTTTTTAATCATTCGTGTATTTTTTATAAAAAAAAAAATCATATTAAAAAAAAAGTCGCTAAAACGCTATCTTACGCAATATATGGCGACGCACAGGAATTAGTGACGTCACTGGTCAGTAATAAAAAACGTCAAGTCGAGTCTCGGGTTCTGGGATCGCTATATTTAGGGACGTATGATGTTGATATAGAGACCAATCCTGGCCGTTTTCGATAAAATTGCTACAGATACAAAATTATCATGTGTTATACTATTTTTGTTATTGCATAAATCGTCCATTTTTTACTTTAATTGGATTAAGTTTAAAAACCTATTTAGAGGCTAAAAATTTCACCCATGCCGGGATTCGAACCTGCAACCTCTGGCTATCCGTGCCAGCGCTCTACCAATTGAGCCAATGGGCGACTCACGGCATCAGTGAAATTTCGAACCTCTTTACACTATTCTCTGTATTACGTACAGGCATTAAGTTTTAAAACTTATATTTGATGCAAATGTATATAATTAATACTTTTCTTACACTTAATTAAAACTGTTTTAGTACGGATTTCACTAGTTTATTATATTTTTACAATTTTCCGACGTTTCGGAACTTATGTCTTGTACTCGTGTTAACCTTAGAAAATTTTCTTACACTGTCAAATAGTCTATTGATGTCTCTGTAACTTATTTATTTTGTCACAACTTGAGTATACAGTTTTAACTTCAACTCGTTTCTGAGATAAAGGGTCTTGATAGACAGACATAAAGTGATCCTATGAGGGTTCCGTTTTCCTTTCGAGGTATGAAACGCCACGAAATGGTTATTTCTTGCGTAATTTATTGAACCAAACTCTTGTACCTAGGTACCAGTGAATCCAACGGTGTCCCAGCAGTTGAACTGAAGTTCTTCGGATCATCTCTCTGGCAAGGAGAGAGCGAGGTCGACGGTGAGCCTTTGCTAATTGAAGGATTAGCCACGCCCGCCATCGTGCATGGAGACGGGTTGTTGATCACCGCTAACGATGGCGTTAAGGTGAGATACATTAGGCACCATTCAACGTTTTTATATCAAGCTTACGTCCATATAGATAGAGATAGATAGATAGAGAACTCTTTTTTGCACAACCAGAAAAATATTACAACCATGATTCTTAAATCTAAGTAATGTTATACAATTGGCGGTCTTATCGCTAAGAGCGATCTCTTCCAGACAACCTTTGGATGGAGTGGATTGCATGAAGAATATAGTCAGTACGTGGTGCATGTACATAAATAATTAAATCGAAAATATATTGATAACAAACAGCAAGGGAGTGCGAGAATATAATTACTTATAATTACCTACGATATAATGTACATATATTTAAATAATAATATACATAGACACCTAAAAATAAATACATATCCAATTAAATACATATAGGTAAGCAACATATACTTAAATAATAATATACATAAATACCTAAAAATAAATACTTATACAATTAATACATATTTAATAAGCAACAGTTTTCCAGTTTATCCAGTGAGATAGTGGGATTTCACCAGCGCCTAACCATATAGAATAAAATACATACATACGCATATCATTAATTAATAAATAAGTGATAACTATTATCTTTATGTACCCTATAAACGTCCCACTTCAGGGCACAAGCCTTCTCTGAGAGAGAGGAGTATGGGCTTAATTACCACGCGTGCCCACCGCGGATTAGGAAGAGACCCGTGCCCCAGCAGTGGGGACAACCAAGGGTTGATATCAATGGCGGCCCCTAGTGTGTATCGAACCCACGACCTCCGGCACGGTAATCAGACGTGATACCGCTAGACCACGAAAGCAGTCAAATAATAAAAAAAAACGTTTTATACTTTGCCCATCCGGCTCGAAGGACCAACTTTTCTCAACAAGACCGTATATAGACGTATACGTCACAGTCAAAACTCTTAAACGGTCAAAACTAGTTTTGACTGCTAAAATCAGTCAAAAGTAGGTACTTTTGTCCAAAGCTTACATTTGATATACCAAATGGTAAAAACACCTAAATTGATGTATCACTCAATCTGCGACAACAAAAATATAGGTGAGAAGAAGCGCGTAGCGTAGCGGAGCGCAAAGGAATGTGTTAGGTTGAACATGTAAGACCGAAGACCAACTCGACATTGTTGGATACATATTAGAATAATTTTACTTAATTTTTCTGCAGTCAAAACTAGTTTTGACCATTTAAGAGTTTTCGATTGTAACATATATATCAGTAAAGCTCTAGCTAATAGGGCATGTATTAGAAAAGGGGAAGATAAAAAGTACCCGGAACCGGCGTGCGTGCATGCAACGACTTATGAACATTGATGAAGCGCAGGTGATCTGTCAGGATGGTGGCAAGTGGTAGTCCCTGGTGTCCAATTCTCAATTCATTAGCAAATAATTTGCATACGACTCTAAGGCTTATGACTTGGAATTCTACATAAAAAGTGGAGCGACAGCCAAAATCTGTAAATCTGAACGCCATGCTACACTAAATTCGAATGAGAAAATGTCTAATCACTTTGTCGAGTTATCTTATTTTTATGCGACAAATGTCTGAGCCTTCGAATATTTTGCGCCTACGCTTTCAATTAGCATGGGCGAGGAAAGAGAGGATTCTTTCGCAGTCGTCTAACTGTTTATATCGTTGCCGTGACTCCCTGCGCACATAGAGTATGCGCTGCGTCCGTTGCACGAGCTCGGTATCCGTGGCATGGATGGCGGAGACGCCACAGTTTTTTTTTTACACTATATAATTACTAAAATAACATATAATAAAATTAAACTTGGCTATATAGAAGGGAAGACAGCCGGTGGACCAGGGCAGTATAGGAGTGGTGGCCAAGGGATGGAAGGAGGTTGGTAGGCAGACCACCGACACGATGGTCAGACGACATCGTGAGGGTTGCGGGTCAGAAATGGATCAGATTAGTACAGGACCGTGAGAAACGGCGCAGTAAAAAGGAGGCCTATGCCCAGCAGTGGGTTGATGTGGGCAGATTATAGGTACATAGATAATAAAAATAAGACGGCCTCTCTTCCAGATCAACATCCAAAGGCTCAAGGTGAACGGCAAAATGATAAACGCGTCCAACTTCTTCAAAGCCAACGAGAGTAAAGTCACCCTCGAGCTGACTGCTGAAGAGAAGCAGTTCGTTGAGAGCGCCCGGGACGTCTGGAAGGCCATCTTGAGGATAGACATCGACGATGACACTGACTTCTTCCAGTCAGGTGTGTTGTTTGCTCATATTTGGATTAGACTAGCTTTGCCACGTGGAGTTACCTGGCCCTGTATACATTTGCAGTCTTATTTTATAAGAACACTTGATACACGTCGATTTAAATATTGTCGCTAAAGGGGAAGGTAAACATCGTGATACGCTCACTCGGTAACTTTAGAATTTTGAAGAAAAACTCGATTTAATCATTTTTATCGGAGTGATTTAATTTTTATTAAATCCCTGACAACTACTCTTATGGTATTATTTCTTTTTTTTTTGCTGAATTTTTCTATGCTCTCAAGGTATGAATACAATGTCATTTATGAGTATACACTGTTAGCCAGAGGTCGCGGGTTCGAGTCTCACCAGGCGCGGGCTCAATGGACGTGGTCCGTCTAGTAGAAGAAATTAAAGAGTAATAATACTTTTGCTAGAGCATTTTTAGGCTTGTCAAATAATGTAAAAACTACTTTTATGCCACACCTGGATAAAGTGGCTTTTTCCGCACGCTGCGCGTACGGAAAAAGCCGCTTTCTGGCCAAGTGTAGACATAAAAAGATGGACACAACACGGGAGGTAATAAAGAAAGCTCTCGATCGCATATTTACGTCCCTCGCTTGCAGCTCGGGCCGCAAACTTCTGCGATCTCGGCCTTTCTTTATATTACCACCCTAGTTGTGTAATGTACTATTATGGTATTATTTATTACTAGCTGTGGCACGCAGTGTTACCAGCAGATATTTTCCGGCAGTAATACGTAGCCTATGTGTTAATCCAGGGTGTCAGTTAACTCCATACCAAATTTTATTAATATCGCTCCAGCCACTTAGACGTGAAGAAGTAACAAACATACACACTCACAAACTTTCGCTTTTATAATATTAGTGGGATTTTTTGCTGACTTTTCCTATGCTCTCAAGGTATGAATACAATGTCACTCCAATCAACCTTTGAGGCACGCTCCTAATTCTCTCCTACCACCCACCAGGCGCCGGCTCAATGGACGTGGTCCGTCTAGTAGAAGAAATCAAAGAGTTAGCCGACCTGGAACTGCAGAATGAGGACATTTACATGAACACAAGTTTCGTTGAGTTCTACAATGCGGCCGTGAGCAAAGCGCGAGGCGGCTCCGCTTCCAAGGAGATCGTCTACGACGGTCGGGAGATGCACGTCAATAAAATGGATATCAAGTTCCCGACGCAGGTGAGACGTATTTTGCTCTTAGAACAACTTTTGTTCTGACACTTTCGGGTGCGAATTTCTTTTGACAAAAGATTAAAATCTATATAAATAAAATTCAAAGTCCTGACCGACTCACTCATCAACGCCCCGCCCGCCCGAGCCGTTGGAACTAGGAAGCTGAAGTTTTGCACAGAGGGTCTATATATAATGTAGGCAAGGAATAAGACCGGATTTTTTGAAATTCAACCCCTAAGGGGGCGAAAAGGGTTGCCAAAATTTCTATGGGAGGTATAAAGAATGTTGTCTAATTTTCTTGAAACTTTAAATAAATACTCTTCAACACAATTCATTGAACACAACACGTGTTTCGCCGTTTTTCTAAATTTAACCCTTAAGGGAATGAACGGGGTTGCAAAATTTGTTCCTTGAATCTTTTCCACGCGGGTGGAGTCGCGGGAAAAAGCTAGTGTAAATATGTATGTGATTGTTTTGTCTGTTACGTGGGTGCGTCAGAACAAGTTTGTTCTGAAGCTTAGACAGTGCGCAGAAACTAAGCTCCACAGATTTTTTGTAATCACAACGAAATGGAATACGAAAAACGCAGTCACAGTATCAGAACAAAGTTTAGAATCAGTTTCTACTGCTGATTTTTACCGGCGTCTCTGTCTACCTCTTCTAAGAAAAATGCCGACAAGTCAGCAAATTCGACCGACAATGAACCAAATTAGAAAACCTTAACTATGAAGAAAACTTTTACATCGACAAAAAAAAAACAACTTTTTCAAACACTACCCCTTCGGAAGGCTTTAAATTTACGACTTTTATGTCTTATACACTGATTTACAATAAAGAATATCCCTATATTACCTTTATTCCGTGCTTCGCAAAGAACGGTAAACCGCCGGTGCCGGCTGCCATGTAATGACAGTCGTTAAGCCATGTCAGAGGTCTTATGAGCAGCCTGACAACTTCTGACAGTAAGGCCCGCCACAGTCTTACAATCCTCCACCAACCCGAACTTGGCTCCCGTGTTGGAGTATGGCCTAACCTTCCTGCGATGCAGGAAGAGACCCGCGCCCCAGCAGTGGGGACATAAAAGGGTTGATATCGATGGCAATAAATACTTTTAGGCAGACAAGACCGCAGTCATTGGCTATCTCAAATCTCGGTTGACATGGTGGTACTTTCGACATTACAAGTACTCCTAAGTCTCTTACTCGACGGCGAGAGAGAGTCAAAACGTGCAGGCTCGTTTTTATGTCTTGCGCTCTGGTGTACATTAAAGAATATTCCTATACTATCTTTATTACATTTTGTGGATCCATATTTAGCAAATTAAGAGGACACTACGCAAGTAACTTAGTGTTTTCACCTGCCTCTCCTCCGCCAGCTATTCATCAACGGCGAATTCGTCAATGCCGAGAACAACAAGACCTTAACTTTGATCAACCCAGCGGACGAGTCGGAGATCTGCCGCGTGCAAAGCGCTTCGGCCAACGACGTCGACCGAGCCGTCAAGGCGGCCAAGAAGGCTTTCGAGGAGGGCGAGTGGTCCAAGATCAGCGCCAGGGAGCGAGGGGCTTTGATGTTCAGGTAAATATAACCATTAAGACACACCTTGATATTGAGGTAAATCTTAATGGTTATTCTTGGCACTCTAAGCCCTGGTACACTAAGGGCGAGATAAATAGTCGCTTCTAAGAACGAGTCTTAGCGAAAGCACTTGCTTAAGAATCGATTTGTCTATCATAGACAGTACTTTAGCACTCTCTTAGTCGCGAAACCCGAACTAATTATTAGCATTGGCCTAAGAACATGCTTAGCTAAGCAAACGTCTACTTTGATACTTAGCTAAGTTAGCCTGAAGTAATGCTTAGGGAAGCTTGAGCACGGACTTGGGCTAGACAACGACTATTTATCTCGCCCTAACACTTTCTGGTACATTAACAACACTAGATTAACAGATTGTTAGTGTACGAGAAACTCGAGGTAAATCTTTTCACTAAGTAACAATTTTTGAACTAAAACTTTCCTTAGCACAGCACATATTCGACTTGTAGACTTTTCCGATATAACAACACCTGTAAGTAAATCCGGACTAAAAGTCTACTAAGTAACAATTTATAACACTGTAACTGTCTGTTACTACGCAGGAAGAGAGCCGTGCCCCAGCAGTGGGGGCATACAAGGGTTGAAATCGAACTGTCTGTTATCAAAATAGGAATAAATCAAATAAAACAATATGGCTATTGAGACAGACCTTCACGTTGAGGAAAATCTTAATGGTTAGTCTTGGCACGGTAAGTCTTTTCATTAGTAATGATTTATAACACTGATACTGTCTGTTGCCAAAATAGAAATAAATAAATATGCCCATTGAAACTTGATGGTATACAGGGTGTCTCACTCAAATCGGTCAGTATGGGAAAGTCTGAAACTATAAGACATACGAAGATCTGTTCTGAGAAACCATGTCATCGATTTTAATAACAAGAAAAACTGCATTCATACATTTTAAAAAACATCTGTACTCTGTTCGGGAATCGAACCCGGTTGTTTTGAAAAAAAAACTTATACTATTTATATTTAGATATCGATTGTGTAGGTCTTAAGCAGTAAATGTCTGTATGAAACATGATGTCTAAAATGAATAAAGTGCATTGTTTTCACATACTTTAATTTATTTTAGTAGGTGCTCGAAGTGACCGCCGACTTTTTCAATACAATATTCAACACGTTTAGGTAACGATCATACGATTGCATTTTGTATGAAAACAATGCATTTTAATGAAACAAAGAAACAAAGAAAGAAAGAAGAAAGAAAGAAAAAACAAAAGAAAAGAAACAAAACAAACAAACAAAGCCTACTCTAGAGCCCGAGGTATATTCTCAAAGCTACTTGACTTACTTTTTGACTTAAGTTCCTATGTCCCCTGGATGGGGCAAAGGGCATCCACAATGATGCATCAGCTTTCAGCATTTATTATTTACCCTAGTGTTGTCACGCCTATTGACCGCAAAATCCTCTACTGGAGAATACCATTCGTGTACAGTCAGTCTATTAGCTTTTAGAATATACCTCGGCTACTCTCGGATAGAATCGGATATATTCGTATAGTAAAATTATCGGAACTAATATGAAAAAATATATATATTTTTTAAATAGTCAAGTTAAGTTCTAAACAGAGCAGGAGTATTACACTCGTGTGCTTTCGGCGAAAACCGAAGCCTACTCTAGAGCCCGAGGTATATTCTCAAAGCTAACAGACTGTATATCTTATCTAACAATTAACATATTATAATTAATGTGTAAGGTTTTCTTTTTCCTTTTTTTTTTGCGCGCCTGCCAAGTTTTCGTTATACCTCCTGCGGTTGACTGGTAGAAAATGCTTATGGCATTAAGTTCGCCGCATTGTACAATTTTATGGTGCAATAAAGTATTAATAATAATAATAATAACATCCCACCTGTCCACACCAGACTGGCAGACTTAATGGAGCAGCACAAGGAAGAGCTCGCCACAATTGAGTCGATCGACTCAGGCGCAGTCTACACCCTGGCACTCAAGACTCACGTCGGCATGTCCATAGACACATGGAAATACTTCGCTGGCTGGTGCGACAAGATACTAGGTATGTGTACGGTGGTAATCTTACAAGTCGATTATTGAGGCGCTATGGTTCGCTAACTAGCGATTTTATCTAAAAGTGAACATGAGAAATCTTACAACTGTGACAGCTATTTTGAGAACCTACAATGTAGAAGTAGAAACAACAACCAAGGACTTTAATCACGGTTGCTAAGATTTCCTATGTAGAGGCTAAAAATTCCACCCATGCCGGGACTCGAACCCGCGACCTCTAGCTAACCGTACCACCGCTTTCCCAACTGAGCTAATGGGCACTTGCCCATCGCAATTCTCCCCGCAACCTCTTTACAATATTCTCTGTATTATTTACAGGCAGCGACAGAATATAATAAATAATACAGACAATATTCTAAAGAGTTGTTGGCACTGACTGCCATTATGTTTTCGTTACTACAAAAATCTTCTTTTGTGGAAAAAGTAGGTCATTGCCTTGTCTAACCCCCGGAAGATAGCAGTATATGTATGGACGTTCTTCTCAATTTATAGGCTCAACGATCCCAATAAACCACGCCAGGCCAAACAGGAATCTCAGCTTCACGAAGAAGGAGCCGATCGGCGTGTGCGCCCTGATCACACCGTGGAATTACCCGCTCATGATGCTCTCGTGGAAGATGGCGGCGTGCCTCGCCGCTGGCAACACGGTCGTCATGAAGCCAGCTGCGGTGAGAGAACTAATTTTAGTTATTAACTATCGAGGTCTTTGATCTGGATAGTTTTTAGACTAGACATTTCAAGGTTAGATAGTTTTGGAGAAAAAGAACACAGTCAACTCCTAGTTTAGTGTGTTATAAAAACACTGTGCCTTAAATCGCTCCTCAAATAATCTATGGTAAAGGTTCACCACAGAATTTTGAAACTGCATTTAGGAGTGTTCTAGAGGAATCGTTTTTTTATAAAGAACACTGTTACGGTCTTATTTTTGAAAACACAATTTTATACTATATTTATGAAAGCACTTCTTAGAATCTATGTATTCAATCTGTGATACGTTTTTCGTTGTAAACTCTGGGGTAAAAGAGTGCTTTAGAGGAACAATGTTTTCTTAAATAAAACCGTAGCCTTTTAAAGAGTTCAAATCCTTGTTCTGGAACATAAAACTGGATTTAATTCCAAACATCTTTGTCCTCTAAATAACATTCAAGGATGTCCTCTACTTAAAATAGAGTACACATTTGTACTCTAAAATAGGGTACAAAACGTATGAAAACTTACCTCTCTAAAGACTTTTTTCTGTAATCCTACGTACATAGAACATCTCATTTATAAAAAAAGACAAAGGTCTCAGGCACCAGCGTCCGAGTTGTCCTTTCACCGATCTTGTGAGAGTAAAGGTGCTACTGGACGCTTTATATCGTCTCATTGCTCTGAAACGCTCGTGGCCAAGCCGAACCGAGTGATTGGAATCAATCGCTTGAGTTGAGCAACAACAGACGCGGTCAGGTGCAGGATGGGGTACCGTCTCATGACTACCGCTAGTGGCATTTTTCGAGCGATTCAGTGCTACGCAAGGCACGTTAAGCCGTTGGTGCTGTCATTTAATGACAGTCGTTAAGCCATGTCAGAGGCCTTATGGGCGGCTTGATAACTCTGACAGTAAGGGTCGCCAGTGTCTTACACTCCTCCACCAACCCGGACTTGGTCCCCGTGGTGGAGTATGGCCTAACCTTCCTGCGATGCAGGATGAGACGTACAAGGGTTGTTATCGATTACTCTAATACAAAGGCCATTTTTTTTTCTAGTTGTATGGTGTAAATGTTAAACCAACATTTCCTCCACAGGTGTGCCCGCTAACAGCCCTGAAATTCGCCGAGCTAACAGTCCGCGCGGGATTCCCGCCCGGTGTAGTCAACATCCTGCCAGGTTCAGGGACTGTGTGCGGTCAGGCCTTGGCCGACCATCCCTTGGTCAGGAAGCTCGGCTTCACAGGCAGTACTGAAATAGGTCAGTAATCTGTGATCTAATAGGCTAGTTAATAAGACGTACAAATGTGTTGCGACCGAAGAAATACGAATGTATGGTTTTGTTTGTGCTTTAGACTAGTCGAAAACCATCAACAAATTTAAATTAAAAAAAGCATACAAACAAAAATATAAAAAAATACAAACAAATATGAATATATTAACTACGGTAACATAATTTTGTTATGTAAATCCAAATGTTATTCTGATTGTCAGTCAAAAACTGTTATTGGCTTTAAATCTAATTCATCTTATTCTTTGTAAAACTGCCTCGTGTATAAGCTGTTGGTTTTCCAATAGACAATAAAACAAAAAAATAACAAAGATGATGTTGTGGAGGGGACCAGTCCCTTCGCCAATAATGTTTTTTTCTTGTCATCTTGTTCGTTTTTTCCCGGTGTACAATAAAGAATATTCATAGCTTATCTTGTGACTGATTGTGTATGAATTTATGGTCAAAAATCTTCTCCATCAGCCCTGAGATTTGTACTAGATATGTGTTACTATTATCTAAAACTAACTGTGCCCTGCATTGTTACTCGCGTTTAATCGATTTTCCCATGTGAATAAGATATTTTCCCGCAGTAAAACGTAGCCTATGTGTTAATCCAGGGTTTCGGCTAACTTCATACCAAATTTTATAAAAACCGCTCCAACCGTTTAGACGTGTAGTCGTAACAAAATATATCTATTAGGTACGATTATCTTATGTAATGGGCTGGTAAGGTACGTCCCAGGCGGACATACATCGACCAAATAGGGGATGTATTAGCAAAGGGGAAGATAAAAAGTACCCGGAACCGGCGTGCGTGAATTCAACGACTTATGAACGTTGATGAAGCGAAGGTGATCTGTCAGGATCGTGGCAAGTGGCAGTCCCTGGGCTCTGCCTACCCCTCTGGGATACAGGCGTGAGTTATGTATGTATGTGTCTATATCAACCCTTTTATGTCCCCATTGCTGGGGCACAGGTCTCTTCCTCTCATCAAGGTCTCTTCCTGCATCGCAGGAAGGTTAGGCCATACTCCACCACGGGGGCCAAGTCCGGGTTGGTGGAAGATTGTAAGACAGTGGCGGGCCTTACTGTCAGAAGTTATCGAGCCGCCCATAATGCCTCTGACATGGCTTAACGACTGCCATTACATGACAGCCGGCACCAACGGCTTAACGTGCCTTGCGAAGCACGGAAGCGCTCGGAAAAATGCCACTAGCGGTAGTCACGGGACGGTCACCCATCCTGCACCTGACCGCGCCTAATGTTGCTTAACTTAAGCGATTGAATCCAATCACTCGGTTCGACTAGGCCACGAGCGCTTCGTATGATATGTATGTGTGTATGATTCTCTTATGTGTTCCAGGTCAAACGATAATGAAGTCGTGCGCCGCTTCGAATATGAAAAAGGTATCTCTGGAGCTCGGTGGCAAGTCTCCGCTCGTTATATTCGAAGACTGCGATCTGGAAAAGGCTGTTCGGAACGTAAGTGATTTGGTCGTTCGGTCTTTTGGGAAAAAAACTAGCTCAACGGAACGAAAATTACTCGAAAGTTATATTAGCGATTTAAATTCAATTCTGCTGATTTGCGATAAATACAGTCTAAGTAATTTATTTTCTTACTAGATAACCCTGCAAAGGTTGTTTTGCTATAATTATTAGCTTACGACCTTTTATATTCTTTTTAATGAACTGACCAGTGCTAAGGACAATTTTAAAAACCTATTTAGAGGCTGAAAATTCCACCCATGCCGGGACTCGAAACCGCGACCTCTGGCACGGTTAGCCAGAGGCGGGTTCGAGTCCCGGCATGGGTGGAATTTTTAGCCTCTAAATAGGTTTTTACGACCTATTGTTAGACTTACCAAATGTACACAAATAAAATACAAAAATCGGTGAAGCCATTTCGAGTTTAATCACATCACTGTGGCACGAGAATTTTATGTAATAAATAAATAATCATGGACATATTACACCAATTTCGTTACCCCTATACTAAGTACAACTAAATGACTTGTGTTATAGGTGCTAACTCGACGATAGATTTAATACAATATAAATACATAGATAACATCCAAGACCCGAGACAAACTATAAAAGTTCGTTCGTTATTGCACTTACTGTCTTAATGTCATAAGCATATTTCGAGATACATTTAACTTTCGTTTCGGTCGTTCAAAATCAATCATCCAGTGTATTCTTTAACAACTTCTCATCCCTCCATCAGCACACGCAATTTACACCCTTAGGGATCGAATGCGAATAAAGAATCGAAACTCCTCCGTCGTTCCCCAGGGCATGTCCTCAGTATTCTTCAACAAGGGCGAGAATTGCATAGCGGCCGGCCGTCTCTTCGTTGAGGAGCGAGTACACGACGAATTCCTACGAAGAGTCGTGGAAGAGACGAAGAAGATGACCATCGGAGACCCCCTACATCGGGGGACCGCCCACGGGCCACAGAATCATAAGGCGCATATGGATAAGCTTATAGAGGTACGTGGTTAAGAGGGTTGGAAAGTTAATCTCTGATGCTCATTTGGAGAGCTGATTAGAGGCTCCCGTGTTGGGCATCAGTTGGGGGTAGAATCAATGTGAACACATGTTAGCTGGACCATGGTCATATATTGAATTAATGAAAAATAAAAAAAATACTATGTTCTAACTTACTAAGCGTTATTGCTAATTTAGGTACACGTCGTAGTTACTTGGACGATTCGCGGAAGCGTATGTTGCAACGTCGTTTTACGTGCATGTGTGTGTATGCGAGTAAGTGCGTGCGTACGTAGCTGTGTGTGTGGTGCGAAAGTGGGCGTATGCGTGTGTGTGGTAGAAAGTCAGCTGGCCATAATACGGTCAACGCACGGCCATTCCAACGGTGGGTCTGGTAAAACCCAATTAGTGCAGGGGCGTAAAATAAACATTCTTAATTTTTTCTTCCCAAAAAATTAAGAAGAATTTCAGTACGGCCCGCCACTGTTATACAATCCTCCGCCAACGCGGACTTGGCCCCCGTGGTGGAGTATGGCCTACCTTCCTGTGATGCAGGAAGAGACCCGTGCCCCAACAGTGGGGTCATACAAGGGTTGATAATGAATTTTTTCTTTCAGTTCTGCGATCGCGGCGTGAAAGAGGGCGCCCGTTTAGTATACGGCGGCACGCGCATCGAAAGGCCCGGGTACTTCTTCACGCCTACAGTGTTCACTGACGTCACCGATGACATGTTTCTGGCTAAGGAGGAGTCGTTCGGACCAATCATGATCATCAGCAAATTCAGTAGCAAGTGAGTAACGCTCTAAAGATTGGGTACATCCAGGTCATGGACTGTCAATACCTGAATTTTTAGCCTCTAAATAGGTTTTTAAAATTGTCCTTAGCACGGATTACTGTATTAAAAATAATATAATCATGTGGGCATAGCGATATCATTCCGATGTAAAACCTAACTGCAAAGTAGGTACTCGGGGCTGCAAGTGATTCAAATTACTTCAGTAATATTCTCTGTATTACGCTGCCTGTACGTAATACAGAGAATATTGTAAAGAGGTTCGATATTTCACTGATGCCGGTGAGTCGCCCATTGGCTCCGTTGGAAAGAGCGCTGGCACGGATAGCCAGAGTTCGCGGGTTCGAATCGAGGTTTTTAAAATTGTCTTTAGCACGGGTTAGTTCATTAAAAATAATATAATTGTCAATACCTGGTTAAGAAGTTCCCGTGAATTACCGGTGCCATCTAGTATACAAAAGAGCGTGCCTGGAAAGACCATGGTACTTCTTCATTCACACCTACAGTTTTCACGGATGACCCCGACAACACCTTACTAGCTAAGGAGGAGTCGTTCGGATCTATGTATCTTGATCATCAGCAAGTGACAGTAGAGCGCAAGATTGCATATTGTATTCCGTGGACTAGACTAATGTTGATTGCGAAGTTCCCGGGAAGTCCTGGCACTGAAGCTCCCTAGAAACAAAGAGCCCGGCTAGTATACGCTCGGGAATTTTCCGGTTTCCTAAATTCCCGAGAATTCTCGGTGCCACGTTCTTGAGAAACGGCGCACGGCTGATGTACGGTGGGAGCGTGTCTGGAAAGATCCAGGTATTATTTTGAGGCACAGTGTTCACGAACGTAGCCGATGACTTGTTTGTGGCTAAAAGAGTAATTCAAACCTATCATGATCATTAGCAAGTAAGCGGAATGAAATATTGTTTTCGCCTAGGTCGTAGACTAGGGACCTCGCGGTTCTAAAGCTCCCAGGACAATCTTGTTATTGATCAAGTTAGTATGTAAATGATGAATAAAAGGACCCAGTGCATTGGCATTGGCGGCAGTTGACCATCCTGCCCTTTTCATAAGATTCATTATTTTTGTATAATAAGCTAAATAGATAATTATGTATATGACTGTAAATATTATTCAAAATATTGTTCGAAATACCAACACCTTGATACAGTCTGTTAGCTTTTAAAATACACCTCGGCTACTGTCCGATAGAATCGGATATATTCGTGTAATATAAATATCGGAGCTAAGATTTATATAACTTTTCAAAATAGTGAATAAGAGTTTAATACAGAGCAGGAAGTAGTATTACACTCGTGTGCTTTCGGCGAAAACCGAAGCCTACTCTAGAGCCCGAGGTATATTGTAAAAGCTAACAGACTGTACAGCAGCTTCTAGCTGTATCAACACCATGTAAAGTGATGGTTGATGATGTTGGTGATGAAATACGTATAATAATACAGGGTTCGAAAGGATAATTATCCGTGATAATTATCTTGAGCATTATCTTGATAATTATGTTGATAAAAATAGGTCGATAATTATCAATTGATAATAACAAAAATTTGTTTATGCAAAGCAAACAAAACCAAGCAGCAAGATCTTAGTTGGATTAGGTCAACAAATAAGTTCTACTGCAGCTACAGCAGCAACACAGCCAATGGAAATAGAATCATCATCGGATGAAGATATTCCTTTGGCATCTTTGGTCAATCCAATTTTATATATATTTAGAATGTCGAATCTGATGGACACTTTTTACTTTAATTAATGTTAATTTGTGCTCGATTTTAAATAAAAATCATAAAATTTATTTGTTTTTGTTAGAATTGGCCAAATTATTATGTATTTGTTATGAAACAATATGGCAAATTAATTTCTTACACGGGCGATATCAAGCAGCCTAATTATCTTGATAATTGCGAACCCTGTAACAATAGCACCCCCCAACCCTCTAGAAACATCGACGACGTAATCCGGCGGGCCAATAACACGGAGTACGGTCTGGCGAGCGGGGTGTTCACACGCGACGTATCACGCGCGATGCGCTTCGCCGAGCGGATAGACGCGGGGACGGTCTTCGTCAATACGTATAACAAGACCGACGTGGCGGCGCCCTTCGGCGGGTTCAAGCAGTCCGGCTTCGGGAAGGACCTGGGTAAATACGCACGCATCCACCACGCACGCACACAAACACACATACACACACACTCACCCTCACACACACACACACACAGGCATGCGCAAACACACACACACACACAGGCATGCGCAAACACACACACACAGACACAATCATTACCCCACTTTTGAGCTCCGCCGCAGTCTGGTCTCGCAGCGTGAAAAGGAGGAATAAATATAAATAAAAAAAATATTTAAAAAAATAAAAGAACCCGACTGCAGTGATAAATCAACTGAAAGGGAAAAAATAAGATAATTTTATTTTCAAATGCTAATGTCGAATCAGAAGAGTTCATGCTGCTTTACTTGAGGGACCAAATATTATAACTTTATAAGCGTTATTTGCTCAAACTGTTGCATTTATTATTTTATATAAAATGTTGCAGTCGGGACCCATTACTGTTTGTTTAAAGTCCTCTAATGGGTCCCGACTGCAACATTTTATATAAAATAATAAATGCAACAGTTTGAGCAAATAACGCTTATAAAGTTATAATATTTGGTCCCTCAAGTAAAGCAGCATGAACTCTTCTGATTCGACATTAGCATTTGAAAATAAAATTATCTTATTTTTTCCCTTTCAGTTGATTTATCACTGCAATCGGGTTCTTTTATTTTTTTAAATATTTTTTTTATTTTTGACCTTTTAGTGACTCAGTAAAACGATAAAATTTAAAGGTCCATCCTGTTCTGCTTACATGCTTTCAATCGTTATATTATTTTATTTCCTAAATGAATTTTAGTTTATTGCTTTATTTTCTTTTGTTCGACAATGGACATGTCTCGGCAAATCATAAATATTTTTACTGATATACTTGTTTGATTTAGTCATAGGTACCACCTGCCTGCATTAAAAAATTATGTCGTATGATATTTTTTAGCTAGTATAATGAATATGGTCTAATGGTGTTAAACTATCTAGAATATTTGCAAAGGAAACGACAGATTTTTTCTTTATTATCCTTACATAAATTGTCTGTTTTTTATGTAGCCTAAAAACGCTCCACTGCAGCTAGTTATTTAATGTTAACGATTGTAGGTGGGGACTGGAATAGTCACGAATTATGTCCTCAACCTGAACGGCGCTCAGCTTTCGACATCTCCAGAGTAGAATTCTTCGTGCTTGCATTGCTGGGCCCAGTCTTCGGTCTCGCTAATTACTTAGAATAAGGACTTGTAAATGGGAACATAAATGGTCTGAGCCTTCAGCCGCGGCCTGTACAAAGGCGCGACAGGTTTACTCCTAACAGCAACTTTAAGTAACTGTCGCGGCCTTCGGCCGCGCTAATAGTATCTCCATTTGGCATCAGCGTAAATAGAGCTCAGCATTTGGAATCGCCGTGGGAGTATTCCTCTAGCCCGCTTCACAGCCTTCGGCCGTGCCGCGACCTGTATTGAGCTCGGCCTTCAACCTCGTCGCGGCAAGTTTCCTCGCACCCGCATGATGGGGCTCGGCCTTCGGCCTGGCGTAGTTATTTAGAGTTGTAGCATCGGCGTGGAGACACACAAAATCTTGGTTTTCTGAATGACAAAATATTACCGGTATTAAAATGAAACTATAACAAATTCATCTTCCTCCTAAAGCATTGAAAAATTTTACTGAATATTTAGGTGTAGATAAGCAATATTTGGTCTCACAAGTGAACAGGAAACCTAACACAAAATCATAATCTTATTTTCGGAGGAAACGAGATAAAATTCGTTAAGATGAATAGAGCTAGAATTTTTTAAAATTTCATGGGTCCTAACGATACGAGGTCACGGAGGATCCGTCTTCGGTTACCAGTGAGAGCGTTCAAATATTTTTTTATCATTTATTGTTTCTTCTTTGAACCCAGCTTGTCTGACTATAACCGCACAGGGGAAAAGGAGTTACATGCTACACTTTATATATTTTGTTCAGTTACTTTTGGTCTAAGTGTCAGTAGGAAATTAATATCAGTGTTAAAAAATAATTATTTTTACCCCCTATGAGGTTGATATTTCTTAAATTAATGAGATAAACGAATGGCGTAGAAAGAAATAAACACTTTATAGGCATTATTTCTTTCAGCACATAATACCGTTTCTATAGACGGTTTGTTTACATGGATAGGGCAGGACAGGGTTTCAGCAGACAAGAAGAGAAACGTTGTTTTAGCACGACAGCACGTACTTAGGGATCTATTTATTGTAGCAATATGAAACTAAGGATTACAGTAACTACTACTCGCACCACAGCGCAAAGCGAGGTATATTACCTACGTCACTAGTCGTGCCAATTATAAGTGAACAGTCAGTGTTGGTCGAAGTGATTCGCAAGCGCTCAAATACTATCCAATTTTGTTATGTAGGGCCTTCGGACAAAACCATACCGCAATTTAGAACACAAACAGCGCCATCTGTGGTTGGGTAGAGGAACTAATGCTACAGTACTTTAATTACTTAGAATTGAATATTATTTGTGTTGCGTTTGTTCTCTATTAAAAGCTGATTTTATGTAATCAACGACACCCGCAAAATTCTCTTTTAAATACTTTGCACGTGTCAGGCGTAGTTAAACAAAATTATATTTTTTAATTAAATGAATGATCTAGAAGGATCAAACCACTTTATAGGAATTATTTCTTTCCGCATTTGTACCGAGTCTATAAATGGTTTGTTTACATGTAGACCAAAGCCGAAATTATGTATACACATGTATTAGAATAAATAAAATATAGCAGCGCCATCAAGTGGCTAAAAGTGGTACTTTAATTGCTTAGAAGTAAATGTTATTTTTTGTTCCGTTGGTTCTCTATTAATACTGATTTTATGAAACCTACGTCATCCGCAAAATTCTGTTTTAAATATTTCACACCTGTTAGGGGTAGTTCAATAAAACTAGTATTCGAATTCAATAAACTAAATATAACAGCGCCATCTAGTAGCTCCTAGCTGTATTTTAACGAAGCTTCTTAACGAATTTTATTTTTCGTCACGGTTCTGATCGCATAATTATGATTTTATATAGCCTATGACACCCGCGCAAGGATGCCGAATCGAATGACACCTTGTTTAACAAAATCTGACCATTGGTTAAGGAGTTATGAGGGAACATAGAATCGGACATACTTACATACATACATACATACATACATACATACATACATACATACATACATACATACATACATACATACATACATACATACATACATACATACGAACTAAACACATTACCCTCCTTTTGGGCTTCGCTGCAGTCGGGTAAAAAATGACGTACAAGACTGACGTGGCGGCGTTTTTCCGCGGGTTCTAGCAGTTCGGCTTCGGAACAGATCTGACTAAATAACATAACATTTACATACAGGCACATACATTGCTTCTGGCCCCACACTAGGATACCCTGTGTCGTGGGAACCAGAAACAGCGACATCACAAACATGTAAACATAAAAAACCTGGGGTTTTTTTTTTGTCCCCAGCCGGGATTCGAACCCGGGACCTCTTGCATGGTAGGCAGATGCGCTACCGCTACGCCACAGAGGTCTTCTTGGTACACTTGCATACTTCTAATTACACCAACAATCAACATGTTTTAAAATCTTAGTTTGTGAATAAAAAAATATTAATTTTACAACTCTAAAGAGTTACTTCAACGTACAATTTATTCTGCTATCTTTATGTGGTTTCCTATAAAATTGTAGAGCAAACCCTCAAAGAATCATCATCATCGATGTGTTATTTAAAACATGATTTCTCGAAAACACATCTCCAAAACAATTAAAATTTTCTGTGTTAACGTCTTTCCTTTTACCACAGATTATTTAAAGAGCCTCTGATGAGTGTTTTAAGAAATAGTGTTATGATAAATAACACTCAATAAGTTTAAGCTGTAAACCTGTTTTTAAGTACAAGTTCTAGTGAGACCCCGACATTCTAGATGTTTGTAGCAAGCTGTACGGTAGGTAAAAAACTTCAGACACAAGTATTTCCTCACGATGTTTTCCTTCACGGTTAGTGAGTGGTATGGCTACTATAACTTCACAAATGTACGTAACTTAGAAAACAAAGTCATTGGTACATACCGGGATTCGAACCCACGTCCTCCAGATTGAGAAGCCGGTGTTCTACCCCGCCGCTACCAACCCCCGCAGTTTTAAGTACATTTAAATATACACCCTTTTACGTTGCATCATAGCTTTAGATTTTATCTCAAACAGCCTCATAGACCTCAAAGAAACTGCTCCTTACCTTGTTAAAAATCTATGTTACTTCTTTCGCAGGTCAAGATGCACTGAACGAGTACCTGAAAACCAAATGCGTCACAATAGAGTACTAAGAACTAATAAAACCATGTACATAATGTCTATGTATACCTAATGTATGTATTTCCATAGTTGATAAACTTGTTTTAAAACCTGACCAAAAAATTTATGAGCAAAGTGAATAAAATATTTTTTTAAGTTTTAATATTGTTGTTTAATGTTGGTTTTAAATTTTCAAGTAAGTCCTACTATAGTATTAATAAGGTGAATGTTTGTAAGGATGTTTGGGTGATGGTACTCAAATCACGCAATAACGGCTGAACACGAAACTTGGCCAGCGTCAGAATGACCTGTCACTAAACGTGTTATCGTCGGAAATTGTGATGATTAGTTACTGCCCTATTGCTTCTATTTGCTTCCTCTAAGTAGAGAAATTCTTCCATCATATTTTAGAAGAGAAACAACATTTAAGGGTGACCTTACATCCTGACGTCAGGTTGACCTTATCACCAAACATGGAATCACTGAATATCTCACCAGGCAGCAATTACTGCTCATTTGCTTCCTTCATATTTTTAAAACCCGTAGCTATTGGAAACCAAAATATCAACATAGTTTAGATCCAGCGCCTGAAAGAATGAAAAGAGCAACGACGCTCAGACTTAAAATTGCTATGGCAATATACTCAGGCATCTTCTTCTTCAGGCAGTATAGATGAGTAGAGTACAGCATTATGTAGTCAACTCAGGCATATATATATATAAATAAAGTGAATCCCAATAAAAACATTCTTAAGGCGGAGTTAAAGCCGGTTCATTAGAAGATTTCCCGTTACAAACCGGCTTTGGCTGAGTGTCCTAAGATAGTTTTAGTGCAATCGACTTTTTATAACCAAGACCGTTACCGTCTTATTCATAAAAACGCGATTCCTTAAAAACTTCTCAGACGTAGTAGTGTTTGGTAAAAAGAGAAACGTAACCACGGATTAAATACACTGCCTCTAAGAAGTGCTTTAAGAATTCTAGTTTTTGTAAACAACTCTGATAATATGGTCTTGTATTATCTATAACACTCCACAAATGCTGTCAACTAATTTGTCGTACGGATAAGGGCCATCTTAAACTGCGTTTTAAGTAATTGTGTGTTTATAAATAAGACCGCTACTGTGGAGATTCTACAAAGAAAAGACTTAACTATAGATTAAATAAACTGCCTCTCAGAAATGTTTTAATAAATACGACCCCTACGGCCTGTGGTGGTGACATTACAATGAAAGGACGTAGCCACAGATGAGATAAACTGCCTCTAAGGGATGCTTTATGGCATCGTGTTTTAATAAGGCTGCTAGTGTTTAGCCAGCATCATGATTTTCGTAAACAAAACGGCCACGAGCATAACAGCGTAGAGCGCGACTATCCCAACGTTGCACCGATTATAGGAACTCTCGTTGAATCCCTTCTCCATGGCAATGGGGATGGCGTACAAGTTGTGCTTCTTTGTCAGCCTTTCCCTGCAATACAACATTTGCATAAGATAAACACTGCTCTGAGCACTCGTGGCCTAGTCGAACCGAGTGATTGGAATCAATCACTCGAGTTAAGCAACAACAGGCGCGGTCAGGTGCTGGATGGTTGACCGTCCCGTTACTACCGCTCTAGTGGCATTTTTCCGAGCGCTTCCATGCTTCGCAAGGCACGTTAAGCCGTGCTGGCTGTCATGTAATGGCAGTCGTTAAGCCATGTCAGAGGCCTTATGGACGGCTTGATAACTTCTGACAGTAAGGCCCGCCACTGTCTTACAAACCTCCACCAACTCGGACTTGGCCACCGTAGTGGAGTATGGCCTAACCTTCATGTGATGCAGGAAGAGACCCGTGCCCCAGCAGTAGGGACATACAAGGGTTGATATCGACCGCAGTCCTAGGGCAAACTGTGCCATTTGATTGTAATGAGTATACTTGTATAATCTCTTAAGTTCTCATAATCTTAGGTACCGTCTTACTAAAATAAATAGACAGGTGTTGAGTAGGCATATAAGTGTTTAAAAATATGTTTACCACATATTCAAGCTATTTTTGCTAAACAAGAATTTTCGTGTGTTATATAGGTACCATACTTATCTATGGTCTTACCGTGGTCCACGTGGTCTTACCCATCATAAAACATAGGTCTGTTAGCTTTTAGAATAAGTATAGATAGATAGATAGATAGAGAACTCTTTATTGTACATAAAAAAGGAAATTACACAGATATTTCTTAACCTAAGAGTACAGACGGCGGCCTTATCACTAAAAGTGATCTCTTCCAGACAACATTTGGATGGACTGGAGCAATATATTGGAGATAAGGAAGTGGAATATACCTCGGGCTCTAGAGTAGGTAGGCTTCGGTTTTCGCCAATTTTCGCCGGTTTTCGTACTGATGATCGAGTTCTGATTTTAAAATTAAGTGTCATATTATTTCCGATATTAGTTTCGATATTTCTATTACACGAATATTCATCCGATAGTAGCCGAGGTATATTCTAAAAGCTAACAGACTATATTGTGGTAAACATGTTTTGAAACACTTGGCTACTACACCTGTCTAAATTGTAGTAAGACGTTGAATTTTTAAACATGTAGCCTGAAATAGCCGGAATAAATATTTAAATAATTATGCTGTAGTTTCCTACGCAGATAGTTAGGAAGAATTTGTTAAAATTATCTCAGTTTATCTTACAAGTACTTGTACATATGAAAACTTTTTTTATACAACTTTGATAAAATGACAGAATTTAACAATATAGGTACCTACCACGTACCTACTATAAAGTAAAGTTGCGAAGGATGAGATAAAAACGTTTATACGATGCCTCAGCTAGTGAGGCAATCAGCCTACTCGCAAACGAGCAACACACGTGGTTATACTATACATACTTATTTACATCTTTTTAGGAGTGTCTCTTATTACTGCTTTTGTTGTGTGTACATTCTTTACACCGTAAAATCTAAGCTCAATTTTGTTTTGTTTTTTTTAATTTTAATCTAAGCTCAATTTTGTTTTGTTGTAATTCTCAATTGAATTTTGTTTTTGATATAGTATTACATAATTGCGCCATAGTTTTTAACTTCAACCTAAATACCAAAGTCTATTTCACTTTATTATTTAAAAAAATCGTAAGTAATACCATTTCAATCGATTTCGAACCTATCTCGTAATATCGGAGGAGCGAAGAGATTCGATTTACGACGAACGCGGGCACATCCCTAGATGAGTCATGTTTTCGATTAGTACGAGTTCCCATAGACCAAAGAAGCTTCGTGGCGAGGACTTTAACTGTATTGAAATATGAACCGAAATCGTTTAACTCGCTGTTCTTTTTGTAGGTATATCGGTATATCGCGACAACAAATAGCGAACGTCTGACTTCATTCTTCCTTTTTGCTGCTGATTGACGCTTGTCTTCTAAACTACAATCTACTTAAATAAAGTTTACGCTGTGGAAGTATTTCCTAGGTAAGTCTACTATTTAATCACAACAATTACCTACATAATCCAAGTTAAATAAAACTTGAAGGTCACGCATGCAGTAAGATACAATGCGTGTTTTAGTGGCTAGCCGGCAAGCTAAATCTAGGCGTTTCCAGTCCTACCTATTACCATTCTATTCTATTAATGACTTTAGGCTTATTTAAGTTACATAGCCAAATAATGTCCCAGCCATTTGAATTTTGATGCAGAAATATACCTAAGCTTGCTAATTCCTGCAATACCTACACACTTTAATTGTGGGTGTGTTATGGCCTTAATTCTATTTGCGCCATTTAATTTACCTACGCTTTGGCTCCTTTAGTTATAATAAAAATCGGCCAAGTGCGTGTCGGACTTGCGCTCCGAGGGTTCCGTACACAGTCTTAGGTAGGTACTTACATATTATTACTGGTTTTAGAATTGGGTCTCGCAGTTTTTTTCAGAGCCTTTTCCGAGCTTCAAAGATTTTTTTCAATTATTTAATGACACATGTATTATTTTCAGATTGTTTACAGTATTATTTTGTAGTATAAGACGATATTACTTGCCAAATTTCATAGTTCAAAGTCAACGGGATCCTATTTAGATCCTCTTAAGTGGCGAAAAATACGTACTTTTGCAGCGTAAACAGACTTAACTCTATTTTGCAGAAAATTGTTTTTTCCACAACTTCAAGGGACTGTAGACAAGACATAGGGTTTAGATTTTAACTCTTTACCTCCATGCGTTTTCCGATAAAGGGTCTCGACAGACAGACGGACGGACGGGGAAAAAGTGATCCGTTTTTTCTTACGAAACGAAACGAAACCGTGAAAATGGAAGAAATTAAAAAATGGCACGGATAGCCAGAGGTTGCGGGTTCGAATCCCGGCATGGGTGAAATTTTTAGCCTCTAAATAGGTTTTTAAATTTGTTCCTTAGCACGGGTTAGTGCATTAAAATAAAAATAGTATAATGGAAGAAATTAACTCAATATTCAATATATTTATTTAGAGCAAAGAAAAACTAAAATATTAGTTCACCGAAAACTATCAATGTAATTTCAAATTCTGCTCTTTTTACCAAGCAATACGTCATGTCTGTTATTTTCTTGTACCTACATGTACACATACAATCTATTTATTCTTACTGTCCAATTTAGTAAACAAGATTCTACCCTTAAACTGTAACTTTTCACTCCAAAACTGCCATATTTCCATAAATGAAGTAACTTGGAACACTCTTTTAGATAACACGCTGCCAATTTTATAAACATAGTTCATGATAATTCAAGAATTTGCGAGAAAATGTCTAGTTTAGGCATCTACTTAATCTCAATTTTAAGGTTAGAATCTTGTTAACTAAATTGGACAAGTAAGAATAAATAGACTGTAACCATATGCAGCTTGTTCCGTAGTCTCTATGGTTTTACTATGATGGCGCAAACCTACCAACGTTTTCAATCAAATCACATAATGATAATGCGTAAACTACAAGCATTGATTATAATTATATTTTCATACTTTTGTTTATCTACAGCTCATCGATATGGCACCGCTAGTGCTCGAAGGCGATACGCTGGGGAAACGGCAGCAGCACTTTAACAAACAAGTCAATGATGCGTTGGCAAAGAAGCTGTCTTTTGAAGAAATCAAAACCCAAGGAGAAAAATCTGATGTCGATAGACTGTTCAAGATTGACCTCGCCAGTAAGAACAGGATCGTCGACTATATCCTCGAGACTTTGAAGTCCGACGACATGCTTTATGTTTCCCGGGCTATTAAGCAAAGCACTTGGTTGATCACCGATCAACAGTACGCTCACATTGTGAACCCGCAGCACTTGAATGATGTCCTCTTCCCTGAAATGACTGCAAAGGCGTCCTGCAAGTTTATGTTGCATGTCAGGTTAAACTTGAAAGACGAAGGCAGAATTGAACAGTTTTACAAGTACTATGAAGGCAAAGATCTTTCTACAAGCGCCCTTAAGTGGCTGCCCCACTGCTCTCTTGAATTTATTAAAGAGGTCGTGGAAAAAAAGATTCACGACATAGACAAAGATCTATTCAAGCGCTTGTGCGAACGCTCAATAGATGTCCTTGAATTATTTGTTGAAAAAAGCAAGCGCAATAGGAAAAATCGGGATTACACTGAATCCGTGATGTTCCTTATGAAAACGGATGTTGAGAAATATCTGAATATCGTTGAAAAAATTATGGACGGTTGGAATTGTCATTTTAAGTTTGGACCCAAGTATACGGAATTAATTCTGAAAAAATGTCCGGAAAGAATCATGGACCAGTTTGATAAATACGCTTTTAGCATAGACCCTGCCAGCCTCGGAAAACATTTAGGAGTGGCAAAAGCGCAGGAGTTTTTGTTAAAGCACGTTAAAAATGACAAAATCGCATCATGGTACACCTATGATAACATCGCAAAGTTCGTTGGAGGCATGCCGAGAGATGAAAAATTTGAATTTATCAAAAAAGTGTTTATCGACAAAACAGCTGAAAAATCTAACGACGATCATGAAACCCTACAGGGCCTACAGGATGCAGTACCATACATGGCACCCGAGTCCTCTTCGTTCAGAAGTATTTGCGTCAAAAGGCGTTACGTAGCTCTAAAACCACCAAGACCTTCTAACAAAAACATATACCAGTGGTATAAACATGCTCCTTTCAGTATCGCTTTTCCAGAGCTGAAAAAACTTATACGCGCGGAATCCTCGCCCGATGAGAGGACTGCCATGATGTCTGTGATGCTCATCGCGGCTGGTTCTAACATGAAGAATGTTGAGGCTGTGCTACAGTATTATCACGATCGGCACATCAATGAGCCGTTTAAATTCAAAGTGCAGTTTGTCGATCACCTGTTGGCCTCAACAAAAGCGCATAGTTTTGAGGAGAAGTCTTGGAAATTGCTAGACGAACTTTTCCACAGTATGGAAGTTTACATCGAGTCTGACAACAGAGTGACTAAATGTATCAACAACATCATCTTGTACAAAGTTTTGCACGATGAAAGCATCCCTGAAGCTGTTGAGAAAAAGTTTGTCTTCAATAGTTTCAAAGAATCAATAAAAAAGTTGAACCAACAGGAAAAAGAAAAAATGTTCAAATATCTAAACAATTACATCGATCAAAAATTTAAGGAACTGGTTATCACAAATCAGGACGAGTTTGACACAGCTATTTCGTTGGTTCACGACCTATTCAATTTCTTACTTGACTGGAACAAAGAGCTCATAGATAATCCAGTGCTGCTGCAGAAAGTAAAAGAAATTATTTCAATGAAAAAAGAAAAGTCATGGACAGGTGACATTGCCAGCCTATTTGACAAGAAAAAATCTTGGAGGAAACATCTGTTCGAGGAGTCGCTGTTATTGTCGCCGTCAGAAGAAAGCTGCTTGAGCGCTCTCAAACACGACCCGGATCTGCTCAAACGTTATGCCTCTGAAATTGACGCCCTGCGCTATGACGACAATGTCTCCCTGAAGAAACTTCTGAGCAAGCTCAGGATCTACTGGCCGGAGTCGCTCAGCAACGAGTGGGCCAGCGCGTACCAAAATAAACTGGAACAGACAAGCGGCCACAAGGCCGGTATTCGTGCGTTGTGTGCGCTGCTGCCGCCTGATGTGCTCCTGCCTATCATCAAGAAGTACGCACCCGAAAACCACAAAATAGTCTGGAGCGAAGTCGATCAACTGGAGATCAGTCTGCAGAAAAACATCGCCAAGACTATGCACACGGCCCGTCCGCAGCCGCCGCCTGAAGCGATCCTATCATACGCTAAGGGCGACTATCTGCAGTTCGCGCTACCCTCGTTTTCTGCGATCTTCTACAACCTGAGCGCCGTGCGTTGTCGTCAGCACTTCCCTCAGTTACTAAACGCGCCTGTCTCTGTGCAAAAGCATGGCATACGTCTCGCTTCCTCCAAAATGACATTTCAAGAGTTAAAGGAAACGCTTACCAAAACGTGGACCTCCACCAAGAACTCCTCTATCAGGACAGTAATTTTCCAACTCACCCATGATCTTCTATGTCGCGAGAAGTCACCAGCCAATGCTGAAGCCTTGTGGCAATTGCTAGAAATGTTGATAGACAACTTGTCTCATGAAGAAAATAAAATTATTTACACTTTGATGGGTAAAGCTTCTCCGATACCTGTGATCATCCGACCTAAGTACTTGGTGAAGTGTTACAAGTTTCTGAAAACACTGCCAGCAAAATTCGAATGCAAAGACGAGGTAGAAAGCTTAGTCTGTTACACGTGCGATATAATGGATAAAATTGATCCGGCTTTCATAAAAGAAATAATTATGGAACATTTTGAACAATTCTATGTTAAAGATAAGTGCAAAATAAGCTGTCACAGTATTTACAATAATGTGATCGCGTCGTACCTTATCTGGGCGCGAACTGAAGAAACCCAAAACGAAAGGTATGAAAAAGTATTCGTTCCAATAATGAACTATGCCTTCCAACACTGGAATGAAATACACGAAAAACGTCACGTGGTCAGGAATGCTTTCAATGACTTGATTAACTCTTTGTTCGCAACGTACACCACTAACGCATTTAAAACAGAAATTGAAGTGCCTGTACGGCTGTTCAAGAATATTCTCAAAAAAATGGAGGAGATGATACCGCTAGTTAAAAATTATAAGATCTTAAGAATTTGGCAAATGAAAGTAGCTTTTGTGTATTATTCTGCTGAAGCAAGATCAAAAATGGATCTTACTAAATTTACAAAACCCGATGAAGATGACGAAGCAGATATTGGTGGCAATGGAGAAAAAGACCAATGGAAAGAGTTGTGCACCTTAATTGTCCCAGACTTTGGTGCTCAGTGTATTCGCTATCTGAAAGAAGACGTTACAACTTCCCCTATATTTTACATACCTTTTGAAGACGCTTTGACTGATGTGATAAATTCAATTAATTTCAATCAACAGCTGCAACATGCTTTGTATGACGTCTTCTTAGCTGATCCGGAGTTCATCTTTGGCTACTTAGTTGTACTAAGAAATATGCCAAATTATTGTTACGACGAAGCCGATAAAAAAGCTTTGGGTAATTTTTTGGAGAAAATCAAAGCTCATCCATCTGTTGTTGTACAGATGCAATATAATATTAAGTTTTTTGATTACAATGAGTATTAGAGCATAAAACATGAAGTTCATGATAACCTATATTGATCTTAAAATTAACAACACCTACTTATGTGTGAATTACTAAAATTAGCCAAAAGCATAGTCTTTTTAATACGTTTATGACGTTCACTAGTTCTATATCACATGACAATAATGTGACGTTCACATTATTGTCATGTGATAAAAATATATTATTACGGTAATCTTTATAAAAACACGATTTCTCTAAAAAAGTCAAAGGTAAAATGAAATTGTAAACGTAAAAGCCCTCAATGTGTTTATTGTGTCAGTGTCAATTGACTGTCTTAATCAGCGTTTTTCGAGTGCAGGTATTACGGAATCGTGTTTTTTTAAATGTATACAAAAATACGTCTATGTAAATCGTTAGATTATACCTACAAAAATAAAGGATTGTCACCTGTAAAGTTTACCTTAAAAAACGTATATTATAAAACCTGACTTAATATTCATTGGAGTCGCAACCGATGACAATAATGCGCCTTTTCCCTTGATCTTACTGCTTGTGTTTAACCCAAAATGGCCTAACATATACGTTTGTTATGTAAGGTGCTTTTTATGTCTACGCATCACCTAATTATACTATGTGTACGACTTGTTAACTGAATAAAATCTACTAACAAAAATCGTGTTTCTTGAACACCCTGCCAAGCACGATGTTGTTTTATAAAAACATATCGGGCACGTATCAGAAGCTTCTAAATGGTATGTGGTAAAGGGGAAAAACGTTACAGTTTATATAAACTGTTTTAAGAGGAATTGATTTTTTATAAATAAGACCGTAGATTTCTCGAACACCTTGTACCTATATCCGGAGTCCGACCGCGCCTACCTGTACGTGTTATTGATAATCTCATAATAATGCGAAAGTTTGTGAGTGTGTATGTTTGTTACTTCTTCATGTCTAAACGGCTTGAGCGATTTTAATAAAATTTGGTATGGAGTTAGCTGACACCCACATAGCATATAGGCTACGTTTTACTGCGGGAAAATATCTTATTCCCATGGGGAAATCGATAAACCGCGGGGCACAGCTAGTTATAATATGAATCCTAAAACAAAATAACCGCTAGATGGCGCATTAGCGAAAACATTGCCTACGTATAACTCCGTTTTATAAATTACTTAAATAATAGATAAATGTAATAAAATGTTATTATTTCAAATTGAAGTGATAAATAATAAGTTCAACTGTGTGTGGAATTGAAATTCTGTGTGATTTCGTTCAAATAGTGCAAAATCGTATATGAAACAGTTATAAAGTGGCAAAACATAAATAGCAAAAAAAAAACCACAGCAGCTAATATAAACATAAACAAAGTGTTTGTGCCTCTATCTCATACCTTGATACTGGTTTGGAATACGTAAATAATTAGTGAAGTAACAGCAAATCTAGTGAAGTGGAAAGTTACACGTATCAGAATTCCGTTACATCGACATGTAAAAATACCTACATACTAAGATTTATTGAGTCCAGTTATCATATCAACGCCATCTAGTGATCACGCTAAGTTAGCGACACCTGTCGGCAATCACCTAAACTGACACATACGCCTTACTTACAACAGTTCAATTAATCATCAATCTGCAGTAATATAACATTGCCACACGCAGCAACCACAAGATGGCGCTCACATGCGATAAATGTAAAACAAAAATACCAGATAAAGAATACCTCACCTGTTCGGCTTGCAAGAAGAGCTTTCACTTAGACTGTGTGTCGGTATCGGAGAAACTGTTTAGGTTAAAGACTAAAAATAGCAAGGCACGGTGGGAATGCAAATACTGCATAACTAAAACACGTCAGACGCATAGCAACAATCTCACGCAAAAAAGGCGAAAAGCAAGCCCAAAAGAAGATTCATCTATTGCCTCTTCACTATATGAGGGAGACACTATCAACAGTACGCAACCGTCAGTCAACGAAACCCTGAATAGAAGCTGCCCTGAAGGTGCCACACAGATCAGAGAGAACGCTAAAGAACAGGTAGAGTTCCTAAATGACAGAATCTCTCAACTGGAAACAAAGCTGGAAAGCGCAGATGCAGAGATTGAGAGACTAGTGGCTGAAAACTACGCTCTGAATGAAACAATATCGAAGCGTGACGCCCGAATAAACCAACTACTCCGTATATGCCGATCAACACCTCAGCGAAGAAGCTGTAATAGCAGAGAAGAATCCACACCAGTTGAAGATACACCATCTAAGCCCGAGTCATCTAACTCCAACTTCAGCACGCCGAAACAAGCATCTACGTGCAATAAAAATAAGGAGCTTAACTCTGCATCGCCGCAAAATATTAAGAGTTTACCTATAACAAGTACCAGTAGCCAAGTCCACCCCCGTCACCACTCAGGGCCGAATGCAGGCTGTACAGCGTTATACAGCGCGTCACAAATGCACAATGACCTCGCGTCAACTTTATCACATGAAACGAAAAGCCAAAGCCTGCGTATTAATACAAGGAAGAAACCTGATGTGACCAAGCCAGTGATATCTTATGCAGCAGAGATCCACGAAAGAAAGAAGAGAAACAAAATATGTATGCTAAGCACAGATATATACAATGAAACCCTAAAAATTGCACAGACTAATTTCGGGGAGACACATGAGATATGCCACTATTTATTGCCTAACAGAGGTATTGTGAATCTTATTAAAGGAGTAGAGACCAAAGTAGAAGATTTTTGCAACGAAGATTACGTTATTATACTTATAGGGGGTGAAGACTTCAAATACACGGACAACTACCAAGAGTTAATTATATCCATCAGGGAAATACTACTAAAAATTACTCACACAAATGTCTTAGTATGCCTCCCAACTTACAAACAAGGAATAAAAAAACAAGATTTATTCAACTCAAGAATAGAGATATTTAATAATCTACTCTATTTAGATATTATGACGCATGAGCAAGCATATATTGTAGACACTAACTTGAACTTGAAATACGATCATACCATGTTTCACACAAGAAACGGAGCACTAAATAAGAACGGCTTAAAGCAGATATTCCAAGACATAAAAAAAACAATTGGCATCATAAATGACTGGTCCTGTACTCATTACGAAAGCGACTACTCTCATGAGTCAGAGCTTTTAAATACAAGTTTAAATAGAGAAGAATTTTTTCGAGCCGACGCGAGCAACACATTTTAACATACTATACCAAAATATAAGAAGTGTGAAGAACAAGCGCCACTTATTAGAAGCAGCCACAGACGAATATTCTAATATTCAGTCCATATGTATTATAGAAACATGGATTACAACAGCAAAAAAAGATTTATTGCAGATCGAAGGATTTAAGTTGGTAACGAGCTACTGTCGTTCTGAGCGAGAAGGGGGAGGGGTTTGCATTATGCTAAAGGAAAATTTAGACTATATGGAACGTTTGGATATCTTAAATATGGCTATAGAATCTATTTTTGAGATCTGTGCAGTAGAATTACCAAAAATAAATGTATTATTAATAGCGTTGTATTGGCCTGATAATAAAAGGTATCGAAATATATTTTATGAATCACTCAGAAATTTACTAACGCTTATTACGATCAAAGATAAAACAAAAAATATTATCATAGGCGGTGATTTAAATGTTAACGTATTAAAACAAAACAATTTGTCATCGGATTTACTAAATGTCATGAAAAGTTTCAACTTTACACAGGAAGTACGAGAACCAACTAGAGTAACGCAAAATACTTCCTCGTGTTTAGACCTAGTTTTCAGCAACGTACATAATCCGAAGAAAAAAGTGTCTGTAAAAGTAAAGGACTTTGGTTTCTCTGATCACAAAGGAATTTTAGTACGTTTACCAATTAATACTCAAAATAAAAAGGAAAATTGGTTCACTTACGAAAGAATATTTTCTGAGCAAAATATTAATCGGTTTAAATTAGAAATTGGTAAAGTTGATTGGAATAATATACTGCATAGTAATGAATCTCCTAATAAAAGTTACAACTTATTCCACAAAAATATAACAGACATTCTAGAAAACACTATCCCAAAAACCAAAATTAAAATTAAAAATAGAACAAAAAACACATGGATAACCAAAGGCATTCGAATATCTTGCAAAACTAAACGATTACTTAAACTATTTATTTCACAAACAAATAATCCTATATTGAATAATTATTACAAAAATTATGAAAAACTGTTAAAGAAGAGCGTAGCGAAAGCAAAAAAAATTTACTTTAAAAATAAAGTCATGAAGTCCAGCAATATAATAAAAGCAATGTGGCAAGTAGTTAAAATACGCACTAATAAAAATAAGCAAAGAGACAGAAAAAATATAACGTTAGATATCAATAATCAACTATGTGAGGACCCACTTCAAATTGCGAACTATTTTAATGACTTCTTTGCATCTGTGGGTGCTCCTGAACAAGGCGCAAGCCCTCCATCCGGCCATCAGGTGCTCTCCCCCACAGGAAATTCAGTATTTCTTTGTCCTACCGACGCAAATGAAATTTCCTCTTTAATACGAAAAATGAAAAATAAGCAAAGCTGTGGATACGATGAAATACCGCCCACACTTTTAAAAAAATGCGCTCCTGAGTTGGCACAGCCTCTATCTCTCATTATCAACCAATCGTTTACACAAGGGATTGTTCCTGATCTTTTAAAAATAGCAATCGTAAAACCCTTACACAAAAATGATAGCCGCCGTGATTGCAACAACTATCGTCCCATTGCACTGCTTCCCACATTCTCTAAAATATTAGAGTCAGCTATGTACAATCGAATATACTCCTTTTGCGAAAAATTCAATATACTAAGTGACTATCAATATGGATTTCGTAAAGGACGATCAACTTCATCAGCAGTAACTGCATATGTCAACGAAATACTAACAGTACTAAAGAACAAAAAACACGCGATCGGCATCCTCCTAGATATGAGTAAAGCATACGATAGAGTCCTATACAAACCACTTTTAAAAAAACTTTACGGTATAGGAGTGAGAGGCATGTCGTACAAGTGGTTTGAGTCTTACTTAAACGGTCGGACCCAATATGTAGATATCGAAGATTTTGACTCTTCCACTGGACAGATTAGCAAAAAAAGATCTAATAAAATTCACCTTAGTAAATCTATCCCTCAAGGCAGCGTGATAGGAACTTTACTTTTCTTAATATACATTAATGATTTACCAAATATTATCGACATTTCATGTATACTGTTCGCAGATGACATATCTCTTATTTTCCCTTGTCAGAACGTAGAAGAAATTAATCAAACGTTAAATTCAAATTTAAATAAACTAGAGACTTGGCTAAACAGTCACAATCTTAAAATTAACTATCAAAAAACCAAACTAATGCAATTTAAACCATACCAGAGGCGCCCCTTAGATGTACAGTATCAATATAACGGAACTACTATAGAGCTAGTAGACTCACACTGCCTGCTAGGAATAATATTAGACACCAATCTAAATTGGAAAAGTCACATATCGAAAGTAGCCAGTAAACTTTCGAGCTTCGTGTACGCGTTATCAGAGCTAAAAAGGACAACAGACCTGAAAACTACTTCGTGCGCATACCATGCCTACGCACAAGCCTGGCTCCGTTACGGAATAATGCTTTGGGGAAATAGTACAGATGCTAATAAGCTTTTTACCCTTCAGAAGAAGTGTATACGAATTCTTGCGAATATAGATTCAATGACGAGCTGTAGAAAATTCTTTATTCAATACGAAATCCTAACTGTAACATCGTTATACATTTTTGAACTGTGCATCTTCGTTAGAAATAACACAAAATTGTTCCCTCCACATGTAAGACCCGAAAACTTAAGACCTAAAAAATGCTTAGCCACAAGTACAGCGAAATTAGAAATGGTCAACTCCGGTCCTCTCACAATGGCAGCAAAAGTTTTTAACTCCTTACCAACGCAAATAAAAGACATAAATAGAAATAAACTATTTAAAAATGCACTTAATAAGTACCTGGTCCAAAAATGCTATTATTCACTACATGAGTTTTTCGAGTGATTCAAATATACGTTGCCGAGGCCAACATAAATAATGTATTTTGATATTCACACTGTTTTTTGCCTAAATGTACATACATAATACTCTAACAATATTATAATATATGATGATAATGTTTCTGCATGAAGATACTGGATAATATAGATGAATAATTTAAGGCTCAATGTTACACCTATTACGTTTAAATACTGTTGCTTTAATATGTTTTAATATTATTGTAGTGCCCTTACAGGGTGTCATGTACCTACTTTTAAAATTACAAATACGAACTGTAATGAGACATGACAATGCAATAAATGAATATGAATATGAATATGAATATGAAATATTTCTTCTTTTGCCAACTGACGGTTTAACAGTACATTAACAGATCGTGAGTGTTACGAGAAAGTGGGGGTTGGGGGTTAGTAATTTCAATTATCTTAAACTTTTGTGTCGTCTTTACGGTTTGCATTATACCTGTCAACAATGCACTGTATACTCATGGCTAAAGATAATTTTAAGAACTGAGGGTACTGGGCTTAAGAACTGTCCAGAGTTTTTGTGAGTAGAGCGTTAATGACTGTGTCATATCGACGTCGGATACTGTCGGGTAGTTCAACCTGGAGTATAGAGAAGTGATTGGAAGACGTCGTTATGTGTGTGAGACATAACAAAGTCAGAAATTCCATAACAACTTTTTGCGACGACTAACTTACCGATTACCAGATTTACCAGTCATTGTGACTGCTATTTTTGCAAGTAGAATTTGTGGCCCACTGTTTCTTTCTCAGGATTATTATGGTTTAGATACTTAAAGTGAAGCACTGAAAGCAAAAAAAAATGTTAAATGTAACATCGCAAAGCTAGATCGATTATTATTGTTTCAAATCTTACCTGGACAATAACTACTTAATGTTGAGTCGGGACATGGCCTTAGGTTATTTCCATCTAAAACAATTCTAGAAATAGTATTACTTTATACTCGAAGAAAACACTTTGTCTTTTACAACCAGTCTTGATATTAGTGCATAATAGGCAGTTTGATATCAACTCTTTGTATGTCCCCACTGCTGGGGAACGGGTCTCTTCCTGCATCGCAGGAAGAGGAAGATAATATGGTTCCTCCTGCTAATTCTCAGCAATACAGTGGTTGTTTAGTTCTTATTTTAGACATAAGTGATTTTAATTTTATATTTTCATTTAGTTTGTGTGGATTTTATATAGCCAATCGCACAACCACGACAAATCGTTTGGATCTTATAAGTTAAAATCTGACCAGTGGCGACCAAGAAATTAGTGAAGTTTGTCCAAACATTCAAGAAACCGAAAGTGAATATTATCGAAATTGATTAAGCACAATACATATTTTTAATGAAATGACTGCAGTTTTGTTTTTATAATGCTTGTAAGTGCAGAAAATTAACTAACACTGAGAAAAAGTCTGAGCCTGACAAAACCTTACTCTTTAATTTGTACACTTAGACATAGAACATTTAGACAAAGTATAAAAGGGAAAATAAAAACGGACTTTATTTTTATACATATATACGAGCACTTCATCATCTACCTACCCAAGACATAGGTTGACGTTGAGTTATAGTTAACAGTCGGCTGTCTCCCCGTCCAACTCCCGACGACTGGCGTGGAACAAATGAACGGACATGGACCAGACATACGGGAAAAGGAATAGGTACTAGGCAATATGGGAACTCAATAATCACTATATTATAATTGTACTCGTAATAACTGAATAGACCAGAGAAATAAATTGTTTTGCTGTGAATACAATATGAATTACAAATTTCTCATCACATAAGATTTTGAAAAAAAAATCTTTAGCGGTTACCACGTAGATAGAGTCCCTCTACGGGTTACCACTTCACAAATTCTTTTTAATCTGTGATACTTACATATATATATATTTAAAAAAAATCTTTTTTGAGAGAAGTTTACATCCAGCTTCTTGCAAGAAGTCTTCAGAAGTTCAACCTCTATGGTAGGCTTAGTAGTCACAAGAGGGCACATTATGTACCCACGAACGTGGTCAAATCAGTTCGACAAAATAGTTTGACTATGGTTTGACTATACTTTTTGGCATTTAGAATCTTATACAGGTAAGATCATTACTTTAATTTGACCACGAGGAACGAATTTTCCACGTGGTCAAATCAGTTTGACAAAATAGATTGACCACGTGGAAGAACCCCGGATATTTACATCCGTGTATATACCTACCTACCGAATTCTTGCTTCGTAATAGCCATAACAGTCGCCGTGCGTGACTGCATCAAGATAGATAAAACTGCTTCTCGCATAAAATTAAAGAAAAAAATGCCTATACTAAGAATATTCTGTATTGTACACCAGAGCACATGACATACAACGTGAAGATACAGAGTACAGTCAGAGAGGTGTGGTCGATAACCGAAACTATTTTGTCTGCCTGCCTTTTCCGACGTCGCCAAGGTATAACGTCTTAGTGTGTTCACATTGCCGTAGAGGAAAATAGATAAAAGTACTTAAATATGCAGGCGAAGGTGTAGCGCTTAAGATATTATAAAAAAATCGGTGTGACTTTGCAATAAATTTAATTTCACAACACACGCAGAATTTCTTGTGAAACCATCACGCGTCATAGTTTTTCGACCACGCACTCAACTTCAACCACTCCCTGCGTGCGCGCTGCCCCTTCGGCGTCGTCGGTGCGCTCACCCACTTCTCCAGCACTTCCGGCCTGCAACAAAGCAACTATAATCATGACAAAAATTGTGGTTAAAAGTGTACGACCACAATTTTTACGTAGTGGTTTCGTCTGCCATTACCTCGTATACTTATAGCATGAAACTGTATGAAGCAAGGATAGACAAAGAGAGTCGGGACTGTACTAGGCCAAGACTGGTAGCGTTTCAACGCAAATCGCGCTTTTGAGCCTACTCGTGCCTAAAATCCAGACTTTGCAGTACATTATTGTTAAATTCTGACATAGGAATCGTGTCATCTTGCTACCTTAGCAGAATTTGTCTTAGCTAGACCATAGTTTCATTTTGCTTCTCTGTCGCTAGCACATTCGAACGTTTTTATTCATTGAAAAAAAATTATAGTCACGTAGGTATAAATTATAGTTTTAAAGATAAAAAGTACCGGGAACCGGCGTGCGTGCATGCACTTATTAACGTTGATGAAGCGAAGGTGAGCTGTCAGGATCGTTGCAAATGGCAGTCCCTGGTCTCTGCCTACCTCTCTGGGATACAGGCGTTATGTTATATATGTAAAAAGTTCTGACAAATTCAAATGAGCCGACCAAATAGCCCTCAAATTTCAAGGTTATTGTGTTCAAAATTATGCTAAAATTAAATGCTAGTTTGATATACCTAACGAATGATTTCTCTAAGCCACTCCTTCCTTAGAGTCGTTTTATTTCATCTTTGGTTACGTTTTTCTCTTGTAAAATATCGACCACGTACCATTTTTATCAGCGTTTTTGAAGTGTCTGTTTTTATAAATAAGACTAATAGTACCTAAACGACAATTATAAGTAGTCAACGACTAAGAAAACACAAAAACTAGAATGGCAAATGAGAGGTTTGTACCAACTTGGTCCGGATGTCGAGCACGCTTAGGCTCTCGGACTTCTTCGGCTCGCCTGCCAATCGTTCCCCGGCCGGTGGCTCGTCGCGGTTGAGGTCGGAGTGTGGCGGCAGGGATTCCAGATGGCGCTTGTAGTAGTTTTCATACCTGGGACGGGGCCATACACAACGTTAGTTTATTTATTTAAGACCGCCAATGTTTTATGTTATAAGTAATATTTTACGATATAAGTAACATGATGTATGTAGTGTATATTGTTTATTTTTGTCGTGTTTGTGTTTCATGATTGTATTAGGATGTAACCTTACGTTCACCGAATCCTGCCAATAATGCTCCGTATGAAGTATAAACGATTTACGCGTAGTTGACGTACTAATGTAGCCCCGGCTGAGTCAGAGGCTAAGGAAGATAGGCTCATGCACGTCATGCATGTACTAATATAGCCCCGAATAAGTAAGGTGTGAACGATGCATGTACTAAAATAGCGCCGCGTAAGTAAGTGTAAACGAAGCATGTACTAAAATTGCGCCGCATGAGTAAGTGTAAACGAAGCATGTACTAAAATAATCCCGCATAAGTGTAAACGATGCACCTACTAATGTAGCCCCGAATAAGTAAGTGTAAAGGATGCATGCACTAAAATAGTCCCACATAATTAAGTGTAAGGAAGAAAGTACTAAAATAGCGCCGCAGAAGTGTAGACGATGCATGTGCTAGAAAATGCCCCGTATCAGTAAATGTAAACCACGCATGTACCTACTAATGAAAAATGTATCCCCGCATAAGTAAATGTAAACGATGCACGTACTAATGAGCCCCATGTGATGTACGCAAGTGCCAAGCCAATGTTCTAGATGCGTTGAAGAAACTTGTGGTATGCACACGCAGCCTTTCAATTTTTAAATGCCACTTGCTTTATTTCCACTAAAACGATATGTATCGTGTTTGCTATGCCCTCGTTTTAAAGACTGACTTTCTATGAAACGATTGTTCAGGAGTTGGCTCCTAGTTTGAATTGTAACGTTCATTAAGCCGCAGTTTCTGCGCTACTTTGAATGAAACCTTTCATTTAATTTCAATTAATTTCATAACGTTAGGCACTTACGTGTATTCGGGATTTAAAGTCATGTTATTCAAGAGAACTATTTTAGGTATTGAGATCTTCTGAATTTCCAAGTCCCATTTGTAGATTTCCTGAAAATAAAAGAAGTTATTAGCAAAGTCACCCAAACAGAACTCAAAAGGGTAATGTTATGTCGATTATACCTAGTCGACCTATTACAGTTAAAATAAACATACGCGTCGAATTGAGACTTGACAGCATCCTCCTTTTTTGGAGTCGGTTAAAAAGACAACTTCACTATTGATTTTTAACCGACTTAAAAAAAGAAGGCGGTTCCACACGCCGCTCCCTAGTGAAGCCATATCCGCATTTCATAAAAATATTTTTTATAGTTCATTATGTTGTTTATTGTTATTATTATTTTATTACAAGTCGATGTACAATACAAAGTCAATTAACCCACCGATTCATAAGTAGAAAGACGCTACGCGCTGTAAATCGAATTTTAATCGAAGTTTTAAATTCATGGCAGATGGCAGGTAGTTAGAGATTCATAATGAACCAGGAGATCGAAGACCTGATTTCCGTATCCCACATCGTGGGAGAATCGAAATCTGCCGAGTCCACTGGCTAATTAACTCAGATCCAGATGGAAAGACGAAATGGCCCACGACCTGTGCGGGCTCCAGGCCAGCGACTTGCAGCAGACCGCGCAGGTGAGGCCAAGACCCTTTCCGGTTCACTGAGCCAGCACAGTAAGTAGGTGGCGGGATTCCCTGGTACAGTACCTACACCTATAGCAGCGCTCTAAGTCAGCGGCCACACGGAAGTGATGTGACAAGAAAAAGACTTGTATGAAAACTCTTGCGTCTTTTCCGCGCCCCTTAGGCCGGTGGCGCAAGCTGGTGGTGTCTAACGCCGCCCGCCGCGTGCCTGTTTTATAGAGCTACAATCCACGGTAGATAACTTAAGATAACTCTGTGTACACTGCGTAGCTGAGTCTTAGTAAGTCTTAATCTGTATATTAATCGACTTTGCAATGTACATCGAATAGTCATAGTAAACGGAATGAAGGCCTTTGCAGGAGAGAATAGATAAGTACTTACAGACAAGCTTTTGGATTTTTTCGTACGAATAAAAGAGAGAATTGGGCATTTTATCATTTTAAAAACAGACATTTTTAGTGGTTGTTTCGAAGATTCAATTCAATTCTGTTTAACCAAAATTTACGAAGTAAACAATTAATATTTTGATTTGTTCCTTGCTTTTGTTTTCTTTCTAGATTTCCTAATCTGTGGTTTCTTACAGCCAGGCACGAAGGACCGTGAACTGGCCTCGATGCGTTAACTGGTACTATGGAGGTCAGTGGAGTACCCTAACTACACTAAAATTATTAATTAAATTCAAAATTCAATGCTAATTTTATAAAAATCTCGTGTCACGTGTTATCGAACTCTTCCGGTCGGTCCAATGGGTCAAGCCGTGTGGCTTGACCGATTGGCTTGTGTGACCGACGTGGCTTGCTTGACCGACCACCTACAATACGATTGTAGGCTTGTAGGTAGTTACCTTTTAGAGTCAGTTGCGTAGTCAGGCATCATATAGGCCAGGCGAAAATATCCAACCAGTTACACAATAAATAAGTATCTACTAAATGAAGTCGAGGGATCGATTCCCGTTGGAGGCCGCCGTACTTGAGGTGATACTCTAGGGTCCCTTACCCTTTAGGCACACAGAACCTTGTCTCCCTTAATCTGAGACAAAGGTGCGTATGAAGTAAAGTGTAAAGTGCGTTACTCAATGACTGCAACATCTTAAGCGACTGCAACTTGTAGTCGCTTAAGATATTGCAGTCATTGAGTTTAGGGCGTAGTTAACTACTTTTTTGTAATCCGATTACTAAACTACATGTAGTTATGATTACATGTAGTGAACTACAGTAATCAAACTCCATTATTAAGTGGTTGTTAATTTGATTGCTGTAATCATAACTACTTATGATTACTGATTAGCTGAGTTGTTAAAACTTATATTTTCGTTCGTTCGCACAATAGTAGCGAACTGACGTGCACAGTGTCAGACACAATCAAATGCACTACCCTGCATGCGTTGCAAAAAAAAACACATGTACCCGACATGCAGGGAGTATAAACTGCGCTCTAACTACCTACGTAGCAAACGACAAGTCAATACATGAACGACACCCGCGCCACGCCTTTGTTTTTTAATACGCAAGTTTATGTAGTTAAAAAAGTAATCTTGTAATCGTGATTGCAACTACAATTTGCAGTTGGTAATCAAAATGTTTAACTACTTATTCTGATTACTTCATGTAGTTTGTAATCGTCATTATCAACTACTTTATGTACTTAATCGTAGTTAGTAATTAGATATATTACATTTTGCCCCAGATTGCAAGTCGAGAATAAAGAAACTTTGGTTCGAATCTCGGCATGGGTGGAATTTTTAACCTCTAAATAGGTTATCATTTATAATTACATCCGGTTCCATCATGAATGCTTTAAAAACTAAAAAACACAGTTTTTTCCAACAAAAATACATTAGGACGCTGCGTGCAGCGTCCTAATGTAACAAGCGCGATCTGATCGCCACCGCTGCGTGCAGACGCTGCACCGGGACGCCGCGGCCAAACAGAGGACGCCTCGATGTGAACACGTCGCTACAAGTTCGTACGCAACAACTGATCGCTACCGCGCACGCCACCGCGGACGCGAGCTGGACGCGTTGGTTTGGCCAGGCCTTTAATCTTAACTTCTAAAAAAGTCTTGAATCGAATGAAGTGCGAATGAACTACAATTACGTACAGTACTCCAAAATTGATAATGCACATACAAATCTTCGTTGTTGGTCGTATTCCCGGAAACATCCGAATTATTTAAACGGAAGAACCCTAAACGATGCACTTGCATTTTGCACCTTGTTCGAACCAAATAAGAGTCAATATCATGTGTACACAATCGAAATTCATTCGGAGTGGTCGGCGGCGGCCGGGCGGCGGTCCAGCGTTGCCATTTGGCAACTTTGGTTGCCATTTTGGCAACATTTGACCCTTCGTGGCAACCTAATGGCAACCAAGCTCAAATGGCAACTTTTTGGCAACTTTTCGACTTGTCGCGCGATCATCAGTAAAAAATATCGAATATCTTTCGCAGATCAACTGAACGCATCGAATTGACCAAAATCAAAATCTTGAATGCATTTTTATTCCTAAATGAAAACAATACTTTTAGTTTGCAAACAAATTGTACCCTTATTTCTACACGCAAAAGGTCTATTTTGGTAAAGCTAGAGATAATAGTACATTACACAACTATGATAGGGTGGTAATACAAAGAAAGGCTGAGATCGCAGAAGTTTGCGGCCCGAGCTGCAAGCAGTGCAGTGCAAAGAAGTTTTTAAGTTGCTCAAAAAGTGGCGTATTACATACAGGGACGTTTAACGTGCGGGATGTGGGCTATTACACACGCGAGCTTTTTTTTACCTTTCCCGCACTCGTGCGTTTTCTTTCCCAACTGTCAAAATAATGTCTATTAAAAAGAAAAACCAACCATGAAGTTTTTACTAAAAAAAAAACATAGAAGTTTTTATGAGCTACTAATTTGTTTCAATATCAGATTTAATGAGTTAAGTTAGGTTTCATTTAATTTCATCTCATTAAATTTCATTTTCATTTCATATCTATAAAAAAAATCTACTGAAGACTTAGCTGTATGGGCATAGTTCCCTTTGCCTAGTAGAATGGGTGAAGAAAAAAAATCTGCTTATATTTTTTTACGGTTGGAGCCATTTTCCAAGTAATTTTTCTTTATTAAATTGCTTATTTTTTTCGCAACTGTATAAAAATAGTCGTTCATCAGTACACGTGCGGAACCGTCATTGCAACTTGTTCCGACTGTCAACCCTCGCCTTCGGCTGCGCCTCGGCTCGGGTAGACATTTGTCGGAACTCTTTGCAATGACAGCCTTTCCGCACTTGTAATGAAATATACTATTTTTTCGTGGTTTCTAATACTTTTGGTTTAAATGTATTGGTAAGTTCTCTTTTTATTGAAGTAGCCCAACCACCAATGGAACAAATCCAGACATTCCAAAAAAATTGCTTAGCATTTTATATTGAGCTGGTTGGTCAAATTATTAAAAGATTTGATTTCACAGACCCACTTTTTGAGGTGATCGAAAAAATCGTAGATCCACGAAAAGCTCAGGCGAACGATCATCAGGTTTTATATTATGTTATTGCACGTTTTCCAAACTTATCACCTCACATAAACATTCAAGAATTGCACACGGAATGGACGAGCCATGCGCTGTTGGACTCTGTTGATTGTGAAACAGAAAATGCCGAAGAGTATTGGAGAACCATATTTAAAATTAAAAATTCTTCAAATAGTAAAGCATTCCCCAATTTAATAAAAGTTGTGAACTTGCTTTTTGTGCTGCCTGCTCAAATGCCTGCGTGGAACGTATTTTCAGTCAGCTGAAACTTATAAAGACTGTTAACAGAAACCGTTTCAATACAAACACAATATCGTCATTAATGGCTGGGAAAACATCCGTTAAAGATGCAGTTACATTTGAGCCAACAAAAACCATGTTGGATAGGAAAATAAAATACTAACCACTAATTGAAGGTGCTGGAAAATTTATATTAATTTTTTTGCATGTTTTTGATATTGGATTTAAAATGCACAGGCACTTACACATATATATTTTTTTAAATTTTGAAAAACATCAGCTTCTAGATAAATGTGTTTGTGTGGTGAAAAAGGGTCTTTATTCCATTTTTGTCTTTTATTTTATATTTAATTATATTTTTATTTTTCAGAAAAAAATGGATTTAAATTTTTAAGGAAAACCGAATTTGTAAAATTAATTATTTATCAACCAAAAGGATTAACATTTTTGGAAAACAGGATAATTGGATTAAAATTTTTATCATAAACAGTACTCAATATGTATAAATATTTTTATAGTGATAAAATAAAAAAAAAATCATATGGCAACCTTTGGTTTGAGATGGCAACATTTGAACCTACAAATGGCAACCTGGGCTGAGTAGGCTCTGGCAACACTGCGGCGGTCAGTCGTCTCTAAGTTTTGGCGCCGACAGTAGGATGTTATTGGGCATTCTGGACCAGCTTCCATTCGTTTGAGCTCACGACGCACCGCGCCGGTTGGCGCGGCTTGTCGTTCACTCAAACTCATTACATCTGTTCCAGAATACCCAATAATATTGATTGATTCTGAATTTTACTTGCGGCTGGAAATGAAATGATGTTAGTAACACAGATAAATACTGAAGTTTAATCGTGATGATCGCATTTCAGTAATGAGGACATCACTGGTAACATATTTCTCCAAAAATGAAATTTGTTAAACAACCTACATCACTAAATCTTGAGAATATTGATGTAGGATCTGAAAAAAATACATATCGTCACGGAAAGCTTTTACCAAACACCATCCGTTGTATAGTTTGCGGACCGTCTAACTGCGGAAAAACAAACTTAGTCCTTGGGTTACTTTTACATCCTAATGGTTTACATTTCCGTAACGTGTACGTTTATTCGAAAACGTTGTATCAACCAAAATACATATTTTTAGAGAAGGTAATGAATCTCGTTCCAGGAATACGTTATTATAAATATCGCGATAACAAAGAAGTCTTAAATCCAAGCTTAGCGTCTCAAAATTCTGTCATTATTTTCGACGATGTTGCCTGTGAAAATCAAAATAACATTCGTGATTACTTTGCCATGGGTAGACATAAAAATATAGACTGTTTTTATTTGAACCAAACTTATAGCAAAGTCCCAAAACAACTGGTTCGCGACAATGCAAATCTACTCATCATATTCAAACAGGATGATATTAACTTACGTCATATTTATGATGAACATGTGAACACTGATATGCCTTGGCATCAATTTCGCGAACTTTGTTCACAAGTTTGGAAAGATACATTTAGCTATTTAGTGATTAATAAAGACTGTCAAAGAAATAACGGATGCTACAGAATGAAATTCGACACCTTTATTACTTTCGACGAGTGAGATACATAAATGCCGTTTTTTTTAAATCAGAAGCCACTTTCTTATCTTCTTTATATGCGAGTAGTTGTAAAATAAGAAAAAATGTGTGATGAAAAATCAATTAAACAACAAATAATTAAGTCTGCTGAGGCTGTTAAAAAGAAGGTTCAAAACATGAAAAATACTAAAATGGATTCTGAGTTGGCATTAGAAACTATGTTCAAACCAGTAACAGATCCACTTAAACAGCTAACGAGAACCCCGTATCAAGAACAGTTAAGTAATGAAGATGTTGATTCGCTTGAACATTTAGCACGACAGTCTACACCTACGAAGAAACGAAAATTTTCTGAAATTAGCTCTTCAAGGGAATCACTCCAAGAGGTATCGAATGCTAGTAACAGCGATGATAACATAAGTGACTCTGAACTGAATCAAAGTCTTAGAAATAACATGAGTGACATATTTTTTGAAACAAATTCGGATGGTGCTTCAACACCAAATGCAAAGTCTTTATCGTCATGGTCTTTATCATCAGAAGTATTCAAAGATGTACCTTATGGAATTAGATTGGAAAATGGAAAACCTATGATAGGATCAGCACCGCTCTCCATAACTAATGATGCATTTGAAATAGCAGGTCATTCGTATGTCAAAACTAATGGACTCAGTGAATTACTTTACAAAAAAAATCCTGATCTAAACATTATCACTGAAGATGATAAAAGGAATTATAAATTTATACTAATAAGCACAAACGCTCATCGACGTAAATATGATCCCAATCAACCAATCAATAGCAACAGAGGATTTAAGTATTTACAAATTGTAAAACCCTTATTATGTTCCGCCAATGTTTCCAAAGGAAAGGGTTTATCATTGCTTAAAAAAGTTGATAACAAAGTAGATTACATTTTTTGGAATGATCCAAACGAATTAGTTGAAACATTGAAATTATTAATAGCTTCGAAAGATGCCGGTAATACTGGCTTAGATGATGAAATTGTATCAGTTTTAACAGAACTGAAAAAACGTGGTGTGATATAAAATGAATAAATACTTATGTAATCTATATTTTATTTTATTTCTACTCTAACCTTCACACTATTTACAAGATGAATATAGATAAATTTGGACATCATGTTCATAAAAGACTGCGTGTGTCAGATCCATTAAATTTGGTTCCTATAAACACAGGGCTAAGTAAAAATGAGTCAGGAGTTTACGACTTAAAACAATGTATATTGAGAGGATTACCGTTAGCTGTAGCAGCAGATGAAGCTGTTAGCAAGGAGTATGTAGAAAAAAACAATAAATTATATTGTAAAAAACAAGATTTCATTAATGAACTTAAAAGTATAAAAACTCAAATACAACTGCTACAGAAACAGTTAGATGAGAAGTGTTCAAAGGTAGAAGCGAGTAATATTATTAAAGATCATATAGTAGCACTCAGAGACTCATCGAAACCAGCATGAGCAAACAATCTGTTGTAAATGAAATCCATAAAGCAGCTAGAAGAAATTTCCCACGTCGTTCTGTTATTTTAAAAGGGATTGATGATTTATGGCAAGCCGATTTGATTGATATGCAAAACTATCAGAAGGTTAACAAAGGATTCAAATTTATTTTAGTAGTCATCGATGCTTTTTCTAAATACGCATGGATCGCTCCATTAAAGAATAAAACAAAAACTGAGGTGTCTCTAGCGTTTGATAAGGTTTTACAAGAAGGCCGATCACCTGCTAATTTACAAACCGACAAGGGTACCGAATTTCACAATGACGTTTTTCAGAAGCTTACGAACCGATGGAAAATAAATCATTATTCAACTTATTCAACAAAAAAAGCGTCTATAGTAGAAAGATTAATAAGAACTTTGAAGAGCAAGTTGTTTAAACATTTTAGCTTGTTTGGAAATTATAAGTGGATTGGAGAACCTTTATGTGATATAGTTAAGAGCTATAATAATACTATGCATCGCACTACAAAACATATGCCGTCTGAAATAAACAAGTTAAATGAATCACTCGTTGCATGTAATATAAACAAATCACAACCTTCCTTACCTGCAAAGAAAATTAAATTTCGTGTTGGAGACTTTGTCCGTATCAGCAAGCACAAAGGAGATTTTCAAAAAGGATATACACCAAACTGGTCTACCGAATTATTTACTGTTGTAAAAGTAATAAAATCTATACCCACAACATATTACATACGAGATCAACATTGTATACCAATAAAAGGTTGTTTTTACGAACACGAACTGCAAAAAACTAGCTGTCCCAATATTTATTTAGTTGAGAAGGTAATTAAAAAAAAGGGAAACAAATATCTTGTTAAATGGCTCGGCTTAGGTCAAGAGGAAAATAGTTGGATTAATAAAAGTGCTATAATAAAGCATTGAAGTATATTACTACAGATTAGTTAACTTATTTTTCATTACATCGTTAGTTATGAAAGGGAAAGGACTTCTCAATACTTTAATCAATAATTTACCAATAGAGTTACACTTACCAGGCTACAACTACTGCGGTCCAGGTACTCGATTACAAGAACGTTTGCAAAGAGGCGATAAAGGCATAAACCCTTTGGACAGCGCTTGTATGCTGCACGACATAGCTTATTCAAAGTATTCAAGTTTAGAAGATCGGCATAAGGCTGACTTAGAGCTAAGAAAGATGGCAAAGCAACGATTAAAATCAGAAGATGCTAGCAGAGGTGAAAAAGTTGCATCATGGTTGGTGAATAAAGTAATGAAAGCAAAAATTAAATCGGGTGCTGGAATTAAATCATTCAAAACTTCTATGGCTAAATTAAAATCGCATCTGAAAAAAAAGAAACCTAAAAATATTCAAGATGCTATTCAGTTTGCATACTTAGCAGCAAAAAAAATATTTCATAAGAAAAATAATATGAAGCTGCCAAGAATTATTCCCATCCCTAAAACTGGAGGAATACTTCCACTCATTCCTATTTTTGCTGGTCTATCAGCATTGGGTTCTTTAGCTGGAGGTATTGGTGGAATAGCAAAAGCAGTTAATGATTACAAGTCAGCCCAAAAAAATCTTTCTGAATCCGTGCGTCACAATAAAATGATGGAATCGATCTCCTTAGGCAAAGGTTTATACATCAAACCATACAAGACAGGTAAGGGATTGTGCGTACATTCTTCAAAAAACTAGTTAAAAGGTTACCCAGACGAGCACTGAGTAATATAGATTTAATATATTATACTCGGGACATCCCATACTTTCGAGGTGTCTATATGAGAGACACTTTACCAAGCAAATCAAATAACATCGAGTGCGCTATCCTGAATCTAGATAATTCAATAAATCCGGGAACTCACTGGGTAGCCTACATTAAGATAAATAATTACAGCGTGTACTTTGATAGTTATGGTTTAAAACCACCTGTAGAATTAATCAAGTACTTAACAAAAAACACTAACGTTTATTATAGTTATATGAACTATCAACAAAACAACACCTATAATTGCGGTCATTTATGCATAAAATTTTTAAAAACATTCTGGTTGAAACATTTATATTAAGAAATCATAAACTATTCTCACCATTATTACGATGTCATTCACGCTATCAATAACCGGTTGTAAACCAGCTTTGTCAACATTTTATTCGCCGGCTCTGCAGCTTGATGGTGAATATGAATGTGGGCTGATCTTTTTTTCGACGTTTAATTCGATTCCTAACATAGAATGCTACAACAACAAATTTCATTATGGCGACAACGAAATGATTGAAATACCCGAAGGATCATACGAGCTATTAGATATAAATGACTTTTTAAAAACAAATTTAGTAGACTGTACGTTTAATTTGATATGTAACAATAACACTTTGAGCACAAAAATAATTTGTTCAAAAGATATTCATTTTGAGAAATCCGGTTCAATCGGAAGGATATTGGGTTTTGGAAATCAGACTCTTAAAGCTAATATATTACATGAGTCTCTCTTCCCTGTAAACATTCTACCAACAACCATCGTTCGAATAGAATGTGATATCGTGAGCGGATCGTACATAAATGGGAAGCCTAGCCATATAATTTACGAATTTGCACCTAATGTACCGCCAGGGTACAGGATTATAGAAATCCCAAAAAATTTGATATATTTCCCAGTAAATCAAAATACAGTTAGCGAGATTAATATAAGGATTTTGGATGCAAATAACAACCTTATAAATCTACGACAAGAAGAACTACAGTTATATTTACACCTAAGACGAAAATGATAGATTTCATAAATAAAACATTGGTACCCGAAACCAAAGATCTCAGTACAACACATCCACCGCAACAGAAACCACCTGCTAAAAAGAAAAAACTGACTAAGGAAAATAAACAATTTCTCAGATACTTAAAAGTCATAAAATGAATATCTTAAATATCTTGGATTCTTTCGCCTACGACAACAGCATTGAAAGCTACCAAATCCATTCGTATAAGCCCTACATTAATAGTTTTAACAAAAACGATGAAATACGCATTCCCATCAATCAACAAGACTTATACGTCTTACCGTCACAGAGTACACTATACATCGAAGGTTCTATCACAGTGCACCGTCCAAATGGCGATAAAAAAGAGAGAGTGAGTAATATTGAGTTGGTGAATAATGCAGCGCTTTTTCTTTTCCAAGACATTCGATATGAACTAAATGGCGTAGAAATTGATAGGATAAAAAATGCTGGGATCACAACTACTATTAAATCATTGCTCTCGATGAATGAAAATGAATCAAAAATGTCACGGCTATGGGGGTGGGACATTGATGGAATAAAAAATACTACTGGTAATTTTTCCGCCTGTATCCCATTGAATAAAGTTTTAGGTTTCGCTGAAGATTATAATAAAATAATAATGAACTGTAAACATGAGCTGGTTCTTTTGCGTAGTAATACAAACCTTAATTCTATTAAATTAACCACTAATGAAGTGTTAGATGACATAACCATTAACAAAATTGTATGGAGAGTACCGCATATAAAAGTATCTGATCGTGAAAGAGTTAACTTGCTGAGATGTTTGGAGAAAGATAGACCTATCAGTTTAGCATTTAGGAATTGGGATCTCTATGAATACCCTCTTTTACCACAGACTACAAAACATACTTGGTCTATAAAAACCACATCTCAATTAGAGAAACCACGTTATGTGATTATTGGTTTACAAACTAATCGGAAAAGTTTAGGTATGAAAGACATGTCTCACTTTGATCATTGTTATGTACGTGATGTCAAGGTTTTTTTAAATTCAACTTACTTTCCATATGAAAGTCTCAATATTAAGTTTACTGAAGAAAGGTATATGATATTATATGAGCAGTACGCTAGATTCCAACAGTCTTACTATGGACGTCGGTGTGAGCCGTTGTTAAATCTGAAGGATTTCAAAGATAAAGCACCATTATTTGTAATAGATTGCTGCAGGCAAAATGAGACCCTGAAGACAGGTCCCATTGATGTTAGAGTAGAAATAGAGAGTGATTTAGAAATACCAGATCAAACTTCTGCTTACTGCCTCATACTAAACGATTGTGTAATCGAATATAAACCACTTTCTAACATCGTTAAAAAAATAACATGAATTCTGAACATATTTTTGTAGATTTACAAGGATTTAGAGATTATAAAAATAATTTTATTATTAAAGAGTTTGCTCTCGCTACTAAAGAATTTACTATGGTCTACTTGGTAAAACCTCCTTATCCATTTTCTACTTTATCAGATAGCGAAAAAAAGCAAGTTGTTTGGTTGGAAAAGAATAGAGGAATTTATTGGCGTGAAGGTTTTATTGACTACCGCGAATTTCATAGGTTAATTTATAGTTTATTGAGGAATAAGAAAATTTTTGTAAAAGGTTTAGAAAAAATCATGTGGGTAAATAAACTTTGTGGTGATTGTTGTGTTATTAATATCGAGGAAAATCAATGTCCTAATATAAAATACCTGCATGATAAATATAGTGTATGCAATTTTACGTGTTTTTCTCACCACAAACAATGTGCGTTGAAAAATGTACTATGTGTCAAGAAATGGTTTTATGAAAATAATGTTATAGAATTTATTTAGAATAAGCAAGTATTTATGTAACTTTTTTATTGAAAGTAAGAAATAAATGTAAATGTATTTAAAAAAGAAAACATGTTTTATTTAATTAATTTTTAATTTAAAACGAAATTAATAACTATTGCACATATTTTTAGAAATGTTCTTAACTACGTTTTCCACCATGTCCATTATTTCGTCTACAGGATCTATCACAACATATTGGGCACTTAACACCGCACTTTCACTGTTTGTGTCCTTACACTCATTTAAGTCGAATACTTCTATTTTTATCAACCGATTTCCTCTTCTTGCCGCCTTGCTAACCACATATGATGTAGACGTGGAGTCCTTTGCAACCCGTTTCCTTGAAGTCTTACTTTTCCGCTTCCCCACGTCTGATGGAGCCGGGTTTCGTATTTCTTCGACATCACTATCGAACCCACTCAAAATATTTTGCGCGTAGTAGTAAGGGTCAGTCGGATCAGTCTCGCCTAAAATCTGAAAAAAACAAAAAAAAAAATTATTAAAAATATTCAAACCTATTTCAAACTGTGTAATATAAATTGGATGGAAAAAAATAATGCTTACCGAAATCGACATGTTTTCACGTCTGCTGATCTTCTAGTTGGCTCGAACGATGCAGTAACAATAAATTACTGAACCACCAAATATAAAATGGATTTGTAGATGAGTGTAACTTACCTATTCATACGTTTCGATCGCTCTAGAAAATTAATCCTGTCTCTTTTAATACATATAAGAGTGAGCGAGCTCGAATTCGTAGTCAGCATTATCAATATCGAATGTGTTTGAATCAAGTATGTCATTGCTGACTAAGTAAATAGTAGTCATTGAACCCTTGCGCGCTATGCAACATCGATGCGCCTCCCTTGCTGTTTGCAACATCGCTAACACCTTGACTTGACCTACTTTTGACTGTCTCGTCGGTCTAGTGATGATAGCGTTTGATTACTATTGCAGAGGTCGTGGGCTCGATTCCCACAGGGAGCTGTCATACTTTCAGTAGACACGAAATCAAAACTTCATTGAATATAGTTTAGCTCTCCTCATCCCACCGCGCTCAAGACTATGTCTATAGCAAAAATTTCTGAGATATGTAGGAACTAACAATACTTACATATTCTTTTGTTTTTGTAACATTAGGTAACAATGTTAGGTCATGGAAATAAAAGAAGCTGGTAGTATAACCCAATTTATTCACCCAAAACTATACTTATTAGCTTATAGTACATAACACTTTTATAACTAAGTACCTATCTATTTTAATTCATTACATTATTAGTTCACTTAAATAAATACGCTATTCTTAACATACCTAAAGAGCTTTAGCTTTAACTTGAAGAGCATAAGAACGAAAACATAATATTAAGCTTATTCCACACTAGCTCTATCGCGGCGGTTACCGCAGCCGCAATCCATACACATAGCATCTAAGACTGAAACAGATCTATGAAATACATCATATCACGATATTTTGATTACATATTTTTAAATTTTATCCCATGGTCAATTTTACTATCTTATTTTCATAATATTGAGGTATGGCCCCACGCTTTAGTTGAGATTTGATCCCGATGAATCAAACGTTTATCATCATTTCTCGATAGAGCTATTTTGTTGACACTTTGCGTAAATATTTCATGTTTTATCGATTTAAACAAGATATTTCTCTTGCGCAGCACATTACCTTCAAACAAGGTCTGCTCATAATTACTAAAGTTAAGACCGCGAATAACGCTCATTTTTACTCCTTTGGCCTTTTTGACAGTTTTTTCTAAAGTTTTGAAACAGTACAGTTTTGATCGTAATCCTACAAATTCTGTAATAATTTCACCACCCATTTCATCCTTAAATAGCCCAGGAATCTTTTTGTTTTTTAATGGAATTTGATGTATATTATTACTATCGTAATTACTCGTATCAAAGTAAGGTAGTAAACGGTATTTCAAATCTAGGAAGAAGTCCTCTGTGGACAAATGATAGATGAAGCTATCCGTATCAGTATAGCACATCTCAACATATTTCCCATACATAGGTTTAATAATTGAATAATGAAAGTCATACATGTGGCTTTTGGATAACTCAAGAACAGTAAACCCAATGTAGATAGGTTTATCTAAAACCACACGTTCTGGTTTCATTTGGATGGCAACCAAATTTTCGGAAAAAACTGAAGCACTGTGAAAGTTTGGACGGGCTATCAATTTTTCTGCCGATGTGCATTTTTTCGTTTTGTTTTGACTATCGCTCCATTGATTTACCAAATAGACGTTTACTCTGTGTTCAGTATTTTCTATAGTCTTTCCAAATATGCTGTTGTTCAAGAGTTTGAAAAAGTCTTGTTCGAAAGTTGATTGGGCTTGTTGCCTCAGTTTTGTATTAAGTTCAATGTATTGTTTGAGATAAGCACTTTGACGAAAAGTAATGACTCTATGGATTTTTCTTAGTATTAATCCATGTTTCAAGCATGTTTTAAGATGCACATAATGAATAACATATCGATATTTATCGTATAGGTTAGGGATTAATTTCGAACTCTTTCCACCGGGTGGTATGCATCGCTCAGGACAAAATGGGAAATCATTGTGATAGTCGTGTAGGTGTGTGGGATAAATAATATCCACTTCAAGAATATAACCAAAAGATGCATTATCAGGAACTGATGTGATATCAATGGTATTCACTTCAGACTGTTCCAAAAATCTGAAATCTGACAAAGGTAATACTTGAGACATGCTGAAGCCGTATAAATTGTTAGCATCAATATACGTTATGAAGGACTCGGGACGTGATGGGTCGTACTCAGACATGTATTTATTGTTTGCTTTCGCATGTCGCTTGGAACACATACATACACCACCCCGTATTCCATCCTGAATCATCCGAATAATCGCTAAGTCGCTAAGCAATTCTAATCTGACCTTAGTTTTCAAAAGCATCGCATCAAATGATAAGCTGGGTGCTGTGAGGTAGAATGCCGGGTCTAATTGATAATATCGTTTACATGTTTTGCGGAAATGTTCAAAAATATCGGCTAGTAGCAAGACATCTGTTTTAACGTATAGATCAGTGTATTCACCTAAGTTACGAATGGAGAAAGTTGACCATACTGACTTGGCATGTTCATAATCTTGATCAGAAATTTCTTCACCACTGATAGTATTATAAAAAGCAGATTTGGGTGGGAGGGAATTTTCTTCGTAGCATTTCCAATGTGACATATAGTCATATGGATAAACACCTTTGCGAGTGAGTAATTTGAGTTCAGTGTCATTTGCAAAAAATGATTTCAACAACGAGAATTCCTCCACCTTCATTGTTTTCGTGAGTTTTTCTAAACTGGTACCTAAAAATTTAAATGAATCGATAAATCGAAGTTGGATACCTTCATCTTTCGATAATGGTATATACTTCGTGAAAGAAATATAGTTTTCTTTTGTTTTAGGTATTATTCTAATCGGACCAGGCGCCTCGCCTAGTTCTTTGATAAATAAATGGCAATCGTAGCCTGACAAATTGTGGAAAACAACTGGAACAAAATTTGGTAGTTTAAATTGTAAATTACAATGCTTGTGAGCTGCCCCCCGATAGTGACCAGTGATGTGACAGTGGTCTCGAACCTTGTCAAATATTAAAAGATTATCACAAATATGACAGCGGACAGCATTTTCAAAATTTTGTGAATCATTATCCGTGAATATAATTTTAATATTAGCTTTTAAAATAGTGTGTATTTGCTTCATGTCTCGATACAACCATTCTACAAATTTTGATACACAGTCTGATCCCCGATAGCTGACGTAGCGATTATACTTGGCATCCACTGTACAAACAATATAGTAACCAAACGCTGAGGGCACATGTTGTTGTAGCAGGCTAGTGCTCGCAATGTTAGGGTCTGCTTCACACCCCAGATGACGTTGAAGCATAGTCTCAAAATCAGCATAAATGATAAAGGGTATGTTTTGTTTTCGTTCGTAATTCTTAAATTGAAGAACCGACCCTTGGTTAGGAAGAGCTGTAGCAATACCACCACATGCATGAATGACTAGTTCATTAGATGTTTTAAAAAATAACAGACATGATGAGCAAAAATGCAGTTGCTGATGGTGTTTAGATATTTGGCTTCTAACCAGACGGGGAAGGTTTTTGATCAAACAAAAGTGAGAGCCCTCATCATTCTCGAGAAATAGCAGATGAACGATATTTTTCGCAGTGGAAGACTCTGATCTGTATAGTGGACCTACAACAGTTTTTTTGCCTTGTAAGCCATACACAAAAATAGCGATATCTGGATTATTTTTTTCAAACACCGGGATGTCAGAAAAAGTTACTGGATATGATAAGCCTTGAGTGTTAAAAATATCGCGAAAATCGGGATAAGACGAGACACGATCGGGGTGGCTCTTTGAAGGGAATAGAGCAGCTGTAACACACCAAAGAAAACAATAAGGATCATCATTTTTTATATTCAAACATGCTTTTTTGTTTTTTATAAATTTTGGTAAATCTATAAACGATGACCCACTCAATGGTTGATATTTATTTACATTGATTTCCAAATGAGAGTTACTCAAAAATGTCCAACCGCTATCTCGCTCTTGAAACTCTTCAAGCTTTTTTTTCAATGTATTTATGATTTCTGAAAAAATGGAATTGAAGTTGTGGTTCATGTGTATGGTAATGTTTTTCGTGCCAAACGATTTTAGTTCTTGCAAATCGTTTTTGTACATAAGGAAAAATGAAAAAAGCTCAACATTGACTTTTATGCAAACGTGTTTTTTCAATGAAATATCAATCAGAGATTTTAATTTATTATGGATAGACTCGAAAAAGGTTTCAATTGAGTGCTGACCATCACCGTTAGCCTGTATCTTATAAGTTGCAATACGATTACGGAATGCAGAGGTCAGAACCTCAACATCTTCTGACAAATGATGAGTTGCGACTTTGCTTTTGTGGTCAGTGCTGCGCATATGACCCACCCAACTTTTTGGGTTGACAAGAGTTTTGCAAGTAATGCAATAAGGCATTGTAAATAAAAAGTAGTAAGATTGACCAGGAAACAGATAATTAAAATTTAGGTTTTAGACACAAAAATAAATAGGTAAGTAGCAAAATAATATGTTTATTATAAATTAAAGGAATTTTATTTTATATTTATCTTATCACTAAAAAAACTCGCCTCACTATTATCATACAGTGAATAAACTTGTTTAATAAATTTCTGTAATACGTCCCAGTGCGGTGTGTCCGTATCAGTCTGCAATTTTATTACCATCAACGCTTTTTTCCACCTCTCTTGAACGTTGGTACTTGCAGCATCGGTAGTGTTGTAGACCTTCAATTCTATATAGAATTCTCCTTCCGTCGTTGCTGTCCGACGAACGTGACCATTGGCGACCCGCGTCACTAGACTCGACCCCAGTTGGTGCTGCTCGGGAGTCGCTTTAGCGACCTTCTCTGCGTCTCGCAAAATCCCGAAAAGATCTCCCACCGTCTTTTTCTTTAAGGTGCTTGCAGACCTGTAAAAGTGAACAATATATTTTAAAACATAAGTACCTTCATAAACTTATACCTATATTCCGATTGGGTAGGCTATCTATAGGAGATACACATACATTGAACGAGTATGAAGTGGATGATAGTTTAATATGAAGGGTACATATCTACTTTTGATCTATCCCATATATGTCATTCTTAATAAGCAAATATCCCAAGTGATTCTTAATAAGCATATCTTACATGGAAAACAAAAATACTACGCGAAGCGGGTATCGAACCCACGACTAGTAAGATGCAAAGTAAACAGTCGACAGCATGTTAACCTTTACGAGTACATGCCTGCAATGTAATCAACGATTCAATGACTCAGCGGTGTGCTAGAGTCAAATGACGCGACAACGTAACAACGAATAATATAACGAGACTAATTCTATTCCAGTAAACTTTTCCCTGGATGTAAACATTTACCGTAACGATCAATGTTAAGCCGGGTCCGCTGCGCCATGTTACGCGTGTTACAAAAAATGTAACACGTTATTAAAACAAAAATGGGGAGTGGTATTAACACTTTACGTGTTACGTAACGTAACGTTATATAACAAGTACCTAACGTGTTATACCATGTCCCACTTTTATTATATTTAAGTGTTACGTTTTTTGTAACACGCGTAACATGGTGCAGCGGCCCCGGCTTTAGGCTATAGAAAATAAGGTTTAAGGGTCAAACCTATGGTTTGAATTATTAAGACGAATAAACAACTTTTAGTTATGAAACAAACAAATAAACAGTTGTTATCTCTTTCAATGTTCCAAGATTTTCATCAACAGCTTGATTACATCGAGGGAATCGTCATTTGAAACGATGTGTAAAGTGTACAATAATTTATAATAAACTATAGATGTATTGTATTCTTACCTAACTGTCTCCTCAACGTAGCTCGATGCTTTGCGTTTGGAGCTGGTTGGAGTCTTTTGCTTCTTACTCGACTGCACAGCAATAGGTACACCAGAGAATTCAAACTCGGAGTCAGACCTGAAATAATAATAACATAGTTTTATACCAGTCTTATACATTTAACCTAAACGATTTATACACCGTATTGTAATTACTATACTAGATAAATGTAGTGACTGGAACATATTTTTTAGACATAGTTCGGGACATAGTTTTCATATAGGGACTAATACGGTTTAGTCAGTGGAACACGTAAAAAAAAAAATTAGGATGTAAATAAATATACTTACTAACATTTTGATACCGATGGAGTGACTGGTAGCGAGGAAGTCGTAGATAATTACACCACACGGAGACTGTACTGAACAGCGTTATCACGTTATCGGAAGTGATGAGAATTTTAGATAAATCAGGGTGTTATAGGTTTATATCCTAAATGTGTATGTTGTTTTTTTATTACAAGTACTGTAATGAAGTAAATGCGAAAATCGCCTTTATTTATAGGTGTATGAATATAGGTGATTGTTGATAAAAGTAATACATATTACTTTTTAGTATCGAACACCCAAAATTTTTGCTTTGCCTTCAAAAGTAGGTACTTAACCAAATCATCTTGACCGGTAGCAAGGTCAAGCCTATATGTTATTCTCATAATGTCAGCACTATTTAATAGCTCAAGTTAATGTGGCTGGTTGCCATTGCAACATAATGTGACCAATATATCGATTATTGTAGGTAAGATGTTTCGCAATCAGAAGCTTGCAACGGATCCAATAACGTTAACGTAGCAAATTCGTAGGTTTCATACCTAGGTAGGAGTAAATAGTCCTAGATACACATGTTGCAATTTACTTTAGATTTTCTTGATCTTAATCAGATAATGTTCGAATTGGGTGAATATTTCACTATAGCAGAAGAAAATAAACTGTTATTTCCAGTTACCAGAAATCGGATGATGAGCTAAATAGGAAATTATAATTAATTCCTCTAGCTTATCCATAGAAAACATCGTATGATATCGATGAAATTACTATATAAATGTATTTCAGGATAAATAATACTTATCTAGGTATTCTTTATAAAGCATTTGGTAGACTCCACAATATTATGTGAAAGTCAAACATTAGGTATTAATGATACCTACAGCTAAATATTTTGATGCAACGAGTTTTTTCCGTGTGGATCTTAGACTAGAGTATAGCTAGTATAGTCAACCTTTGGTTATCTCTTATGTAGGTGATACATTAAAATATTATGACCCCTCTAAATTCTTTATTTATGGGTTATGTAAAATTTACTGTATTTATTTTACTGTATGTTACAGATAAATTTAGATAGAAAATGAACGAGAACTGATGTTAGAAAACTGTTGAAAAAATATAAAACTATCTGCATAGGTTCAGTTACGTATAATGGGATGAGAATAATATCTTCAAGTTTCAATTAAAAAAAGACAAAATGCTGTCGGTCGTATTTACAAAATCATGATTTCTTAAAATACTTTAACATCAAGTCTTAAAAAAATAATAACATGGAAAATGCTTTATTACCGGAATACCTTTAAGGAATGTTCAAAGGAACCAACTTTTATAAATAAAACTGTACTTTTTGACAACATATTTTTTCTTACACCGTGTATACTTCGTATCAAATTTATAACTCCTGCGTCAACAGCTAAAGGTTGACAATCCCTGCCAGCCACCTATCATATTCGCATTCGCGTTAACTAAAGTGACACGTTAGTAGGAAATAGATTTCCATTAATGAAAGTATACTTTTATGTGTCAGTGATATTATCATTAATTCACGATTTTACTTAAGTATACCCAAGGATTCAAGTAACTGTAGAAGTACATTTTTCCTACTGTGCAATGTTTTGTGTTTTCCGTAGTGAACGATAAACAGGAGACTTCAATCTGATCACTAACATTTTTGTGGGAAAAGTAAGGTATTCTTTGTGCCGACCATAAAATATGCCTAAAATACAAGTATTTCCTGGTTCTGCCAATCACCCAGTATTTGTGTCACATGAAAAGGATCACAAAATTTTGTTGTGTTGGAATCACCTTTTTTACAATGGGAGACGTCAATCTGACCATAAAATACAGTTAAGACGAAAATGTTTTGTGTCACTGTTGCGCAAGAAGGTTCATCACATGAAGTCAATCTGATCACAAAGTAATTTGTGGTGCTGAATCTTTCTAACAGTGGGAGCCGTCAATCTGACCACAAAATATGATTAAGTTGAAATTGTACTTTTATGTTATTGTATGAAGGGCCATCACGGGAAGTCAATCTGATAACAAAATTTGTGGTGTTGTACCTTGTTCATGTGGGAGACGTCAATCTGACTACAAAACAAACTGGGTTGAAAAAGCAAAGTTTTGTGTCACTGTTATGAAAAGTAGACACCAGTGGTGTTAAACTCATTCAGTGGGAGAAGCCAATCTGGTCACAAAACTATGACTGGGTAAATACAAGTATCACTTGGAATATTTCATGTCATTGTCTTAATGAGGAAACCTAACCGATACCGCAAATAATGTGTGCTGTTTTATCTAGTATATTACGAAACTGCACAAAACATAGCTAGTGGGTAAATACAATTCAGTTGAGCTTGGGGATCCTTTATTTAATTCAACTCAGTGACTATGCGGACCTATCTCCACCAAGATGATGGTGAGTTGCATTCACTCAAGCTTCCTAGTGTCATTCGTTTTCATTGATGGAATTTATCATAAACTGTGTAGGTTGCTCGTAAAATTATTGAAACTATAAATTAGAATCACTCGATGTTATTGGGTATTCTGGAATAGCTGTAATGAGTTTGAGAGAGCGACAAGCCGCGCCAACCGGCGCGGTGCGTCGTGAGCTCAAACGAATGGAAGCTGGTCCAGAATGCCCAATAACATCCTACTGCCGACTGCACGTGTTCTCTCCATGTGGAATTATATAGAGCTGTTATTACACACCCTTCTTGGTTTTGTTGCCAGAGGTAAGTTTAATTTCAACTTTAATTATGTTGGCTGCATAATCATAACCAATTTCCCTTTATTATATTTTTCTTTATCTCTCTTTTTTGCACGCCAAACTTAACTCCGTCAATCCATCTTCTTTCAGATCGAACTTTTCCAGAATGGATAAATTTCCACGTGGGAAGCCGCTCAAGTCACAAGCACGGCAAATGGTATTTAACGTATACCTTTATTTCTTAAATGAAGCCAATGCATTCAAAAGAGATCATGATGGTTATTTTAATAAAGTTCAGGACCGTGTCATTGGCGTTTTACCTCCAAATCTAGAACCCTAGCCCGTAACAATATTATTGTAGAATGATCTGTTTTTTAAATTAAAAAATAAATGTTAATTTGTCTTTAAATTTTTTTCACATTTAAACCGTCTTGTCATTTAAAACTTCTTTTATTTAATCATAATTTCATGTTATTTGTGTGTTATTGATTATAGGTTTATGTAATTATTTACACCTATAACTTCTTCCACAACCTTTCGTCATTTTCTGCAAAACCAAAGGTTTGCTGGAAAAATAACGCTTTTTGAATTAAACACGCCCTTGTACATTCAATTTTATATTTTATGCAAAAAAAAATGTTAAACGAGCTTTAGTATGTACTATAAAATTTTCGAAGCAAATCATTCCAACAAAGTTTGTAACATAATTTCCGTAATTATGTAGTTTTCCTATCTACTTATTTACATTTAATGGAATTATCGAATCCAATCTCGTTACTGCTAAATCAATATTTATATCACTTTTCGCACAAAATACGTAATTGTACTAAATTATGCATAAAGTAAAAATGCACTGGCCACTCTATATATATATTGTCTCTCGACGCTCGGGAAATACGATCGCTGCCGAACAGTGACGAAAATCGCTATGCGCATTATCAATTTTGGAGTACTGTACGAAACGACTTGGGTGCGTACAGCACTATAGCTATAAAATTAAAAAAAACATCAGCTGTTCTTCTACACAGTTACAGTCTGTCATTTATCTGTCAAAAAAAATTGCAAAAACATTGAAGCAATTTTTGTTTCGCTTTTCACGAAAAAGAGATTTTTCTCAGCAAACATGAGTAAAGTTAAAGTTCCACTACGTGATATCTCGCCTATCATGCAAGCTCTTAGGAACTTCTTGCTAGGAGTAAGTCGTAAAACGTTCGTTTTCATTGAAACTAATTATGTAACCTTATCGAGCGTCGTAATTCGTAAACATTGCAAGTTTTCGTCCCCTTTGGTTGTTATGACGACCTCTGTGGCGTAGCGGTAGCGCGTCTGCCTACCATGGAAGAGGTCCCGGGTTCGAATCCCGGCTGGGAACAAAAAAAAAAACCCCAGGTCTTGGATGTTTACATGTTTGTGATGTCGTTATTTCTGCTTCCCACGACACAGGGAATCCTAGTGTGGGGCCAGAAGCAATGTATGTGCTTGTATGTAAATGTTATGTTATGTTTATGTTATTCATACACAAGCCCATACAGCAGTTATAGCAGTTGTGGGTTCAAATCCCCGCATGTGCCATTAACTTTATTTTCGTTCAAGTTAGGTGTCTACATTTAAGTTGTAGTAGCAATACCACTTGCTAACACGAGGGAAAACATAGCGAGGAAACCCTAGTGTCCAAAGTGTTAACATACCTCAGCACTTTCTATGCACCATGGCCCAAGTATAAGGCTAAGTGGCGGCCTCTGTGGCGCAGCGGTAGCGCATCTGCCTACCATGCAGGAGGTCCCGGGTTCGATCTCCGGCTGGGGTAATAAAAAACCCCAGGTCTTGGATGTTTACATGTTTGTGATGTCGTTGTTTCTGGTTCTCACGACACACGGTAACCTAGCGTGGGGCCAGAAGCAACGTATGTGCCTGTTAAAAATATTATGGTAAATATTAAAGTGCAGATACAAATAAAATAAATATGTATCTAAGGTCTAACTAACTAGCCCATGTAAACTGCTTTAAGCGGAAGACTATATAAGTCATTCTTGTCGCCTCTGTACCTTCAAAGATGAAGAACAGATGCAAAATGCTCAGTATATTATGTGTCTTGTGTAAATAATAGTTATCTATTGTATAATATTTTAATTTAAGTTTGTACAGACGACGTGATTGCATATTAGTAAATATATCATACATTCTATAACTGACAAAAACTTAATCTGCAGGTTTGCTAAAGGTCATTCGAATGGTGGCGTGGTGGCCGGGTCATCTATCTCCCTCCAAAATGGTTGAGACTGATGATGGCAGACCTCTGCGTTATGCTCGTGAACGAGTGCTGTTCGTGTGTCTGGCCGCAGCACTTGTCATGTTTTCACGGCCTATGTAAAAAAAGTATATTTATTTAATAATGCCTTAACATTTAAAGTTATTAATGGCAATCATGGAATCTTATGCGTATAGGTGGTATCTAATGTATTAGATTTAAGACTTGAGAAAAGATGGTCAGAGTGGAGTTTTTTTTCCCGCTGCCTTTTTCTCCACTACATTACGGCCCGAAGGCAGCGGCTTTCACTTTCATGTTACATTGTACTTTGACATTCAGCAAACAGAATGTAAATTCTTTACGTTGAAATAAATTGAATTGAATTGAATTGAATTGAATATATTAATTATCTAATTATTATTATTTCATTGTACCAAAGTAAATGGGAAGATAAAAGTACCTGGAACCAGCGTGCATGCATGCAATGACTTATTAACGTTGATGAAGCGAAGGTGATCTGTCAGGATCGTTCCAAGTGGCAGTCCCTGGTCTCTGCCTACCCCTCTGGGATACAGGCGTGAGGTTATGATATGTTATGTTTTAATGGTATTGTTGGCGACAGGCCTTTTTTATTGTTTATTTTGACTTTTTGTACATATTGTCTTTTTACTTATGTCAGTTTTAAATTTAGTTTCTGTCTAATCTATTATTAATTGTCTTGTGAAAATAAATAGAGATATATTTCATTCAAAACAGAAAAGTAGGGCACCATACGGTGCTTAACCGGTACCATTTTTATATAATTTCTGTGTGCAATAAAGAATATTCTATATATCTTTTTAAACGCTGATGATCACTGGCCAGGTGAATGGCAAATGTTGCAAATATGGAGGGCAACAAGAGCGGTGGTAGCGGTGCAGAACGCGGGCTTCTCAATCGGGAGGTCGTGGGTTCGAACCCCGCCATGACTTTTTTTTCTAAGTTATGTACATTTGTGAAATTATAGTAGCAATACTCCTCGCTGATTGTGAAGGAAAACATCGTTAGGAAACCCTAGTGTCTGAGGTGTTAGCGTACCTCAGCGCTTGCTACGTACAATGGCCCAACTATGGGGCTAAGTGCGGAAATCTCAGGTCTAACTAACTAATGGAGGGCAACTTGATAGTACGATGCCACAAAAGCGGCAGCTGGTGGCAACACATATCAGGCAGTCCACATTACAGAAAATGTTTTCTGTAAACTCATCATCGCAATTGTCAGACATGAGGAGCGAAGAAAAATAAGAACATTATTAACCTGTTAAATAATGGCCTTGAAAAGAATATTTAAAAATAAAATAACATTAACCCACTCCTGTATCCCGGAGAGACAGGCCTCTGCCAGGGACCAAAAAGTCTTCAAAATCAGTTGTTTTTGTTCCAGAGGAAGCATAACAATGCTCTGAGATTTGAGCCCCTCGTCTCCGCTAGGACACAACCACCGCCACAGATACCTGATGGAGTTTGTCACAAGTAGGTATAAATTTCTAAACTAAAGGCATGCCCACTTCCCCACAGTAGCAAAGTTTGTGAGAGAAGGTAGCCACAAAAGCTTGGGTAACTTGAACTATACTATTTTTATTTTTAATGCACTAACCCGTGCTAAGGACAATTTTAAAAACCTATTTAGAGGCTAAAAATTCCACCCATGCCGGGATTCGAACCCGCGACCTCTGGCTATCCGTGCCAGCGCTCTTTCCAACTGAGCTAATTGGCGACTCACCGGCACCAGTGAAATTTCGAACCTCTACACTATTCTCTGTATTAAGTACAGGCAGCAACATCAGGCTGAAGTAGATTGCATCACTTACAGCCCCGACTACCTACTTTGCAGTTAGGTTTTTACATCGGAATGATATCGCTGTACCCACTTGATTATACTATTTTTATTTTTAATGCACTAACCCGTGCTAAGGACAATTTTAAAAACCTATTTAGAGGCTAAAAATTCCACCCATGCCGGGATTCGAACCCGCGAGCTCTGGCTATCCGTGCCAGCGCTCTTTCCAACTGAGCTAATGGGCGACTCACCGGCAGTAGTGAAATTTCGAACCTCAACACTATTCTCGTAATACTATACACGTAATACAACGTATTAACTTACGTTAACTTGAACTGCTAACAACTATATAATTGATGTTGTGGCACTTGGTTGAAGAACAGTTGTTATATATTAAACGGGTCAAATCGCGATTATTTATTAGGTAAAACGTAATTACCTTATTTCCCGACGTTTCGGCAGCGTTACAGTTGCCGTGGTCTCGGGTAGACTGAAATAATATATATAACTATGTATGAGTACCTAACGCGAATCATTAGGAAATACTGAAGAAAAGTTGGTTAACATAACAACTAATTTAAAAAAATCCTGATTTTAGGCGAATTTTGTTCCACCCTGTATACCTTACAATGTGTTAAAATATGGACGTGAGAAAGAAAGGCTTCCTTAAAACAAATTTTAAATTGGTTTTAAGGCACTCCCACAACTACTACTACGCAAGAGACGTTCGCCGGGAGGTGGCCCCTCCAGTAGATTGCACCAAGGCAGTGCTAGAGGCCAGCTCTGACAAGGGGTATGTTAACGTTTCACTTCTCACTAAATACATACTTCCATACCTTTTTAGGGTTCTGCTCCTCAAAAGGAAGAACGGAAGCTGCATACTACTCGAAGCGATTGTGCCTTTTTAGGGTTCTGTTCGTACGTCTGTCTGTCTATCAAGACCGTTTATCTCGAAAGCACGAGGAGCTATCGAGTTGCGATTAAAACCGCATACACTGAGGGCTTAGTGCGAGTTTTTTAACTACTCGATCGCGTTAACGTAAACTCATATTTCTATGCCATCGAGAAAGCGCCACCTAGCGACAAGTATGGAAATGAAAATTGCTGAGTGCGAGTTGTAATGGTTTACGTTGAGAAGTGAACACGTTTACCAGCCAAAACACGAATAAACGCGAGTGCGAGTCGTTCTGTGACAGCGTTTTGCCAGTTCGAACGGTTAACTTACTCATACTCACTACTCAATGCTCGATTAACGCGGTAGTAAAGTTATTCGATTGGATCTGTCAAACTCGCACTAAGCACTCAGGTCTACAGCCCCTTGAAGTTGTGAAAAAATTAATCTTCTAAGTGAACGCAAAAAATAGTTACCTACGGCCGGTATGTTACGCATATTTCGACACTCTTCTTCTTCTTCAGGCTATATTAGTCCACTGCTGGACATAGCCCTCCCCTAATGAGCGACATAGCGCAAGGTTGTGCCATCATTGGGGTGTAATGCCCATAATCCCCACGCTGGGCATGTGGGTTGGGGATCGCAGTTTGGTGGAATTGTACTGCAGGAGGCGCTGCTGCCTACCCCCCGGTTTGTGGTTTCGACACTCAATGAAAGGGAATCAAAATTCATATATTCAACATTCATCAAACCCGTTGATCAAGAACTATGTGGCAGGTAATTAACCCTCGGTTTCTGGTACACTAACAAGCCGTTAATCTACTGTTAACAACTGTCAGTTGGCCAAAGCGCATACAAATAAACATTTGACGGCAGTTAACAGGAGATTAACAGATTGTCAATGTATGAAAAACTGGGGTTAGTCTTGCACTACAAATACAGGAAAACACCGGAACAATTTGTAATTAAATCATAAGAAATTTGTCTTTAAAGTTCGGGAAGAGCTCGGCAAAAAACTGCGAGATTCGATTCCTGAACTATTTATGATATGGGCGAGTACGATTCGCACTTGTCCGGTTTTTTATATACCCAACAAGGCTCCTTGTTGGGTATATAAAACCCATACTCTCTCTCTCTCTGCTTGAGAGAAGGCCTGCATCATGCAGTGGGACGTGTATATATAATTATATATACACGTCCCACTGCATGATGCAGGCCTTCTCTCAAGCAGAGAGAGAGAGAGTATGGGAGAGTATGAGAGAAGGCCTGCATCATGCAGTGGGACGTGTATATATAATTATATATACACGTCCCACTGCATGATGCAGGCCTTCTCTCAAGCAGAGAGAGAGAGAGTATGGGTTTTATATACCCAACAAGGAGCCTTGTTGGGTATATAATTATAAATACACGTCCCACTGCATGATGCAGGCCTTCTCTCAAGCAGAGAGAGAGAGAGAGTATGGGTGACTACAGTCTATTTATTCTTACTTGTCCTTTTAGTAAACAAGAGTCTAACCTTAAAATTGAGATTAGAAGCCTAAACTAGACATTTTTTCGCAAATTCATGAACTATGTTTATAAAATTGGCAGCGTGTTATCTAAAAGAGTGTTCCAAGTTACTTAATTTATGGAAATATGGCAGTTTTGGACTAAAAGTCACAGTTCAAGGGTAGAATCTTGTTTACTAAATTGGACAAGTACCTAAGAATAAATAGACTGTAAGCGTATCCACCGTGAATTGGCAATTTCAAGGGCTGAAATATTCAAAAGGTTTTATGGATAATGGTACGGAACCTTTAACGCGAGGCCGACTCGCACTTCGACTTTTTTAGGACTAGCGAAGCTCCTATAGCTTAGCGGCTTATGGTATCAACATTTTTTTATTTTCCTGAGCCATTTAAGCCGCTAACAGCAGGACATAGACCTCCCTCTTAAATTGTAATTCTTTTCTTCTGGTTGTGCAATAAAAGTGTTCTCTATCTCTCTAAGCAGAGTAGAGCTTAGATAGAGAAGATATATTATAAGATATATTAAAGCCTGATAGCTTCATCAGGCTTTGATGCTGAGACAGAACCACTGCAGTATACAGGACTTCTCTGAGAGAGAGAGAGAGAGAGAGGTAGTATGGGCTTAATTACCACGCGTGCCCACCGCGGACTGGCAATTTCAATCGCCGAGGTATGTATGTGAACACTCAGACTCTCAGGTTTCCTCACGATGTTTTCCTTCCATACCTACATCCGGCTATATACCTCAAGAAATAGATGACACCTGCCATCGTGACCATTCATACCAATCCATGAACAAAACAAAATATTTTTTTTACAAAAACTAAGTAGTTTTTTTTCGTTCTACTTCCAGGGAACCTAAAAAAGCGGCGAATGTGAGGCCTACCCCTGGCAGACTTTTCCCTTGGGACAAACACTACTAACTCCTGATAAACATTGTTGTTAATTTAATAGAGCTCTTTTAAGTTGTAAATGGAATATAGGCTGTAAACAAAGTGGTTGTTTTAGTACCTCGTTGCTTTATTCTACCCTAAGACATATACCATCGTATTTATAAAACACGGGATTTCTCTATAGAGCCAGTTTATTACATCTGTGGTTACGTTTTTCCCTTATAAAATCTTTACCACTGACTACTTTAATCAGCGTTTTTCGAGTGTTTTAACAAATCGCTTTTTTTATAATATTAAGTACGCAGGATTATATCTAAAATGAGCAATTCCTGAGCTATACCGCAATTAAGTAGTTCCTGATTGACTCTCAGATCGATATATTGCTAAATATCTGTAACACTAACCTCTTGAGGTGCTCTGCCTGAGGGGCTAGGTTTATGCGCGACCCGGTGAAATACTACCCGGGTTGGCGCTTTCAAGGATGCCTATGGGGACTACTCACAAATGACTACGCTTGGATTCCAAAAACCGACACCATTTAATATACACAGACCTAATATTTACATAATGAACCCTACACACTCAAATTGTCTCTCACTTAACCTACCACTGGTTTTAACCATTGTCCCTGTATTATCACTGTCTTTGTTACACCACCGACACTCACACAACTTAACTACTGATGGACACTAGGGGCGACTTGCTCACTATTATTAACTGCTGTACTTATTCCTGGTGAGAGGTACCTACGACTCTCAATGATCCTGGAGTGGCCGATATCGGGATCCCCAACATACCGCTCTCAGGATTCCCTATTATCTGGGGTGGCCACCATCGGGAACCCCAACGTGCCAGCACCCAGAGGCTAAGGCGGGCGCACGAGATGTCCTAGGCCGGCTACTATCGGAAAACCAACATGCCACGCCCTAGGACATTTCGTGAGTGGCATCGGCTAACCTCGGATGGGCCCACAGAGGCGGACCACTGTACCGCTTCCGGCGATCAGCCGATGTGCCCTCACCTGTTCCTCAACCCTCTACAGATCGGAATCCCCTCCGACTGTCCTGAAACCCTACCGGGACTCCCACAGCGAACCAGAAACCCCTTAAATTGACACCGGGACCGGACCTACGGTGAACGTCTTTACTGGTAGTGGGAGCCCCTCGACTGAGCTAGCGCTGCGCCTTTTATATTCGCGTCGCCGCCGTGCCGCGCCTCCCGCCAGTCCTTGCTGGCGTCACTGCATGCGGCGCCCCGCGCTCCGCTGGCGTCTTGTCACGCCGTGCCTGCGTGGTGCTCGTGGTGTGGCTGGTGACGTGGTTAGCTACGTCACATATCATAAAGTTATCTCAAACACAAAATTTGTTTATACCTACATTTTATACCAATATCGCAGCCTCTGGTGAACTGCTGTCCTACATAGAGAAATGTAGATGTCTTTAATAAAGAGGTTTTTTTAAAGCATTATTTGTTTGAAAAAATCTGTTACACAGATAAAACAAAGCAGAAAAAACCCTACATAAAAATATTTTAATACAATTTTTAAAGTCTTAGAACAAAATTTGTGAATAACAATTTCACGTGTATAAGAGCCTATTTTAGGGCGAACTATGTATAAAAGTAGAAAGTTACAGTGGTCGTCAGCACGTCAACCTTAACATACGTGCATTCCATTCAGTTACGATAAGGACGACTTTGCAACAGCTGTCGACTACTACGTATAAAAGGTGAAATTGGAATAGGATAAATAAAATCAAAAGAGAAGTAAGTCACTTTAAATCAATAGTTTATTGAAAACGTTGATTTTAAAAATAAAACAAGATTTCGTTCAAACACACCAATTTGTGAGACACAGTACTAGAAAACAATTTTATTTACAAAAGATTGAAGTCCAAATTCATATGGTGCTTTACAAAAACACATTCGTTTAAAACTACTCCTCAATTTTACCTGTACGTTAATTTTTATATATACGCGTAAAATTGAGATTGTGAAATAAGACCCTTTGTTCCCAGTTTATCACACAGCTGTGATAGTGTTACATAATGGAATTTTTAAAAGAATAGAATCCCAGTTTCTAATACCCTTCATGTCACACCGTTATCCAATGGGCATTTAGTTTTAAAAAAATATTCCTGGTTAGTAACAGTGTTAGTTACCGGGAATATTTTTACATTAGTAAAAGCAATCGCTATTATTTTCTTCCCATTTAGTAATACCTACCTTTTTTCGTAGCTATACAAACTATTGATTTGGCGGAAAAACAGTACCAAATAGATAAAGTATTGGTTATAACTCTTATAACAATTAGTTACTGATTTATTTACTATAATCAATACCAAATGCCCATTTGGTAATAGTGTGACATGAAGGGTGTTAAAAACGGTTCCCATTATGTATCACAGCTGTGTGACAAACTGGGAAATAATCCCAGTTTGTAACAGTGTAACAGAAAGGAGTGTGACAAACTGGGAACAAAGGAATAAGACCATATTCGAGTAATATCAAGATAAAATACATCATTACTTATTTCAAGAACTTTATCAGCCATCTATTTTGATTTTGGCCTAATTTATTGTATTTTTCTTTCTCTATACCAATAATTATATAATTATGTTTTTACAATACAGATACTTAAGCCAATTGTTTACATATATTTTTACCCTTATTACGCGCACAAAATCCTGTCTGCGCCTGACAGACGATTGAAATCGTTAAATATTTGGTGCGCGTATTACCTATAGGAGCTGCCCTTGTATGGCGTAACTTTTCACTCTATTGGGTTAAGCATTTTGGAGCAATCAAGCAGTTTGGAGTGGCTAAATCTGACAACTCCATACAGTGGAGGACTTACGTGGTCGTATCCCTGATCGTAGGACTGTACAAATTTGGTAGTTTCACATCCATTTTTGGCCACAAAGAATTCGGAACCAGGACCTCTGGTGGTGTACCAATCAGTTACCAGTCCATCCAGAAATCCTGAATAGGACATACACTACGCCGCGACAAGAGATGCCTGACCACACAAGCACCTACGTATACCGCATTGGACAACCGAAAGAGCGCCCAAGGACCGCCTTAAAAAGATCAATAGACCAAGAGGCCAAGTCGATCGGCACTAGCTGGCCTGAATTGGAAGCTGCCGCGAACCACCGTCAAAAGCGGAAATCTGTGGTTGAAGCCCTATGCTCCCCTAGGAGTTAAACCGAAGAAGAACAAGACACCCCCTTTCACGTGTAGAGATTCAGTAAAATAATATAACGACGTTAGGAAGACGACTAAAGAAGAAAAAAGACGAGAATGGATGAAGATATTCATAGGGTGTCCACACCAGTTGTATTGTTATGTAGCATACGTAAAACTTACTGCATCCATTTAACCTTCAAAACATTCGATTATCATAACGATTTAGAGCTTATAGCAATGAATATAAATAATATTATAACGCATTATCTATACTAATACCTTTTTGACTAATGGTTATAAACAAAATCCTTGCTAATAATAAGTTTGCGACCACTTCTACGAGTGGAAATAGACTACAGGGTAGCTGATGGGAATGATAGATTTGTTATAGAAATGATTACCTGAAAAAATACGACATGAATAAAATGTATGCCAAATAATATGCTCCGATACACATCTGTGTAAATATTTTGTCCGTTTTCTACTAGTGTGCCATAAATAATATTCTTATCTTATAGATATTTGAGGTGAAGGGATTTCACTGCGCCAAAAGACCTCGCATTCAGAACTGCTGTTAAACTCCGAAGCCTTTGACAACTTTAGCATGGGATCCACAACAGCCTTGCGAACGAATGAACACGCAACATAAAGGTAAGCGACGCTCACCGAGCCTCAGTCACTCGAATCGCTGGTTTCCGGCGTCTGGATGTGCATCAGCGAGAAGTTCCCAAAGCTAAAGGTTCTATTTCTACTCGGCCTCCGCGACCGGTACCTAAACCTGTGTCATTTGTCCGTGTCACCGTCCACCTGCTTTCTGAACTGCATAGCGTCTCCGTAGGCCTTCTTCACCGCCTTTCTATCCGTCGGTTTCCTAGACTCGACCAGCTTTGACTGGTCTACGCTTTTGTCTACGCCCAGAGGCTCTAGCTTCGCCGGCGGCAGCCATTGCCAGGTTCTTTTCGCGTCGAAGAACAGGACTAAGTAGAGTACGGGCTCGTGTGAGTGGTTTTTCTTCAAGTTGAGGACGTCCTGAGGGGGGACTGGTAACGGGACGCCGTTGTAGATGAAGCCTTTGGGGATCTTTGGGTCGATGATCAGCGCTGGGTACCACGGGTAGCCTCTGGAAGAGATGGCGGGGAATTAGTGTTGTGCATTGATATTGTCGCGGTCCTATCCCGAACCATCTAGAATAGAGCTTTCTGGAAGCCTATCGAATAGTCGCCGCATGCTGCGTTTTAGTAAACAATAAAACGCTGCAAGCAATAGTAACTCGTATGTCCACTAGTATAAGGTTCAAATCTCTTTGACAAGGACTTTGTTCTAGAGTCGTTGCCGCGTGCACCGAGTGTAGGTACGTACTTGAATGTTCTAGAATCCTTGCCGGCGGATATAAATAGCGGTCGCCGCGGCGCGCTGTCAGTTCCGTTTGGAAGAGCGAAGAGTGAACTTCGAGCGAACATACCTGCGATACGAGCGATAACCTACGACCTCAGCGATACTATTGGACTTCGATTAGACCTGCGATTGGAATCTACGTGTGGACTTCGTGTCGTGAAGACCTGCAGACCAGACCCTGCGTGAATAAATCCTAAGAAGTTGTCATTGGCGTTTTACATCCATATCCAGAACCCGAGCCCGTAACATTTGGTGTCAGAATTGGGGATTTGGAGATGCCACTGACTCCGAGAGAGGATACTTCTGGAGTGAGGACCAGGTCCAGAGGTGCTGCGGAGGCCACGCCCACTGCCCCTCAGGCCACGCCCACCGGCCATAGGGACACGCCCACTGGCCCCGCCCCCCAGGCCACGCCCACTGACCAGGCCACGCCCACTGCCCCTCAGGCCACACCCACCGGCCATAGGGACACACCCACTGGCCCCGTCCCCCAGGCCACGCCCACCGACCAAGCCACGGCCACTGACCCCGCCCACCAGGCCACGCCCATCGAGGAGACTCAGCATATCTGCCCAGCGGCTCCACCCACTGGCCACGCCCACCAGGCCACGCCCACCGAAGACATTAAACCTCCGTCACGTACAATGGAGGTTTTGGATATGTCGTGTCTGATGGCAATGTTAAAAGGCCTGCGAGAAGAACAGAGCAAGCAGATGCAGTGCTTGCAAGAACAGAAGGCGGGCCAACAAGTGATCTTATCTACCGTTACAAAGTTCAGCGATACGATCGCTAAGCTACATGAAGATGTAGAGGTTGTGAACGAACGGGTTTCCGAATTAGAGGATGACCTAAAACATGTGAAAAATGGCCTCACTGGACTAGAGCAGGAAGTTCGGCGTATTAAAGCTGCTGGAGCTACGTCGAGCGGAGTTGTCAGCATAAGCCAGGGGCCTAAAGTCAAGGTGCCTCCGTACGATGGTACTACGTCTTGGGTCGCCTACCGACAGCAGTTCCAGACTGTCGCTGCTTCAAACGGGTGGACGGACGAACAGAGCCTGACAGCCCTCACCGTCGCACTCAGAGGATCGGCTTTATCTGTCCTGGAGGCACTGCCGACCTCAGGCAGCGAGTTTAAAGATCTGCTGGAGGCACTTGAGGCTAGATACGGGGAACGACACCTGGAACACGTTTTTCGTGCCCAGCTGCGTGACCGGACTCAGCGCCTGGGTGAAGGACTTCAACAATGGGCGTTGGAAATTGAGAAGCTGGTTCGAAAGGCATATCCTTCTGCTGATAGTAAGATGGTGGATACGAATATTTTGCAAGCCTTCGTCGACGGAATCAAGGATCTTGAAATTAGGGCTGCAGTAAAGCTTCGCCACCATTCCTCGTTAAAAGAAGCTCTCGCACACGCCCTGGAAGTAGAAGCTGTGCGTCATGATATTCGGCAAGGGTGTAAGCTTCGAGAAGTTACGGAGGAGGTTAAAGAGATCAAGACACCGCCCAAGAAGAACACCGGGCCCATGTGTTACAAGTGTGGGGAAAGAGGGCATCTGCAGTTCACGTGTGCTAAGAAGGAAAGGCAACCGACCAAAACAGATGACAGACTGGATGCGCGTCTCAAAATAATAGAGCAGTGTTTGGAAGAGTTTGTGAAGAAGCATGACGCTGCGCCCTCCACCGCGAATCAGGGAAACGATTAAAAGCCAGGACTGCGGGGCGGGTACTGGCTGGAGCGGAGGAAGCCCCAGTAACCAGAATCTCACAAGCATGGAATGGGAACAGTCTACTAATACGCGGTGCAGTGAACAAAATAGAGTGCAAAATCACCCTAGATACAGGAGCCTCTAGAACAATAGTGAGACCAGACCTGGTGAAAGCTGTAGAGAGACGCAAAGGTACCAGTTTATGCAGACTTCTCTCCGCTTCTGGCCAGCAAATTCCCGTCCTGGGCGAAAGGTCGGTTACGATATGTGTTGGGGAGACGTCATATATTCACGACGTAATCGTAGCCGAAATTATGGACGATTGCATTCTGGGCCTAGACTTTATGAAGAAACACAACTGTCACATCGATGTCACTAACGGTGTCTTTAAATGTGGTGATGAGGAGAACTTCATACTTGGCGGTCCCGATGGAAATGTCACGTGCCTGAAGAAAATCGTAATACCTGGACGAGCACAAACTGAAGTAAAGGTGAAGCTGCCTTCGAGTCAGAAGAATCAGCGGAATAGGTGTGTGCTGATTGAAGATACACGAGACAGTGCAGCCAGTCAGAAATTGCTGACAGCAAGAACTCTCGTCTATGGAGGCAAGACCGCTGTAGTAAGGGTTGTGAATATAGGCGATCGTGAGATTACCCTTAGCAAAGGTGACGTTCTTGGAAGGTGTGAGGAAGCCGTTTGGATGAGAAGCTGCCAATCATCTCCAAGCTCAAACACATCGAATACCAGGAGTGAAATTATAGTCACTAAGCTCCTTGAGGGTTCTAAGAGTAATCTGAGCTATTCGCAAAGCATGAAAGCTAAGAGGTTGCTACTGCGCTTTAGGGATATCTTCTCTGACGAAGGAAATCCTGGAAGAACATCGTTAGTTCAGCACAACATCGACACCGGACAGGAGCGACCTATTCGTCAGCGAGCGAGGCGCATACCGATTGCCAAAGAAAAGGAAGTACAAGACATGTTGGAAGACATGAAGAGAAACAAGATTATAGAACCTTCTGCTAGCCCATGGTGTTCTCCCGTTGTGTTGGTAAAGAAGAAAGATGGTAGCACAAGGTTCTGTGTAGACTATCGACGGCTTAATGATGTGACGAAAAAGGATAGTTATCCACTGCCACGAATAGACGATACCCTAGACACTTTGAGTGGCATGAAATGGTTCTCGACGTTAGATCTGAAATCCGGATACTGGCAAGTGGAAATTGATCCGAGGGATAAAGAGAAGACTGCTTTTTCAACTGGTAAAGGTCTATGGCAATTTAACGTGATGCCTTTTGGATTGTGCAACGCGCCAGCTACATTCGAACGACTTATGGAGTGCGTACTGGCAGGATTAGTTGGGGAAGCCTGCCTTGTCTACTTGGATGACGTCATAATCATGGGAACAGATTTTGAGGACCACTTACAAAATATAGAGCAAGTTTTTAAGAAGATAATGGGAGCAAACTTAAAGTTAAATCCGAAGAAATGCAGTTTATTTAAGAACAAGGTTAGCTATCTCGGCCATGTGATAACCAGCGAAGGCATACAGACAGATCCAGCCAAAATCGAAGCAGTGCAAAAATGGCCTACTCCCAAAGACAAGACTGAAGTGCGAGCATTTTTAGGGCTATGCTCATATTATAGACGGTTTGTTAAGGGGTTCTCTGAAATTGCCAAGCCTTTACACAGACTGACTGAAGACAAGCAGTCATTTCATTGGGATGACACATGTGAGAGTTCATTTCAAAAATTAAGAAAATGTCTTTGCGAGACCCCAATCTTGGGATTTCCACAGCCTAGCGGCCAATTCATTGTTGACACTGACGCCAGTAACACAGCGATCGGAGGAGTGTTATCGCAGATACAGGGCGACAGAGAGGTTGTGATGGCATATTTCAGTAAATCGCTATCAAAACCTGAAAGGAACTATTGTGTGACAAGAAGGGAGCTCTTGGCTGTGGTAAAAACAGTACAGCACTTCAGCAAATATCTCCTCGGCGTGCGGTTTACGCTTCGCACTGACCACGCCGCTCTGAAGTGGCTGTTACAATTTAAAAATCCAGAGGGGCAAGTTGCTCGATGGATCGAACAACTGCAGGAGTACGACTTTATGATTGAACACCGCAGCGGAAAGGCGCATGGAAATGCTGACGCACTGTCAAGAAGGCCGTGTCCGGAAGACTGCAAGCACTGTGCCAAACAAGAGACAAAGGAACTGCCATTGAGATTGACAAGAATGAGTCCATCGAGATCTTGGGAAGATGAGGCGATGAAAGAAGCACAGGAAGATGACGAAGATGTACGGCTCATTGTCGCATGGAAGAAACGAGGCGAGGACAAGCCAAGATGGTGCGAAGTCGCTCCTACTAGTGCTGTCACCAAGGCATACTGGGCTCAATGGGACAGTTTTATTCTTCGGAACGGAATACTTTACCGAAAATGGGAGAAACCTAACGGCAGAGAGTTCCATCTTCAGATAGTTGTCCCAAGAGATAAGGTACAAGATGTCCTTCGTGAAGTACATGATGGCGTGTCAGGTGGACATTTGGGCGTAAAAAGGACTTTAACAAAGATTCGAGAAAGGTTTTACTGGCTCCATTGTCGAGAAGATGTGCAAGATTAGTGCCGCAAGTGTGTTACTTGCGCCGCGGTGAAAGGCCCACAAACTAGAAGCCGAGGAAATCTGCAACTTTATAACGTTGGTGCGCCATGGGAACGCATTGCAGTTGATGTGGCTGGGCCGTTCCCAGTAACGGAATCAGGAAATAAGTATTTCATGGTAGTTATGGATTACTTCACTAAATGGCCGGAGGTATTAGCCATACCCAATCAAGAAGCCACGACTGTTGCCTCCAAGTTGTTTGAGGAAGTAGTTTGCCGGTTTGGTGTGCCCTTGGAAATACACTCTGACCAAGGCAGGAACTTTGAGTCTCAAGTATTTCAAGAACTCTGTAAAATATTGGGAATGCATAAGACTAGGACCACCCCATATCATCCTCAATCTGACGGCATGGTAGAAAGATTTAACCAAACACTTGAGAGACATTTAGCAAAAGTCGTTGACAGGCACCAGAGAGACTGGGACAAATACATACCGCCATTTCTTCTGGCCTACAAAACGGCAGAACATGGAAGCACGAAGGTAACCCCGGCGCGTGTAAATTTTGGCCGAGAACTGAGAATACCAGTAGATCTGCTGACTGGAGGCCCTCCTGGCGACTCACGTTCTCTACATGACTACATTTCCGAGTTACGTGAGAAAATGCGAGAGATTCATGCCATAGTACGGGAAAACGGATTGGAGTCGAGTGCAAAGATGAAGACTAGGTATGACCGCCGAGCAAATACAAGCGGCTTCGAAGAAGGAGCACTAGTCTGGCTTCACAATGTAACTCGACGAAAAGGAAAATCTCCGAAATTGCAGACAAGATGGGAGGGACCATACAAAGTGGTAACTCGGTTAAATGACGTGACGTACCGAATTCAACGGCAGCCAAGAGGTGCACAAAAAGTGGTTCACATCGACCGCTTAGCTTCTTATCACGGCAGTAATGAAGATGCTCGGGACGAGCATCTCTAAGAGGGGAGCAGTGTCGCGGTCCTATCCCGAACCATCTAGAATAGAGCTTTCTGGAAGCCTATCGAATAGTCGCCGCATGCTGCGTTTTAGTAAACAATAAAACGCTGCAAGCAATAGTGACTCGTATGTCCACTAGTATAAGGTTCAAATCTCTTTGACAAGGACTTTGTTCTAGAGTCGTTGCCGCGTGCACCGAGTGTAGGTACGTACTTGAATGTTCTAGAATCCTTGCCGGCGGATATAAATAGCGGTCGCCGCGGCGCGCTGTCAGTTCCGTTTGGAAGAGCGAAGAGTGAACTTCGAGCGAACATACCTGCGATACGAGCGATAACCTACGACCTCAGCGATACTATTGGACTTCGATTAGACCTGCGATTGGAATCTACGTGTGGACTTCGTGTCGTGAAGACCTGCAGACCAGACCCTGCGTGAATAAATCCTAAGAAGTTGTCATTGGCGTTTTACATCCATATCCAGAACCCGAGCCCGTAACAATATTAATTTGGTGTTGGCGGACGTAATACGAATTTACGAAAATGAGTGTGCGCTACATTACAAACATCATGCCTACGAAACAAAATTTCCCCTGTGTTGTATTCAATAACGATTACTCGTCAACATAAGTATTTGAAAATTGCTTAAAAGATCAGGAAAATATTCTACTAATTGTATCAGTCATATGTGAAATTGGGGGAAAAAAATATTTTCTTTCCGTCTTCATTTCTATACGTAACAAAAACTAAGTTAGGATGTGCGCAATATAGTTTATTTCAGCGTTTTCATAGCATTTCTTTTAAAATTATCTAAAAATTATATAGGGACAACCAGGAAAGTAATTAGACCTGGTCTGTCAAATTTGACAGAATTATAAAGAAATAGCTGGTGCCCGCTACTTCGTCTGCACAGGATTAGTATTTCGTGTAGCTTAAATTAGGGTGGGGTAGAAAAGAACAAACATTATGACATTAAAATTATCACATAATTTTTGGGTCGCATTTGAAAAATAGAACACCCTGACAGCATTGAGATGTTACAGTCGCACTATAATAACGTAACAATCATAGGCCTAAAGGTAGCTAGTTCAGTATGCTCCTATAAACTATTGTCGAGGTTCTATCCCGAACCATCTAGAATAGAGCTTTCTGGAAGCCTATCGAATAGTCGCCGCATGCTGCATTTTAGTAAACAATAAACGCTGCAAGCAATAATGACTCGTATGTCCACTAGCATACGGTTCATAACTCTTTGACATGAAACTGTCCTAGAGACGTTGCCGCGTGCAAAGAGTGTAGGTACGTACGCGAATGTTCGAGAACCTTTGCCGGCGGATATAAATAGCGGCCGCCGCGGCGCGCTGTCAGTTCCGTTTGGAAAATAGCGAAGAGTGAACTTCGAGCGAACATACCTGCGATACGAGCGATAACCTAAGACCTCAGCGATACTATTGGACTTCGATCGGAATCTACGTGTGGACTTCGTCTCGTGAAGACCTGCAGACCAGACCCTGCGTGAATAAATCCTAAGAAGTTGTCATTGGCGTTTTACCTTCAGATCTAGAACCCTAGCCCGTAACACTATATTTAACGATTTTTTAAAATAAATGCTGTGCTTTGCCTGCTCCGTGCTTCGTAAATAAGATTAGTTTAAAAATATATTTGTCTGTAATTGGCCTATGTTTGGCCTACATTAATTTACTTATTTTATATTGTTTTGCCTGTGGGCTTTGACAAAAAAATAAAATAAAACATTTTCATAATACATTACATTACATGCATATGTGTAACTCTAGCGGTTTCGGCAGCGCACGCCAGAATAGCTCGTAGATGGTAGATTTTTTCGATCATAAGTGTGGTCATAGTTTGGACAATTCACACAATATCGTCATAAATTGTAGCTATGTGTTAGTCTGATGTATAAGCTATACTATTGTAAAGTTTAATTGAAATCTATAAAGTATTTTTTACGTGAAAGAGTAACAAACATTCATCCATCCATTCATACTTACAAACTTTCGCGTTTATATTATTAGTAGGATTTTATACAGATCTCAATGTTGTGGCCCAGTAAAAACAATATCCCATTGATATTTACAATCCTCGTATTCAGGGCCATAGTAAAAAAAAATCTCATTGATGATTACAACGTTCACTGCCTTTTTTACACCCGCATATTTACCTGCACTTGGCCCAAACAAGTTGCAGCGGTATCAACTCGATATCCAACTGCGAAGCCTTCACTGGCGTCTTGGACGTGGTGGACCTTGTTCCGCGGCCCTGAAGAGGGAAATGTAGCTATATAATAGCTAAAGGAACTCACAAACTAAAGCGATCGCGGTCGCCGTGGCGGTGCAGGTGGCCGTTTTTAGCAGAAATCGATTAAAAAGTCCTAGGTTGTGGATTCTAGGTTGTAAACTGTAGGTCCCTTCTAAAATTAAATGTCACAGTTGTTAAACGATAACAACGTTTTATAAAACAAGTTATGATTTGTATTCTATTGGGGGCGCTGCCGCGCACACTGCGCTCTAGAACTTTCAGGGCTATTGGTACTGACTGTTCACACATTCAGCGCTGAGGGTTCACACCCCCATCACTATGCTGAGTAAACTGCCATTTGAATCAGCATAGACCACAGTGTGTCTCAAACTTTGTCGATCGATCGATATATCGATATCAACCCTTTTGTATGTCCTCACTGCTGCGGCACGGGTCTCTTCCTGCATCGCATGAAGGTATGGCCATACTCCACGGGGGCCAAGTCCGGGTTGATGGAGGATTGTAAGATAGTGGCGGACCTTAATGCCAGAAGTTATCAAGCCCATAAAGCCTCTGATATGGCTGCCCCTGTAACAACGACTGCCATTACCTGACAGCCGGCACCAACGGCTTTACGTGCCTTGCGAAGCACGGAAGCGCTCAGAAAAAATGCCACTAGCGATATTCACGGGATGGTCACCAATAAAGCACCTGACCGTGACTGTTGTTGCTTAACCAGAGTGATTGATTCCAGTCACTCGGTTCCACTAGGTGACGAGCGCTTGAACTCCAAGTTTGAGTAACAATACTCATTTTGGGACTCCGAGTATACCTACTAGAAACACTTTAAGACTCCGAGTTCACTAGAATCACTTCGAGACTTCGAGCACACTATTGTCACTTTGAGACTTCAAGCACACTAGACTTACTTACAGACTCCGTGCATACTAGACTCACTTTGATAGGCGTGGTGGGCGCCTCGGGCTCCGATTGGTCGGTGGAGGCGGGCGCGCGGCGGCGGCTGCGCCCGCGCCGGTCCCCTTCGCTATTGGCTCCCTCTACATTAGAGTCTAGCGTTTCGTTGTAGCTCGATCTGAGAATAACAGAGTGGCTGTCATGCGAAATACGGGTAATACAAGAAACGGTTTAGGTCAGAATCAATTAATTACTCATAGCAATGAGTCGTTAGAGCTGTATCAATTTCTCCACTATACTACGGCCCGAAGGCAACGGCTTTCACTTTCAAAATTCCTTCTTTTTCTCGCCAAGCTAAACAGGTCTCAAACGGTGCTTATACCATTCTATTGAAATAGAATGGGGCAAATACAATTTCGAGAAGAGGTTGTGAAATTGAAGCCTGAGCGAACCGAGGGACACCAGGCTTCAACTAAGAGTCCCGAAGGAGCGAGGGATTCAAGACTACCGAGACCGGAAACATTTTGCGCCCGTGACGAACACTCTGCTTTTCACTACATCTGTGAGGAATGCAATAATAAATTAAACATACTAAATCCGCGCTAATGTAACTGTTGCGAACGTTATCCAATGAAAAATTGGCCTTCCAAATTAAATTTTTTGACATTTTTATTTCCAAGAAGAGAGCAAAATGTTTCGATGCAACGAGTTTGGGACACAAAGCAGTTCCATACTCTGGTTTAAAACTTCTTGCTTGTTTAGAGCGTAAGATATATAGGTCAATTCCTCAAGAGTGAATGAGAGGTTCGATATCTCAATAAAACGTGATACCGTAGGTATATAAATTCAAAATTGGATTTTGAGTCTATTTACCTTTAGATAAATAGACTCAATATAAAAAAAAACAACCCGGACTTGGCCCCCGTGGTGGAGTATGGCCTAACCTTCCTGCGATGCAGGAAGAGACCCGTGCCCCACCAGTGGGGACATACTACAAGGGTTGATAACGAAATAGACTCAAAATCTAATTTTGAATTTATATACTTACTATAATGTTTGATTGGATAGCAATAGATTGTTTTGGGCCTTAACTTTGGGGATCAAAATACGTCATTTCAAGCAGATGGAGTGAAAAACTACGTAAGTATTAGACTCAACGCCTGGTGTCACTCACCGGTCGCTGCTACTGAGCGAGCAGGAGCGGCCGCCCTCGTCGTCATAATGCGTGCACGAGGAACACGACTGGCTCCACAGAGTACTGCTGCTGCTTGATCTGGTAAGAGCAAAAAAAAGTACTTAAAACTGCTGATACATACTTAAAGCATACCGTCTCGCGAGCATGTTCTGATATATTTAATTATAATTAAAACTTAAAAACCTATTTAGAGGCTAAAAATTTCACCCATGCCGGGATTCGAACCCGCAACCTCTGGCTATCCGATTGGCAGAGCGCTGGTACGGATAGCCAGAGGTTGCGGGTTCGAATCCCGGCATGGGTGAAATTTTTAGCCTCTAAATAGGTTTTTAAATTTGTTCCTTAGCACGGGTTAGTGCATTAAAAATAAAAATAGTGTAATAATTAAAACTGTTTTAATACGGATTTCACTCGTTTATTATATTTGTAAAAATATAATAAACGAGTAAAATCCGTATTAAAACAGTTTTAATTCTGTCTAGTAGGTACTCGTGTTAAGCTTAGAAAATACTACGTTTAATTATTGTAATGTCAGTTTTTCTGTTACATACTTAAAGCATACTGTCTCGCGAGCACGTTCTGATATGTTTCATTATTGTAATGTCAGTTTTTTTAACCTCTTAAGTCCTGGCATTCTATACAAAGGATATCACATCACATAAATATTGTAAAGGCCAAAGTTTGTGAGTGTGTATGTTTGTTACTTGTTCACGTCTAAACGGCTGGCTGACACCCTGGATTAATAACACATAGGCTACGTTTTACTACGGGAAAATATCTTATTCCCATGGGAAAATCTATACTCCGCGGGTATTACCGTAGGGCACAGCTAGTCATGTTTAAGTACAGAGATCTGTGAACGTTAGCCTAACTGGAAAACTTACTATACGAGATTTGGACAAAAAAAATTACTCAACAAAATTATGAAAAGAATTTTGGTATTCAATTCATAATTTTGTTAAGATTTTTTTTTTCTAAATATACATCATGGTTTTAGCAGACTCGGGGTAATTTTTACCTGAGGAGGTTAGGAGGTTAAGTCAAATGTTATTAAAAATCATTCAATTAAAAAAATCTTTAAGGCACTACAAACAATTTTTACATAGGTGAGCTTAATACCAGATAGTATGTTCTTTCCAGCTAACCTGCGATGATGTGGAGAGTCGATGGGAAATAGAAAATTTTTGCAAACAACGTAAGGCGTCCCTAGCCAGAGCCGATATTTTAGAAGTGTCCCCTGGATAAATACATATTTTCTTAGTTCAGAAACGTTAAGAAAGATAACCTAGTACAATAGACAGTTGCAGAGGCAGGGCACTGACATCGAGATGAACTTGTCTCCCTCCAAACCTATCTCTTTGCTGAAAAAACAAACATCGATTACAGCTCGGTTTTACCTTCTAGTTAGCTCTGAAGTTGCCGCGCTTCACGTCGCAGTACAAAAATTATAGGTATCAGCGGAATGAAGGCGGTGTGGGACGGGCGGGGACGGCAGGACACACCCCCTCTCACCCCGACCCGGCACCGCGCTCGCCATGATTTTTGTGTCAGTGTAGTGTCACTGTGTGCGTGTTCATGCACACGCTACCATTCATCGTAAAAGTACAGCTGCGCATCGTATTGTTATTGTAGTTTCGTTAAATTTCCAGATTGTTGTTATTACTGTTATTGTTTTGTTATCTTCATACTTATTGTATTGCTACCATGCCTCCACGGATTGTTAACGTTTTTCCATTTATGAAAAAAGACAGTGAAGAAGGTATATAGGTATGTAGGTAAAAAAAAATGGAGTTTCAACAGAGTCGGTGCGCAGAATTACTGCAGAAGCATATAATGGCATAAAACAACAAGCAAATAGTACTATCAAATTGAGATAATATTTTTTCATACATATCATTGCCCCATCGCGCCAACTTCAGAGTTAACTAGAAGTTTGGTCCAAGCTGTACCTAGAGAGAGAGAGAGTCAGATTGCTGTCATAACCAACTTCTACAAGAGAATAGAATGTATTTATTTGTCTTCAAGCGAAATAAGACACAACAATCACTTATACTAGAGGCCCACTATAGAAACGAAGCGAGAACTAGAGTAAAGATAAACTTCTGTCCTTCCAAACCTATTCCTTGGCTGAAAGGACAATCTCTAACAAACAAACAAACAAACCTAGAGAGAGCCAGATCGCTGTCAGAACCAACTTCACCCGGAGGTCCGCGGTACTGCAGAAACGAAGCGGGTACTGGGGTCGACATTGACTTCTCGCCTTCCACACCTATTCCTCGGCTGAAACAAAATCACAGATTTAACTAAAATGTTTGCGAAATTATAATAGTAATCATAGCACTAACTCTAAGCTAAGTGTGAAGGAAAACATCGTGATGAAACCTGAGTGTCTGACTTTTTACGTAGAATTTCAAATCATAAGCCAATCGTATACGACTTATTTGCTAATGTAGCGAATTGGCTCCCTGGGGTGCGACTATGTAATTTCCCCACTGTTTACGCCTACTCCGAACTGTAAGATACATAAACGTTTAAACACTTTGGAGTCGTTTGAATGCTTAACTCGATAGAGTGGAAAGTTACGTAATACAAAGGCTGAGAAGGCTCATATATATATATATATATATATATATATATATATATATATATATATACGAGTATATAAATACTAAATATTGCACAATCAAAATAGAATACAACCATGATGTCTTAAATGATGTTGTACAATTGGCGGTACTAACCAAACAACCTTTGGGTTTTTATTTTACATTTAGTTATTGAAAAAAACAAACAATTGTACAGCCAGTGGCGTTTTCACTATTTATACAAAGACAATGACATGAAAAATTAAAACTAAGATAGGCAGATTCTGCTAACACCAATCTAGGATGAGATTAGCGGAGTACGTCCAAGAGGACATCACCCCCTACACATAAGCAACCTGTTTTGTTACGTTACCAGTTACTTTGCAGCAAAAATGTAAGGGTCGATGAACTGTCCATGCTCTCTTCCAATAGCTGCCAAGTACATCAAAGTAACTTTTTCTTTTTAATCTATTATGTTTGTATACATTAAACATCGTTTAACTCTAATGAAAAGGAAAAAATAAAGTATGGAATAGGTTTACGACGTAGACGGGCCATATTTCACGAAAATGTGTAGCTGCAAATGTGTGGCCGGTAGCATCAGCCATCATTTACGGCTAGACTATGAAATATTTGGCAATATTTTTAGTATGGAAGGGATATATTGTGACATATTTTTTGTGTATCCGATGAATTTATAGTATACCAGCCATATGGCCGGAACGATCGCTTTGCAATCGAAAATACTGCAATATTTTCTCAGCCTGTCTCGCTTTACGGTCTAAGTGCGCCCCTTTTTTACACTACGTGAAGTTTGCGATACGATTTGTTCGACTAGAGCTATGTTCGTGTTTGATTTGTTTCTCTTTATTTTGGTTCGTTCGTGTTTATGTATGTAGCCCGTGTAAAGATAAAATATTGGGCCATATACTGTTGTAAAAATGTTGCCGGGAATGGCCGGGATATACATTTTCCAGCCATGTGCTGCATTAAAATGTTTTTTTGTATTTTCGGGATACAAAATTTCGGGGTAGCCAAATATTTCACAAAAAGTGTAGCCCGTCTAGAGGCCTCTAATGACGAATATAGACCCAATCCAGAGACTATGATTACACTAACATCAATGGTATAAGTAATGGTATGTGCCCATAGACGTGCCAAAGCCCAATCGACACAGGAACAAAAAAATACGAAATTATACATGGATGGAGTGATTTTGAAATTTTCACTTTTACCTGAAGAGGTCTGGTGAGCCGGAAGATTTGTCCTTATCATGCTTCCGTGGCCGGCCCCGGCCCTTCTTCTTGGGAGACGCCTCTGGGGTGTGTCCTAGACTGGCTGACAGCGTGGGCAGCGATGCTGTGTAACAGAGGCATTAGTGAAGCTCTTGCGGAGAAAGGATAAGATAAGAATATTCTTTATTGTACACCAGTACGCTTAGCGTGGTCGGCTCGAGAAACGCCCTTTTCTATGCAAAAATGACAGTTTCTCTATCGAGTTCGAGATGTGCCCGAGATGTCTCGACTTTAGCATGGCCATCGCGATCGAGATGGAGAAGACCGAGACATGTCTACAAGCAGTAGCATGGTGACGCTGCCGAGATAATTTCGTTCGAGATAGACACTAATTTTGACATATGCGACCGACACATGTCTGGTACCCACGGAGGTGAAGACAAGGCCTCGAGAGCATATATTTGACAGAAAAATTACAAATTCTTTAAATGTTTTTTTTTTTATTCTTGTTGTAATAGATCTATTTTGTATAAGATAAGACTTGTGTCATCAATAGTCATCATGCCTAGAGGGTGGCGCAATCATATGCTCTTCAATTCTTTTCTATGACACCCCCATAATATTGTCGCGGTCCTATCCCGAACCATCTAGAATAGTCGCCGCATGCTGCGTTTTAGTAAACAATAAACGCTGCAAGCAATAATGACTCGTATGTCCACTAGCGTAAGGTGCAAAACTCTTTAAATGAGTAACTGTTCGAGCGACCTTGCCGCGTGTACCGAGTGTAGGTACGTAGTTACGGGAATGTTCTAGAACCCTGGCCGGCGGATATAAATAGCGGCCGCCGCGGCGCGCTGTCAGTTCCATTTGGAATAGCGAAGAGTGAACTTCAAGTGAACATACCTGCGATACGAGCGATAACCTACGACCTCAGCGATACTATTGGACTTCGATTGAACCTGCGATTGGAATCTACGTGTGGACTTCGTGTCGTGAAGACCTGCAGCCCAGACCCTGCGTGAATAAATCCTAAGAAGCTGTCATTGGTGTTTTACATCCAAATCCAGAACCCTAGCCCGTAACATTTGGTGTCAGAATTGGGGATTTGGAGATGCCACTGACTCCGAGAGAGGATACTTCTGGAGTGAGGACCAGGTCCAGAAGTGCTTCGGAGGCCACGCCCACTGCCCCTCAGGCCACGCCCACTGGCCATAGGGACACGCCCACTGGCCCCGCCCACCAGGCCACGCCCACCGACCAAGCCACGCCCCCTGGCCCCGCCCACCAGGCCACGCGCGTAGTGGAGACACAGCATACCTGCCCAGCGGCTCCGCCTACTGGCCACGCCTACCAGGCCACGCCCACCGCCCCCGTGCACCAGGCTCCGCCCACCGGCCTTGACCACCAGGTTTCACCAACCGACCAACAGGCTCCGCCTCGTAGCCACGCCCACCTGGCCACGCCCACCGAAGACATTAAACCTCAGTCACGTACAATGGAGGTTTTGGATATGTCGTGCCTGATGGCAATGCTGAAGGGCATGCGAGAAGAACAGAGCAAGCAGATGCAGTGCCTGCAAGAAGAACAGAGAGGCCTGCGAGAAGAACAGAGCAAGCAGATGCAGTGCCTGCAAGAAGAACAGAGAGGCCTGCGAGAAGAACAAAGAGGCCTGCGAGAAGAACAGAAGGCAGATCAACAGGTGATCCTTTCTGCCGTTACAAAGTTCAGTGATACGGTCGCTAAGCTACATGAAGATGTAGAGGTAGTGAACGAACGGGTTTCCGAATTAGAGGATGACTTAAAAAATGTTAAAACCGGCCTCACTGGACTAGAGCAGGAAGTTCGGCGTATTAAAGCTGCTGGAGTTACATCGAGCGGAGTTGTCAGCATAAACCACGGGCCTAAAGTGAAGGTGCCTCCGTACGATGGTACTACGTCTTGGGTCGCTTACCGCCAACAGTTCCAGACTGTCGCTGCTTCAAACGGGTGGACGGACGAACAGAGCCTGACAGCCCTCACCGTCGCGCTCAGAGGTTCGGCTTTATCTGTCCTGGAGGCACTGCCCACCTCAGGCAGCGAGTTCAAAGACCTGCTGGAGGCACTTGAGGCTAGATATGGTGAAAGACACCTGGAACACGTTTTTCGTGCTCAGCTGAGCGACAGGACTCAGCGCCTGGGTGAAGGACTTCAACAATGGGCGTTGGAAATTGAGAAGCTGGTTCGAAAGGCGTACCCTTCTGCTGATAGTAAGATGGTGGACACGAATATTTTACAAGCCTTCGTCGACGGGATCAAGGATCTTGAAATTAGGGCTGCAGTAAAGCTTCGCCACCATTCTTCATTAAAAGAAGCTCTGGCACACGCCCTGGAAGTAGAAGCTGTGCGTCATGATATCCGGCAAGGGTATAAACTTCGAGAAGTTACGGAGGAGGTTAAAGAGATCAAGATACCTCCCAAGAGAAACTCCGGGCCCATGTGTTACAAGTGTGGGGAAAGAGGGCATCTGCAATTCACGTGTCCTAAGAATGAAAGGCAACCGACCAAAACAGATGACAGACTGGATGCGCGTCTCAACAAAATAGAGCAGTGTTTGGAAGAGTTTGTGAAGAAGCATGACGCTGCGCCCTCCACCGCGAATCAGGGAAACGAATAAAAGCCAGGACTGTGGGGCGGGTACTGGCTGGAGCGGAGGAAGCCCCAGTAACCAGAATCTCACAAGCATGGAACGGGAACAGTCTACTAATACGCGGTGCAGTGAACAAAATAGAGTGCAAAATCACCCTAGATACAGGAGCCTCTAGAACAATAGTGAGACCAGACCTGGTGAAAGCTGTAGGGAGCCGCAAAGGCACCAGTTTAAGCAGACTTCTCTCCGCTTCTGGCCAGCAGATACCCGTCCTGGGTGAAAGGTCGGTTACGATATGCGTTGGGGAGGCGTCATATATTCACAACGTAATCGTAGCCGAAATTATGGATGATTGCATTCTGGGCCTAGACTTTATGAAAAAACACAACTGTCACATCGATGTCACTAACGGTGTCTTTAAATGTGGTGATGAGGAGAACTTCATACTTGGCGGTCCCGATGGAAATGTCACGTGCCTGAAGAAAATCGTAATACCTAGACGAGCACAAACTGAAGTAAAGGTGAAGCTGCCTTCAAGTCAGAAGAATCAGCGGAATAGGTGTGTGCTGATTGAAGATACACGAGACAGTGCAGCCAGTCAGAAATTGCTGACAGCAAGAACTCTCGTCTATGGAGGCAAGACCGCTGTAGTAAGGGTTGTGAATATAGGCGATCGTGAGATTACCCTAAGCAAAGGTGACGTTATTGGAAGGTGTGAGGAAGCCGTTTGGATGAGAAGCTGCCAATCATCTCCAAGCTCAAACACATCGAATACCAGGAGTGAAATTATAGTCACTAAGCTCCTTGAGGATTCTAAGAGTAATCTGAGCTATTCGCAAAGCATGAAAGCTAAGAGGTTGCTACTGCGCTTTAGGGATATCTTCTCTGACGAAGGAAATCCTGGAAGAACATCGTTAGTTCAGCACAAAATCGACACCGGACAGGAGCGACCTATTCGTCAGCGAGCGAGGCGCATACCGATTGCCAAAGAAAAGGAAGTACAAGACATGTTGGACGACATGAAGAGAAACAAGATTATAGAACCTTCTGCTAGCCCATGGTGTTCTCCCGTTGTGTTGGTAAAGAAGAAAGATGGTAGCACAAGGTTCTGTGTAGACTATCGACGGCTTAACGATGTGACCAAGAAGGATAGTTATCCACTGCCACGAATAGACGATACCCTGGACACATTGAGTGGTATGAAATGGTTCTCGACATTAGATCTGAAATCGGGCTATTGGCAAGTGGAAATTGATCCGAAGGATAAAGAGAAGACAGCCTTTTCAACTGGCAAAGGTCTATGGCAATTTAACGTGATGCCTTTTGGATTGTGCAACGCGCCAGCTACATTCGAACGACTTATGGAGTGCGTACTGGCCGGATTAGTTGGGGAAGCCTGCCTTGTCTACTTGGATGACGTCATAATCATGGGTACGGATTTTGAGGACCACTTACAAAATCTAGAGCAAGTTTTTAAGAAGATAATGGGAGCAAACTTAAAGTTAAATCCGAAGAAATGCAGTTTATTTAAGAACAAGGTTAGCTATCTCGGCCATGTGATAACCAGCGAAGGCATACAGACAGATCCAGCCAAAATCGAAGCAGTGCAAAAATGGCCTACTCCCAAAGACAAGACTGAAGTGCGAGCATTTTTAGGGCTATGCTTATATTATAGACGGTTTGTTAAGGGGTTCTCTGAAATTGCCAAGCCTTTACACAGACTGACTGAAGACAAGCAGTCATTTCATTGGGATGACACATGTGAGAGTTCCTTTCAAAAATTAAGAAAATGTCTTTGCGAGACTCCAATTTTGGGATTTCCGCAACCTAACGGCCAATTCATTGTAAACACTGACGCCAGTAACACAGCGATCGGAGGAGTGTTATCGCAGAAACAAGGCGACAGAGAGGTTGTGATGGCCTATTTTAGTAAATCGCTATCGAAACCTGAAAGGAACTATTGTGTGACAAGAAGGGAGCTCTTGGCTGTGGTAAAGACAGTACAGCACTTCAGCAAATATCTCCTCGGCATGCGGTTTACGCTTCGCACTGACCACGCCGCCCTGAAGTGGCTGTTACAATTTAAAAATCCAGAGGGGCAAGTTGCTCGATGGATCGAACAACTGCAGGAGTACGACTTTATTATTGAACACCGCAGCGGAAAGGCGCATGGAAATGCTGACGCACTGTCAAGAAGGCCGTGTCCGGAAGACTGCAAGCACTGTGCCAAACAAGAGACAAAGGAACTGCCATTGAGATTGACAAAAATGAGTCCATCGAGATCTTGGGAAGATGAGGCGATGAAAGAAGCACAGGAAGATGACGAAGATGTACGGCTCATTGTCGCATGGAAGAAACGAGGCGAGGACAAGCCAAGATGGTGCGAAGTCGCTCCTACTAGTGCTGTCACCAAGGCATACTGGGCTCAATGGGACAGTTTTATTCTTCGGAACGGAATACTTTACCGAAAATGGGAGAAACCTAACGGCAGAGAGTTCCATCTTCAGATAGTTGTCCCAAGAGATAAGGTACAAGATGTCCTTCGTGAAGTACATGACGGCGTGTCAGGTGGACATTTGGGCGTAAAAAGGACTTTAACAAAGATTCGAGAAAGGTTTTACTGGCTCCATTGTCGAGAAGATGTGCAAGATTGGTGCCGCAAGTGTGTTACTTGCGCCGCGGTGAAAGGCCCACCAACTAGAAGCCGAGGAAATCTGCAACTTTATAACGTTGGTGCGCCATGGGAACGCATTGCAGTTGATGTGGCTGGACCGTTCCCAGTAACGGAATCAGGAAATAAGTATTTCATGGTAGTTATGGATTACTTCACTAAATGGCCAGAGGTATTCGCCATACCCAATCAAGAAGCCACGACTGTTGCCTCCAAGTTGTTTGAGGAAGTAGTTTGCCGGTTTGGTGTGCCCTTGGAAATACACTCCGACCAAGGCAGGAACTTTGAGTCTCAAGTATTTCAAGAACTCTGCAAAATATTGGGAATGCATAAGACTAGGACCACCCCATATCATCCTCAATCTGACGGCATGGTAGAAAGATTTAACCAAACACTTGAGAGACATTTAGCAAAAGTCGTTGACAGGCACCAGAGAGACTGGGACAAATACATACCGCCATTTCTTCTGGCCTACAGAACGGCAGAACATGAAAGCACGAAGGTAACCCCGGCGCGTGTAAATTTTGGCCGAGAACTGAGAATACCAGTAGATCTGCTGACTGGAGGCCCTCCTGACGACTCACGTTCTCTACACGACTACATTTCCGAGTTACGTGAGAAAATGCGAGAGATTCATGCCATAGTACGGGAAAACGGATTGGAGTCGAGTGAAAAGATGAAGACTAGATATGACCGCCGAGCAAATACAAGCAGCTTCGAAGAAGGAGCACTAGTCTGGCTTCACAATGTAACTCGACGAAAAGGAAAATCTCCGAAATTGCAGACAAGATGGGAGGGACCGTACAAAGTGGTAACTCGGTTAAATGACGTGACGTACCGAATTCAACGGCAGCCAAGAGGTGCACAAAAAGTGGTTCACATCGACCGCTTAGCTCCTTATCACGGCAGTAATGAAGATGCTCGGGACGAGCATCTCTAAGAGGGGAGCAGTGTCGCGGTCCTATCCCGAACCATCTAGAATAGTCGCCGCATGCTGCGTTTTAGTAAACAATAAACGCTGCAAGCAATAATGACTCGTATGTCCACTAGCGTAAGGTGCAAAACTCTTTAAATGAGTAACTGTTCGAGCGACCTTGCCGCGTGTACCGAGTGTAGGTACGTAGTTACGGGAATGTTCTAGAACCCTGGCCGGCGGATATAAATAGCGGCCGCCGCGGCGCGCTGTCAGTTCCATTTGGAATAGCGAAGAGTGAACTTCAAGTGAACATACCTGCGATACGGGCGATAACCTACGACCTCAGCGATACTATTGGACTTCGATTGAACCTGCGATTGGAATCTACGTGTGGACTTCGTGTCGTGAAGACCTGCAGCCCAGACCCTGCGTGAATAAATCCTAAGAAGCTGTCATTGGTGTTTTACATCCAAATCCAGAACCCTAGCCCGTAACAATATGTTTTTCACGAAATTAAAAATTAGAAATTACGCGCTGTAACGAAAATGACATGAACGCGTTTTGTTACTATTATTGTATTGCGCGCACACTAAAAAAATAATGGTTCCGATTAGATGCTTGCGTCGGAACGAAACGCGGTTCTTAACTTTCCAGTGATGTCGCGGCTATCGGTAAAAACAGGTAATAATATTTACAGTGCTGCCAGGCAAAAAAACAACACTCTTATTTAATATGGCAATAATAACTTTTTGATAGACAAGACCGCACTCTTCGGGCTATCTCGAGTCTCGGTTGCCATGTTGGGACTAGTCTCTCACTCGACATCGAGAGAGAGTCAAAACGTCCATGCTAACCGAACAGGAAAAAACAGACAAAAAATAATTACAAAGATACAGTACAATTGGCGGCCTTATTGGAGGTAATAATGTGCGAGTGTTTTTTATCCCGAGTTACCATATTATTAAATTTCTAGTTGCCATCAGAGTCGAGGCTCTTGCGGAGATAATAGCGCGTTTGTTTTTTTAGTCGAGTTACCATGTTATTAAATTTTCTTGTTAACATCAGAGCCGAAGCTCTTGCGGAGATAATAGTGTGGACGTATTTTATGTAGAGTTACCATATTGTTAAATTTTCTAGTTACCATCAGAGCCGAAGCTCTTGGCTGTGGTGCTGATGGAGGGGCTCAGTAGCAGCGTGGGTTTCCGCAAGCCGCCCAGTAAGCCCAGCCCAGCCTTGGCCTCGGCCGGCTTCTTGGGCGACTTCTCCGGCGACCGGGTGACGGCTCTTTCGGCGCTCTTGCGGGTGGCCGGCGCCGGGGTCTCGGAGCCGGACGTGGGGGTCTCTGCGGTTAATGGGGGCGAAGATTTTATTAGGGTAAACTAACGACTGGAGGATGAGAGCCGAAGATCGGGCTCAGTGGCGCGTCTTGGGAGAGTCCTATGTCCAGCAGTGGACTAACACTGGCTTATTATAAATGATGATGATAAAAAAAATAGTTCTTCTTATAAATTTAAGAAGCATTTTAACTGTCACAGGAAAGATGATATCACCTGTAAATTGTCGTACTTATCAGTTCTGAAATATCACATCACTATATTTTAAAATATTATAACACTATAGAACGTAAATTATTGTTTAAAAATTCAAATTAAAGTATTATTTTATCAGTGTGATCCTATATTTTATTGGCAGAAATAAAAAAATACATTATTGGCCAATGTAAAGTACGCCATTGTCCATCTCAGTTACTTATCGGTTTGTTTTTTTTTTGTGTAATTTAACGTAACAAACAAATGGTCAATGTTAGCGACTGCCGTCCAGTTTGTATTGGAGAAAAGATACGATATATTAAGTGTTACAAGTTGTATCCTGGCTCCCAAACTAGACTAAAAACACCTTCAATCAGACCATCAAATCGTATCAATCTTACACGTTCTAAGATATGCGAAAATTGAATAAAGTTACGTTCTACAGACAGTCATTGGCATTCTTTCGGTGATTCTAATGATACTCACCGTTGTCAGGCAGTTGCCGGGGCGTGGCCAGAGAGGCGCGGCCCCGCCCCCTGCGCCCGCGCCGCCCCCGCCCCCGCCCGCGGCCCCGCGCCCACCACGCCGCCTGCTTCGCGCTCGTGGTCGTCACAGTGGTCGCTGGGGAGTCATCTCTCTGAAAGAGACAGGTCCATTTTTATTGGAGAACTTGCAAAAAAATCTGAAAAAATTTTGGAACGATGAGCGACACCGTTCGCAACCAGATGCCTATAAACTGAAGCATAAATCTCAATTCACTAAAATATGTGTAGCCATCAGTATTTAGTCACTAAGATGAGTCATTTGGTCCGAGCCTACTAAGATCGTGAAATCGCGGCTTCAGGCCCATTACGACCCTGTGAGTAATGAAAAGTTGTTAACTGTTATTCTTAATAATTTATTTATTGATCTGTGAGTAACATGTAGGTACATAAAGCTGTTGTGAATTTAAAAAATAATAAGGTACTATGTGCTCTACATAAATAGGCATACAAATCATATCCAAAGTCATCAACATCAGGCTATATTAGTTAACTGCTAGACATAGCCCTCCCCTAATGAGCGCCATAGTGTCCTGTCTTCAGCTTGCCGCATCCAGCATCTGCCTGCAGTTTTTCGCAGATCGTCATCCCACCTGGTCGGAGGGCGTCCTACACTACGTTTGCCGAGTCGCGGTCTCCATTCAAGAACACGTTTACTCCAAAGGTTGTCGGTTTTTCGTGAAATATGGCCAGCCCTCTACCACTTCAGCTTGCTAATTCTCGGTGCTATTTCGATAACAATTAAAATTTGAAACTGTTGAGTATTTCTTAGTAATTCGCGATACTTATACATAGTTATATAGACCCGTTTAATTCTAATAATTACATACTTAACTGAAATGAAATGGTCTTCTTCAAAAAAGCGCAGAAACTGCTGCTTAATGAACGTTACAATTCAAACTAGGTGTCCATTTCCAAATCTTGATAATTTTAGAGAAAAAATGGACAAAAATAACTCCAAACTTAGTCTTTTCAAAACTGTTTTATATTAAACGAGTTATTAAACGCGATTACTTGTTAGGTAAAACGTAATTACACTGGGCGAAACGTCGGAAAATAAGATAATTACGTTTTACCTTATAAATAATCGCGATTAGACCCGTTTAATATGAGGTAATATTAAACGGGTCAGTAATATTAGGTAACAGTTTAATATGAGGCAACAGTTGAGGTAATATTACAACACAATTGCAGTACAATTCCAGAGGGAGGGCTATGTCCAGCAGTGGACTAATATAGCCTGAAGAAGAAGAAGTTGTAGGGGCTGAGACTGCTGACGTAATGTTAACATAGTTGAGCGGGCTAGTATTAACAAAGGAAAAAACAGCAAAACTCAATTTTAACTACTGCTCTTTACAACTGTTTTCAAAAAGTCCCTCAGAAAATTAATGTCTTCCCGCCAAAAACGAACCTCACAGATTAACTGCATCTTTTTTTAAAACGTTTATTGGCTATTGGATACAGAGTCCCTAAGCCTAGCTTAATTATTATTCCCAGATAGCAATGATTAGGATATCCTTCTTGGATGCCACGGTGTCAATACACCATGGAGTTAACATTAGCGATTGCCCGCCAGTCGCTCGTGTTGTCTCACCTAGTAACACTACTTACTGTATGTGCATATACCTTGATTGAATTTTCCTATTACACTTATGTAGCTGAATTCGGATTTTCATTCATCGAGATAGTCACTCCCCATAAAGTAATATTTACCGTGGAGTCTCCGTCCTCGTCGCTGTGACTCCCCAAAAAGTAATATTTACCGTGGAGTCTAAGTCCTCGTCGCTGTGACTCCCCAAAAAGTAATATTTACCGTGGAGTCTCCGTCCTCGTCGCTCCCCAAAAAGTAATATTTACCGTGGAGTCTCCGTCCTCGTCGCTGTGACTCCCCAAAAAGTAATATTTACCGTGGAGTTTCCGTCCTCGTCGCTGTGACTCCCCAAAAAGTAATATTTACCGTGGAGTCTCCGTCCTCGTCGCTGTGACTCCCCAAAAAGTAATATTTACCGTGGAGTTTCCGTCCTCGTCGCTGTGACTCCCCAAAAAGTAATATTTACCGTGGAGTTTCCGTCCTCGTCGCTGTGTTTAGTGAGCGGCGGGCTGGACTGTCGCGGGCGCGCGCCCCCGCGACGCTCGCGGGCCGAGGACGCGGTGCGTTTGCGCGTGTCTGCACGATCAATGCACACTTTAATCTTATTTAAATTTATAATTGTCGATTTTTTTTATATCCTTAAGAACCATCCTCGTACCTCAAGGAATATTCTAAAAAAATAATTAGCGAAATCGGTTCAGCTGCTCTCAAGATTTGCGCTTACCATCACATGCAGCGATTAATTTTTATATTATAGATACTTAGTTTGTAATTCGCTATTTGACACGTATGAAATTTGACGCGAAAAATTAATATTTCCTATAGTATTTAACGTAAGAAACCGAAATATATTGATTTTGCTAAGTAAATATGCAGGATGGCTGCAAAATTTGCAATATAAAATTTTTTTTTCCACGTTTTATTCGTAACGGCGAAAACGCTATCCGCCATCTTGAAACCATCTAAAGTATGTAAACAAACATCGTTCAGCCAGAGCCAGTTTACATTGATTATTATAGGACTTTCATCAAAGTGATCTTCACATAAATACACCCGAGTTTCAATTGATAAAGAGTCGGGGTCTCTTTTGGCAAGTTTGAGCAAAGTTTTTCGGATGTTAATTTCACTGGGTACACGAATCCACAACTTCCCGGGGGTCTTCACTGACGTGATTTTTCATTCTCGAACAATGCATAATGATAATTGGTATATTTTGGATGTAAATTGGGTGAAATCATGGTTGCGTTGTTGTTATTTCACTATGCTCAGAGATCACTTACAGAAAATTGAATGTCAAACTTTGTTTACAATTTTTTGGACTTCAAACCATATGCAAAAATGGCTGACCGCGTTTTTGTTTCGCGGCTGTTTAGGAAAATAAAGTTTTAAAATATATTTTTATGTTGCTTTTAGGTTCTCAAAAAATATACTAAAATATTTTTTGGTCTAACGGAAGAGTTATTTACCGTTTAAGACATACTTGAAAAGAGAGACAAATAGCGGATTGTGTGTTTTTAGTTGTATTCAGTATTGTTTGTGTTTCGTTCATGTTGTTAGCTTAAGTATTGAATTAGGGACTCCCTGTAATGATAGTTAAGTTTATTGTTGAAATAAATAGAATTAAAAAAAAAACACTTTACTATCATTGTATGGAATCAGGCGTTACTTTGCGGAAATCTATAATAGCATTAAAATGTGAAAATTACTTTACAAAATTCCGCTAAAAATTCCTTTTTGGCGGAATTTAGCAAAGTAATTTTCACATTTTAATACTTTACTGTTCTAGCGTCAGCGTTTTGTGTCGGCGGCGGGGCGCCGCCTGTGTAGTATCGCCCGTCGTTTTCCCCTTAGCGGTGATAGCTCAGTGGGTAGAACCATGGACTCGCAAGCAAGAGCCCCAGGTTCGATCCCGAGTGCGGGCATGTACCAATGACTTAATATAATTTCAAAGTTACCTACATTTGCGAATTTGTAGTCGCAATACCACACGCTAACTGTGAAGGAAAACATCGTGAGGAAACCCGCGGCTTGGTTGGCTCCGCACGTATTGACTAGTCTTTCCTGTGGGCTAGGCCAACTAAGCTTTCAGGATGGTATAGGTGCTGGGCAAGCCTACACCATCTATAAAAACCATGCCCCAGGCACTATAGCGTCGGAGTGGTCCCTTCACCCATCTAGTGTGAGTGAAGATGCCACTGGACGCTGTATAAATTATCTCATTACGTAGATGCAAAAAGGCCAATTCTACTACTACTTTCCCCTTAGCATCCCGGGTGCCTGCCGGCCTCGTTATATAGGGCTTGATTTAATAATACGCAATGTTTAACTTTACGCGTTGTTTAATTGATACTTTGTTAGAATATTTTCGGGGCTTAATCGCGTAGTAATAGTGGTTTGTGATGGCTGATTGAGGGTAGTCTGAAACCTTCTCAGCCGAAGATGCGAACGGGCACCAGCCATCAGTCTTCTCGTGACCACGATGACTGTAACGTCGTCGAAACGTCGAGGTAAAATAGCAATAAATTACTACGCGATTAAGCCCCGAAAATATTCTAACAATGTGTTCAAGTCGCGAAAGTTTAAAATATGTTTAATTGATAGACAATCTGAATCCCTAAACTATCATTAAACTGTGGGAGGGGGGCTGAATAATAAAAAATATTCAGCACCTCCCCTGTGCGTCTAAGTTAAAGCATATGCCTATGTTTATGTAGGTTTATTAATGTATTTCACAATACTTTTTCCCTGCCTGTCTCACAACCAAGGGTTTGCTGGAAGAGAATGAATCTTGCATTAAGCACGCCCTTGTACATTTACTCGTGTACTTAGTGCAAAATGAAATAATAATAATAACACTCCAAAAACACTCGTGGCCTAGTGGAACCGAGTGATTGGAATCAATCACTTGGATTAAGCAACAACACGCGCGGTCAGGGACAGGATGGGTGACCACCCCGTGACTACCGCTGGTGGCATTGTTTCCGAGCGCTTCCGTGCTTCGCAAGGCACGTGAAACCGTTGGTGCCGGCTGCCATGTAATGGCAGTCGTCAATGGCAGAGGCGTTATAGGCGGCTTGACTTGATGCCCGCCACTGTCTTACAATCCTCCACCAACACGGACTTGGCTCCCGTGTTGAAGTATGGCCTAACCTTCCTGCGATGCAGGAAGAGACCCGTGCCCCAGCATTGGGGACATAAAAGGAGCTCTGTACCCTAGCAAAACCCTGTATTTTACAAACTTACCTCTACTTTTCGAGCTTTTCGTGCTCCTCTCGCCACTGCTATCCTCCAGGCTCCTCCGGCTAGCTACGCTATCCACGCTCGTATCTCTAGTCCTTCCTCTCCTGTTCTCCACACTCCTCTCTCGTGTCCGTCCTCTCCTGTTCTCCACACTCCTCTCTCGAGTCCGTCCTCTACTCTTCTCCGCACTTCTCTCTCGAGTCACCCCTCTCCTGCTCTCCGCACTTCTCTCCCGAGTCCGTCCTCTCCTGTTCTCCACACTCCTCTCTCGAGTCACTCCTCTCCTGCTCTCCGCACTGATCTCCCGAGTCACTGCTCTTCTGGTAGCCGCACTCCTCTCCCGAGTCCTACCTCTCCTGTTCTCCACGCTCTTCTCCAGGATCAGCGGCCTCCTGCTATCGACGCTCCTTTCTAGCGTTCCGCCTTCGCTTCGTTCTCTATTCTTCCCTCTTCTGCTTTCAACACTTCTCTCGCGAGTTCTGCCTCTGGTCTCCAAGCTGCGTTCTCTGGTACGTCCTCTGCGGCTCTCTACGCTTATGTCCCTAGTGCGGGCCCTGGAGGGTCCCCGGGAGGGCGCGCGGGACGGCGGGGGGGAGCGCTCGGGGCTAGATTCGGCTGCGTCCCCGTCCCCAGCCAGGGCCGCCATGTTGGCCTCATTAACGTCGCGCCGGGCCTGCCTGAACATCGGAAGGCACTGGTCACGCATCTTCACGCCGGCCCTGGGGAAAAGTTATTTTTTGTAGTAATACTCGTATATACTACGTAGGCACTACAGCGTCGGAGTGGTCCCTTCACCCATCTAGTGTGAGTGAAGATACCACTGGACGCTGTATAAATCATCTCATTAAGTAGATGCAAAAAGGCCATCATATATATATATATACTCGTATATATCCGTATAAGCGTATTACGCAGTATTATGCACTAACCCGTGCTAAGGAAAATTTTAAAAACCTATTTAGGGGCAAAAAATTCCACCCATGCCGGAATTGGAATACGTAATACAGAGAGTTTTGTAAAGAGGTTCGAAATTTCACTGATGCCGGTGGGTCGCCCATTAGCTCAGTTGGATGAGCGCTGGCACGGATAGCCAGAGGTCGCAGGTTCGAATCCCGGCATGGGTGGAATTTTTAGCCTCTAAATAGGTTTTTAGAATTGATTTGACCGATCCATCAATGAATAAACAGATTGATCGATTTATTGATTGATTGACTGATATCTAGTAGTAGACAAATATGGAATGGAGTTTGGTGCTGACTTACTTGTAAAACACGGTGTCCTTATTATTGTACGCCAGGCAGTTGTCAATCATGAGTCTGAAGTCGCTCTCCAAGTCATCTATAGTGGCGTAAAGGCCGCGGTCGAGCTTCTTGCCCATCGTACTCAGGTCCATGGGGTGCTTCACCACTGTACTGTAGTCCGGAACCTACGGGAGGTCACGGTTCACTGGTTATTAAGGTGTAGGTCCCAGTGTGAAATCAATAAAAATAATAACCTTCAGACATCACCATTACTTGTCTTGGTCCCAAAGTAAAGAAAAAATAAGAAAAGAAAGTACAATAAAACACTCAAACACAGACAGGCTCACAAAATTGACACATAAATAGAATAAGGAAATGTGTAACATAATACCTTGTATTATAGTAACCAGGCAAGGACATCACAAACGTCATAGTCATCATCATCGGCCTAAGATTGTCCACTGCTGGACATAGGCCTCTCCTATTGCACACCACTGAGCTCTGTCCTCGGCTACTCTCATCCAGCTCTTGCCAGCCGCCCTGCGAAGATCATCGCTCCACCGAGTCTGAGGACGTCCTACACTACGTTTACCGATCCGCGGTCTCCACTCAAGAACTCTTCTACCCCATCGGTTATCAGTTCTTCGGGTGATATGGCTGGCCCACTGCCACTTCAGCATGCTTATTCGGTGGACTATGTCGGTGACTTTGGTTCTCTGTCGGATGAGTTCGTTTCGAATTCGATCTTTCAGAGAAACCCCTAGCATAGCCCTTTACATAGCACGCTGAGCGAATTTAAATTTGTGGATCAGCCCCACCGTGAGTGTCCACGTTTCGGCAAACGTGACGGAGCTGAACTACTGGTCTGCGGTTGGAGGGGTTCGCTTTGATTGCAATGGTTTGTATAACTGAATAAATAAATAAATAAAAAATAACACACGCCCGTGGGATCGCACTCTAGTGTGCGATCCCACGAGCGTTTAACATCAGCGGGTTACCGTTTGTGTTACACAGCGTCCGCGCTGTGTTATAGCGAGCGTAAAGTAGCGTGATCGTGTCATAGATAGACTGACCTCCTGCGGGTCGACGGGCTCGCTGAATATAGCAAGTGCGTCGGCGCGCGTCACAACAACAGGTCACTGTTTGTGTAATACAGCGAGGAGCATATAGTAGTGTGATCGCGTAATCATGTCATCGTGTAATCATGTCACAGATAGACTGACCTCCTGCGGGTCGACGGGCTCGCTGAATATGTCGAGCGCGTCGGCGCGCGCGACTCGACGCAGCAGCTTGTGTAAGACGGCGCGCGCCGGCCGCAGCGAGTGCATTAGAGCGCGCTCCCACACGCGCGTGTGGGACGCCTTCAGGCGCTCGCGCTTTCGCACTAGCTCGCACAGCAGTCTAGAGGCGTGAATAGTAGAAAAGTTAATTTTTTAATTATTTTTTTTTAATTAGCCTCATTTTTTTAATTTATGTAGCCTATAAACGTCCCACTGCAGGGCACAGGCCTTCTCTCAGAGAGACAGTGTACGGCACAATCCGCTATTTGCGGATTGTGCCGTAAAAGCAACATAAAAATATATTTTAAAACTTTATTTTCCTAAACAGCCAAAAACGCGGTCATCCATTTTTGTCTATGGTTTGAAGGCCAAAAAATTGTAAACAAAAGTGACATTAAATTTTCTTTAAGTGATCTCTGAGCATAGTGTAATAACAACAACGCAACCATGATTTCATCGAATTTACATCCAAAATATACCAATTATCATTATTGCATTGTTCGAGACTGAAAAAACACGTCAATAAAAACCCCCGGGAAGTTGTGGATTCGTGTACCCAGTGAAATCAACATTCGAAAAACTTGCCAAAAGAGACCCCGACTCTTTATCAATTGAAACTCGGGTGTATTTATGTGAAGATCACTTTGATGTAAGTCCTATAATAATCAATGTCCACTGGCTCTGGCTGAAAGATGTTTGTTTACATACTTTTCACACCTCCTGCTCGACAATGCCTTATTACGTACCGTCAAATATCATCGTAAAGCATAGCCTTGTCTCTCGAGGGCAATAATAATGAAGAATTTCCCTAGGGAATAAAGTGATTTGAATTTAGAATGTCAAAATTCGCATGAAAACTATGAAGAAGCCCCGCATTGCAATTCGAAATTCGAATTGTTGTTCGAAACTCACCCCTTTTTGTGAACTACTGTGTCGTGTGACCGCGCGAAACACCAATAAAAAAAAGAAAAATTTTATTGTCTCCCAGATGGTGTGAAAAGTAGAGTATTCACCTCTGGAATAAAACATGTCTTAGTCTCGGGCGGTATGAACCCCTGGCTTCACTCAGGACTCTACATAACTCCCTCGCTTCGCTCAGGAGTTAAAATTTAACTCCCTCGCTGCGCTCGGGAGTTAACTCGGAGTCCTTCGCTCCGCTCAGGGTTCAATATACCGCCCATGACGTAATACATGGTTTTATTCCCTTAATGCATAATCTACTATTAGATGGTTTCAAGATGGCGGATAGCGTTTTCGCCGTTACGAATTAAACGAGGAAAAAAATTTTTTACTTTGCAAATTTTGCAGCCGTCCTGCATACTTACTTTACAAAATCAATATATTTCAGTTTCTTACGGTAAATACTAAAGGAAATATTCATTTATCTCGTCAAATTTGATACGTGTCAAATAGCGGATTGCCGCACGTGCCCACCGCGGTTTGGTAATTTCAAGCGCTGCGATGGCCAATCCGCAATAATAGTAGTAGATTTTACAACAAGCGCACAAAATTAACCATTTTTTCCGAGACTTTTAGCAGTAATGTCGAGGATAGTGGTTTTGTGGACGAGTTATGAACTCTGCTTTTCACTTTTGCGAGGAAATAAAACCGTAGAATTGAAGAAATTGATAAACGCACGAAAAAGCAAGACCTGTTTCCCGCCGCTTTTAATTTAATCTTACGATATTGGCTTGGCAGCCCAAGCCAAGCCTACTATTAAATTAATTTAGAAGATATATTAAGCTTGCCTGAATCGCGGTTCAAAAAATATGTTAAGCACACTTTGTGCCAAAAGGGCTACTATAACATAAAGGATTATTTAGATGACAATGAGGTCTGGAATTATAGCCAGTACAATGTATGAGTTCTATGTTTATAATAATTATGTAAACTATGTTAATTGACTTTGAAAAGACTAAGTTTGGAGTTTTTTTGTCCATTTTTTCTCCAAAATGATCTAGATTTTGAAATGGACACCTAGTTTGAATTGTAACGTTCACTAAGACGCAGCTTCTGCGCTACTTTGAATAAAACCTTTTCATTTCATTTAATAAATTAATTAAATTTGGTAACTGTACTTCAATTAAAATTTTAATATCATGGATGTCTTAAAAACACATAAGGCAAATAAATTAAAGTAAATATTATAAAATAACAAATTCTATCTATGAACTTTTTACTGTGTTTGGCTTATTTTCTTTGCTTTAATATAGATACATTTCTGAGTAGATACATTAATACACTTGTGCACAAAAATCGATTTCGTGCAGCCTATATCCTGCACAATTAGGAATTTCAGAGCATGAGAAGTGAAAAAGAAATTTAATACACAACGGGTCCGTAATGGCCTGGCCAATAATAGGCCTATACCTTTCTCGGGGAAGAGACCCGTGCCCCTCGGTGGGGACATAATGGGTCGATGATACACAACGAAAATTCGGCCTTAGGACAAAGCCTGTGTAAAACAAAACTCAAGCAAAGCCACGAGATATTCACTATATTCCCGCCTGCTGAGGGTTTTAATTCACGCCTTTTTTTTTACAAGTCTGTTTTATTAGTGAATATTTTATTTGAAGCTTAGGTAATGATGGCCAGTGGCTGTGACCAACACGCTACTCGACGGCAAAATCTGATTCCTGAATTCCGCCTATTTCACAAAGAATAATTAATCATCTAAAGACATGAATGTGGAACACTAATCGAATCAATTAGTAACGACAGCTATAGACAGTCTTCACATGCATGAGCGTCCATATTGAGCAAATATTGTGAAATAAACTACCTGGCTCTCTCCAAGTCCTGTCGTATCCTCTGCCAGTACTTGAGCTGATTGCACAACTCCCTGACGTTTACTGTGCCGTCTGGTATGCCGCGCGATCCTGTAACAAAGTATTAATAAAATACAGATGGCTGTATAGTCTGTTAGCTTTTAGAATATACCTCTGCTACTATCGGATAGAATTGGATATATTCGTGTAGTAGAAATATCGGAACTAATATGACACTTAATTTCAAAATCAGAACTCGATCATCGGTACGAAAACCGGCGAAAATCCGCTATTTGACTTTCTTTTCAAGTAAGTCTTGAAAGGTAAATAACTCTTCCATTAGACCAAAAAATATTTTAGTATATTTTTTGAGGACCTAAAAGCAACATAAAAATATATTTTAAAACTTTATTTTCCTAATCAGCCAAAAACGCGGTCAGCCATTTTTGCATATGGTTTGAAGGCCAACAAATTGTAAAAAAAGTTTGACAAAGTTCAATTTTCTGTAAGGGATCTCTGAGCATAGTGAAATAACAACAAGGCAACCATGATTTCACCGAATTTACATCCAAAATATACCAATTTCATTCGTGCATTGTTCGAGAGTGAAAAAACACGTCAGTAAAGACCCCCGGGAAGTTGTGGATTCGTGTACCCAGTAAAATTTACATTCGAAAAACTTGGCCCAAAGGGACCCCGACTCTTTATCAATTGAAACTCGGGTGTATTTATGTGAAGATCACATAAGTCCTATAATAACCAATGTCCACTGGCTCTGGCTGAAATATGTTTGTTTACATACTTTAGATGCTTTCAAGATGGCGGATCGCGTTTTCGCCGTTAGGAATTAAATGAGGAAAAAAATTTTTTGCCGCTTGAGGGTCCAGTAGGCCAGCAGCCGCCTCGGTCGATAAGACGCTAGGAAGCGCCGCTACACTCACCGTAGTGGTTGGTCAGACTCTGCAGCCTCCTCAGCAGCGGAACCCCGTTCTGCTGTGCCGCTTGAGGGTCCAGTAGGCCAGCAGCCGCTTCGGTCAATAAGACACCATGAATCACTGTTACACCGACTCACCGTGGTGGCTGGTCAGACTCTGCAGCCTCCTGAGCAGCGGAGCCCCGTTTCTGCTGTGCCGCTTAAGGGTCCAGTAGGCCAGCAGCCGCTTCGGTCAATAAGATACTATGAATCACTGTTACACTAACTTATCGTGGTGGCTGGTCAGACTCTGCAGCCTCCTTAACAGCGGAAACCCGTGCTTGAGAGTCCAGTAGGCCAGAGGCCGCCTCGGTCGATAAGACACTAGGAAGCGCCGCTCCACTCACCGTGATGGCTGGTCAGACTCTGCAGCCTCCTGAGCAGCGGAACCCCGTTCCGGCTGTGCCGCTTGAGGGTCCAGTAGGCCAGCAGCCGCTTCATGAGGTGCGCGCGCGCCGCGGCGGGCCCGTCGCCGCCGAGCTGCGCGATCTGCGCCACGCGCTCCGCTGGCAGCGTGGGCACTAGCACTACGGGTGCCCACGTGCGCTTCAGGGCTAGCACGCGCCGGGCCTGCGGACCGTAGTTCTTTAACAGAGTTCGGCGAGGCACGGAAATTAAAGCTAGAGGCGTTTTATTTATTTTATTTTTATATATATATATATATATATATATATATATATATATATATATATATATATATTTATATACATTTATATATATATATATATATATATATATATATATATATATATAAATGAATAAAAATAAAATAAATAAAACGCTATATACGCTATATATATATATATATGTAACCACAGATTAAATTTGTACTTCGGTATATAATTTTACCGAAGTACAAATTTAATCTGTGGTTACGTCTTTGCGTAGTAAAATAGTGGTGGACAATTTTAAGGTGTTTTTATAAGTAATGCCACAGGACTTTACCCAGTGCTGAGACAAACTGGAACCAACAACAATGCTTGTATCTTGTTATTTTTAGGGCACAGGCATTCTCCCTAAAAAAGAGTATGGGCTTAATTACCAATGGCTGTATAAGTTACTTACCTGTTTTATTTTGTCTCTTCCCTTCTGTCTGATCATAGTCAGGTCGGTCGACTTGTTATCACCTTCGGACTCCAGTGCTTTGCGCTCCTGTCAATAGAAGATATTTGAGATGACTCAAGCCAATATGTCACGGTGGGTGTTGGGCACAAATGGAGTAGTTAGGGGCAAGCGCCCCTGCAAGTCACAGGTTACATTGCGCTACTGCGCTGAACGGCGGCCATGTTGAATTTACCTGTAGTTGAATTTTTTTTGCCATTTTTTCTCTAAAATTAACTACATTTCAAAATAGAAATGGACACCCAGTTTGAATTGTAACGTTCATTAAGCCGCTGTTTCTGCGCTATTTTGAATCAAACCTTTTCATTTAATTTAATTTGCACATAGGTGTTGGCCAAAAATGGAGTTGCTAGGGGCAAGCGTCCCTCCAGGCCACAGGTACGCTGCTGCGCTGAACGGCGGCCATGTTGAATTTACCTGTAGCACATGCGCGGGAGTGTGCGCGTCGCAATACGCCATCTTGGCGACCTGGACGGGCTGGCTGGGGTCCCGCCCCGCGCCCGCCGCCTCCATCTTCATGTACAGGCTGGAGGGGAAAAACGGCGATTTATTTACGGCCTCGGTGGCGCAGCAGTTTGGCACGCTGACAGTAAAACCGAAGGTCTCGGGTTTGATCCCCGGCCGGGTCAAACTAGGAAACGAACTTTTCTAGTTTATCTCGGGTCTTGGATGTTATCTATGTATTTATTGTATTAAATCTATCGTCGAGTTAGCACCTGTAACACAAGTCATTAATTTAAAAACCTATTTAGAGGCTAAAAATTTCACCCATGCCGGGATTCGAACCCGCAACCTCTGGCTATCCGTACCAGCGCTCTACCAATTGAGCCAATGGGCGACTCACGGCATCAGTGAAATTTCGAACCTCTTTACAATATTCTCTGTATTACGTACAGGCAGCGACATCTGACTTAAGCAAATTGCATTACTTACAGCCCCGATACGATATCACTGTACCCACATGATTACACTATTTTTATTTTTAATGCACTAACCCGTGCTAGGGAACAAATTTAAAAACCTATTTAGAGGCTAAAAATTTCACCCATGCCGGGATTCGAACCCGCAACCTCTGGCTATCGATGTTAAAACTCAAGTTACTCAAGTATTAACTTAGTGAAATTCTCAATTCAGAAACCGGTCCTAACACACTTACCCAGCCTGTTGAGCGCAAGTGACGTGGAAGGCTGAGTAACAGTTGCTCTTGTGACACTGGATGCATGCGCCGGCGCCACGTTGCTTACACACCATGCATTGAAGCTTCCAGCGCGCCGGCGGGATCATTTCGATTGAATCTGGAGCAATGGATTGTATTGTAAAGTAGAAATAATAGGTATCTCGCTAGTGGACAAAAAAATACTCTGATTCGAGAGGCATGTTAAAAGAGAAATAATTCTAATAAGTATTACCTCCCACTGATACTTTTCCTAAGATTACAAAAACGCTCCATACAAATTGGTCTAAAACTATAATGTTTCAAACTAAGCAGTATATAGCTCACTTTTCCGTTCGTAACTACGAGAGCTTAAAGCAACCTTGCCTGCTCTAGTAGTGGTTACTCTATCGATACGCTCCAAGTAGTTTTAAAGCACACTTTTTTCTAGTTTAAATCCATTACTTCAGTAACTTACCTTCGAGCTCCGAAACAGTATTTAGAGCGTGCTTTAACTTACGATTAGAGGGGCTTACAAATAGATTTAAGATTCCATTTCCTACGAGCGCTTATAACTGTATCCATAGCTCGTTTACTCCAGTGATTACTTCATTTAAAGGTCCAAAATATGAGCTAAGTGATGCGCAATGCGCATCAAGTCACTTCATCGAGTTCGGAGCTTCCTTCTTGCGACAGTTACATACTTTTGAGCTTTAAAACAGTGTCTAAATTTACTATCTTCAGTGATTGCTCTATCGGGAAGCTCAGAGTCGTCGTCGTCAGGCTATACTAGTCCACTGCTGGACATAGCCCTCCCCTAAAGAGCGCCACGTTGTGCTATCATAGGGGGTAATGGGGGTAAAGCTCAAAGTACAGTTTTTCTAGTGGTCATGCGCCATTATATTGATATAAATATAGTGCCATTAAATCTTTTATACCTTTAAATTGCCTTACTCTAGTAATAGTTTCTTCTTACTGGAACACTGTTTTGGAATAGTTCTGTTCTTAATGGAATCTCTGTTCTTAAATCTTCCATTACCTACGAGCGCTTATAACTGTTCACAGTTATAAGCGCTCGTAGGTAATGGAATCTTAAATCTATTTTAAGCCCCTTTAATCCTAAGTTAAAGCACGCTCTAAATACTGTTTTGGAGCTCGAAGGTAAGTTGCTCTAAATACTGTTTTGGAGCTCGAAAATGATCTAGATTTTGAAATGGACACCTAGTTTGAATTGTAATGTTCATTAAGCCGCAGTTTCTGTGCTACTTTGAATAAAACCTTTTCATTTCATTTCAGTTACTGAAGTAATTTTATTTAATCTGTTTTAATCTGTTGTACCCTATTAGTGACTATCGGCCCACCCAATGGGTTTGGGTTGGGTTTAAACTGTTGTGTGTCAAGGTCAGAATTCAGGGGGATTTCGATACATCAAAAGAATAATGAGTGAATAAAATAATAACATAACATTTACATACAGGCACATACATTGCTTCTGGCCCCACACTAGGATACCCTGTGTCGTGGAAACCAGAACAACGACATCACAAACATGTACACATCCAAGACCTAGAGTTTTTTTTCTGTCCGTTTCTGGCAGCTGCGCTACCGCTGCGCCACAGAGGCCGTCATAATGCATGAACGAATGAATGAATGATTGAATGGCAACTTCTGTGAAACAAAAGACATTCTAAAACGGTTCTAAACTGATTTCAAAAGTTTTAACTCGCCACTGTTGGCGAAGGCGCACCTCCGGTATCCAGAGCCTGCAGACGACCATCCAGGTGCTCTGGTCTGTCTTCTTGAACGCGTCAACAACCGCGAGGACTTGGTGGAGGATTGTAAGACAGTGGCGGGCCTTACTGTTGTATGTTACATAGCAATCTAACGTGCCGTCACTGTACCTACCTAACATTAATACCCGAAGACGCTAACTTCGAGACCAACCAGCAATGGTTTCACGAAGCAGCAAACGAATGAAATGTGAATTTTTTATAACATTACTAGCTGACCCAGCGAACTTCGTACCGCCTAACAGTCGATTCTTATTTTATTTTTTATTTTTCTCTCCGTAAGAACCATACTTCCGAAAGAACCAACCCGTACTTCAAGGAATATTCTAAAAAAAGAATCAGCGAAATCGGTTCAGCTGCTCACGAGAGAATTGCGCTTACCAACACATTCAGGGATTCATTTTTATAATATAGATAGATAGATAAAAACGTTTATACACAAATAAAAAAAATCTTATTTTTCTTTCAATGTTTTGTTTTAATTTTTTAGTTTTAGTTCTGACGAAGCTTTTTGTGAATGAATCTTATTTTTATTACGTTGACAATTTTGTGATTTTTTTTTTTAAATTTATTTATTTAAGTAATTTGATTGTATGTGACATTTGTTATAATTATTTATATTTTCTTAATTTCCTTAGTTTAAGTAATTTGATTGTATGTGACATTTTTCAATTAAACGGCCTTAATAAAAAAATAAAATATAACTCACCGATCGGTTCCAGAAAGACGGTGTTGGCGAAGCGCACCTCCGGTATCCAGAGCGCGCATACGACGTGCGCCCAGGTGCTCTGGTCGGTCTGCTTGAACGCCCCACCAGTGTTGGGACACAGCACGCAGTTCACCAGTCGCGACGGCGACTGCAGGCAGCGGCGGCACAGCCACTGGCCCTCCGGGATGTAGGGCACCTAGGGAAAGTGCCACAGATTTATTTAATTAAAACTGTTTTTATACGGATTGGCGACTGGTGACTGGGCGACTCACCGGCATCAGTGAAATTTCGAACCTCTTTATTACACTATTCTCTGTATTACGTACAGGCAGCGACTAGTGAATAGTGTAAAGAGGTTCGAAATTTCACTGATGCCGGTGAGTCACCCATTAGTACAATTGGAAGAGCGCTGGCACGGATAGCCAGAGGTCGCGGGTTCGAATCCCGGCATGGGTGGAATTTTTAGCCTCTAAATATATACGTTTATTACATTTTTACAATTTTCCGACGTTTCGGCACTTTTTCAGGTGCGGTGGTCTCGGATGACTGAGATGACAGGCGTCTTTTAGAAAGCATTAGCGGTCAGTTTACTACCCTCGGCAAAAATTACAAAAGTTAATTATGAAGTTACGTTCCAAAATAGGCAAACCAATTATTTATTTAAAGTCAACAATATTGATTATTAGTAATTGAATTTAACTCTGCAGTCACACTTATAGCAAGGGGATCTCATGCACTTAAGCGCTGGTTCCCATGCTACCGGTGTGTTTCAACCACGATTTCTATTAAAATTTGGATGCCGGCGGAAAAAGAGAAAAAGTGCCGAAACGTCGGAAAAGTGTAAAAATGTTTAAACGAGCATAAATCCGTATAAAAACAGTTTTAATTATGTCTAGTGCTCGTGTTAACCTTAGAAAATACTATACAGATTTATTTAAAGCACACCAACAGGGAAAGTACAAGTATTACAAGATAGCTTAGCTCGGGGTCTATTCTAGTAATACTGTGGATAATGCATTGGCAGGTCTTGAGACTGCGCTAAGGTATCCTACGGTATGGGGTATAGTCGTATTACTACAATTAATTATAACTACACTCAATTAGCTATACATTTAAGGCTGTGCATACGTGGAGTGTGCTGTCTCGCTCGAAAGTTTTATAATTTTTGTAATAAAATAATTTCGAGGTCGAGAGTCGATGTAGGAAAAGTTTATTTTTATACCCACTGAACCACAGTGCACTGAACTAACCACTTTAACTATGAGGGAAACTTTTACAGCTCTACATGTGCAGCGGCTGCTGTTCCAAAAAATTTTAAAGCTGCTGTAGTAAAATTATTATCTTTCTATAGTAAAACGAGTGCCTCGTTGGCCTAGCAGTACCATGTCTCATTACCATGCCAGAGGTGGAGGATTCAATTCTCACTGGGAGCCGCCATACATTTGTATAAATTGCCTCAATCTGTATTTCCATGTTTACATCTCTTGGCGGGGTTAGAATAGCACCGAGTATCACAGTTTGTAACCAGGACAAGTAATTGCATTGTGTGGAAGTTATTACTTATCATTTATTATAGTAAAAGTTACTTACATTACACACGAGTAGAACCCTGGAAAGTATGTGGGGATTTTGTTACACTGTTTATTCCAATACGTTACTGACCCCATAGCAGTCCTGATGCACGGCCAGATTGCACATGTCACAGAAAAGGATGACGTTGGTATTCTGACACTCTCCGTCCATGCAGATGCAGCACACTGCATCCTCGTCCACAGTTGCCGCCGGCTGCTGGCCCGTCTGCGTCGCCTGGCGAGTTACGGAACAGATAACAACTCCCTTGGATACGATAAGAATATTCTTTAATGTACACACCAGAAAATAATTACAGAGACAACAGTTACAAAAGAAGAGGTACAATTGGCGGCCTCATTGCTGATAGCAATTTCTTGCAGGCAACTTTAAATCGGAAAGATTGCAGAAGGAGAAATTGAGACAGGTAGTTGGTGCTCATCGAATATTAATATGTATATATATATATAATAAAATAAACTTACATAGATAAATACTATTATAAACATACATAAACATATGATAGTTGTTTATCCGAGGATGTATTGAAAACTAGTCAAATGTGACTAACGATCATGTTTTAATACTCTTCTGTGTCATAGACGACTCTTGAGCAGAAAAATTGTTCATAATGTCAAACATAAATAATAAAAGTTTAAAAATTTAATAAAACTAAATTGATCTGAAGCAGTCTTATTTATAAAAATACGATTCCACCAAATCACTCCTAGGGGCGTTTTATTAATCTGTGGTAAAGAATTATGTTTCATAAATAACCAAGAGACCTGTGGGCCAACAACATTGTAAAAGAAGCTAGGAAACATTAGACGAGACTAGGAAGGGACCTGATGGGGTGTTGTGAAAGAAAAGAGGCCTACACCCAACGACGAGGCTCTATTCATGGGCTGATCAAACAGACCGATAGACTTAAATTACAATAGTAAAAATAAACCTCAATATATCCTAAGCCATTGTTTTCCTAATGGCTGCTATTTATATATGCTAAAAAAAGAAGACCACAAAAAAATTAGTTTATATAAAAAATAAGCCTGGCAGTGGTAAACTTGGTGGATGTTGCCACTGGCAGCAGTGCTTATTTTGTCCATAATAAATGTAAATATGAAACAAATGCTGGAGATAGATTCTTGTGAATTTCTTTTTGGCACTTTCACCCACACCATAAAAGATATAAAGCAAAAATGGCTTAATTTTTTTAAACATAACCAACCTGAAAATATGACTCCTTTTCCAATCTGTCCATCAGCAGTTCCAACGTATCCACAGTCACCGGTTGCATCCCCTGCTTAACCCTGGTCTTGTTAATGATTGCCAGCCATGCCGTATCTTCCTCGTCCACATCATACTCCACCTCTCCATCCAGTTCTTCTGCAGACTTTTCAATGAACCGGATATAGGCATTCGGGCGCGGCGGCGCATCGCAGACGCGTTCATTGTAGTCTGGGATCAACTGCAAGGCAGAAAAAGAGTTGGATAATTAATGACTTCCACACAATCACTTGACCTGGTACCAAACTAGGATACCTTGTACTATGGTTACCAGACAAGAACGTCACAAACACGAAAATACACGCAGACTGAGGCCACTTGTACAAATGTCCGGCGGTGGCCCCCCGTGGAAATAGAACCCATGCCGAATTTTAACCACTTGTTAAATTAATTGTTAGGGTTTAGGTAAGAGGGGCTGCACCCATAAATGTTACTTATTTACTCTTTATAAGAACAGTAATACATCAACATTATCATAATCATCAATAAGCAAGTCTAGTATAGTTCCTGGGTGGCTCGCACAATTGAGATGCAGGCAGAGACCTGTGCCCCAGCAGTGGGGACAAGGGTTGTAAAAGTGAAATATAAAAGTAATTCATCATCATCGTCAGGCTATACTAGTCCACTGCTGGACATAGCCCTCCCCTAAAGAGCGCCACGTTGAGCTATCATAGGGGGTAATGCCCATAATCCCCACGCTGGTAATTAGTTGGTAAAAGTAATTATTATTATATTATTTATTTACTATAAACCAATTATAATATTTAGTATAATAGAAGCGCTTGTGGCCTAGTTGAACCGAGTGATTGGAATCAATCACTTGAGTTAAGCAACAACAGGCGCGTTCAGGTGCAGGATGGGTGACCATCCCGTGACTACCAGTAGTGGCATTTTTTCGAGCGCTTCCGTGCTTCGCAAGGCACATTAAGCCGTTGGTGCCGGCTGTCGTGTAATGGCAGTCATTAAGCCATGTCTTATGGGCGGCTTGATAACTTCTGACTGTAAGGCCCGCCACTGTCTTACAAATCTCAACCAATCCGGACTTGGCCCCCGTGGTGGAGTATGGCCTAACCTTCCTGTGATGCAGGAAGAGACCAGTGGCCCAGCAGAGGGGAAAAGGGTTAATATCAAATAATCAGTAATTATTATTGTAAATGTCTAAATGGCCTGGTTGATTGATTGATTTGGTGTAAACACACCTAAGAAATATGTGTGTGAAACCTACAAACATAGGAAACAACATTCAGGACTGAAACTGAAGTGAAATTCAAGCCCTTTGCCTACACATGCACAAGTACTGTCTATTTTTATGACTATTTCATTTTATTTTTCCTGGAATACAATGAAGAATATTCTTATCTTACGCATCTTGCTTAGATTAGATAAATAGAGATAGATAACATTGCACAATACAAGAGGAATGAAATAAGTGTCCAGACCTTTTCTTTAACCCGTCACGCGCTTAGTGTACATACGTCTGTACACTAAGCAAACCGGCGCGCGCAATCCCCCGAGCGCTTAGTGTACAGACGTATGTACACTATGCAACGCTCAGATTGGACACTTTTTATCTATGCTCTGTGCATTCTCTATGGACAATATCTGTTGTTTTATTGGCCAATGGTTAGTAAGGATTACTTTTACCAACCAATCAAAATACGTGGCGTGGAAAAAAATTTAATTCTCATCAAAATCACATGAGCTTGCTAGGCCATTTTACGTTTTCGTCGTGAGTTGCTCCGCTCGCTAAAGTTTTATAAGTTATTTCGAAGGCAACGCTGAGTATTTGTTTACGTGTTATATATCAAATTACTGGGAAAAGTGTGTAGATTATGTTTCAAATAATAGTTTCGTTGTATTTGATGGAAAATAAAGTTAAAAAAGCCTCGAACTTTTAGCCCGGATCATGCCGCTTGTATAGGCGGTCAGTGGCATTTTACCTCTTTGAGTTAATTATTCATTTATAGCTTTATTTTGGTGAATTAGAGTGTGGAAATTGTGTAAACAGTTATAGATAATATGCAGATCATATTATAAGTGTTAGTTCAGTGCTAGTGAATGAGTAATTAGTGAAAATAGTGAGACAAAGTTCAAAGTAGCGTCAAAATGGCGTGGATAATTAAATTCATCTCGTCATTTGAAAATCATGTAAGTTTATTGATTATTTTATTAGCATTACAAGTATAATATTGGATAGGGAATGTTATGCAGATTGTAGTGATATATAACACTTATTGAATAAATATGTAGTACTTTCTCTAATTTGAGAAATGCAGAACTGTGTCCACAAAAAATTTGCAAAAAATGGCAGTGCAAAATGACCCTGCACTATGCGGCACCTCTGAACTTTCCCGTGTCCGAGAGCACCAGACGGGTTAAATTAACTATACTGTACAAACTTACACTGAAACTGGCTTCAGGCAGCTTAACGTGCGGCTCTGGCTGAGGTTCAACAAATAGCAACGGTTTTTCCAGCTCAGCATTTTTTTTCTCCCACTCCTCCAAAGACATCACCGGCAAGGGCTGATCCAGCGGTAACCTGCTAATCTTGCCATCAATCTCGAATTGCACTACTTTTTGAGCCTCCGCAAAGGTCAAAGCCTCTTTTGGCGGGCTCTGGAGTGCGATGTCGCCAGTGGGCACCGCTTGCTTGAATCGACCCTTTTTCCGGTTATTAGCGACCGCGGGCGTCACCGGGGTCGGATTGTCATGGTCATAATTGACCAGATGGTACTGCAAGCCGCACAAACTCTTGTAGACTTTGTCACATTTCTCCAACGGGCACTGATAAGGAGGCGGCCGGTTCTGGCGGAGTTTTTTGCAGAACTCCAAAACGTCGAAGTCGAGCCCCATTTTGTCGCTTTGCCGACCGAGTTTCAGCACAAACGCGACATGGTTGGGTAGCTGGGTCTAGACAGAATCACAATTGTGAAAGTAAGAATCGATTAGATGTTGTTTTATGACAGAAAACATGAAAGTTTTATGTAAAAGCGAAAGCTGCAACACGCAACGCACCAAACCACCACCAAACACACTTTCAGTGTTGCCAGAGCCCGCACCGCACTTCACAAATTACACGAGCAAAGCCAAAAAGTCTGAGCGAAAAGTCATAAAATTTATCCAAAAGTTACAATTTCTTTCCAAATATTTTTCCTGTGATGCAACCACTTGAAAGTTCATCATCATCATCATTAACGGGTCTCTTCTCCGAGGAAGGTATAGGCCATACTCCATCACGGGGGCCAATTCCGGATTAAGTCGACCTATCCCCGATAATTTCTGACCGATTTTACTACGGAACCCCCTATCCGAAACCTAACCCTTTTCTGGCTATTCGGCTATTCGACTAAACTTTTTAGTATAAGATCCCAATTTTTACCTTTAAACCTGAGTTTTTTATGTATTGTGAAACTGCAGTTTTTTTTCGGGTTTTAGACGATAAGATGATTGATTATGTTGATAACCAAAACTGTAGATAACTTGATTAGTCGTGAGAGTGTTAAAAGTTAAAAAATATGAATTTTTCTAACATCTATTTTTTATTTTATTTACTAAATAAAATATGTACGTTTTATTAGCTATACATAAAGGTACAACACGTTAGGCTTCTATCATAAATATGGAATAAAAACGGCCAAACAATCCCAGGTCGTATGAAAAAAATATCGCTAACCAAGTGTAAGATTCATCTTTATCGCAAATAAACCAAATAAAACAATACATTTGTATTTTTATGTTTATTTTTATCAATTTTTAAGTTGACGTAGCGTTCACGTAACACAGGTCGTGTTCCACATGGCCACCTGTGTTTCGCACACACACTCTCAGTCTTTTCCTTAGCCCAGTCTTCATGACACTAATAGTTAGTTAGACCCCTTCTTATTTTTCTGCAGCATCGATGATTTTTTGCCTCAATACATCTACAGATGTTATTGGCTGGATCACTATACACTAATCTTTTCATGTGGCACTTAGAAGTCCATCGGAGTCAAATCTGGACTCCTTGACCCCTTCCTATCCACTTATTTGGGTAGTTAGTGTCTAGCCATTCCCTGACTTATTAGTTTGCAAATATTCAATTTCTATAACACCCTCGGCTACCTTCTCTCTTATAAAATGGAACTTAGTATCTATGTGTTTGGTCCTATTGTAGTGGATTGGATTGAAAGCAATTTTCTGAGCACTTTGGGGTCTGATAACGATATGTAGGAAAATAATAAATTAATACTTTGACAATATAGGTAAAAATTGATGTTGTTTATTCGAGTGTCAATATTGAAGTGTCTTATTTTAAAATATCTTTTTTTCCTTTCCAATTGACAATTTTTAACAATAACATTTACCGGCGTTTTATGGTATGAATAAAGGCACGCTCACGCGATATTTTTTTCATACGACCTGGGAGTGGTTGGCCGTTTTTTTACATTTATGATAGAAGCCTAACGTGTTACACCTTTATGAATAGCTAATAAAATGTAGATGTTTTATTTATAATCTGCCGATCTACTGCCATACTTATTTTTTAATATAAAAAAAAATTGTCTAAAATATTCAAAGCATTTTAACTTTAAACATTGTCTTACGACTAATTTAGTTCAGTTATCTACAGTTTTGGCTATCAACATAATTAATCATTTTATCTTCAATCTAATACCCAAAAAAAAATTGTAGTTTCACTATATAATAAAAATACTCTCAGGTTTAAAGATGAAAAATTGGGATATTTTTATAACATTTTAAAAGTGGAATATCCAGAAAAGGTTTACGTTTAGTATAGGGGGTCCCATAGTAAAATCGGTCAGAAATGATGTCTAATATTAGCCCTTGGCAGGGATAGGTCGACTTAACCAGTACGACTCAACCAAGCTATATAAGTCCACTGCTGGACATGCCCTCCCCTATTGAGCGCAAGGTTGTGCCATTATTGAGGAGTAATACCCATAATCCCCACACTGGGCATGCGGGTCGTGGATCGCAGTTTGGTGGAATTGTATGTACTGCAGGGGGCGCTGCTGACCACCCTCCGATTTGTATCCATTAGTCGCCTTTTACGACACCCGCGGGAAGAATTTGGATTGGTGCTATATATTATATACAGTTTTAAATTGATAGAACATTCATGTGCCACTTACTGGTGAACACAGTATTGTTATTGTTTTCAGGTTCAATGATAGTATCCTAATTATTGCACAGTTTCGAATAAACTTAACATAACTATTTACATACTAGCTGACCCAGCGAACTTTGTACCGCTTTTAACAGTCGATTCTTTATTTTTTTTTATTTTTCCTCCGTAAGAACCATCCTCGTGCTTCAAAGAATATTCTAAAAAAATAATTACCGAAATTGGTTCAGCTGCTCTTGAGATTTGCGCTTACCAACACATTCAGCGATTCATTTTTATATTATAGATTACATAAAATTGAATTGAATAATATTAAAATATTATAATAATAACAAATTAAATACTTTTTCAGTATATAGTAAGGCCCACAGAACAGGTAAGGCCATACTTCAAAAAGCTATAAAGGGAGTAAAAGTTACAAAATGGCAACGCGGCCACTTTTATAAAACGACAGTTTGCATTGCTATAAATGTTGCCAGCTAATGCGTTGATCGCAGTGTTATGATACGGCTTATTTCGCTCGACTTTGTTACAAAAGAGCAAGACAACGCAACAAATACCAAGCGTTTGCGTGGAAATCGATTCACCGAGCTTTTCACTACGTTCGGTCTTGTACTACGTTTCGTTACTGCAAAATCTCAAGATCACGTTCACAAAGACATAATTTACTCAACCGCCTCGTTTCACAAAAATAAACTATAAGGTTACTTTAATTTTTTTATAGATACCTACTACTCAGCGAGAAATAAAGCTTATTTTCTGTTATACAAAACCAATCTATTCACGTTGATTTATTTTTTCTCGTGCATGTGGGTCATAGAAAGATCAAGAACTTTCTGGATGTTCCCATACTCTGTGCTTTGTTAGTTCACCAACTTCACCACAGAACCACACAGAACTCGGTTGGTTGTCACTTGTCAGACGAAACGAATTTGTTTTTGTGTTGGTACCCACTTGCAAGCAAAAAATCTACGGAATCTTTCGCCCGCCTTGTTACAAGCCATATTTGCTGTGAATTGTGTACAAAATGGATATTTATGGCTACAATGCCTACCCCTACAACCGCTCGGATGAGCTGGCGAAGCAACTTTACGCGCAACAGGCGTTAGCCAGTTACAATCGTCCCGCGGAGCCCCACGCAATGCCGGAGCCTTCAAGAGCGCCTTGGAGCGCCGGAGGGATCCCTTGGGGCCTTCCTTCGCCGCCTCAACTGGTGCAGTTTACAGGACAAACTTTGGAACCTCAGCCTGGACCTAGCTACGCCAGCGTGTCACATTGCAAGAGGAAGTCCTTGGACGTCGAGCCAGCTATGTAAGTTTGTTTACTTTTTGTTCTTTATTTGTAAAGGGCGATGTTGCATTTGGCATGGGCTCTCAAACACTAGGCTGTAGACAAAGGAATCAATACCGGAAGCTGAAGAGTAACAACCAGACCCTGTTACTAGGCCTATAATAGCGTAGCCTTGCAAGTCAGCCATAACATACTGAGTGAAAATTAAAAAAAAATAATAATAGATTTGGTTTATTAATAAAACATTTGTATTTGCTGTTGTTGTGAATTGCTATGAAAATAATGGTTGATTAATAAATTAAAGAATGTTTACATTTAATGGTTGTCTGGAAAAAAATACTTTTAGTAATAAGTCCGCCACTTATACTGTACTGTTATTTTATAAGTCTCTTATGTAATCCTTGGTGTACATGCAATAAAGAATATTCTATCTATCTACATTTGTAATAATAAGGCCTCATGAAACCAAGTGCTAGGTTTGGGGGCGTTCTAGTATTGAGCAATGCAGTTTTTTTAAACATTGATGCTATAGGTCTAGCGGTTCACATGCTTAACTACTAAGTCAGTTAGTTAGTTTGATTCCTACTAGAAGCCACCATTAAATTCATTCATATTTGTAATGTATAACTTTCAGACCAGCAAAGCAGCTAATAACAGAAGAAAAGATGGCAGCACATCTCAACGGCCTCCACATATCGTCAGAGTTCACAGGGCACAGCCTAGCCTCAGAGGAACTCATGGACATTGGTCTGGAGACACCGCCTGCTGCAAACAATAAGATAAAGGGGCACAAAGTGGTGCTTTCGGAGGAGTTGAAGAGGTTGCAGCGAGAGCCTTTGCTACCAGCTGCTCTGATTGAAAGGTAACTTGTTGTTTTATTATATGAATATATTTTAGAATGAAAATTAAATTAACAAATAAAATTTATACAAAAATAGGAGCACAAAAAATATAAATAAATGCTCATCAAATTATATATGTTACAGCTAAAAGTGGGTGTGAACATAAACTTAGATTAGCCGGCTAAACTTAGGTTTATCTTCGAGAAGCAGCTAAAGTTCGATATCATGTTAGTTTGCGTCGTGATATTCCATTGTGCACATTAACCGAAACGAAACGGCTAAAATGTATTCGATGGTCGCGCCGGGTCGGCGGAGGGCTGTAGGGGGCGGTGGGGGGGACAATGCGCGCACACGTGGCTATGTTTTTGTTTGGTATTGCGTCATCTTTCCTTGCGGTTGATTGCACGTCGGCGTCACTCTTTGGGCGTCGCACAATCTCGAAACGCTTAAAACGAAGTTTGACAGTAAGTTTCGTGAGTTACTAACGTCTAAACGAACTGATAACAGTTTTTATTTGAGTGACGAACAGTACGATAATGTAATTCAAGAAGTCAAGTCAGCAAAACTCGCCGCTAAGCGTTCAACATTGCAGTATCGACGATTAAAAAGATATGATGTTTGCACTGTTGGTGGCGTTGAAAAGCTAATAGCACCAGTGGCAGGACAAGGTAATAGTATCTTGTATTATGTGAAAAATTCAGACCTGTTTGATGTGTTGCATACCATTCACATTGATACGGGTCGTGGTGGGCGGAATCGCATGATATATGAATAAAAAAAAAGTACAAGAATGTGACACAATAAGGAATATTATTGAATTTAAGTTTATGTGAATCCTGTCAAATAAAATTAAAAACTAACAAGAAAGCAATAGTCGTCAAACCAATAATATCATCCGAAATGAACAGCAGGTGTCAAGTTGATTTAATTGACATGCAGAGCAGTCCAGATGGTGAATTTAAATTTATTTTAGTTTACCAGGACCATTTAACTAAATTTGTTCAAATTCGCCCTCTACGTACAAAAACGGCAGTGGAAGTGTCAAACGTGCTTCTTGACATATTTTGCATAAATTGACAGTATCAAGCCGTTAAAATGAAACAAAATTCTACTGCAAAGTTTCCAGAATGTTATATAGGCGATACAGTAAGAGTAAAGATACCGGAAGTAGACCGAGGCCGAGGCGATTTTAGAAACATTTTATTGACCGTCTTAGATAAAAATGAAGACGGACTTTATAAATTAGGCAACGAAAAAGGTACGATCGAAAAGATTTTTCACGAAATCAGTTTACAGTTTGTGAACAAAAATTCTTAGAATTGGAAAAAGTGTCGTCAGTGAAAATTACTATTCGCCAGCTTGCTAATGAACAGTCAACATCAGGTGGACAAAGCTTCCAAAGATGTCATTGCAAGACAAAATGTGGTACACGCAAATGCCGCTGTCGAATAAATAATGTTCTTTCCAATTCGAAATGCCATTCTTATCATGTTCCAACAAATAGCTCCATATTATTTTATAATTGTGACTAGATATTGTTTTAAGTAATTAACACTGACGAAGTTTTATTTTGTAATTTTAAATACCTACAGAATTATCTGTAATGAACAATGGTTCCTTATTATTTTATTTGAATGATTAGAATTTTAAGTAATTAACACTGCAGAAGTTTTATTTTGTTATAAGTTACATTGAAGTGCTAGTAATAGTTGATGTCATAGCAACCTGACAACAAATCGTGATAAACGTATGTCATTTCGATGCGGTTATCATGATTTGTCTGGTTGCCATGACAACATCAACCAGGACTGTAATTTATCTTCAATGTAATAATTTTGCGTATTTCTGCTCCTGTTATATGAATAAATGGTTCCTTTTTATTTTATTTTAATGATTAGGTAGATACTGTTTTAAGTAATTAATATTTTGTAATTGTAATTTTGAATACCTACATAGGTACATAACAGTATGTGTAATGATGAGAGTGATTACATTTTAATAAAAATTTCGTGTCAAAATAGTAAACATTATTACATTGTTTCCTTTTTCATTTCCTTCTACATTTTTAGCCAAGGGCCTGCAGTTACACTTAAGTTTAGCCAGGTAAAGATAGAAGAAACTAACATTAACACCTCCTTGAAGATAAACCTAAGTTTAGCCGGCTAATCTTAAGTTTATGTTCACACCCACCTTTAGCCGTAACATATATAAAAGGTTTAAACAAAAATTGGTAACATTTTAAAAACCTATTTAGAGGCTAAAATTTCCACCCATGCCGGGATTCGAACCCGCGACCTCTGGCTATCCGTGCCAGCGCTCTTTCCAACTGTGCTAATGGGCGACTCACCAGCATCAGTGAAATTACGTTATTGATAAAACATTGATAATATTTGTAACTTATATTTTCTGGGGTAAATAAAATAGTATGTGATGGTAGTTAGCCAGTGTCGGCTAGGTCTACCTCACGATGGGCTGATTGAGAGAGCGGAATGGGAGGTGATGTGAATGGACTTAACTTGGTGATGGTGGATGATGGATAATGTGATTATTTATTTTTTAACTCAAAACGGGACAGTACTTTATTTCGGTTAATTAAATAAGAGGTAGCCACTGAAAATATAATAAAACACTTTTTTAAAGTTATTTGTAAAGAAAAAGTAGGATAGCTTAGTTACAAATTAAAAGTATACCAACATTTTTATTTATATATTTATAAATTATCAGAGGAACAAATTTGCTTTGGTGATGATTTTAGAGTGAAACGCTTGGCACTTTTTTATATTCACCGTAATTGTCAACATCGCCTTTAGAACTGGAATTTGTAACTGGGTGTTTTCAGATTTCCACAATTTGTTCATCATAGAAAATACTCTTTCTACTGGAGCATTTTGTAGCAAACATAGAATATATTCAATTAAAACAGAGCATTTTCGAAAACTGGACAATTTTGCGTCCCGGAGTTAATTTCGGGGACACCGGGACTCGTAATTAGAAAAAGGGACAGTCCCGTTCAAAACGGGACGTCTGGTCACGTTAATGATGGATCGCTTTGAGCTGTTGGGCAGATGATGAGCGGTGATGGATGGTGCTGATGCGTCCAGCGCACGGGGAACACTCCTGCACTGTTCACTTATAGTCTAATATTGTTCTTTGAGCTGATAAAGTTTATTGGTCACCAAATGTCTATCACTTCACGAGAATTCGAGCACTTATCACGCGCGTATGTCACAGTGCGAAGGTGTATGCAGATGGATGGATAATTAGTAGCGGCGCGAGCGATGGCACCGGAACGAATGAGTGGTGAATGAATGATCACAGATTCATGATAACGTCGCGCGATCGATTCTCGCGCGAACATGTGACAAAGTTAAAACAAAATTGTATGTACAGACTTAATTTATTTATCGCACTAATATTATAAAGCCCAAAGTTTGTGAGTGTGTATCTTTGTTACTGCTCATGTCCAAACTGGAGTGATTTTAATAAAATTTGGTATGGAGTTGGATTGGATTAACATGTAGGCTACGTTTTATTGCGACAAAATATCTTTAAAATATCTAAAAATATGGGTAAAACTGCACAGCTAGTTGTACATCGTTGTCGTCGTCAGGCTATACTAGTCCACTGCTGGACATAGCCATAGTTGTACATAAGAAAGCAAAATTCACATATATTTCTTAACATAAATTTATTCCTATTTATTTATTTTAGCCTCTAAATAGGTTTTTAAATAAATTTATTTCTACCTGGACTGATGTACCGTATACTACTAAAAAAAAACTAAATCTGTACCAAACATTTTGTTTTATCTGTCTATAGATGATTATATATATGACTTTTTTAACTTAACTGTCTTCATATTTACTTTTCAGATTGGAAAAGCCATGTATGTCTCTAGTGGTGTGGAAACCGAAGGAGGGCATACTTCAGGAGAAACTCGAGGAGTGTGAAGAAGAGAACACTGACCCCAAATGCAAGGACATTAATGAGGAGCCGGCAAAAAGAAATGGTGTGCTTGTTGGTGATCTAGGTATGGATATTGAGATGTAAACAACATTTCTCATAGGGATTCTGTACCTGTTTTAATCCTTTACAAACTTATTTTGGTTTTAATTTAAACTATAACCGAGAATATGTAAGAATCAATTAGAAAAAAAAATCTCTTCTTATTAGCGACAAGAGAAAAATTTACAATATTAAATGGCATTCATGAGGGCAGCAAAATTTTTTATTATATATGACGGGCTAACCTTCCTTCGATGCAGGAAGAGACCCGTACCCCAGCAGTTGGGACATACTAGGGTTGATATCGACATATTACAGAAAACTTCATTGCTGACTATGAAGTACACAACGAGCAATCCACTAAGATCTTATTTGTCAAAATCTGACTATTGGTTAAGGAGTTGTGGGGAAATATAGAACCAGACATACTTACATTCATGTTAATGATGGCATGGGCGCCAAGAACCTTATCTCGTTTTGGGATCTGCTGCAGTTATGAACTGATAAAAAGACCACCAAACCAATCTTTGGAATTTTGAACCAAACTGAGTTTGTAAGGGATTTTCATAGAACTGGGAGCCAATTCTCACTTTAGTTTACCACTCTGAGGCCTATGACTTGAATTCTTCATGAAATGTCGAGCGACAACCAAAACCTGTATCTGGACACCATGCTAGATTGAATGTCGTCGTCAGGCTATACTAGTCCACTGCTGGACAAAGCCCTCCCCTAAAGAGCGCCACGTTGTGCTATCATAGGGGGGTAATGCCCATAATCCCCTGGGCATGCGGGTTGGAGATCGCAGTTCGGTGGAATTGTACTGCAGGGGGCGCTGCTGCCAACCCCCGGTTTGTGTCCCTTAGTCGCCTTTTACGACACCCGCGCGAATAATTGGGTTGGTGCTATTCTCTAGGCCGACACCACATAGCATTGAATTCGAATGAGAAAATGATGACTCTGTCCAGTCGTCGTATCTCATCTTACTTTTATGCGACAAATGTCTTAAGCCTTCGAATATTTTGCGTCTATGCTTTTAATTGCATGGGCGAGAATCGGCTCCCTGGGGATTCTCATGTGTTCTGATGAGTAGTTACTAAAATATTAAACTTTTTTGTAGTTTGTATATAAAGATTTTTCAAACTGCATTGTCTCACCGAAGAAAGAGGGACTGTTAATTTTCAAAATTATCATTAGCTTAAATAAACTTCAGTATACTGGAGTAGTTTCTTTAATGATATGCAGTAGCTACATCAAAAGCATTTTCGGAACTGCCACAGTTTATTAGTAGAAAATTTTGTCTTTTAGACAGTTCTTACAAGTGTAAATTTCAAAGAAACGCCATTCGTGTCACAGAATACAACAAGAATCCCATTTCTAATACAATTATGTCTATGTACAAGTATTGGCAAGAAAGTTTCCAAAAGTGTATTAATTTAATGATTGTATAATCCAAAAACTGACCTGTTTTTAATACAGTGTAAATAAAGCAACGCATTTGCTGTCCGAGTAGCGTTATATTAACTAAGAAAATAATCTAGAATTTTATTAGCTTTGCAGTCAAGGGGAATTTCAACAGTTTCAATAGAATCCACAGTATCGTTTAGACTGTCTCTGTAAAACGAAAATTTGTTATGGACTTAAATGATTTAATAATGCTATGGTCACCATCATTAATGATTGGGTGTCGTCCATTTAAATTATCTCGCTTTTCTCGCTCATCCGCGCCCGATGAGCGCATCAGGGGCGGATCTAGGGGGCATGAGGCATCCGCCCCGAGCGGCGCTAAGGAAGCTCCAAATACCCGTTCAGTCCCGAGCAGTAACATGTATGTACTTCAGTACCTTGTCAAAGTCAAAATAGTCAGTTTCCGATACATCAGGGTAGAAGAGGCTAATGTGACAAGGTTCTAAGGTGTTTAGATGTTAGTGCACGCGACGCGCGTTCTTATTTTAATACCTCAAATCACGAGAAAACAATGGAGCCTTCCTGTAAGTTTCTTTTAAGTCAATCAGTAAAATAGGATAATCCTTTTTCTCAGAAAAATATTTGTAGATTCGGGTCTGTCGCTCATTAGCGCCTTGTACGTCCTCTTTTCATCTGTTATAAGCACAGAACATAAAAAATAGTAGAAATAGTGACATGACCCATTAGTATGAAAACCAGACCCATTAGTATGAAAACCAGTGTGACCAAACTCGCACATATAAACCAAACGCACACTATGAATGCCAAACTGCCATTGGTAAATAAAGACAATGCCACAAAAGTCTATATCATAAAAGTTCCAGTTCAATATGAAACTTTTAGTTATGTAAACAAGGATCAGTTAATGGACGACAATGAAATAAAGTTTGACAGTAACTCTTTCTTTTGTAGTACCTACACTAGATGGAACTACCACCGCGTCTGATCTTCGAGAAGTTTTATGTGATAGGCTATTAAGTCGAAAATTGAAAAACAAGTCTCTGATATGTTGCTACTCAGCCTCAGGATTGGGTTCCTTGTTTATGTCATTAGCAATTTAATTTAAAAATACAATGAAATAATAACCTAACACAGCATAAGAAGGAATTTTAGTAGACTTTTTACGATTGTTTTCTTTACTAGAAACAAACGACAACTGCGGTAAGGAGAACTGTCAGAGACTACGCATAGGCAATACATTGCTAATGCGAGGCACGCGGGCGCCGTGCACTTCTACTCTTTTTTATGTTCTGTGGTTATAAGTACAGGTTCAAGAAAATTGACAAAAGAAACGAAATCCCTTTGGCTTCACATTCGCATTTCCGTGAATATTTAACGTTAGACAAGTTCTTGTCTAGAGTCAATTTACATAATCCTTTTGATAAGAAAGTACTTAGGCAAAGCATCGCGTGATTTTATGAGGACTAAAACTGAACTTATTTTCTCAGTTAAGAGTATTTTAATTTGCCATTTAATTTTGTCTTGAGTCAAAAAAATATATCCACCTCGAAACTAAACCAATGTTTTTAACAGAATTTTTTTTTTTATCATGAATGAATGACAAGACGCAAAGTGATTCAAATTTTTACCACGTGTTTGATATTAAAAGTTAACTTCTTTTTAAGTCGTTCGAATACATACTGTCTTTATTTTGCAATAGACTTAGTTAAGTGCTTAAATCGTTAAAATTATAATTTTATTTGTTTACGACTAATTAATATGTTTGGAGAATTATTTAAAGGTGTGTGTGAAGAAGAGGTGGTTCAAATTGTACACCCTTCCTTTTGAATGGTTGAGTTGTAAAAATAATAAGTAACATGTCACGTATACTGTAAGTTAATAAAGTTTTTTTAATTATTTGGTTTTTGTTTCACATTTCCATCACTTCCATTAAAATAAACACATCAAAAATTATGAATAAGAGCACTTTTAATAAAATAAGACAATTTTTATTCAATCATTAAATATCATTTTCAGTATCTCTGGGATTCGGACAATGGTAATAAAACTTTTATTTTATACAAATAAAAAACCTTATAAATTCTAAATTAATCTAATTAATAAACATAGGTAATTAACGTTCCATACAAATATAGATACTTCTGGGGCCTGTTTCATAGAACTACAATGCACGATTTAACCCTTAAGTTTTGGACTTTATTCCAAGTTGATAAGGTTCAATTTGATGTGGACACTATTATTTCATTGCCTGGTTCGGGGTTACCATGACAATTCGCTGTATATTGCCATTGTACTCTGCTACGCAACGCACCTCGAATTGTCATAGTAATCTACGGATTATAGTTTTATGAAACTCGGCCCTGATTGATCTCTAGTATACGTACTTTCAGTCTTTTGTTAGACAAATTTCGAAATATAAAAATATCAATATTTGCACAGACTTGTACAAATAATTATTAATATTGCCAGCAACTAATCTATCAATCAACTGTGTAATCGGGTCGCATCCGACTGTACGTTGCCTTCATTTCAGGAAAATATCTTAATTTATATCTATATTTTATAATCTTTGGACATCAGTGTAACACACATCTACCAGCAGCAGGAAAGGAACATATAAATAATCATTTAGACAAATTCAGCAACTGTCTGTTAAAGTGTGTTAGATTTTAGAATATACCTCGGCTACTATCGGATAGAATCGGATATATTCGTGTAATAGAAATATCGGAACTAATATGACCACAGAACATAATATGACACTAAATTTACATAACTTTTCAAAATAGTGAAGAAAAGTTTTATACAGAGCAAGAAGTATTATTATATTACACTCGTGTGCTTTCGGCGAAAACCGAAGTCTACTCTAGAGCGCGAGGTATATTCTAAAAGCTAACAAACTACGCACCTCTTGGAATCGTAACTCAGACATTGGCAGAATCCTTAGGGAAGCCATCATTACAAAATTTAATTGAATTGACTGTACGCACCATTTGTTGCGTTTGTAGTAGCTAAACAGCATGCTAACTGCAAGAATATGCTTGCTTACCACAGGCTTGTCTTGTCTGTCCTGTGGACTGTACCGATTAAGCTTCCAGGATGGTTTATGTGCTGGGCAAGCCATCTAAAAACAATGTCCCGTGCACTGCAGCGTCCGAGTGTTCCCTTTAAACATATATGTATGAGTAAAGGTACTACTAGACGTCGTATAAATCATCTCATTTGCAAAGGCCAAAGTTTATATGCACTATTGAATGTCAAATACACGCTCCCCCCCCTTCATAATGGTCAGAGTGCTTAGTGCGAGTTTTTTAACTACTCGATCGCGTTACATAACGTAAACTCATATTTCTATGGCATCGAGGAAACGCCACCTAGCGACAAGTATGGAAATTAAAATTGCTGAGTGCGAGTTGTAATGGTTTACGTTGAGAAGTGAACACGTTTACCAGCCAAAACACTAATAAACGCGAGTGCGAGTTGTACTGTGACAGCGTTTTGCCAGTTCGAACGGTTAACTTACTAATACTCACTACTCAATGCTCCAGTAACGCGGTAGTAAAGTTATTCGATTGGATCTGTCAAACTCGCACTAACCACTCAGATGTCAATAAATGTCCAATTTAGTTTTTACTGTCAAGTAGCTAACCTTGATCTCTGCCTACCCCTCAAAATTACAGATAGGAGTAAGTTTAATTTTGTGTCACCACGTTGTCTCATTGTAAAGCAATTTTTTATCAAATGGCTAGAGCCATAAAATTCCAAAAAACTAACTGGTTAACAAAACCATATTATATTAAGAATTAGTCCAAAAACCTCTTCAATGCTGGCATAGAATTTTATCTAACTACCTATTTATAAATATTAACTAAAATATATGCCGCTCATCGTTGACAAGTAGAACCTAATGGAGAAAACATCACACGAACAAAATGAGATACAACAATTTAACCTCAAAAGGTATATTTACAAAATTGAGCTCTATTATATAGTAATACTTGTGATTCTTCCATAGCGCCGTCACTTAAAATAAAATTATAGTCTTCGTTACTTAAATAAAATACTGTCTCTCGTCGTCTTAACACTGGAAAAAGTACCAAAACTGCAATGTGCTTAGCAGTGGAATATAAAATATGAATTTGCGACCATGCCACGCTCATTTTGTTACCAAATAAACGGTCTTACTTATTTGGTCTTACTTTTAATTCCTCTGAAACACCCTTCAGAGGCAGTTTTCATAATCTGTGGTTACTTTTTTCCCATTACCACAGACTATCTAGACTAACTTCGTCTGATGAGTGCACTAACGAAATAAGACTTTATAATCTACATCACATTTCTTTCTTTAACGATCGAGCTTCAAATGCCCATAAAGCTCCTCAGCACATGTTAACCTTGACCGTGGCTGTATCCAGGTCTCTCTTCATATTTTCCAGTTGTTCCATGTCCTGAATTGAGGTTTCGCATTTCTGCACCACCAGGGAATGGTAGAAGTGGATCGCGAACGCCACAAATACTATGAGCACTGTCGGAAAGAGATAAATTATATTAATGGAGTACCCAATATTGCTTTTATCATCGTCCCTGATAAGACGAAGTTCTAGTTCTAAAAGCGTAATAGTAAAAGCGTTCTAAAATCCTATAGGATTGCTTCGCTTGAGGCAATTTTTTTTACATCCATACAACACATTACATTAATATTTTGTCCTGACACCAAACGAGATACCCTGTACTATGATAATTAGGAAAAGCCATCCCAAAAATGGTTAAAAGTATACCCAGACCGAGGCTTTTTGTACAAATCGTGTACCAATCCAGTGGGAATCTAATTTACGACCTTAGTTGGTATTCTAGCGTGTTAACAGACAGAAAAAGGCAATTTACTTAAACATTCTGCTTAAAATTGTAATATTATAATTGTAACCATCCCAAAAACTTGATTGTAAAATAAATCAGAAAAAAAACACTGGGTGGACTGGTTGCTCAAAAATTTTTATACAATACTTTAAACTTAAGTAACAGACCTTATAGCGACGAGATATGTATAACTATAATTGGAGGGTATAGGGAAGAGCGGGTGATCGTGCTCCTCCACTATAAAGGGAAATTTCCCGCCAGGCAGATCGTATGCCTGGGGACGGCCGGTCCAACTATTGTTAGTCGGACGTTATATTTATGGTATGTCATTGAAACACTTTGATTGCGCGATGCAGGAATGTTGGAGTTTGGAGTGCGCGCGCAGAGTTGACATGTGCTCGCCACATCACTCCCCTTCAAGACCGTAGCTACGCATAGCTAGGTCTGATAGGAATCGAAGTCTGTGCTCTAAAGCCTGCAAGTGCCAGAGGACGCTGAGTTAGTGAGTCGACTAGCGGTTGAGATTGTTCGGCGGTTAACAGTCACTTCACCGGCGACAGTACCATGGAGACCGCGCATGTGGTAGGAACCGGTGAAGGCTGCTGTACCACTGGCAACGTGTGCTGTTGCTGTGTGGCTGCCGTGCTGAGAGGTTGGGGAAAGATCACCATCAGTCCCAGTAGTCGGTGCGTTGACTGTAGTGGAACTGATGAAGTGAGAAGGAAGAATGCTGGCCTTGCTTTGAGACTGATTGTATGTGGAGTGCTGCGAGAGCGAAGGAAGGTTGACAGTGTTCTGTCAGGGGTCACCACTATAGGGAAGAGCGGGTGATCGTGCTCCTCCACTATAAAGGGAAATTTCCCGCCAGGCAGATCGTATGCCTGGGGACGGCCGGTCCAACTATTGTTAGTCGGACGTTATATTTATGGTATGTCATTGAAACACTTTGATTGCGCGATGCAGGAATGTTGGAGTTTGTAGTGCGCGCGCAGAGTTGACATGTGCTCGCCACAGAGGGAGGCTGCATTTTAGTCCTTTCTATCACTTGGGGCCAAGAGCCTAAAACTTTTAAGCTCTTTGTAGACACTTTGCAATATACTTATGTCGATGGGATACCAGAAATGGGATACCCAGGCCCTAAGGCAAAAAATGGCTTAACCTACAGGAATAGTGGACAGAATCTTCACTATTTCGCAAGCCACAAGTAATAAAGCAAGAAACTTACCTGGTATAACAATAACGGTCGCTGCTGTTGCGGCGGCGAAGGAATAGTCCCAAAACTTCACCCAACACAGGATGGCAATCTCGACGAGGAATAGAAACAGTCCTGTAAATAAAACGATTGATTTTTATATAACCTGCATGATTCTTACACTTGAGGTCACTACTGTGATATAACTTTCCTTTAGAGTACTTTAGATGAAGATTATATCTTATCCCAAAGGGCTCGAAGAAGGGATTCCTTGTGCAAAAACTGTTAACTCCAGATAAACAGGAAATCAATTTACCCAAAACAGTGCTGAATGCCCAGGCGAGTTCAATGAATCCCCGCATTCGTTCATGGGGAGAGTCTCTCAACGCGTCGGTCGGGCCTCCCGGCGACTCCATTTTGCTGACTGCATCGATGTTTGGCAGCAAGTACGTGGAGATCATCAGGGCAAATATGTGGACGGCCACCAGGACCGTGGTGCAGACCGCAAACATGACGAAAAGCCACTCGGGAACGTTCGTCGGCTCGTTTATTTGGAGCTCCACCATTGCTACCATGGCGAAGCCTGGAAGGAAAGTTGTGAATTGGGTAAATTTGGGCCTAACGTTTGTTCGACTTCGACTTATACTCGAAACTTGAGTTATGGACTGCAAATGTTGGAAGGACTTTCTGTCTTTATATAGGTACATATAGGAAATAAAGAATTTGCTGGCGATTGAAAGAAATTGTGATGAGGAAGCCTCTGGATCAGTTGGCTCCGTACGAATTCATCTTGACTTTCATGTGACTAAGGAACTGGCGAAACCTACTCTCCATCCGTCTCCGTCTAATGATGACCCTAGCACTAGCGTCTGAATAGTCGTTGTACCTACCTATCTAATGTAGGAAGGTGGCCACTAGACTACATTTAACATTGATGGCGGTGTCATCTAAAACATTGTTTTTATGTACCTGATAAAAGTTCTGACGTGGTGGCTGTAGCCTTAAGCTTGGCTCGGGACATGTGCAGTCTTCTCCACGACAGGCCGTCGGGGGAGTGAGATTCTTCCGCCGTCGCTGGCCAAGGGGCAGGCACGGCCATTGTGGTTTCACTTACGCTCTGGAAGCCGGATTTTCAGATTAAATGTCGCTAATGAATGAGATAGCTTCGGACTAATGAATGCCCAAAAGCTCGGCATTCCTGGCCGGATCTGGCTTGCCCAGGTCACCTCCCTCAATCGTGGCATTCCTGGCAAAAAGTAACCAAGGTGAAGGAGGCATCTGGTAATATTATGCCCCCTTCTGCAACTAGGAGGGGGCAATGCTGAGAGGAGCATCAGAGGGAAATAAAGGGACGAAACCACCTTATCCAGATTGCAGATACTTCGATGATTTCGAGATGTATAAATGTAGTCGCTAATAATGCCTCCAGAGGAACCGAAGACCTCACTTTCGCGGTATAATCTGTACCTTGAATAAAATGTTTAAAAATTCGCGTTCTTCCATTTATGCCTCTATTGGTTTTTAAAATCTAGGTAAATATTCCACCAAAACATAAATGTAAAATAACTGTCCAAATAGTGGTGGAGTTTTTTGAGTTGATTTTTTCTTCATATTCACCCTTACTGATCATTACGTGGAAATGTTATTGTGCCTCCATACTCACCTTAATGGACTGGTTACACTGGAACGGCGCCTGCAGGTACCCTGGACTGAGCAGCACGGTCGTGGACTTCGACTTGGACATGCTCGACCCGTTGGGCGTTGCACTGCCGTTGGAGCACAGGTACTCTAGGCTGTGCGGCGGCGTTACTGAGATCGTAGGACTGTCCGCGGAGGTCACTTTGAACCTGCAACGTGTTGGACGTTTAATACACATTACATAATACTTACGCCTATCGATATCAACCCTTTGTACCTCTCCACTGCTGGGGCAAGGGCCTGTTCCTGCATCGCAGGAAGGTTAGGCCATACTCCACCCCGGGGGCCAAGTCTGGGTTGGCGGAGGATTCTAAGACAGTGGCGGGCCTTACTGTCAGTAGTTATGAAGCCACCCATAAGGCCTCTGACAGACATGACATGACAGCCGGCACCAACGTAAAAATGTCAAACCATTGGGCTGCTACTACGGAATAGGAAAGCTGCTCCCAGTCTAGGACGCCTAGTACTACAGTGACCAGGAAATGATATCACAAAAATAGAAATCCCCAGACTGAAGCCATTTTTACGAAGACTTCAGCGGGATTTGAAGCCACGACCTCTGCCTTGGTAGTACCTACCGCTAGACCAACGCGACAATACATGCTTCATTTCATAATGGTGATCTTGTAAGTATGACTTATCACCTGCTGTACTAGACTTTTCAATGTACAAAGATTGTATGTCATCACTGCCACACCTAAGACAAAATGTTTGCAATCTTTTCATCCAGAGCTAGTCTGTCTGCAGACATGTACTTTGAAGGTTTTTCTTTCAAGCATAGTAAGTAATTGAGCAGAGTAGAGAAGAGAGGGGGAAGAGAGTTTTCATCGCGTGTGTGTCCAAAGCCAAAAAGGTACGGCGAATCAATATGCAAAGGGGTTTAGGTTTACGAACTGAACCTGTAATTCATTCGTGAAGGATTGCACACGTGCATCGTGCATAACTAATTATTTTGCTCTAGGTTGGTGTATGTAATTGGTATGATTATAAACTTGCTAATCAATTATGCTGCACTGATTTGGTAGGAGTCTTTCCGTCCTGATCCCAAAAATAAATTCTACCTAAGAACTAAATTATTACAAATATGTTTAGCTGTTTCTGACCAATCCCAGGCTACCAACATCAACTATTACGATTTAGGATAGATCGTAGGTACAATCGGGTAGAAAGCCTTAAAGTCAGAAAAGATTTATACAACTTGAGGGTTTGTGTAGGTAAATCTTGTCCGACTTTACTACAGTAAAATCTATTATATGTAGTTTTCTGTGGGTTTCGTGAAGGAAAACATCCTGTGGAAACCTAAGTGTCGGCTACCTACCTCGGCGCTTGAAATTGCCAATCCGCGTTCTCTCTATCTCTGAGCGAAGGCCTGTGCACTGCAGTGTGACCTTTATATGCTACATAAAAATGGGGTGTTTTTATTAATCTTACCAGCATACCGCGCTTTTCCTCTATATTTATAGAATAATGTTCGAGGGGATCGAAGTTCATTAATATTACATTTTTAATAAGAAGATAATTTCGCTTGTATTAATCTTTAAACACTCTTTGATGTCAAGTCCACATTTGTGTCAGACAAGTACACAGTCTACTACTCTCCTATTACTCTCTATTACTATTCTATTCTCTCACTAATACTCTCCTGTATTCACAGGGATTATAAACAGTTTTTTTTTGTGTAACTGTACCACGATGAAACTTTCATAATTACTTGGGATCGGTTGACAAAAATATTTTTAACATAATATTTCAATGTCCGCCTAAATATTTTTTTTTAGGTATAAAAAGCACTGTTCAATTCAATTCTTTTTTTATGGCACCCCTACGATTTTGCCAATGGAGAAGGCACGTTATTCGCCCTCAACAGTCGCGCACGGGATTTTGACAATCTCCGAAGGCGTTTCTGACTGATATTTTTGTATTGGACTTCTACAAATAAATTATTTATTTATTCAAAATGAAATGCTTATCCCAAGAGGGATAACTTTTTGGGACCCGAACGGAATGACTCATAGGGTAGTTTGGTAAAACTGGTTGGAGAAAAATGGCTAGGAGGATAAAGAGGCTTTGTGGGAAACTCCGCGTCCTGAGTAAGAGGTACTGTATTACCCATAATTATATTGCTAGTCACGATCGCGCTTGCACGTCAATTGGGAGGCTTGTGGCATATTGCGCTGTTTGTATAGTGATAAGTAAAAATACCTTTTCCCCTCAACATAACCTACAGTCTCTTTATTCTTACTTGACCAATTTAGTAAACAAGATTCTAACCTTAAAATTGAGATTAGATGCCTAAACTAGACATTTTCTCGCAAATTCATGAACTATCATGAACAATGTTTATAAAATTGGCAGCAAGTTATCTAAAAGAGTGTTCCAAGTTACTTCATTTATGGAAATATGGCAGTTTCGGACTAAAAAGTCACAGTTTTAGAATCTTGTTTAGTAAATTGGACAAGTAAGAATAAATAGACTGTAGGTAAAATGAGCTTGTAAGTAGCTACTATAAAAAACAAGTAGGTAATCAATACGTTAGAAGGTTAGAACTCAAGCATGTGGCAACCACTATTTAGCACACACTTTGTCTTTTTAATCTGTGGCATTAACGATAAATCGATAAATACACGATAACTAGGATCAAAATGTGATCATGAAGACAAGATGACAAAATATTGACAACCCACAGTACTCAAAACCATAAAGTTTTTATTTTATAGTGGAGGTAGAATGTAGGTAGAGACATCTTAGAGTATACAGGGTGTCTCATTCAAATCGGTCAGTATGGGAAAGTCTGAAACTATAAGACATACGAAGATCTGTTCTGAGGAACCATGTCATCGATTTTAATAATTAGAAAAACTGCATTCATACATTTTAAAAAACATCTGTACTGCGTTCGGGAATCGAACCCGGTTGTTTTAAAAAAAAAACCTACACTATTTCTATTTAGATATCGATTGTGTAGGTCTTAAGTAGTAAATGTCTGTATGAAACATGATGTCTAAAATGAATAAAATGCATGGTTTTAATACAAAATGCAATCGTAAGATCTTTACCTAAACGTGTTGAATATTCAACACGTTTAGGTAACTAATGTATTAAAGTATTAAAAGTCGGTGGTCACTTCGAGCACCTACTAAAATAAATTAAAGTACTTATGTGAAAACAATGCATTTTATTAATTTTAGACATCATGTTTCATACAGACATTTACTGCTTAAGACCTACACAATCGATATCTAAATAGAAAGAGTGTAGATTTTTTTTCAAAACAACCGGGTTCGATTCCCGAAAAGAGAACAGATGTTTTGTAAAATGTATGAGTGCAGTTTTTCTTGTTATCAAAATCAATGACATGGTTCCTCAGAACAGATCTTCGTATGTCTTATAGTTTCAAGACTTTCCCATACTGACCGATTTGAATGAGACACCCTGTATACTGAGACAAGTTATTAAGTAGGTGCCTACTTCACATCTTCACTTCCGCGTTCTGCACATTTTACTTTTCAAAATTATTGCAACTGGCAACGGATTATTCCTCCTTAAACAAGTTGTTAGTTTCACATGATCTGAGGTTTCACATTATTCATCAACTTCTTCCACAACTAAACTAAACATTAGAACATGAACATCCTCCCCAATTCGTAAATGCCCACTGCATTTCCATTTTAACTATTACAAAGTTTTGAAATATGAACTGCGAATCAGAGTGACGAGGTTCCCGTAGGGCTCTTGCGCAAAACATCAAGAGAGTGAAATTTTACTTAAGTTAATAATCTAACATATTTTAAACTTTCGCGACTTGTACACATAGTACACACAGTCTTCTCGTGACCACGATGACTGTAACGTCGTCGAAACGTCGAGGTAAAATAGCAATAAATTACTACGCGATTAAGCCCCGAAAATATTCTAATAACCTAATATGTATGTATGTGACAGTTTGGAGTAGATAAAATCGGACGTGTCCTTACAGAGGGGAAATTACGTGTAGGCGATTTTGCACGATTCATTCACATTGAAGCAATGCCAATGAAAATATTTGGAAATTGAACGAATCTATTCACACGGTTGAACCAAATTGAAGCAATTCCACTGAAAAGCATTGAATATTGAACGACATTACCTCTTCATTCGTCCGCCAATCGCATTGAAGACGTTCGTCGAATCCACGTCGAATCATAAGACGTTTTAATCCCATTGAAGCCTATTGAATGCGCTTTGGAGTGCTCTAGCGCTACCAATGGAATAAAAATCATGACTTGTTTTATTAATAGGATGTTTTCAGAAATTAAACATCAAAAAATCTTAATACTCGTGATACCTAACTGTTTTTAGAACAAACAGCCTAGAATGCAGTATCACCGTCCTAGGCTTATAAAGGATTTCCGCTAAAAACGACCGTTTTGGCGGAAATGGATTAAAGTCATAGGTTGTTGATCCCAGTTCTTGACTGTAAAAATAGTTGTCATAATGGTTATGATTTATGATGATATTTACTTTTCGAAAAAACGTATTATAAAACAAGCTATGATTTTTATTCTATTGGTTGCGCTAGTTTTCATCCCTAAGCGCCTGAAGCAATGAAATTGAATTAAACCGAAATCGAACCGTGTAATATCGCCTGACGTCTCAATGCGGGTACGTCCACTAGGATCACATAAACGGATCACAGTCGCAACGGAGAACATCAAACCAAGCAAAATATTCCACTCCGATCATGTGATCCGAATGGACTACATTTTTGATTAGATTTTTCCATTCAGACCACACCATTAATCTTAGTAGGAAGGTAATCGATATTTTTTATAATAAGTTAGTAAGTAGGTATGTAAACAAATATCGAAATACCTTCTTACTAAGATTAATCGTGTGATCCGAATGGAAAAAATCTAATTAAAAATGTAGTCCATTCGGATCACATGATCCGAGTGGAATATTTTGGTTGGTTTGATGTGATCCGTTGCGACTGTAATCCGTTTCTGTGATCCGAGTGGAGTACACCCCTCAATGCGACTGAAGCAATGGAATCGCAAGCAATATCGAACCGAATTGAAACGTGTAACATCGCCTTGACGGAGTCCAAAAACGGCCCATAAAAAGTATCTCACTTGGACGAGTATCCGCTATCGTAGCTGGGTGGCTTCCCGAAGCTCGGGTAAGAGTCGCTTAGGCCGATACTCCTTGGCCTGAGCTCATGCTTTAGCCGTGTGGTGGGCCGGTAGGGACTTTTCTCGTAGAGGTGGTCGGAAGTGTGGTACCTTTGCAGGGTTCGCGGGCGTGGTTTGCCACAGGGAGGCGTCTGGGTACACTGGTCTACCCTTGCCGCCTCCTCTACGCTTGTGACGAAGCTAGCTTCGGATATCTGGAAGGGAGGGAGGTTAAAATCAGTGAAGCAATACTGCATTAGAATAGAATAGAATAGAATATTTATTTATTGGGCAAAAATATTAGTACACAGCTTTTACAAAATGGTTTTACTTAATGCTATATACAAAATTAACGATTAGCTTCTGACGCTGTGCTAGGTTAAAAACCTGTGTTACAGCAATCAGTGCCAATTCCCCACCGAAGTGACAATGTTAATTTGAGTTCGGATTGTACAGACAATTAGTTTCACTTAACATACAAATTTTAATAATTTTACTCATGTAAAGAATATTATATATATATATGTACTATATAACCCAGGAACCATGTATATAATTATGTCCTAGGATTCAATTACCTTAAATTAGTATATTTGTATAAAAATAGGTGGATAGGTGTAGTGTAGTTGGTGAGTGTATTCCTCTTTTTGTGTGGTGTATGTGAGTGAGTGTGTAAGTAGTGTTATGAATGAGTGTGTGTAAGAGGATGTGTTTAAAGAATAATTTTACTTTTAGTAATAGAATAGTGGGATATTTGCATTTAAGGGTTACTTAAGAATACAGAGTAGGTTTTCAGTTTCATCATATGTCAGATGCTGTAGGAATTTCATAACTTCGTGTTTGCACTCTGTGCTGCTTTTATGATAGATGTTAATTTGTTTGTTTACTTTGTTGTAAATATGAGGTCCTAAGAATTCGGTAAACCTTTACTAAAAGTAGTATGAAAGCGGCGCTCATATTCACAAACCCTGTCATTTCTTCGTTTGGACATGATGTTTGTGTCGAAGGTAATTTTTTTATGTTGCTTTAGTATAATATCTAGTAAAAACAGTTGGCGGACTGACAGAACCTCGCAAAACTCATACAATTTGGTAGTTGGGTATCGAAAACATTTAAAGGTACAGACCTTCAAGACTGCTCTTTGAGCTATTTCAAGTTTTTTAAGACTTGTCTTGGATGCGCCACCCCAAGATGTTATGCCATATGTGACAAGAGATTGAGAAAGTGCAAGATAAATTTGTTTCAAACGAGTGGGATCCAAGACATGTCTCAAGGTTTTAAATACATATATCAATTTTCGTAGTCGTGTGCTAACTAGTTCAATATGATTGTTAAAGTTCAGTTGTTTAGTTGGTTACGAATAGAAAAAGCAATATATTTTGATTTATCTATATTTAATGTAAGGATATTATCTTGTAGCCAATTCGTAACACGGTCAAATCCAAGCTGAGCAATGTTATAGACCTCGTTCCAATTTTTTCCTGTAAATGTAAGGGCAGTATCGTCTGCATATGTTGTTATTTTTCCATTGTAGTTACCGAGTTCTAAAAGATCATTAATATATATGAGAAATAACGTGGGTCCAAGGATACTGCCCTGTGGAACACCGTGAGTGAGTGGCAAGTCTTCGCTAAAGTAGTCGCCAAGCTTTACTCTTTGATGTCTCTCACTAAGGTAACTTTTAAAGATCTGAAGTTCGTTTCCTCTGATGCCAATTCTTTCCAGTTTTGTCAAGAGAAGTGGGACAGAGACCGTATCAAACGCTTTTGCTAAATCCAGAAAGATAGTGAGCACTTTTTTACCCTTATCTAGGTTTGTTGAGATGTAATTTGTAATTTCGTGAACAGCGTCATTAGTACTTTTACCTTTTCTAAAGCCGAATTGGTTATTGGACAGTAAATTTTTACTTTCAAGAAAATTTATTAGTCGATTATTAAGTATTTTTTCAAATATTTTTGAAAGCGACGGCAGGATTGAGATTGGCCTATAGTTACTTATACGGTCTCTGTCCCCGTTCTTAAATATTGGCGAAACAACAGATCTTTTTAATACCGCAGGAAAAACACCGTTGTGAATGCAACTATTAAAGATGTGTGTGATTGGTGGAATGAGAAATGACTTCATATCCTTCAAAAGCTTACCTGATATTTGGTCTATTCCTACTGAGGTACTATTCTTTAAGTCTAATATAGCTCTCTCAAAGGACGAACGTGATGAGCCATCCTGGCTTCAGGTAAATCTCCGATCGGCGGCACCTGTGGCTTAGCCTTCATATTCCGGCAGTGCTGACAGTGTGACGCCACACTTCTCACAGATGGTCTCACCCCAAGGATGTAGAAACATTTCCCGTATATCAGCCGAAAGAGCTATACGGCCTTCTCTGAATCGCATCAAAATGGCTATCAAGGATTGGAGAAGGTCGGGCCCGGGCAGTAAAAGGGAATTTAGGCTTACACCTTCGCACTTAGCGGCGGCATCACAAACAATTCTAAGTTTCTTCTTTTGTGGATGTACCACACCAAAATGCGGTAAATACCATGAGATACCGGAAGGAGTGGCAGTGCACAATTCTGCGTAATCCTTATCAAGCATAGCATGAATATTTTGTTTATATTTGCTAGCGTAGTTGGAGTCTTTATTCATCTTAGATTCGAGAGTTCTAAAACGGCGTAAAGCGAGTGGTCGGCTGTCGGGGACCTGTTCGATATTGTCACGCCACAGTAGTCCTGTCTGAAATCTTCCAGACGGTAGACGCCTAGTAGTTTCCTCTAGCAATATGAAAGCTCTTTGTTCCTCAACAGAGCGGTAATCTTTTTTTTCTATACCTATAGAATCTAAACTGTAATAGTCTTTGATGAGGGTATCTAAAGTACGGCTGTCCCTTAGACTATCTTCTTCGCACTCTGTAATAGCATGGTTCACGAAGTTGACAGGCCTGGACATGGTTGTAGTAGAGCCGTATAGAACCCAACCTAACGGAGTCAAAGACGCTGCTGGTTGTGACACCTTACCGCGACGTATGGTTTTTGAAAAGGTAAGATGCCAATTATCAATGCCAAGCAGAAGCATAGGTTTTGCATTTTCATAGCACAAAACATCGTTTAAATCGCGTAGATAATCGCAGGTTTTGATTTGCTCTGAACGAATACACTGTTTAGCAATAGTCAAATTTGGAATGGACCTCGCTACAATATCGTGTGTTTGTTCACTGTGGCAGCCCTTGACTTTAATGTTCACGAAATTAACCTCTATATTTTTACCAAGACCGCCAATACACTCGACCTGAATTTGACTTTTAGGCCCGGTAGCACCTATCAAGTCAGCTACAGATTTGTCTATAAATGAGGCCGTAGACCCATCGTCAAGCAGTGCATACGTATCAAAACTACCTTCAGGACCGATAATAGTGACAGGTAGAACCTTTAATAAAGGCCTTTGCATTGGGTTAGGGGAGGCACTATGAGATACAATAGCAGTTGGTACCTCCTCAGACGGGTGCTCATCGTGTTCATCTACATCAACATGAGCAGCAGTTTCAACCGTAGGTCGATGGAGCAAGGTATTATGTCTCCGACTGTACCTGCATCCGGTGACTTCGCAGTGTTTCCTGCAAGCTAAATATTTATGTGAACCTTTAGATAAACATCTATAACAGACCTTATTCTCGGTAACCCATTGCCAACGTTCATCGATAGGTAATGAGATAAACTTTTCACAGTCATGAACTTCGTGTGTACCCGTTTTGCAATATCTACATGCTGTCAAACTCTTTGGTTTTGTTGACAGTGTCGCATGAAAAACTTTGAGTGTTGCTTATTAGCGACATTTGTTTTGATAATCTGTGAATTATTTGTTGTGACAGATTTTCCGTACAAATTTTCTGAACCAAATGTACAATATTTGCTAAGCGTTTGGATTCATTATCTAAAAAATCTGATAGTAGTTCTAGCTTATGTATTTTAGGGGCATCACTCGAAGATGCAAAGTCGGCCCATCTATAACGTAAAAGAGGGGTTAATTTCCCTATGATGGTACCAACAAGTTCGGGTGAGGCTAGATACTCAGGCTGATGCAGCTCCCTAATCACTTCGACACAATTTCGAAGGCGGCACGCAAAGATGTTAAGGTCCTTCGGAGACTCGTGCAGCGGCAACCTGGCTAAAGACCTGATGGAGGAGAGTTGGTGCAGAATAATGGATTCCGGCTGGCCAAAGCGACTCTCCAGGGAACTCATTATCTGTGCTGGATGCGCGGCAGTCATGAGAAGAGCAGATACAGCTTCCTTGGCGGCTCCACACAACGCAGTATCGAGCCTGGCCAAGTTCTCTTCCGGGCTGAATCTAGCTTCAGATCGCGAGTACGTCTTCTTGAACATGAGCCAGCCAGAGACGCTACCATCGTACAAAGGAAGTTTAATACTCACATGTTCCTTCTTGCTTCCAAGTTCTGCAATAACTTGCGCCAGTTTAATAAATGAGTCTTGTGTCTGTGCATTACTAATCGTTTTATTTTTGTCGTCAATATTACAAATCGCAGGTGAGGATTTATTGTAGTGTGTGCCTAATATGTTTGTAGAGTTCGTTTTGTCGTTGAACTGTTGGCAAAGATCTCCACGCGGCGCATTTGCGCTTGTAGAGATAACGGCGACATTTTGTGCAGTTCCCGCAGTAGGTACGTATCCGACGTCTAAAGCACTGCAAGGGAATTGTTCGTTATTACCACGAATATTATTATCTTCACACTCAATCAACCACCTTTGAGTTGAGTTGCTTTTTTCTGAAGCGGCAGACTCAATAGCCGCGAGTTCCGCCTGCAGTTCCAACTCGGCTGCTTTGCGGTCATGTTCGGCTAACCTTCGCTCTCGTTCCGCACTTAAGCGAGCATGCCTTGCTATGGCAGACAACTTCTGGGTCTTGATAGAGGCTCGCGATGACGTTGCGGAATGCGTGCTTGAAGGTACCGGTTTTTGCAATTGGACAGATTCTGGCAATTCAACAGGTAAAAAAGGCTCGGAAATACAATGCTCCTGTAAGAGAGCCTCATCGTGGCAAGCTTGAGCAAGCGTAATGCCTGACGATGGGGCTGGAGCGATTTCACTTACCCCTGTCTGGAATTGATTTTTCGCTACTGAGCGCGTTATGGGCATTATTTTTCCTTTACTTCTGACACCATGAAACGAATGCACGTAAAATTGATGAAAACGCGAAAATCTTGTAGGAATCTTTTAATCTGTCTTTTTCTAATTTTGCAATGACAATGTCCTATTTTTAAAAAGTAGACATAATAATATAAAACGCTATCAAAAAGTAAAATACTTAAAAAAGGTTGATTGGCCGGTCGGCAACATGGCCCCAAGCGGTGTGGAACACCAATTAACAGCTTAGTGGTAGCAGCTTGCGGACCGGTCGACGCAACACACCCCCTTTAGTCGCAACATTCACTACGCGGACAACATTGTCTTTACCCGGAAATAACTCGGTGACTCGTCCAATAGGCCAGCAGTTTCTCGGTAGATTGCCGTCCGCAACTAGCACCACATCACCCGATTTTAACTCTTTGTGAGGTGTAACCGATTTTCGTGGTATAAGGAGCGGCAAGTATTCTTTAGTCCACCGTTGCCAAAAATGTTCTGCAAGTCTTTGGGCCTTTCTCCAGTCTGCGCGTCGTGATAGATCGGCTTCGTTGAATTCTCGAAGACTGTGGTCATGACTCGAGGTGCCGATCAGGAAGTTGAAGGGCGTCAGTGCTTCATGAAACGAATGCACGTAAAATTGATGAAAACGCGAAAATCTTGTAGGAATCTTTTAATCTGTCTTTTTCTAGTTTTGCAATGACAATGTCCCATTTTTAAAAAGTAGACATAATAATATAAAACGCTATCAAAAAGTAAAATACTTAAAAAAGGTTGATTGGCCGGTCGGCAACATGGCCCCAAGCGGTGTGGAACACCAATTAACAGCTTAGTGGTACCAGCTTGCGGACCGGTCGACGCAACACACCCCCTTTAGTCGCAACATTCACTACGCGGACAACATTGTCTTTACCCGGAAATAACTCGGTGACTCGTCCAATAGGCCAGCAGTTTCTCGGTAGATTGCCGTCCGCAACTAGCACCACATCACCCGATTTTAACTGTTTGTGAGGTGTAACCGATTTTCGTGGTATAAGGAGCGGCAAGTATTCTTTAGTCCACCGTTGCCAAAAATGTTCTGCAAGTCTTTGGGCCTTTCTCCAGTCTGCGCGTCGTGATAGATCGGCTTCGTTGAATTCTCGAAGACTGTGGTCATGACTCGAGGTGCCGATCAGGAAGTTGAAGGGCGTCAGTGCTTGTTGACTGTCCTCACCCACAGACACGTGGGTCAGTGGTCGGGAATTCACCATGGCTTCTACTTCTACAAGCAATGTGTGCAGGACTTCTACTCGGGGCGATCTACCTTTTAGAGTGGTTTTGAGTGCAGTTTTTACGCTACGTATCAGACGCTCCCAACAGCCACCCATAAAAGGGGCCGAAGGTGGGATAAACTTCCAACTTATTCCTCTATTTGTCGAGAAGTCGTACAGCTCGTGTAGAATATTCGAAGCGCCAACAAAGGTTGTTCCGTTATCTGAGTAGATGCATGTGGGGCACCCACGTCTTGATATGAATCGTCGTAGAGCCAACAAGGCTGAGTCTGTTGATAGCGATTCCACTACTTCGATGTGAATAGCTCTGACCGTCAGGCAGGTGAATAAAGCTACCCAGTGCTTCATGGGTCGTCGTCCTGATGTGACGTTCAAAGGACCAAAATAGTCGACACCGACGTAAGTGAAAGGACGAACGTGATGAGCCATCCTGGCTTCAGGTAAATCTCCGATCGGCGGCACCTGTGGCTTAGCCTTCATATTCCGGCAGTGCTGACAGTGTGACGCCACACTTCTCACAGATGGTCTCACCCCAAGGATGTAGAAACGTTGCCGTAATTCGTTCACCACGAGTTCGTTGTTGCTGTGGGCAAACTTGACGTGGTAGGAGTCGATTAGTAGGCGAGTGAGCGGGTGCTTTCCATCAAAAACAACTGGCTGTGAATCAATGGCAGTGGACGCTCCCGTGCGGCCTGATAACCGTAATAGCCTATCATTTCCTATTATTAACGACAAGTTTTTAAGTCTACTCTCTTTAGAAACGGGGCGTGCAGCGTCAATCGCGAGATATTCGTCTTTGAAAGAATCTAATTGTATATGCAAAAAGGCATGACGCTCTGCCGATGAAATAAAAGCGACGTCTAAAATTGCTAAACCACATTGCGGAAATTTGGCGTCTTGAGACGGATGCCGAAATTTCGCGGCACACTGGTGCGCTCGCGCGGTAGCTCGAATAAATCGTAACCACACACTAAAGCGGGTGTAGTCAGCTATCACGGGTGATGGTAAGTCACGTGACTGAGTCAATGTCAAACCGACCAAGGCTTTGTTGGTTCTGCATTCTTCAGAAGTTGGTGTGTTGACAGTTGTAGGTTCACAGGGCCATTCGGCTGGTGATTGATGCAAGAATGGTGGCCCGGTAAACCATCGAGAATTTATGGTAAATTCATCTTTAAATCTGGTCGCGTCGTCCGCAACATTCAAAGATGAAGGTACATACTTCCAATCGGAAACATTGGTGATCTCGCAAATTTCACAAACTCTATGAGCAACAAAGGTTCTAAACGTGCCTGGGTCAGATCGTAGCCATTTGAGTACCGTTTGTGAGTCTGACCAGAAAAAGACCCTTTCTGGCTTTCGTTTGTGAGATTCGACAATAAATACAGATAAGCGAGCAGCTATAAGAGCCGCCTGAAGCTCCAGCCTAGGTATAGTCGTAGGCTTCAAAGGAGCAACGCGGGCTTTACCGCTGATCAACGAGACTTGTATTTTTCCGTTTGGACACATAAAGCGCCAGTAAGCAACGCAACTGTACGCTTGCTCGCTCGCGTCCGCGAAAACATGTAATTGCATTGAACTTATAGGATCGTTTACAGTGACATAACAACGAGGTACACAATTGTTCAAAATTTTGAGCAAGCTTGTGAACCAGTCTCTCCACTTGTCTATGAATTGTTTTGGTAATAATTCATCCCAAGATGTAGCAAGTTTCCAAGTTTTTTGGAATAGGACACGACCTTTTATAACTGCGGGAGTAAGTAGACCTAAAGGGTCGTAAATTTTCATAAGGTTGGAAATGACAACGCGTTTTGTTAATTTCTCTGGTATTTTATCTAGTTCAATATGTGGAAAGGACAGTGTGTCGTTAGCAATGTCCCAGGAAACTCCTAAGACGCGTGTCGAAGTTCGCGAGTCTGGGCCTACCTTTACCGTCGTGGCCGCAACAGCGCAAAGATCGGGAGGTAGTCTAGTCAGCGCTTTTGCAGAATTTGACACCCAAGACCTCATTTCAAATTTGGCTGAGCCTAAAACCGATAGATGATCAAGACAAGTATCACTTAGATCTCTTGTAACGAAACAGTGTGCTGGTAATAATCCATGGTATGCCATTAATGTAAGGTATCGTTCAGATGAGTCATCCCGTTTACCGTCATTTATTGCAATGTTTATGTCACCAGCTATAACAATGTTCTTATAATGTGTAAGTGTGTTCAAAATTTCATCTAGTGACTGTAAGAAGTTTTCTGTGTTTCTGTAGGATGGTGAGCGGTAAACTGCAACAATAGCTTCATCTTTACCATTCCGTATTAGGAGACAGTTTCCATCTGCTAGGCCAGGTTCATCAACTGTGACTGTTAGGCTATCTTTAATGTATGTAACCACACCATCATTTTGCTTTAAGTTTTGTGTAGTGTAGTATGACGTGTACCCTTCTAATTTAGGGAGATCTGATGATTTTGATAGCCAACATTCAGTCAGCACCAGAATATCACAGGCTATGTTAAGTCGATGTAGTAGTATTTCAAAACCGGACATGTTACAGTTTATACTTCTAATATTTTGAGATACCAAAGTTAAACACCTGCTGGTCTTGATTAATAAATCCTTGCATTGTTCTACATCGCATTCGCATGCGTTAGATACCGCAAAGCTGTCAATATCTTGAGATACATATTCAAGTTTATCTATTTTTTAGGAACTGATTTAGTTTAATTTTCAAATGAATGTGCTTAGGGCTTAAATTTAGCCCTATACCAGTATAGAGAACATGCGACATTAATTCTATTACTTGTGTATTTTGTTCAATTGTGTAATGTGTTTTTGTGATCATCTGTTTTTTTGTGTGTTGAGATAGTGTTTGTTGTTTTTGTAAGAGTGTGTTAGATAAGAAAAAACATAGTAGTAAATAAAAGTAACAAGTTTCATAAGTAGGAACTATAACCAGTCATGCAGCTTTTCTCAGCACTTCAATGTCGGCCTCCGAATTAATCTTGATTTGAGGGAGATTTTCTTTTTTTCTCAAGTAGACTATACCATTTGACGTCCAGCAGAAATCATATCCATTTGATTTCTGAAACATCCTAGCCTGATAAAACAGTTTTTGGGTCTTCTGGGTCAGTGTTTCCGAGACATATAGTGGTTTGGATGGTCCCTGGTGATTGAGGTGTTTTGTACTTAGTTTATCTCCCTTTGATTTGGTTTTGTTGAAGTCCTTGACCTTTCTGAGTACTTTATCTCTAAGAAAAACCGTGGAAAACCATTGCATAGAATCAGCCAGTACTGTTTGGAACGCGAGTTTGACTTGGCGTACAGAGTTATGGATGATATTATAGAACAGTGACATAACATAATATATTTCTCAGTTATAAAATCAAAGGTACATCTGGGTACAGCGTGGAAGATAACTCGAACAAAAATTCGCGCATTCGTGATGAGTTTGCGATGGACACGACACGTCGTGTAAAAGAAAATAACATTTTATTTAGAGTGCGACAAACTGATCTGATCCGGTGACAGCGTCACTTTTCTCATAGTAGATAAAGACGTTTCCATACAAAATTTTACACCTCTACTGGGTCAGATAACTTTGCAGCACTTTATCTGTTAATTTGACTAAAGTCCGAAGAATTTTAAGTGACATCCCGCATCGCCAGTGAGACCCGAAATTTGTCCATCCAGAGACAGTCATTTGCTGGGCTTTATTTTTATAAATTATCTTGACGGTTTTGATAATAAAAATAATAGTTCTCCGACACTCACAACAAACCAATAAAGTCCTTTTTCTCAAGTGTTTTGTATTTAAAAACAGCTCTGTCAAAGATTAAGTTTTTCACATAGGCATCGCGCTCTGTTGTCGCGCGACAAAACCGTCTAATGTGAAAGCACTCTTATAGTTAGGATGTTACGTTTGATTTTACTTTCTCTCCTAAAATTACGAACTATTTCTTATCGTACTAATATACCTAGCTAGCGAGTGGCATGTCCTTACTAATAATAGGGAAAATAATGATGAAATTGCGGTATGGTTAATTAAAGTAATAGGTCTACGTAACCTTGCATTCGCGAACTCGTGGAAATGTATACTGTTTGTAAGTACGTACGCACTAATTATCACTGTGTCCGTGCTTTGTCCTATAAGTCAAGCGGTCACACTATCCCACTTCTGACGGTAAAGGGAATCGTGTGCAGAAAGAAAATATACAAAATGTACCTACTTGTTCAAATTTTTTCTATGTTTTCACTAAATAACATTTACCTAGTTCGACAACATCTTTAGATAGAAAATATCGGGAGTATTTGTTTCGGGAATCTAGAATTATATAATGTAATAATTAGATTGATTCAATATGAGGTTTTTCATGTGGAATTTAGCAAAGTAATTTTCACATATTAATGCTATTATGGATTTCCGCAAAGTGACGCCTGATTCCATACGATATATGTTTTTCCTTCATATTATGTGACTCGTGGGCAAACGTGCAAAACGGGCAAAAGTGCTATAAAAAACAACACATAAACTTTATATGCGCGTACTTAGTTACATAGGTAACGGGAGACTTGGTGATGTTAACCAGCAATAACAGTAATTTATTCATTTGTTCATAGAATTGGAAATAAAGTTATCTAAAATAAATTATAGCCTTGTAAACAGTTTCTGTGAAAAGACTTACGATCGCTGCGTCTTATTGATCTCTGCTTATTACTGAGTATAACACAGAATAGAAAAAAATTATAGCCTCACTAGCTGTGCCATGCGGTCTTACCCGCGGTTTATCAATTTTCCCATTGGAATAAGATATTTTCCCGAAGTAAAACGCAGCCTATTTGTTAATCCAGGGTGTCAGCTAACTCCATACCAAATTTTGTTAAAATCGCTCCAGCCGTTTAGTGAAGAAGTGACAAACATACACACTGACAAACGTTCGCCTTTATAATCTTAGTATGATTTAATAAGACTTTTCGTAGAGACTATTCTCAAGGCTATAATTTAATTTTGATAGCTTTACGCACAATTCTGAGCACGATGAAACCTCGATTTGTGTGTTCTAAATGTGTCGTTTGTAAATAAAAACCAATTCCCGATGTTTGTGAAAACGGGCATTAGACTCTTGCTTTTCTCTACAGTAGCCCTTAGAGATCTAATGGATCTATTCGACAGAATTTATGCCCAAGGTGGTCCATAATAGCCTTTCAGGATAAAATCATCCAGTGGGTTCAGACAAAAAGGTATTCTGTTATTGAGTCAAAGAATGTTTCTCAAAGGTCGTCGTTTTACGGTAGCCACATAGCGCGGGCACGCCACCACGATGAGGAGTCCTCGGCATTCATCACTTATGTCACGCCTCGTTAAACACCTGTTAAGTTATTATTGTTTTTGCCGACGCACCGAAAGACGCAAATGTGTCCAGCCAGCCAGTAATATTATTTTAATGTGTAATGATGTTGGTTTAAAAATATGGGCAGTTTTTAGGAACGCATGTTGGTTCTTTTATCTTTTAACACCTCGGTCTACGTAGAAAACTTTGTTACTGTCTGGCTGGTTGTAAATAAATCTGCCTAAAATAGTGCGAGTAGCACTCTTGCGCCGAGGCAATCTGTCATATTCTGTGGAAAATTCACGTGGTACCAATTATTAAGATTAAAGAGACAGTCCATTGCTTCAGCTCAACGAAGTATCGACGAAGTACCGTCCTACTGTACCCGGGCTTGGGGCCGGCATCACTGCTATGCTGTGGTTAAATAGGCGGAGCTTCACAAGACTAACCCCTGGTTTCTGAGACACTAACAGGCCGTTAATCTACTGTCAACAGCTGTCAAGTGGTCAAAATGCATACAGAAAAAACATTTGACAGCTGTTAGCAGTAGATTTACAGATTGTTAGTGTACGAGAAACTGTTTGTAAGCCCACGTCAAACAGACAATTGTATGAATGTTGAACGATTAGACTTGTAGGCTTAACAGATTCTGGTTCGTACCCTGTGGGCCGAGGACATAAATCCTAAAAAGCCAAACAGTTTTAAAAATGACTGTTGCCGACCTTCCAATCAACCTTCTTTTTGCTTCTTTGCACCTCTTTTACATTATGTTTCATTTTTAAAATTGGGGCAATGTCAATGCCAATCAGAAAAAAATATTTACTTTCGCGTTTTCTTGAATAATTCAAGGAAACAATTATTGTTACCTACGTTTCCATGATGGTCGGACAAATAGACAGCGTAGCCTTCGACTACGGAACGCTAAAAGCAGATGATTTGTATGTAGGTACTACTCATATTTGAATGTAGAGTACTACACTTTTTTCTACGCGACATATTTGTTGACATAATCATAGAATTCTGTATCGTCCTCAAATTAACGTAGTGGTTTTATACTCTTTGCTCATTTATGTTGCTATGTCTCGTCTAGGCTCTACATAAATATTGATTTGTAAAAACTGCTTGGATATTTTCATATAAATTTTGCCCGTTGAAAGGTACCATTATAGGTATTTATTGGCTGTCATGCCTACTTTAACTATAGACAACACTTTCTGCCTATTCCACACCCTATAGCAGATGCAATGATTTCCTCATCTGACAAAAGCTCTTTGTTACCTAAGTTAGTAATTAGCGGTGGCCATTGCTAACATAAACGTGTAGGTGCAATTTGTAACGTGTGTTAGTACTTTGGTACTACAGTTAGTCGGAGAGGATGTGTATCTACCTAAGTGTATGGCCCGGCAAATATGTGAACCATGAAATTACTTGGACGACGTTACATTATAGACGTATTTCGGGTCTCAATGGCTGTGAGACGCAGGACTAGAATTCTCCGGAATTGACAATTTCTTACACGCTCACCGCAAATTCACTCGCATTTTTATCCGACTGCGGTGGAGCTCAAAAGTAACCCGCTCAAAGGGTCGTTTCGTTTGTAGTATCTAAGTTACCAAGAGCTTGCCGATTAAACTACATTAGCAGTTTGGCAAATGTGGCAAAGTGAGGTTTTTTTATATATTCTTTTAGATAAATAGATAGAGACACTTTACTTATGTACCTACAATGTAAAAAATAAATTGCACAGGTGTATCTTAACTTAACCTAAGAGTACAGACGGCTTCCTTATCACTAAAAGTGATCGCTTCCAGAAAAAAAAGATAAAAAGTACCAGGAACCGGCGTACGTGCATGCGACGACTAATGAATTGATGAAACGAAGGTGATCTGTCCGGATCGTGGCAAGTGGCAGCCCCTGGTCTCTACCTATCCCTCTGGGTGGCGTGAGGTTATGTTATATACCTATATAAATAAAATAAGTACTATTCTAAGTCCGATTGTATAACCCCTTAACCACTGGTCAGATTTTGATAAATAATATCTCAATCAATTCGTCGTGTCTGCGCGAGTGTCACAGGCTACATGAAATCTATAAAACTATACCCAATAGCCGTTGGTACCGGCTGTCATGTAATGGCAATCGTTAAGCCATGCCAGAGGCCTTATGGGCGGCTTGATAACTTCTGACAGTAAGTCCCGCCACTGTCTTACAATCCTCCACCAACCCGGACTTGGCCCCCGTGGTGGAGTATTTCCTAACCTTTCTGCTATGCATGAAGAGACCCGTGCCCCAGCAGTAGGGGCATACAAGGGTTGATAACGATACCCAATAAAAAAAATCAACGTATCAGACGAGCAACGGACGACGCGAGTTCCACCTCTATTCATCATGATTAACCTCTGCGAACCAAAGCGAAACCTGGTCGGACTCTTCCGACAAAAAATCAAGTAAGTTAGTCCGGATTTAAATGATAAAAAATATCAAATTCACTAAAATCGGACGCGTTATTTACTTGTAAATATATAATTTGAAATCTCTTTATAGATATATTTTTGTATACGGTAAGTTAAACTTTTACCCATTTAAATGATATTTATAATAAAAAACAGATATCACCTAAAAGACAAGACAGTTTTTTTTCGTTCAAGTTATCTGCCTGGAAATACGGCACAGGATGGCAATTTAAAAAAGGGAACCCTTGTGACATGAAAGTTACAGCAAAAAATGTAGCCATACCAGCAACTTAAAAACTCCCAGAAACCGACAGAAATATTATTTTTCGACATTTTGTTTGCAATTTAACCAGTATGTATTTAAAAACATGTCCGCACAATGACGGCACCAAAGTATACTGTGAGAAAAAAAATTCTATCCTGTATTTGATACCCCCTTGCTCCTGTGACGTGATGCACCCTTCATTTAATTTATAGGCTAAACCAACGTAGTCCCGACGTTATTGGATTCTAATTGCGGAACAATTAATGGAATAACTTGGAAATAACGATTTAGTATACGTTATAGTTATAATAAATGTCATTAACCTTACTGAAACTTCAGAGCGCATTAAAATTTGAAAGCTTATTTTGGATAAATGTTGACAGGGGGGTAATTTACAGAGTGACAAACTATTTACAAACCTTAATATCCATTTTTGAATAAATAAATCCTATAACCAGCAATGTAGACGTAAGTAGACTTCTGATTATTGAATCAAGTTCACAAAACTCACTAATCACTTGTTCAAAATCTGCACATAAACTCTTCACTCGAAAATTTTATTGAAGTATGCACTGTATTAGCGAAATTCTTATTATATTATTTAGAGAAAATAATCTTCACGAAATAATTGCAGCACATTAGTTAAAAGATATTGACTTCATAAATATTATTTCACCATTTCATAAATTTTATCACAATAATTTAAAACGACACATTTAAAAATATTGCTTTGTAATCTTCGAACGCAACAAGAGTTTTCCCGCGCACCGATTGGGCGGGAAACTGCATGATGGCGCGCGCCGCGAACGCTCTTCCGCCACAAGAGGAAAAGCGCAAATGAAGCGATGTTAAGGGCATGAGATGTATTTAAAACACACAAATGCCGCGGTGGTCACGAATTGATTCAGGTGAAAAAACCCACACATGCGGGGCATTTTGTAGTTTGCAAATAAAAAAATATTTGTTCGATGTCGATGATAGAGGGCGGCTATGCAGGTACTTACTACAGTACAGGGTGACTTGGAAATCGTAAGCTACAGCCGGGTCGAGCGGTGGTAGCCCTGCAGTGGGTAGAACAATATGGTAGACCAAGGTTCGATCCCCAGTCAGATTGCTTATTTATTTATTTAAATAAATAAAAGAAGGACAGTGTGAGTGCGATTAAATTAGGAATCGAGTCTCGTAGTTTTTTCCGAGCTTCAAAGACAATTTTGTTTATGATTTAATTACAAATGTATAGTTTTAATTTTTTTCTCTGCACTTGTAGTAAAAGACGATATTACCTGCCAATTTCATAGTTTTATGTCAACCGAAAGTATTATTATTTCTTATTGATATGGCAACCAGCCGATGTCGACAAATTCTGCCAAAGTCAAGTCTTGACTCTTGACTTGACACGTAATGCGCAATTTTTTTTTACTAATTTTCATTTCTTTGTGAAAACTTTGAACTATAATAGTGTGAACTAAATGAATGTGCTATATACAGAGATTTTGAAACAATATAAAATTAACAATGAGTAGTACTTTAGTACTGTATAATTTGAAAGTACTCTATAAATTTTGATTCTCTTGAGTGTCAAAATGTACCTATGTTTTTCTGCGGCGTCAACAACGGCCGTATCGTTCTTTGTATGGTAAATTAGATGTTTTATTTCTTCACAGTTTCAAGGGACAGTAGTCCTGTGTAAATTTCTTCCTGAGTTTCCACATCGAGTATTAAATTAATTTTTAAAACCTTTAGTTTTTAAAAATATTTTAAAACTTGATAGTTCCACGCGTTCCAAAGATTGTCGGTGCAACAAAACTTTTGTTTTAAAAATGTGTCACAACACTATTACTTGATGGCATGATGGTGGTATGGTTTGGGACCCACCCTACCACCAGGGGTAGGGTTAGTGGTGGGTCCGCAGTGCCGACAGAGAGACCGAGGGACGGACGGAATAGTAGACGGAGTGAGTAGGTAGTCATCAAGAAAGGAGACAGGCATTGGGATGACTAGTTGAGTAGTGGCTAGCTTGTAAGAATCACAATAATGATGACCAAGCAAGACTCGTTGAGTGGGCTTTACCCGTCCCCATTACGTAACGAAGGTCGAAGACAAAGACCATTGGGTATGTAATGTAGCAATGGCAGTAACAATACCTTTGTAAAGATAAGGAAAACCGAACGGGCCACCATTAGTAGGCGAGTACGTATTGAATACTTCATAGTTTTTTATCGAATTAACGTGCTACTCACCCACGGGGATGTTTACCTAGAAGACGGGGGCAATGATTAAGCCTTATTGACATATCGTGTAGAATGAATACTGATTACGAAATATTTAGTTCGAAAATGTTGTAGTTGATGATTGAAATGTTGTCGAAAATGGCTATGTCTCCTGAGCCTATTCTGGATGTTAATTTGGACTATAAAATAATCACATTATGATTAGAAAATAATCACACTCAGATTATCTTAAAAACTCATAAAAAAAAACACACTATTAATATTATAAAGGCGAAAGTTTGTGAGTGTGTATGTTTGTTGCTTCTTCATGTCTAAACAGCTCGAGCGATTTTAATAAAATTTGGTATTGAGTAGGCTGGCACCCTGGATCAACAAATACGCTACGTTTTAAACGCATAGGCGTTTTACTGCGGGATAATATCTTATTCCCATGGGAATATCGATAAACCGCGGGTAACATCGTGGGGCACAATAGTTAATTATAAATAGATTAATCCTAACATACAGCCTATCAGCACTAGCTGACCTTAATTGGAAGCTGTCGCCAACCGCTTCAATTCAACAATGATGTTACGTTCTTGTTGAGACCTTAGCTCCCCTAGGAGTAAAAGGACCGAGAAATAAGTAGAAATAAATTATTATTAATTTCCTAGAACCAGTTCATACACAATTAGCCAGCGGCTGTAATTAGAGAGAAAAGCCTGCTTACAGGGAGTGAATCTTCAAGCAAGCGCATTGAATAGGAGTGCAATTTAAACATAAAGGCAGTATGATTGGGATGGCAATAGGGCTATCTTTTTAACAAACATAGTCTATGGTGGGCTAATTGGACAATTTTACATCAAAACTACTTTGTTCTATACAAATTCAACGGTAACGAACTACCCTTACATAAAGACACGCCTATATCCCGTAGCGCTCATGGCCTAGTCGGACCGAGTGATTGGAATCAATCACTTGTAAAAACCTATTTTGAGGCTAAAAATTCCACCCATGCCGGGATTCGAACCCGCGACCTCTGGCTATCCGAGCCAGCGTTCTTTCCAACTGAGCTAATAGGCGACTCACCGGCATCAGTGTTTCGAACCTCTACAATATTCTCTGTACTACGTACAGGCAGCGACATCTGACTGAAGCAATTTGCATCACTTGCAGCCCCGAGTACTACTTTGCAGTTAGGTTTTAACATCGGAATGATGTAGCTGTACCCACATGATTATATTCTTTTTTTAATGCACTAACCCGTGCTAAGGACAATTTTAAAAACCTATTTTGAGGCTAAAAATTCCACCCATGCCGGGATTCCAACCCGCGCCGCGACCTCTGGCTATCCGTGCCAGCGCTCTTTCCAACAGAGCTATTAGGCGACTCACCGGCATCAGTGAAATTTCGAACCTCTTTACAATATTCTCTGTATTACGTACAAAGAATATTGTTCCTTATTGTCCTTAGCACGGGTTAGTGCATTGAAAAAGAATATAATCAATCACTTGTGCCAACAACAGGCGCGGACAGGCGCAGGATGTGTGTCCATCCTGTGACTACCGCTAGTGGCATTTTTCCGAGCGCTTCCGTGCTTCGCAAGGCACATTAAGCCGTTGGTGCCCGTTGTCATGTAATGGAAGTCGTTAAGTCATGTCAGAGGCCTTATGGGCGGCTTGATATCTTCTGACAGTAAGGCCTGCCACTGTCTTACAACTCTCCACCAACCCGGACTTGGCCTCCGTGGTGCAGTATGGCCTAACCTCCCTGCGATACAGGAAAAACCCGTGCCCCAGGAATGGGGACATATAAGGGTTGATATCGATATCCCGTAGGGATAGGCAGAGACCAGGGTTTACCACATGCCACGATTTTGACAAACCACCGTGGTTTCAATTGTTGCAGAGTCAATCGGAGTCGCGCTGGGACAGATTTAGGGCCAGTTTCTGAATTGAGCATTTCGCTAAGTAAATGTCTCTTCGAATTTCTCAGCAAAAAGCGTGACAGAACGTAACATAAGTATTGAAATTCTCACGTCCGAAACCGCCCATAGAGCTGAGCTATCGCTAGGGTTGTTTAATTAATACATTTAAAACATAAACATAGTGGCTACAACCACGCTGTTTGTAATATAGATCTGGCAAACGATGTTGTTTGTCTACTAAGTTTGACCACAAGGAAGGAACGGTTTTGCCATATTCATATTTGCCTGCGACCTATTCTCAGGCGTACCAAATATACCTACACAAAAAAATGGACACCTAGTTTGAATTGCAACGTTCATTAAGCCGCAGTTTCTGCGCTACTTTGAATAATCATTTTATTACATTTCAATCATAAAATTCGTTGAAGCCGTTACGAAAGAGTTCGATAGCAAACTCCGAGAACAATCTCGTGATGTGAACTCACACGATTTTTATTAGATACTTAAAATTAGTATAATGCATGTCAAAAGCTTATTACTACTTAGGTCAAGTATGTCAAATACAGAACTACTACAATATATCAGACTATCTATCAGGTACTCCTAAAAGTAATCCATGAATGTTGTTCTATGAAATGGGTTCTCATCATTATTGTCCGGAGGCTTTAGCAATATCTTCGAGCCATTAGGTCATTGCGCTACAGAGCTTCAACCCACCTTCGAACACCAGCCACCACTCAGTCAGAAAAGTACCTACCAAATTAAATTGAAGAGATAAACATTGGAATCTTTTTGGGAACGGTGTTGACAGGTATAGCAAACTAAATGTAATGGAAACCCTTCTGGGGTTTTCTCTTAACAGAAAGTTACTTCGAAACAACTCTGTTTGCATACTGCCTGTCATTGCTAGAGCTAATAAATAAACTTTCATGTTGTTTTGATCAACAATGTGTTTAGACGCAGAATACCAGAGAGTTCACAATCTAATCTACTCACGTCTGCGTAAGTGTTTGCTTTAGCGGGAAACGAATAGACATTATGATGTAGTTCAAAAACACACCACACAGGTTCACTCACTTCAAACCGTTTACATTTATTCCATTATGGTGTAAGTGGGGTGGGTAGTATTCAAAAAGCCGACGGGTCTTGACGCTCCGGGATGCTTAAGCAGGGTTGTCACGATCTTGTGCAGTGTTTTCGGATGCTAAAAACGACTAGTTATCGTGCAACTCAGGCTGGTTGGCCCATACCACACAGGGGGATTACGCATAGTTAGGTCCACGGTCGATATAGATTCGTTAGTGCCGACAAACAACCAATGTGCCGCTATAGATTCGGCAAAAAATCAAAAAAATATAGCCAGCCAGAATTTCAGCTTTTTGAGCGTGAATACCGCCGACTTTAGTACATAGGTACATTCTGGGTAGAGTTTCATGCAACTACAATACGTAGTTTATTATTACGACAATTCGATGTATTAAATCCCTTTTGTACCAAGGGTCATCACGCCTAGGCTCAGACCGTCGTTATCCACTCAGAGAACGCAGGCCCCAGTCAGATACGGCTTTGATGAATAATTTTAGTATTAGTTCTGCAGTTATGTTAGTATGTAATAAAATATATTTAAAAAAAGTTAAAATTAGATCTTAAGCGTGAAGGGAATAGATATAGTATACAAATAAATTTAAGTGTAATGTATACTTATAGAAGTTTAAATTTGTGTGTGTAACAAGCAAGGCTTAAATTATTACTGTGCCAACAAAACCAAATAGCTGCTTTAAAGCTGTTGGCAGACATTGTTAATTATAATGTCGTAATTAAGGGTGAAGGTGTAGAATAGTAAGAATAAGAATATATTTATTTCCACAAATCGTACAGAGTTGATACAATTTAAAATTACAACTAGTTTATGAATCATGTACATTATATTAGCTTCTGTTGCTATGCTAGGCTGGACACCTGTATTATAGCAAGCAGTGCCAATTCCCCGATGAGATGGGTCAGTTTCTAGTTACAGAAGTGATCGTAGCTATAATCTATTGCTTAGAAAATTAATTTATATAAACAAAAGCAAAATCAAACTAATAGAAGTTATTTGTTATTTGTTCCTCTCTTTGTGTGTGTGTGTGTGTGTGTGTGTGTGTGTGTGTGTGTGTGTGTGTGTGTGTGTCTTCGCGGCTTTAACATTGTGCGGTCTTAAGTTAGTCAAAAATCCTCAATGTGCGGTCGGACCTCATTGTGCGGACGTCCGCACAATATTTTGAGGAAGCTTCAAATATAGCTATCGAATTCTCGCGTTCTGATTGTTTGACTGGTGAAGTATGAGCAAATTTTCGGGGAGGACCTCATATTCGGTATTTTTGTCGAGTTGAGTTAACACAAACCAAAATATAGTTCAGGTGTGTACCACCACGTGGCGCCACCAGTCCCCATTGTGTATATAAGCACAAAATGTGATAAAATGCGGACCTGTAAAAAGGACCGCACTTTATACGAGAAATTAGACTCATTAGAACCACCACGTGGCGCCTCCAGTTCCCATTGTGTGTATAAGCACAAAATGAGTACCTGTAAAAAGGACCGCACTTTATACGAGAAATTAGACTCATGCTAAGTATGTATGTTCAATAATTGAGAGCATCACAGAGTTAAAGCACTTATCAGTGCCACTATAGCAAAGACAAAACACATCGTAGGTACTATTCATTGCGTTACGCAAAGATCCTGTTATCATTGAAGGGCTTAGGTTAGGTTGGGTTTGCATGGTTCTCAAGATTATTAGGTTTGTAGGGTTAATAATAATAATATTGGCTTTTTTGCATCTACTGAATGAGATGATTTATACAGCGTCTAGTGGTATCTTCACTCACACTAGATGGGTGAAGGGACCACTCCGACGCTAACAGTGAAGAAAAACATCGTAAGGAAACCCGCGGCTTAGTTGACTCCGCACGTATTGACTAGTCTTTCCTGTGGGCTAGGCCGACTAAGCTGTCAGGATGGTATAGGTGCTGGGCAAGCCTACACCATCTATAGAACCATGTCCCAGGCACTACAGCGTCGGAGGGTTAATAATAAATAATAGTAAAAAAACAAGAAAACATTGTTCCAACCAAATCACTGCTCTAGATCCTTTGTTAGGACCCTTTCAGATTTTTTTTATGACATTTTAAAAATAGTTTTTTCCAAGGCCTTTGACTCAATAAACTTTGACTTGCTCCTTTCCAAACTTTCCTATTATGGTTTTGAGAGCAAAACTATAAAGTGGTTCGAGAGCTACTTATATGGCCGACTTCAGCAAGTGGTGGTACAGAAGGCAGATGGGTCTTACCTTAGGTCTAGATTTCGCGATGTGAGGCGAGGAGTTCCTCAGGGTTCGATCCTTGGACCTCTCCTTTATACCATATTTTCAGCCGATATTGTCAAGTGTATTAAACACTGTAATCACCACTTGTATGCGGATGATTTACAAATTTACATCTCTTGTGATGCTGACAATGTTGCTGCTGCTACGGTTAAATTAAATGAAGACCTAGATACTATCCATAAATGGTGTGTAAATAATTGTCTACTGCTAAATCAAAGTAAATCCAAAATAATGGTTATGGGCTCTAAAAAACAAAAAGAGTTAATCATGGCATCAGACCCCTTGATCTGTGTAAATGGCAAGCGTCTCGAATTTGTCGACGAGGCCCGAAACTTGGGTGTAGTTATGGACAGTAACTTACGCTTTGAAAAACACGTAGTTGAACTAGCGCGTAACTGCTTCTTCCGACTTAAATTGCTTTACCAACTGCAGAGATTTCTGAGCGTAAACATTAGGGTTCTTCTCTGCGATTCTCTAGTACTCTCTAAACTAGCGTATGCCTTTACCGTATACGGTCCTTGTATTTACGGTAAAACACAGAAATTGCTTCAACGAGTCCAGAACGCTTGTGCCCGTTATTGCTTTGGCATTCCCGCTCGGACGCATGTTACGCCATACATTAATAATGCCAATCTCTTAAAGATGGACAATAGGCTAAAACTTTTTATGGCAACTTTACTTTTCGGTGTAGTCACGTTGAAAAAACCAGTGTACTTGTTTGAAAAACTCATTTGGAGGAGAGCTATGGGAGGCGCCACTAGGATCACATCCAACCCACTTCGTGTGCCACATCACCGAACTGCCGCTTTCCGCGGCAGCTTCCGGTTTCAGGCAACGAAGTGCTGGAACGACTCCTCTCCGCCAAATAAAATCTAGGGCTACCTTTAGGTTACAACTCAGAAAGCTTCTGCTGGACCGGCAGAAATTGCTTTCGGTGTAACTAAATTTTATATTATTTTATCATTCCTTACTTTAATTTTTGGTGGATTTTTGATTCTATGGACATGTCTATTTATTATTACTATTTTATTATAATTATGAATTTTTAACATGGCCACTAATACTAATAATAATAATTTTAATTTTCGCTATATGACATCACATCACATAATTAATTTATTTCACGACATTTGCGTAATTACTCGTTATTATTTTATTTTCATTAATTTACAACTTGCAGCTTCGTGTACGTGAAGTTCAGGATTGTTAAATATTATTTACGCACAGCTATTCAAGTAACGCATTATATACAATTTACACTTTATATAATTATCTTAGTTAATATTACCTATACCTCAGTTTGGCTCTTTTTTCCTCTACGAGTTGAGCACGCCGTCTTCTCTGGGTACCGGCATAATACCAGCGCTGGAGTATTTCCAGCACATGCTGAGCCGGAGCCCATTTGCATCTGCCACACCCACGTAACTAATTGACTGTATTTCTAGCACTTGCCATACCTGGTATGGCAAAAATGGATGTTCTTGTTTTCTGTGTCTGATTTGTTGCTTTCATCTTTTTATTTTTATTCTTTATGTTATGTACGTGTTATGTGTGTGTGAAAATGCAAATAAATGGTTTATCTATCTATCTATCTATCTATCTATCTATCTATCTATCTATCTATCTATCTATCTATCTATCTATCTATCTATCTATCTATCTATCTATCTATCTATCTATCTATCTATCTATCTATCTATCTATCTATCTATCTATCTATCTATCTATCTATCTATCTATCTATCTATCTATCTATCTATCTATCTATCTATCTATCTATCTATCTATCTATCTATCTATCTATCTATCTATCTATCTATCTATCTATCTATCTATCTATCTATCTATCTATCTATCTATCTATCTATCTATCTATCTATCTATCTATCTATCTATCTATCTATCTATCTATCTATCTATCTATCTATCTATCTATCTATCTATCTATCTATCTATCTATCTATCTATCTATCTATCTATCTATCTATCTATCTATCTATCTATCTATCTATCTATCTATCTATCTATCTATCTATCTATCTATCTATCTATCTATCTATCTATCTATCTATCTATCTATCTATCTATCTATCTATCTATCTATCTATCTATCTATCTATCTATCTATCTATCTATCTATCTATCTATCTATCTATCTATCTATCTATCTATCTATCTATCTATCTATCTATCTATCTATCTATCTATCTATCTATCTATCTATCTATCTATCTATCTATCTATCTATCTATCTATCTATCTATCTATCTATCTATCTATCTATCTATCTATCTATCTATCTATCTATCTATCTATCTATCTATCTATCTATCTATCTATCTATCTATCTATCTATCTATCTATCTATCTATCTATCTATCTATCTATCTATCTATCTATCTATCTATCTATCTATCTATCTATCTATCTATCTATCTATCTATCTATCTATCTATCTATCTATCTATCTATCTATCTATCTATCTATCTATCTATCTATCTATCTATCTATCTATCTATCTATCTATCTATCTATCTATCTATCTATCTATCTATCTATCTATCTATCTATCTATCTATCTATCTATCTATCTATCTATCTATCTATCTATCTATCTATCTATCTATCTATCTATCTATCTATCTATCTATCTATCTATCTATCTATCTATCTATCTATCTATCTATCTATCTATCTATCTATCTATCTATCTATCTATCTATCTATTTATCTATCTATTTATCTATCTATCTATAATGCTCTCCCTCAGGTACTAAACTGGTTCACGTCTAATAACTTATTGTTAAATTTAAAAAAAAACAATATGTATAAAGTTCACTCTACCAAATGTCAAAGTAGTTGACAGCAAAGTTATATTGGGAAAGGACAAACTAGACTTTGTCAAAGAGACTGTATTTCAGATCGCGCGCGGCTTTTTAAAATTTTTACAGATTAAAATAGTTTGAAAACGCATTCACGAAGGAATATTATGAGGACTGCAGGTTAATGTGATTTAGTGCGTATTATAATATTATCTAATTAATGAAGACGCATTAATTAGATACCTACCTAAATACTAGAAAAGGGAGAGGTGATTGAGTATGCAACAACATCAAAATGCGGTCAGTGTGAAACTTCTCACAAACGGCACTAAATTGGGACAGGTGTAAATGCATTTCTTCTTAGCATAAAATGCGGTCGGTGTGTAACTTCTCTCAAACGGCACTAAAGTGGGGACAGTGTGTAAATGCATTTGTACTTAGCATAAAATGCGGTCGGTGTGTAACTTCTCTCAAACGGCACTAAAGTGGGGACAGTGTGTAAATGCGTTTGTATTTTGCATAAAATGCGGTCGGTGTGTTTTTTCGCACGCGTTTGTTCGAAAGTGCGGTCCGACCGCATAATAAATTGGGACCGCACAAGCCCGATTTTTGACACAAAATATGAAGAGCTCTATCTCTGTCTCAGTCGTGTGTATGGAAACTTCAAATAAAAGTTCATGCCAGAACGAGATAGCTCCAGATTGTAGACAGATTTACACACTGCTAAGTCAACGGGAAAGGTAGGACCGCATAATGGGGAATTCTGACAAGGTCCTCACAATATATGAGCCGCGAACAAGGGTGTGTAGGTGTGTGTGTGTGTGTGTAGAGAGGGTGTGTTGTTTGTATTATAGGTGTTAAAGTAGTTGGTAAACTAATCAATATTAATTATTATTTTCCCTTTTAACCTGCTGATATTTGTTCTATTTTAAAACCGAAATTATATTTTCTGTTTCTTCGTAAGTCAATTGTTGAAGCCACTTTGAAACCATCCGCTTACAGTCAGATTTACTTTTTTGATATATTGATCACTTTATTAACCTTATTGTAAACAAAAGGACCCAGGAATTCAATAAATCGTTGACTAAAAGAGGTGCGAAAACGGCGTTTGAATTACACTATTTTTATTTTTAATGCACTAACCCGTGCTAAGGAACAAATTTAAAAACCTATTTAGAGGCTAAAAATTTCACCCATGCCGGGATTCGAACCCGCAACCTCTGGCTATCCGTACCAGCGCTCTACCGATTGAGCCAATGGGCGACTCACGGCATCAGTGAAATTTCGAACCTCTTTACAATATTCTCTGTATTACGTACAGGCAGCGACATCTGACTTAAGCAAATTGCATTACTTACAGCCCCGACTACCTACTTTGCAGTTAGGTTTAACATCGGAACGATATCACTGTACCCACATGATTACACTATTTTTATTTTTAATGCACTAACCCGTGCTAAGGAACAAATTTAAAAACCTATTTAGAGGCTAAAAAGTTTTAGCCTCTAAATAGGCGTTTGAATTTGCAGACATTAACATTTCTACGACTTGCCGTTTGTGAAAGGTCGAAAATTAGCTTAGAATGTTGTTTAGTAATTATTTCACGCAGAAAGAGTTGACGCACTGTTAGGACTTCGCAGAATTTGTAAAGTTCTAAATGCTTAAATGTGCACACTTTAAGTACGGCTCTTTGGGAGATTTCCAATTGATTTAAGGATGATTTGTTCGAGCCACCCCAAGAGGTAATGCCATATGTAATCAGTGATTGGCAGAGTGATAGGTACGTTTGCTTCATGCGAATTGGATCAAGTACATGGCGAAGATTCTTAAATACATATATTAATTTACGGATACGTGCACTGACAAGTGCAATATGCTCTTTGAAATTTAAATTTTTATCAATCATTATACCAAGATATTCAACTTTGTGACCGGGTAGATGAACAGTCATGTGCGATTAGTTTAAGGTTAGGGTTGAGTGCGGCCGATTCTCGAATTGCAAAAGTAATGTATTTAGATTTATCAATGTTTAGAGTTAAAGTATTATTTTGAAGCCATTCCTTTACACCAGTGAATTCAGTCTGCGCTGTATTATAGACCTCTTCCCAAGTATTACCCGAAAAAGACAAGGCTGTGTCATCAGCATACGATATAATTTTTCCATTGTGTTTTATTTCAAGCAGTTCATTTAGGTACACTAGGAACAGCGTGGGCCCCGTATACTTCTTGCGGGACTCCGTATAATAGAGCGCGCTCATCGCTAACATATGCACCTAACTTGACACTTGGGTTCTGTCACTGAGATAACTTTTAAAAATATTGATTTCGTTACCTCTCACACCAATTTGTTCCAATCTTATTAACAACTGGGAGACAGAGACCGTATCGAAGGCCTTGGCTAAATCCAAGAATATTGTAAGCACTTTTTTGCCATTGTCTAAATTCGAGGTAATGTAATTTGTCAAGCCAAGGACTGCGTCATTTGTACATTTACCTTTACGAAAACCATATTGATTTTCTGATAAGAGGTTATTGCTCTATAGGAAGACTATCAATCTGTTATTAATTATCTTTTCTAAAATTTTTGATAAGGATGGTAGAATCGAAATTGGTCTATAGTTTTGCATAAGGTCTCTGTTTCCGCTTTTGTAAATTTGAGAGACAATTGATTTTTTTAGGACTGTAGGAAATACGCCAAATTGGATACAGTTATTAAAAATGTGTGTAAGAGGAGGAACAATAAATAACTTAAATTCTTAGTAATACCTATATGTGGGTAGACCAATACAGAGCGCCGCCGGCGGGGCAGTCGCTAAATATACGTCTTAACTTGAGGGCGCGTTTCTCTTATTATTCCTAAATACAACAAAAACTTGTCTAAGTTATAAGAAACCAAACCAACCACTTGTTATTGCAAGAAACCAAATTCGCCAACATAGGTAACAAAGGATTGTTTTTAATAAATTTTAGTGACTGCACCTAATAAAAATATTTACTGTCACTGTCAGTGAACTGCACTCGTTTATAGTGTACCTACCTAATTTTGCTAATGGCGGGACAATGGCGATTAGCACTTTAGGGACTTCTTCTTCTTTAGGCTATTTTTTTTTCTTTTGCTATATTATGTAGTCCACTGCTGGAAATAGCCCTCCCCTAATGAGCGCCATAGCGCCCTGTCTTTAGGGACTACTCGGAACTTATAAAATCATATCTTCCTCCGCTAAAAAGGGATTTTTTTGTTTAACAAAATATTTAACAATTTCAAAAAAAATCCTCACCTAAAACCCTCCAAAACGATGTCTTAAGCAGTCTGTGGTATAAAAATTAAAAGTTCTTTGAGTGCTAGTGAAATCGTGGTTTCATAAATAAAGCATCTAACTAATCTCATAGAACTAAGCTATCAAGAACTTTTTGCAAAAATGTATTAAGTAGATATAAAGGATTTTTTTTCCATTCGTAACGCTAAGTTTATTTTAATAATTTGTTATAGGTACCAAGCTAATTAGTTCAAATGAAGCCTTTGGACGGTTTACAATGTACGTATGTACTTACACACACTTTGGGCCGAAAAGGGTAATATCACATTATAGGTTAAAAGACAACAGATACTATGCATGAGTACTAGGTTTCAGAATAATATGTAAAGTCTGTTAATCAACTATCAAAAGACTCTGAAAAGACTAAGTTTGGAGTTTTTTTGGATATTTTTTCTCCTAAATGATCTAGATTTTGAAGTGGACACCTAGTTTTAATTGTAACGCTTAATAAGTCACAGTTTCTGTGTAATTTTGAATAAAATTCTCTTATTTCATTTCATTTAATCGTCACACAGTCTGCAAAGCACATCTACAGTACTACGCACCATTAGCCGGACGTTGTAACGAAAACAATGTGCAGTTACTAATTTACCATTATGGCCCAATTGGAAACTGTCCATACTAGGTTCGTCTTGCCCCTGAAAATAAACTCACGTCTGTATTCCGGACAGAGGTTATTGATTGAAGCCGATTGATTGCAGTCAGCACTTCTGTATCTTATTTTAAGCACGGCGTCTGAGAACAACTTCCAATATACTTCGCACAAATAATTGGTTTAAAAATCGCACGCGTCAGTTCCGGTCACTGTTGTTTGACGACACACAACGCTTTTCGTGAACAATGTTTGTCGAACTGAAATCGAGAGCATGCAAACTGGGCTTGCTAACGAACCTAACCGATAAAATTAATTTCCATGCCTACGTAGGTGTCGTAGGGCTGCTGCGAAATTTTTCTGCGAAATAATTTTGATCAATATGTAATAATATACTGCGTGCTTCAATAAGGCCCGATTCGTCAATTCAATAACGTTTCTGCATTAAAATCAATTCCGTAATATTTAAATAACAGATCGGACAACATTTTAATATTGCTCGAGTGGTATATGTAAGTATACTATGTATAAAAGGGTCTCCTAATAAAAGTTGTTGGTATGGATGATTAGAATAAATAGGAGTTTTCTGAAATACCTTCCATCGATTCCAACCCTTGTATGTGCCCACTGCTGAGGCCACGGGTCTCTTCCTGCCTTGCAGGAAGGTTAGGCCATACTCCACTATACGGGGGCCAAGTCCGGGTTGATGAAGAATTGTAAGACAGTGGCGGGCCTTACTGTCAGAAGTTATCAATCCGCCCTTAAGGCCTCTGACATGGCTCAACGACTGCCATTACATGACAGCTGGTTCAAACGGCTTAACGTGCCTAACTAAACTACCTTCTATGGTTCTTACTAAAACCATTTAAAATTCCATATTACTACGTGCAAGGTCGGTCGTGCGTGACGCCATAATGATCTGATGCAATCTCGAACTTTACCGATATTAGGTACGTTGCGATTAGCCATAATGATCTGATGCAATCTCGAACTTTACCGATATTAGGTACGTTGCGATTATTTATCATCATGTCGTAGCCATCAATAGTTTAATTACTTATTTGAGATGCAGTATACGATGAAGAACTATCATTCGTTTCTTTACATATATTTATAAATTTTTATATGTAGGTACCTACTACCTTATTTTATTTTATTCGTTAAGGAGCACCGCCATATTGTTTACATTGCTGATAATTATTTCCTAGGTCTCTCTCAAGCCTTTAGGAAATACTGAGGAAATGTTTTATTTTTACGTAGGCTTTAGCGAGTGCCAACCCTAGTTATCACACCGGGCGAGTTGGGAAAATAAGATGTTGAGCAAATACAACACCTCTCGTCTGAGGTTGTCTGAGTTAAGTCAAACAAAGTTATCATTGTTCCATCTATTTGCGTCGAAACGTGACGGGCCTTAATGTAATTTATTACATAGATTGATGTACTGGACGGGAGCCCGACTGAATAAAATGTATTCAACCACAGGTCACCATAATCAGAACATTAATTGTTTATCCCGATGTTATATGGTTTACGATTTTACCATTCTTATAAGAATTTTCATGGGGGCTATCATTACATACAGGGTGATCGGGAATTTGCCTCGTTACTGAAAGATTACTGGGAGACAATGGGTGTCTCCCGGATAACGGGTGTCCAAATTCAATGTTGGGGAGTAAGTAGGTAGTTTCTACCAAAAATCGTGAGGAGGAGGAACAAAGAGTGAGGAGAAGAGCAGTGAAAAATTTAATTAGCAAACTAGCGTAAATGAGTTGAAATAATATAATTCTATAGTGTTTATCTAATTTAAGGCAATAAATAAATGCTAATTGCATTTTTTCGCGTCGGGGCGTTTTATAAATAAGCGTTAAATTACGAAAGAAACTTTTTGTTTCATCTACAATTTTCACAAAAAAAATTCATAATTATTCATACATGGCATTTATAACTACTTTTGTTCTACGACGCAAAATCTGATATTTTGTACAGAAATTATCGTAAAATTCCAATTTCAAATTGGGGTGTTTCAGGAATTAGATCGATAAATAGATAAAAGATTTATTTCCATAAGACATTTTAGCTAACCTGGGTACCTGGGGACTGGGGAACTATTTGCTTCTCGCGCACAAAACTTAGAGTGAGAGTCTTAAAGTTATCCAGTCCCTTTGTGTTAATTAACTCTCTTATACCTCCGAAACTGTAAAAATGTTTTTAACTTTCATTGAAACTTAAAAAAAAAACATAGCAATGGTTCTCAACATAAATTGAACCTTATCGCTTTGAAATAAAGACCAGAACCAATGAAAAATGTATATTTCATATGCCCGGCAAAAGTTTAATTACCACCAGTAGAAGAGCACCAGGTCAAGATAAAAGTTTTCTGTACGTAATACAGAGAGTATTGTACAGAGGTTCGAAATTTCACTGATACCGGTGAGTCGCCCATTAGCTCAGTTGGGAGAGCGCTGGCACGGTTAGCCAGAGGTCGCGGGTTCGAGTCCCGGCATGGGTGGAATTTTTAGCCTCTAAAAAGGTTTTTAAATGTTTTATCTCATTAGCGGTCTCTCGCTTTACGCGGTGAAATAAAGTAAGATGGCGCTAGCCGATACCAAATAGGAAAAAACTTTAAACGAATTAGGTAGACTTGACGCGACGTTGGTCTCCCCTAGCTGAGAAGGTACGTTGTAGTTTATAAAAATAACTTTTGCTCAGTGAAAGAATTAGGTAGATTTTGACGCGACGATGAGCTCCCCTAGCTGAGAAGGTACGTAGTAGTTTATCAAAATAACTCTTGCTCAGTGAAAGAATTAGGTAGATTTTGACGCGACCTTGGGCTCCCCTAGCTAAGAAGGTACGTAGTAGTTTATCAAAATAACTTGTGCTCAGTGAAAGAATTAGGTAGATTTTGTTTCTTTTTGATCATCATCCATCACACTAATCAAATCACACTTCACATCACATCGCACTAATTATAAAGGCGAAAGTTTGTGAGTGTGTGTTTGTTGCTTCTTCACGTCTAAACGGCTGGAGGGATTTTAATAAAAATGGTGCTGACACCCTGCAAAACACATAGGCCACGTTCTTCTGCAGGAAAACATCTTATTCCCATGAGAAAATCGCTAAACCACAGGGTACAGTTAGTAATTTATTAAACTCAAAAAAGTATTTAAGAAACGAACCTATCAGTGTAATGTAGACGTTGAGGCGAAAGCAACACAACTTCATTGACGGATCTCCATAATATTAATTAGTACAGTCTCCATAATATTAATTAAATAGCACAGTAGGTACTCTGTGGCACTGTAGTCATACTAATGCGGTGTTGTGTGTGATTCTAGGAACAGCAAATGAACCATTACACGCATGCTCTCTACTTATAGTTACGAGCGACTATGCGATCAAAATTTAAAAGTTTATGTCTACTATACGTTGGTCTGGAAAGCACTGAAAGCAGTATTACGTATACGGAGTGAATTTTCTATATACATGTAAAAATGTAACTTTAGGTACATTTAGTACCTAATGCACTTTTGAAAAGGTTGATATGCTGTCCACTGCAACTACTTATTAAGCACAATACCTGATACAAGAACCGTTGCTCTCGCAGTTTCGCCTTGAAAGTTGTTGCGTTCATTGTACATTTCGCGGAAACAATCTCCTGAAACTTTCGTCGAGAGAATACGACTAAAACCATTCAAATTACAATTCACTGCCTCATTATTACCACAGATAGGTCTCTAAGATTTAATTCAATGGCTACGCTTAGATTTCAGACAGTAAAACGAATACACTGATGTTATTTTATTCGCGAGTCTATTTTAAATTAGTTATTGGCTACCGTTAGAAGTACAGGCGTTGTCACAAGGCGTTGTCTGACTAGCAAGTATAGGTACTTGCTACTACGTAGATAGATGGTGCGTTGGGTGGGTATGATCTGTAGTGGTTATTATGTAAGTACCTATTCTTTCTGTAATTAGGGCTAATTATCTACGTCCATATCAAGCTAATTAGTCAAGAAACACTGACATAAATTTATGGAAAACTGTGTTAATGGGCAAGGTTCCATTTTTTTAAATATAGTCCATAGCACAACATTCTTTACACCCAAACAGCCCTGACCTAATGTTCGGTCAGGATCTTGTTTCACAGTTTCTGAATTGAGAATTTCGCTAAGTAAATAGTTAACTGTAGTGCTGTATCTTCAAATTTCTCAGAAAAGAGCGTGACAGAACGTTACTGATGTATTTAGTGAAATTCTCAATTCAGAAATCGGACCAAAGCCACGTAAAGCATATAGTTGTCATATATATCTGTATTTATTTATTAAAACAGATTTGACAACCGAAAAATAACCCCATTTATATTAGATTTTACAGTCACTTCGTTCAGCAACTTAGGCATGAACCTTATTGAGATACCTAGGTAGTTTACCTCTAATAAAGAATTAGCGAAAATTTCGTAATTGGTCCTTTTGAAGTTCCTAATAACAACTTGTAACAACTTAGCGTTTCCTAATTGCTCCCATCAAGATAATACAGAAATTAATGAGTACAATACTTACCTACCTAAGATGTCTAAAGCACTTTTCTGCACCATAGTTTCTTGGTAGATAAATCATTATTGGTGTACAGTACTTTCATTGGATTATAAGCCTAATGCGACGAGTAAATAAGGGTTACAAAGCAGTAGGTACCTAACTTAACGTTTTATAGACTTACAGAATCGGAAACGTCCAACATGGTGACGAATTTCTTCAAGGGCTATTGAAACCGCAGAACTAGCATAGCTGGATTACCTGGAAAAGTAAAAAGTAAATAAGATAAACTATTACATTCTGCCACTCGAAAAAGTTACATAACGCCTGTGAAAACTCGTAGAGCAACATTTTCTTTTAGTAGTAGCATTCTTGCGGTAAGAATGATGATATGATTATGAAACGCAAGACTCACGTTAAAAAAAACTGTCACTACTGTCAGATGTCTGTCAGTCAACCAGCATTGCCATTTAATGATTTTTTTCACAAATTTTGTAACTTTTGAACCACCTTTGTAACTTGTGTGACATGGCTTGTAATTTTTTTGTGACTTTATGACGTATTTGCCTGTCCGTAACAGATTGCCAAGTAATTCTTTCAATTTGTATTTTTTTTACATTTACTATTTCATTTTTCAAATCCAATCAAAAGTGACTTTCAAGTGGTTGCATCACAGGAAAAATATTTGGAAAGAAATAGTAACTTCTTTTTCTTCTTTTCGTGTCAGCGATTCGACCGGTTTATATATTTCCTGCCCAAGTGCCCAATAATTGGCTACTGCAACAGTAACTTATGATTACAGTTGTGTCTTTTTGACTTTGATCGTGGAACTTTTGACGTGCGGGCTCTGGCAACACTATAGTCTACGGCAATGGCACGGCTCAGCTCAGGCAAAAGCCGCAAAAGCAAAACATAGCAAAATTAGCAAATCCAAGTAAAAAGAACTCTAAACCAGATGGTTAGTGCAAGTCTTTTTGTTTGCATTTTACACAATTCTGCAGGTATTCGCGGATAAAAGTCCATTCATTCAGCAGAAAACGTTACCTACAGTACATCCAGGTAAATCAAAACACCGACTATACCATTTTTATGAGCAAACTAACCTAACGATCTATGAAACTTTTCGGCAATTTACAACTCGTTGAACACATTTCACCATGACACGACGACGCTTCGCAAAATAACTTCCTTGTCACACGTGCAGTCGCATACTCATTAACAGTACTTATGTGAAAAATGTCTGCAGTGCTTGTGTACAAACTAACTCATGCAGTTTGCACAAACCCTATCTTCAGTCTGCATTCTATAACAGACTTCACACCATTGCTTAAGATATTAATTTAGACTAACAGCACATTTAGATGCAGAGCTTGTTCACCTAGTCACTAATCTGTGTCAGTCTTTCTTTAATCAAGATGTAAGGTCCACAGCAACACAATCTTTACACTTGCACTCTGCTCGAGGATATTACAGGTGACTGCAACCAAATACAAAGTTTGAATTGCTGTTAAATGTACCAAATATTAGCCGTGTCAACTATGCTAAATAACTGGCTGGTTGTTCGTAGCTATTTGCACTTAAGATAAGACTGTTAACACCAGTGTTTTTATTTATTTACAACTGAAGAGTTGTACAGATAAAGCAATGCCTGTTGCAACGCCTGAAACAGAGATCTACCAACTTAACTGTATAAAGAGTACACAATATTCAGTGGCATTTCACTCGTTTTATTATTGCAGTAATGTTGGTAAATCTAAACAGTATGCCTCAGTCACTAAGCTTTGGAGCAGTTATGTATTTATAACAAAGAGCTGTGCAACAGTACACATCAAAGCATTTTATTTAAAATTACACAGAAACTGTGACTTATTGAACGTTAAAAGTAAAACTAGATGTTTATGTCAAAATCTAGATCATTTGGAGAAAAAAAGAACAAAAAAACTACAATTATACTATTTTTATTTTTAATGCACTAACCCGTGCTAAGGACAATTTTAAAAACCTATTTAGAGGCTATAAACTCCACCCATGCCGTACGTAATACAGAGAATAGTGTAAAGAGGTTCGAAATTTCACAGATGCCGGTGAGTCACCCATTAGCTCAGTTGGAAAGAGCGCTGGCACGGATAGCCAGAGGTCGCGGGTTCGAATCCCGGCATGGGTGGAATTTTTAGCCTCTAAATAGGCTTTTTAAAATTGTCCTTAGCACGGGTTAGTGCATTAAAAATAAAAATAGTATAATTATACAGAGTTATTTCTAAAAGGCACACTTAATGTAACATGCCAGTTAAAGTTTGTCATTTACACAACAACTTTTGTATAATTTGTCCATTTAAAAAACTTTTGTATAATCTGCTCTAGAGTGGTCCTGCTTGTATTTGACGCCCACAGGACATAGTCCTCCCTCATGGTTTTCCAAGCTTCACGGTCTTGTGCCGCCCGCATCCAGCGACTCCCCGCCACCGTAACCAGTTTGCTTGTATGATGATGTTCAAAATTACTATGTGTGTCACCCAAAACAAACATTCTTCTAAGTGACTCAGAATGAACATTCTTCTTTGAATGACAATCATTTACTTAATTACGCGATTCCACACTGGTAGACCGCGTAAAGCGCTTAGTTATTGAAATTCTGTCGTTATGTCGTTATCAACCCCTGTATGTCCCCACTGCTGGGGCACGGGTCTCTTTCTGCATCGCAGGAAGGTTAGGCCATACTCCACCACGGGGGCCAAGTCCGGGTTGATGGAGGATTGTAAGACAGTGGCGGGCCTTACTGTCAGAAGTTATCAAGCCGCCCATAAGGCCTCGGACGTGGCTTAACGACTGCCATTGTATGACAGCCGGCGCCAACGGCTTAATGTGACTTGCGAAGCACGGAAGCGCTCGGAAAAATGCCACTAGCGGTAGTCACGGGACGCTCACCCATCCTGTACCTGACCGCGCCTGTTGTTGCTTGAAATTCTGTAAATCATGATATTTTGGAAAATCAAAATCTGATAAAAACCCATAGAACAAGTTGTGGCCAAACAAATACACTATTTGGGCGTCTCGGGAATTACGCATTTAAGAAATAACCCTAGACACAATACCATGGCTTGTTAATAGATTGTTAAAGCGAATAAACATTGTGGAAGCTAGTTCCATTCAAATAAAGTGAGGTACTTTGTAGTAGAACAACATAATAAAGTACCTACTTATTCCTTAGTTATTTCCTTGCCTTATTTGTTTTTCTTCATTGTTAGCCTCTTGTAGTGTCACTTGAAATGAAGATAAAAATAAAAATTATTCAGTATTTAAAAGAAAATACCTAATTGCTTTGAGGGCGAGATAAATAGTCGCTTCTAAGAACGAGTCTTAGCGAAAGCACTTGCTTAAGAATCGATTTGTCTATCATAGACAGTACTTTGGCACTCTCTAAGTCGCGAAACCCGGACTAATTCTTAGCATTGGCCTAAGTACATGCTTAGCTAAGCAAACGTCTACTTTGATACTTAGCTAAGTTAGCCTGAAGTAATGCTTAGGGAAGCTTGAGTACGGACTTGGGCTAAGCAACGACTATTTATCTCGCCCTTAGAGTATCTGGAACCAAGTACCCAGGTCATTCAAACAGGCGAAATGAAGATGTTGAGAAGGATTTGTGGTGTAACGAGGCTCGATAAAATACGAAACGAATTCATGCGATCCCTCGCATTTGCTTTGAGTGCGCGACATCGCCGATAAAGTACGAGAGAGTAGGTTGCGATGGTTTGGGCATGTGAAACGAAAGCCTTCTGACTACATTGAAAACGAAGTACTACGTCTATCAATTCCTGGGCCGAGATCCAGAGGAAGACCGAAAAGGTGGATGGATGTAGTAAATAAAGTACATAATGCAGAGGTTTGATAAACAAGGTCATGAATAGGGGGAAGTGGAGAGAGAAAATAAGGAAAGCTGGCCCCGCCACCATGTGGGACTAAAGCTGGGAAGAGAGAGAGAGCTATCTGGACATAGAGTATCTGGGACTGGAAAGAAAATTACGTGATCCACTGAAAACTTGCAATGGTATCGAACTACCGGCCCATTATGGTCAGTTCGGGCCTGCATCCATCGATCAGAAGTAACTTCAGGCTCAGTTCTTTCGGTCAAAGATGAAATAGGTTAAACGCAGTTCGGACGACGACGGCAGTATGGTACATATCGTCGAAGTACATACGTACTTAACCTTTACAATCCTACAGGGCACAGCCCTCTCAGCCCTCTCACTGCAGATTGGCGATTTCAAGCTCAGAGAAAATGTGGACAGACGACTCTCAGGCTTCTTCATAATGTTTACAATTGTGTGGTATTGCAATGGATTTTGCCAAGTTTTTGCTGAGTATTTGGGTACCTTCCTCAGAGAAGAGACTTGTGCCCCTCGGTGGGGACATAATGGGTTGATGATGATGATAATGATTTGGGTCTAAGGGGAATTGACACTGATTGCTGTAACACAGGTTTTTAACCTAGCACAGCGTCAGAAGCTAATCGTTAATTTTGTTGTATAGCATTAAGTAAAACCATTTTGTAAAAGCTGTGTACTAATGTTTTTGCCCAATAAATATTATATTCTGTTCTAATGGCAATGCCATTTTGTAAGTTGGGCCACAGAGTGGCGGTCAAGAACAGAACGACGGTCAGTGGCCAGACCAGCCGCAGCTCGAAGGTCCTACGATATAGTTGATTCGGCGGAGGGTCCGTGGATGCGGATGGCAAGGGACCGTGTTACTCGTAGATGGCATTTGAAGAAAAAGGCCTATACCCAGCAGTGGGCAGGCAGCGGTGGGATTATGATGATGATGATTATGGGCCTAATGACCTATATTTACTCGATGTTTCCTTGCCTTTCTAGAGTGTTCCAAGACAAGGACAACACGAACGGGTCTCGGTGCAATGTGCTGATTGCCATCATACGACGAAGATTGCGGAGTTAGATGCTAATGCACTGTGTAAGTTTTATAATTAATTATATATGTTTTATGTAGCCTCCACAACTATAACTTCACAAATGTACTTAAAATACAAATTGGTACATGCCGAGATTCCAACCCACAACCTCCCGTGTGAGAAGCCGGTATTCTATCGCTCCGCTGCCACCGTTCATATTATAAATTAGAATAGTTTTTAACAACAATGGTGTTAAAAAGTATTCTAAGAAACAACAAAATACAATGTTTTGGGTCAGTGTTGATTTATTACAAGTTATGTTTCCAATTAAAATACCGGTCCGGATTTACTTAAAAACGTCGGAAGAATTTTTTATACTATTTGTCTACTAGCAGGACTTCTAGTTCAACAACTTGTGAAAAAAGTAGCATGACTGCTTTAAAAGGCATGGTATGTTGTGAAAAAAATATTCTTCCGTTTAATTTAATGAAAGCCTGACTTAAATTTCCGTTTTCATTTGAAATTACAACTGTAAGGTACGATTGCCTTGCAAACACCGTAGCGGAAGGACTTTAACTATTTACGACTTACCTAATTTAGACTTCAAAAAGTATAAGACACGTGGTTTTCAATATTTATTCGAAAAAAAAAACAGCGGAATTAGTATAGTAAACTACATAGTAGTTAGGGGCTCGGCCTTTGAGTTCAGGTGTAGGGCCAACAAAACCGGTCGGCCGAGTGATTCATTAGTACAGTTGGCACCAAAATTGTGCGAAAAAAGGCGTTACTGATATACCGTGAAAACTTTTTAACTTTAAAAACCTATTTAGAGGCTAAAAATTTCACCCATGCCGGGATTCGAACCCGCAACCTCTGGCTATCCGTGCCAGCGCTCTACCAATTGAGCCAATGGGCGACTCACGGCATCAGTGAAATTTCGAACCTCTTTACACTATTCTCTGTATTACGTACAGGCAGCGACATCTGACTTAAGCAAATTGCATTACTTACAGCCCCGACTACCTACTTTGCAGTTAGGTTTAACATCGGAACGATATCACTGTACCCACATGATTATACTATTTTTATTTTTTAATGCACCAACCCGTGCTAAGGGACAAATTTAAAATTTTAAAATTAAAAAAATTGAATAAAAAAAAAATATTTTAGCCTCTAAATAGTTTTTTAAATTTGTTCCTTAGCACGCGTTGGTGCATTAAAAAATAAAAATAGTATAACTTTTTAACTTGTTATACCTTGTGATGCAAATTGTGTTGCTGCCTGTACGTAACACAGAGAGTATTTAAAAACCTATTTAGAGGCTAAAAATTTCACCCATGCCGGGATTCGAACCCGCAACCTCTGGCTATCCGTACCAGCGCTCTACCAATTGAGCCAATGGGCGACTCACGGCACTTTACAATACAGAGAGTATTGTAAAGAGGTTCGAGATTTCACTGATGCCGGTAAGTCGCCCATTAGCTCAGTTGGTAGAGCGTTGGCACGGTCAGCCAGAGGTCGCGGTTTCGAGTCCCAGCATGGGTGAAATTCTTAGCCTCTAAATAGGTTTTTAAAATAGCATTAACAGACGTTTGAACTTGATACGGGCTGCACAGCTGATTGTGCGTACCATCGGACCGAGCGAACACGAACTAGTAACAATGAGCCATTGTCAGCACAAAGTCACTATAGATGGCACTTACAGGCGAAGGATAGGATTCGTAACGAATGCATCCGACAGAGAACCAAAGTTATCGACATAGCTCAGAGAAACACCAAGCTTAAGTGGCAGAGGGCTGGCCATATCTCGCGAACAACCGACACCGTTGGAGTAAACGTGTTCTTGAGTGGAGACCGCAACTCGGCAAACGTAGCGTAGGACGCCCTCTGACTAGGTGGGATGACGATCTGCGAAAAACTGCAGGCAGATGCTGGATGCGGCAAGTTGAAGACATGGCGCTCAATAGGGGAGGGCTGTGTCCAGCAGTAGACTAGTACAGCCTGACGACGACGACGACTTACAGGCTTGGCAAAAATAGAACCGGAATACGGCCGTCAAATGTTATTAATATGTGCTGAGCAAAATTTTACTCACATCTCCCTTTTCTTGTATGTGCACGCCTATAAGCGCCATCTTTGAAGTGCTTTCTGAATTTCTGCTGTAAACGGCTCATTATGTTCCGCAGACAACTTTCCAGTACAAGCGATAGGGTATGGAGCGTACCGAATCCGCTGTACAGTCCGTACCAAGTTCGATCGTCTGGTAATAGTAGTAATGTCCACAGCTCGGCATAATGTCAGCGGGTGGCCAGTGCATTACATTACATTTACATACAAGCACATACATTTCTTCTGGCCCCACACTAGGATACCCTGTGTCGTGGGAACAACGACGGTGGAACCAGAAACAACGACGTCACAAACATGTAAACATCCAAGACCTGGCCTTTTTTTCTGTCCCCAGCCGGGATTCGAACCCGGAACCTCTTGCATGGTAGGCAGATGCGCTACCGCTACGCCACAGAGGTCTTAATCTGCATAAACGACTAAGCGTTGTCCTTCCAAGTATTACGACTGTCAACCTTTATAGCTAATCATAACATAAACTCACTAATCACGCCTGTATCCCAGAGGGGTAGGCAGAGACTAGGGACTGCCCCTTGACATGATCCGGACAGATCACCTTCGCTTCATCAAAGTTCATTAGTTGTTGCATGCACGCACGCCAGTTTCGGGCACTTTTTATCTTTGCAATCAATCAATCTGTTTATTGCTTCATGTGGTACAATAGTTGTTAAATAATAAGGTAGATCCATAACATGAGCCCTGCAAGGGCACTGCAATTTTACAACAAGAAACTTAAAATTAACATTAACTTAAACATCTTAAATTTAAAAAGTTTTGAACAAAAACATTAGTTTCTTTTTATTATTTATAAAATATATAATTATATAAATATACATACATGTATATAAAAAGTTAACAATGTTATTTGTACCTAACTAGAAAATAAACCTAAAAATTATAAAGTTTGTATTAACGTCTATAACCTTCCTCCATAAACTCTAATACATCCCCTATTTGGTCGTCTGCTATGTCCGTCTGGGGCGTCCCTTACTGGTTCCACTCACATTCGCTCGATATATTTGAGCTTGATATATATTTAGTTTCGGGGCTCTCTCTCACAAACGTGACAGGCAAACGGATGCTAGGCGTAGAGTTTGTTTCAGGTGCTAGCTAGCGCCTCCAATGGAATAAAAATCATAACTTGTTTTATATTAAGTTTTTTTTTCCAATAGTGAACATTAACAACATGTGTAATCAATTTTTAGAACCTACAGTCTAGAACCTAGGATCAACAACTATCGACTTTCACAAAAAACGGCCGTTTTTGGCAAAGCTTTAAAATCCTAGATTCTTGACCCTAGGTTCTTGTTATCAACCCTTGTATGTCCCCACTGCTGGGGCACGGGTCTCTTCCTGCATCGCAGGAGGGTTAGGCTACTCCACCACGGGGGCCAAGTCCGGGTTGGTGGAGGATTGTAAGACAGTGACAGGCCTTACTGTCAGAAGTTATCAAGCCTCCCATAAGGCCTCTGACATGGCTTAACGACTGCCATTACATGACAGCCGGCATCAGCGGCTTAATGTGCCTTGCGAAATTGCTCTCGGAAAAATGCCACTAGCGGGTAGTCACGGGACGGTCAGCCTTCCTGCACCTGACCGCGCCTGTTGTTGCTTAACTCAAGTGATTGATTCCAATCACTTTGTTCGCCTAGGCCACAAGCGCCTGTCAATAGGTTTTAGAACCTACTGACAAGAACTTAGGGTCAAGAATAAAGAGCTTTAATTTATTAAGATTTATGCTGTTCACTTTTTCCGAAGACGCGTTCTAAAAGATATGTTTATTCCATTGGTGGCGCTATTTAGCACCGCGCAGCGCCAGAGTAATTATTGAAGGCAGTCTTCCAAAGGCGACTGTACAATTTACATGACTAGACCGGATTTCAATGTCTTACGGAAATCGTTTCCTAGGACATTTCACGTAACTCGTTGATTAGCCGTCTAGATATCTGTCTGATGAAAGGGTCTGCTTTGTACAATCGAGAGTACATAACCTTTTGCACACACACACACACACACACACACACACACACACACACCCTTGTTCGCGGCTCATATATTGTGAGGACCTTGTCAGAATTCCCCATTATGCGGTCCTACCTTTCCCGTTGACTTAGCAGTGTGTAAATCTGTCTACAATCTGGAGCTATCTCGTTCTGGCATGAACTTTTATTTGAAGTTTCCATACACACGACTGAGACAGAGATAGAGCCCTTCATAATTTGTGTCAAAAATCGGGCTTGTGCGGTCCCAATTTATTATGCGGTCGGACCGCACTTTCGAACATACGCGTGCGAAAAAACACACCGACCGCATTTTATGCAAAATACAAACGCATTTACACACTGTCCCCACTTTAGTGCCGTTTGAGAGAAGTTACATACCGACCGCATTTTATGCTAAGTACAAATGCATTTACACACTGTCCCCACTTTAGTGCCGTTTGAGAGAAGTTACACACCGACCGCATTTTATGCTGAGTAAAAATGCATTTACACCTGTCCCCACTTTAGTGCCGTTTGAGAGAAGTTACACACGGACCGCATTTTGATGTTGTTATGTTGTTGCATGAGTATGCAACAACGCATTCACGAAGGAATATTCTGAGGACTGCAGGTAAATGTGACTTAGTGCGTATTAAAAAATTGCGAAGACGCATTAATTAGGTACCTACCTAAATACTAGAAAAGGGAGAGGTGATTGAGTAATCACCTCTCCCTTTTCTAGTATTTAGGTAGTCACATTAACCTGCAGTCCTCATAATATTCCTTTGTGAATGCGTTTTCAAACTATCTTAATCTGTAAAAATTTTAAAAAGCCGCGCGCGATTGCTTGTTCCGCTGCGCCGCGTTCCCTAATTCTTTTAACAGCATATGCTGCAGAGCAAAGCTTATTTGCCAATTTTATTTGAGGACCCCATTGAAGCTTTGCATCAATTGTGATACCTAGAAATACAGTTTCTTTGACAAAGTCTAGTTAGTCCTTTCCCAATATAACTTTACTGTCAACTACTTTGACATTGGTAGAGTGAACTTTATACATATTGTTTTTTTTTAAATTTAACAATAAGTTATTAGACTTAAACCAGTTTAGTACCTGAGGGAGAGAATTATTTGTACTGTCAAGATCATTCTCTTGTCTTTTAATTTTGAAAATAAGTGACGTGTCACCTGCAAATAATACTATCTCTGACATATTTTGAACCATGAAAGGAAAATCATTTACATATACGAGGAAAAGGAACGGCCCCAAAATCGATCCTGTGGCACTCCTATCCTGACCTCTGACCCTGAAGATTTAGTTCTATTTATATCAGCTCTTTGAATACTTCCTTCCACATAATGATGTCATAAGTTTTAGAAACATTTCACCTTCTTCCAAGGATCCGTCCGCACTCAAGGTCATTGGTTCACGACTCGTGATGACTACTCTAGACTACGACGATTCTTGTCTCCTCTCGTTTTAGGGTGTCGTACCCAATGGGTGCAAATCGGGACCCTATTACTTGACAATACTTCGCTGTCTGTTTAACCTTATCTTTAAGTATAATTGCGACGATTTTTTAAGAATAAAAGTTCTATTCTATCACAGAGATCTATCTTTTGAACCGTAATAGGTAGACACTTGAAATTTTCACAGAATGTGTATACCTGAATAAGATCTTAACTGGCTAAGGAAGAAAATACCCAACAAGAAAAAGTGTGAGTAATGCCTAAGCCAAGAACTGACCTGAACAGAAGAACTTGGACAGATGTAAAAAACTATTTTTAAAATGTCATTAAAAAAATCCGAAAGGGTCCTGACAAAGGATCTAGAGCAGTGATTTGGTTGGAACAATGTTTTCTTGTTTTTTTACTATTATTTGTTATTAACCCTCCGACGCTGTAGTGCCTGGGACATGGTTCTATAGATGGTGTAGGCTTGCCCAGCACATATACCATCCTGACAGCTTAGTCGGCCTAGCCCACAGGAAAGACTAGTCAATACGTGCGGAGTCAACTATGCCGCGGGTTTCCTTACGATGTTTTCCTTCACTGTTAGCGTCGGAGTGGTCCCTTCACCCATCTAGTGTGAGTGAAGATACCACTGGACGCTGTATAAATCATCTCATTCAGTAGATGCAAAAAAGCCAATATTATTATTATTAACCCTACAAACCTAATAATCTTAAGAACCATGCAAACCCAACCTAACCTAAGCCCTTCAATGATAACAGGATCTTTGCGTAACGCAATGTATAGTACCTACGATGTGTTTTGTCTTTGCTGTAGTGGCACTGATAAGTGCTTTAACTCTGTGATGCTCTCTATTATTGAACATACATACTTAGCATGAGTCTAATTTCTCGTATAAAGTGCGGTCCTTTTTACAGGTACTCATTTTGTGCTTATACACACAATGGGAACTGGAGGCGCCACGTGGTGGTTCTAATGAGTCTAATTTCTCTTATAAAGTGCGGTCCTTTTTACAGGTCCGCATTTTATCACATTTTGTGCTTATATACACAATGGGGACTGGTGGCGCCACGTGGTGGTACACACCTGAACTATTTTTTGGTTTGTGTTAACTCAACTCGACAAAAATACCGAATATGAGGTCCTCCCCGAAAATTTGCTCATACTTCGCCAGTCGAACAATCAGAACGCGAGAATTCGATAGCTATATTTGAAGCTTCCTCAAAATATTGTGCGGACGTCCGCACAATGAGGTCCGACCGCACATTGAGGGTTTTTGACTAACTTAAGACCGCACAATGTTAAAGCCGCGAAGACACACACACACACACACACACACACACACACACACACCCACTAAGCAGTTACGCTACGGGTGGCTGCAATCAAACGACTTGAGAAAAGATGATCAGAGTGGAGTTTTTTTTCCCGCTTCCGTTTTCTCCATTACACACTTGAGAAAAAGTGGTCAGAGTAGAGTTCTTTTTTCCCACTGCCTTTTTCTATCCTACACTCTTGAGAAAAGATGGTTAGAGAACAGTTTTTTTGCCGCTGCCTTTTTCTCCCCTGCACACTTGAGAAAAGATGGTCAGAGTGGAGTTTTTTTTCCCCGCTTCCTTTTCTGCACTACACACATGAGAAAAGATGGTCAGAGTGGAGTTTTATTTCCCGCTGCGTTTTCCTCCACTACACTACGGGCCGAAGTTAGCGGCTTACATTTTACATTGTACGTTGACATTCAGCAAACAGAATGTGAATTCTTTACGTTGCTACAAAATTGATTTGATTGATAATGTAAAGACTGTATTGATACATCGTTCTTTGTGTTTTCTCAATGTTTTCTATAGTTGACTCTACACAAGGCAAGCTTACATACGTTCTGTCTCACAGAATAAATGTGTATACTTCTATTAAACTAGAATTGTGTGGTGAATGACTCAACTTTGATAAAGAGCATTGTCTCGGGTCGGTTTTCGCCTGTTTCGCTATCGGACAGCTCCATCTATCTGTTTATCCAGGGGCTGTTTATCATTAAGTTCTATCCAGTGAATAAGTCCAGAAACGTCTTGCACTATGACATTTGCAGAGATGACCGTAGATAAATTGTATGACTGACAACTCAATCGGCCATTTATTCGTTTATCCACGGATATATTTCTATTTAATTATCCAGTGACTTGGCGCAAATACGCCTCAAGGACCAAACATAGGTAATTTTCCGAAACAGGGTAAAAGACAATGGAAAACATAACTTAAGAACGAGTTTATTAGAGAATAAAAATCCTGTTCATTTCTAGTTACTCTCTAGCAAGTCAAGCTAGTGAGAATATTAAAACATAATTTTCCGAAACAGGGTAAAAGACACAAGACTGACATGAGACCGCAGATGCACATTGTTAATCTTAATAAGAGTTTTTATCTTTGAAATTCTTGAATTTAGAATTAATATGAAAAAGTTTCTCAGCAAATAGACTCCTACTCCACTTGTAAGCCTGAGGATGCCTCGTGTTAGAGGCGAAACAAGTATTGGTGTCGGTGGTGGTGTGTGCGTCTCTTGCTTCTGCTTGAAAAAGTGGGAGGGAGGGCAGTGCATTAACTAACCCCATGGTGCTTGTGGGATTTTTGGCGGAATTTAGTAAAGTTATTTTCACATTTTAATGCTTTTAGGACTCCTACTCGTTGACTTTTTAAAACAAATTTGCTGTGAATCATTGGAAGCAAACGTTTGTATAAGCAATAGAAGAATGATAATTACTACAATTATTAAAGAGATCGCCATTACCTAAAACCTATAAAGTGGCCTACTTACAAACGTAGTTTGGTTTAAGTGTCCACCGCCTGGAACCTGATCAACGTTATTTGTATCAAGTCATTTGACGGGCGTGGTGCCTTGCTAGGACGCGGCATGTATGCATAATCGCAGGCCACTGGAATATTAGAGATCTAACTGGACAGTTCGGCTGTTCATCAAACTCCGGTGTTTATTGGGATCAATAACATTTTAATTAGGTATGTATGTTTGTACAACAAACAAAAACAACAAGTGTGTATTCTCAAGCGAGAATGAACTTCCTATTTTCGATATTCCTAGTTTGTTCGATTATGTGATGTGATATCAGCCCTTGGGATGTCCCCACAGCTGGGGTACGGGTCTTTTCCTGCATCGCAGGAAGGTTAGGCCTTACTTCACTACGGGAACCAAGTCCGGGTTGGTGGAGGATTGTAAGACAGTGGCGGGCCATACTGTTAGAAGTTATCAAGCCGCCTCTAACATGGCTTAACGACTGCCATTACTTGACAGCCGGCACCAATGGCTTAACGTCCTATGCGAAGCACGGAAGCGCTCGGAAAAAATGCCGCTAGCGGTATTCACTGGATAGACACCCATCCTGCACCTGACCGCGCCTGTTGTTGCTTAACCTAAGTGATTCAAATCACTCGGTTCTCCTGTGCCACGAGCGCTTCGCTTATATTAGACTTTTTTATACAGCATGTAAGAATTCCACTAATCATACTTCCTATATTGGGGTGGTAACTTCTGTATTGAACAACAGAATACTTTTTTTATAATAATAATAATAAATCGTTTATTTCAGGCCTTGCCCATATAAAAGTTAGTACATTTACATTTATCACAAGTTAGTATTAGGGAACTATATAAAACTTAACTAAAACATAACCAAAAGCACTTAAAATTAATATGAGGGGTGCGAGTGACAGCAACGGTTACCTACCTATCTTATGGCGGGGCTGGGGGCCACAATCTGCAACCCCACCCAGTGCTTCAGTATAGGACCGTCTACACGACCGGCAATGATCTTCAGTGGGACTCTAAATAGGTTTTAAAAACCTATTTAGAGGCTAAAAATTCCACCCATGCCGGGAATTTTTAGCCTCTAAATAGGATTTTTCAAATTGTCCTTAGCACGGGTTAGTGCATTAAAAATAATATAACAGTTACTTTTCCCCCATATTAGCTGAAGCAGAAGTTCGAGCCTCCTCATTTTAAGTGAAATAGAAATGTTTTTTTTTTGTCTTTGCTGGTGGTAGTCGGCTTCAAGTAGCCCCTGAAAATCTGCAAAATCAGTACCTACTACCATAATTGCACATTCGTATCCGTATTGACTGAGATTGGAAGGTCTCAAGGAAGGTCGATAAATAAGCACTCAATGGGAGGACACCGAATGATATATTATCGTTAACGTACTTGTTTAGTGCTAAGGAAAATTGCCTTTTCAAACCAATAATAATGGCACTACTTGGCATTGTCCGGGGACATTATAATACTCGATACGATCTTTTGTATGCGACTGGGTTTACGTTTATGGATTCCGCATTGGCACTGGAGAAAACAGAAGTAGCTACCTACTTTGCGTTCACTCGACATCTCGTAGACACAGTCCTTGTGACCCCCTGCGACACAAAGTAATTATCCGATAATTATCACCCGTGTAAGAAATTAATTTGCTATATTGTTTCATAACAAATACATTAGAATTTGGCCAATTCTAACAAAAAACAAATAAATTTTATGATTTTTATTTAAAATCCAGCACAAATTAACATTAATTAAAGTAAAAAGTGTCCATCAGATTCGACATTCTAAATATATATTAAATTGGATTGACCAAAGATGCCAAAGGAATATCTTCATCCGATGATGATTCTATTTCCATTGGCTGTGTTACTGCTGTAGCTGCAGTAGAACTTATTTGTTGACCTAATCCTAATAGCCAACTAAGATCTTGCTGCTTGGTTTTGTTTGCTTTGCATAAACGATTTTTTGTTAATATCAATAAATTGATAATTATCGAGCTATTTTTATCAAGTTAATTATCCTTTCGAACCCTGATTGCACACCAGTAATTTTGAAGAGATAGGGAGTAGGCCACTACCTTACAAAATGAAAATTTGGTACAAATTTCATGGAAAATTACTTTGATGAAGTTGTTAGTACAGAGTGCTTAGTGCGAGTTTGACAGATCCAATCGAATAACTTTACTACCGCGTTAATCGAGCATTGTGTAGTGAGTGTGAGTAAGTTAACCGTTCGAACTGGCAAAACGCTGTCACATAGTACAACTCGCACTCGCGTTTATTCGTTTTTTGGCTGGTAAACGTGTTCACTTCTCAACGTAAACCATTACAACTCGCACTCAGCAATTTTAATTTCCATACTTGTCGCTTGGTGGCGCTTCCTCGATGCCATAGAAATATGAGTTTACGTTAACGCGATCGAGTAGTTAAAAAACTCGCACTAAGCACTCTGTAAGGCAGGTTAAACACCCTTTCTTACTCGTATATCGAACCCTACACTGTGCGTGGCCGGTTTCTTTTTTATCGTAAGAATTTGTGGCATAAACATCTATCTTTACGACGTGCCTTCGCCCTATGACGTGCAGTCGGCGCGATTACAATCTAAAATAATCTGTAAGTACTCACAAAGTTTGCGACTACAACTGCAAAAAAAGGCCCGCCCCATGGCCCGTCGTCGGCACGTGGCCGGACTTTTTCGGCCTGACTATTTGCGGTCTCTAAGCTCAAATGTAGATTGAGGTTTCTTTTAAGGGCGTCACACAGGGCAAAGATAGATATAATATGTATGTATGTAATGTGTATCCCATAATAAGGATTTACTCTAGTATGGGATACATAAAAATAGACCATAAAACAACTCTGTTGGTATTTGACCTATATAAAACTAGTATCGGTCTAAGTCTTTTGTTTAAGATATTATGCTGGATTTTTTATACCTACCTGCATATATCTGTTTAACCTTAGAACGGTTCTTGCGGTTAATAATAATAATAAAATATTTATTTTCGCCCGCCATACATTACGTTTATATAATGAAATCCCTGAAGATATATTAAGCATTACACTATTTTTTGGTTTAACATCGGTTCAAAATTTCACCCATGCCGGGATTCGAACCCGCAACCTCTGGCTATCCGTACCAGCGCTCTACCAATTGAGCCAATGGGCGACTCACGACATCAGTGAAATTTCGAACCTCTTTACAATATTCTCTGTATTACGTACAGGCAGCGACATCTGACTTAAGCAAATTGCATTACTTACAGCCCCGACTACCTACTTTGCAGTTAGGTTTAACATCGGAACGATATCACTGTACCCACATGATTACACTATTTTTATTTTTAATGCACTAACCCGTGCTAAGGAACAAATTTAAAAACCTATTTAGAGGCTAAAAATTTCACCCATGCCGGGATTCGAACCCGCAACCTCTGGCTATCCGTACCAGCGCTCTACCAATTGAGCCAATGGGCGACTCACGACATCAGTGAAATTTCGAACCTCTTTACAATATTCTCTGTATTACGTACAGGCAGCGACATCTGACTTAAGCAAATTGCATTACTTACAGCCCCGACTACCTACTTTGCAGTTAGGTTTAACATCGGAACGATATCACTGTACCCACATGATTACACTATTTTTATTTTTAATGCACTAACCCGTGCTAAGGAACAAATTTAAAAACCTATTTAGAGGCTAAAAATTTCACCCATGCCGGGATTCGAACCCGCAACCTCTGGCTATCCGTACCAGCGCTCTACCAATTGAGCCTATGGGCGACTCACGACATCAGTGAAATTTCGAACCTCTTTACAATATTCTCTGTATTACGTACAGGCAGCGACATCTGACTTAAGCAAATTGCATTACTTACAGCCCCGACTACCTACTTTGCAGTTAGGTTTAACATCGGAACGATATCACTGTACCCACATGATTACACTATTAGCCTCTAAATAGGTTTTTAAATTTGTTCCTTAGCACGGGTTAGTGCATTAAAAATAAAAATAGTGTAATCATGTGGGTACAGTGATATCGTTCCGATGTTAAACCTAACTGCAAAGTAGGTAGTCGGGGCTGTAAGTAATGCAATTTGCTTAAGTCAGATGTCGCTGCCTGTACGTAATACAGAGAATATTGTAAAGAGGTTCGAAATTTCACTGATGTCGTGAGTCGCCCATTGGCTCAATTGGTAGAGCGCTGGTACGGATAGCCAGAGGTTGCGGGTTCGAATCCCGGCATGGGTGAAATTTTTAGCCTCTAAATAGGTTTTTAAATTTGTTCCTTAGCACGGGTTAGTGCATTAAAAATAAAAATAGTGTAATCATGTGGGTACAGTGATATCGTTCCGATGTTAAACCTAACTGCAAAGTAGGTAGTCGGGGCTGTAAGTAATGCAATTTGCTTAAGTCAGATGTCGCTGCCTGTACGTAATACAGAGAATATTGTAAAGAGGTTCGAAATTTCACTGATGTCGTGAGTCGCCCATTGGCTCAATTGGTAGAGCGCTGGTACGGATAGCCAGAGGTTGCGGGTTCGAATCCCGGCATGGGTGAAATTTTTAGCCTCTAAATAGGTTTTTAAATATATTAAGCATGCCTGAAACGCGATTCAAAAAAAGGGTTACTAAAAAATAAGAGATTATTTAGAGGACAATGATGATTTATGATAACTAATGACAACGATAATTAAAGCCAATAAAATGCATGAGTTCTATGTTTTATAATAAATAATGTAAACTCTGTTAATTAAGGACTCTGAAACGATAAAGTATGGAGATTTTTTGTCCATTTTTTTCCAAAATAATCTAGATTTTGAAAGGGACACATAGTTTCACTTGTAACGTTCATTAAGCCGCAGTTTCTGGGCTAATTTGAATAAAACCATTTCATTTCAATGCATACACGACGGAGACTGTATGCATCTTCATATTTTCTTAAATTGCTTAACATATGTATGTTAAGATAAATATTGTCGTATCTTCGCTGTGTGTGGCCCTTTAGTTTGTATCTTGTTAATGTGGATTATTAACTCCAGGAAGCCAGCACACCTGTTGAGGAAGTATTTTAAATACAGTATTTGCTAAAGGAACCTGATTTGTGTTTATTTCATTACACATTAGGTACAATGCGTACTACTTTATTGCTAGGGGAAAATGATCAGCTAACAAGATAATTTACAGCAGGATTATGCCTCTATGACTAGTTACAGAAAAAGGCACGTATCATATGTCGTAAATATTAAATTGAAATATAGAATACATTGTACTGCAGGGCGCTGCTGCCCGCCCCAGGTTTGTGTCCCTTAGTCGCCTCTTACGACACCCGCGGGAAGAATTCCCGATCCCCAACCCGCATGCCCAGCGTGGGGCTTATGGGCATTACCCCCCAATGATGGCACAACCTTGCGCTGTGGCGCTCATTAGGGGAGGACTGTGTTCAGCAGTGGACTAATATAGCCTGAAGAAGAAGATAGGTAACATTTAAATTTAATTTAAGATTTTGGACTTTAAATTATAACTCTCCAATTTTACGATGGTAACTTTAAACTTCACAAGTTATCGTTCAGTGCCTTTAGCTTAAAATAATGTTCTTAATGAGACTTAAAAACAGTAAACATCCAACCCGGATTTTCCCTGAACCTTTCCGAAACAACCGTTTAACATAACCCGGGACGACCCAGGAGACGAAAATTACCAAAGATAGGGCGTATCTACCACTGTAAAAACTATAGTAAACAAATGCGAAAAACCCAGGACGGATTTGCACGCGCGGTTAACGACCGCTCTCCTGCTGAGAATGCGTGCGCGCAGCTCTACGTACTTAAATGGACATTGGCATGACATACTCAGATAAAAGTGCTAAGATTACTTTGTAGTGACGAACACCCGTCTTGCGAAGTATAGGGTGTTTCGGGGAGGTACGCTGAAACAAAAGGGGAAAAACATAAAAAATAAATGGTTTTTTTCATCGGTGGTGTTACTGCATGGAGCCCCTGGAGCCAAGGGTTGTTCTACTCAAAACTGCACTCAAATTTTATTATGAGACCAACTCAATAATATAGGAAAATTATCAACTGTTTCATAATCGTTGTTTTAGAATTTATTTGTTTTGTTTGTAGATTTTTTTTAAAGGGATTTCAATTATTTTGAATAGAATACCTTTGAGCGCCATCACTGACCTAGCAATTAAAATCTTGTTCCCTTAGCCTGCTAGACCTTTTGCATATTTTCTTGCACGGGAATAAATTTAACTCGGATGGAGCAGTCCAATCCGCCTTCAAAATTTTATGGATTCCCCGTCCGAATAGTTTTTTTAGTAAAGGGATTAAACTAACTATGAAATGGCGAATGTGCATAATATAGCAATGGTTAACATACTTAAAACAATGGTAACATACTTTGATTAATTAAAAAAAACTACTTTATGCTGCCTTATACAAATTAAAGGGCCAATTTCATATGTAATGACCTAATAGTATCCATAAAACAATTCTGCCTCAGGCCCACTTAGGCGGCGCGTTTTTGTGCACGCGCCCCGGCTCACGTGTAGACGGGCCGTGACCAGCACGTGGTGTTTAATTGTTGAGAGCGGACAGGAAATGCCGAAGTATCACTGCCCCTCTCGCTGGGTGGAGCTGCCCCTCTATTTCCCTCAATACGCGAACTAAATTAGCTACAGTGATGTATGGATGACTAACATTATGCGGATTAGGACTTAGAGTCTAATGAGCGGCAGTTGTTCGATAGTTCGATTGTTTAGCACACTACACTATTTTGTAGTCTACTAAACAATCGGATTGCCATGTCATTTAAACGGTATACGTGTGCAGATACGCTATTGGAGCTTGTTTAATGGGATAATTATAGACCTACGTATTTAAAAACATTTCTTGACGATTGGATATCGTACTGTGCATGTTTTTTTTATTAAGTATGACATTTTTGTAACTATTTTATTTTGTAATATTTTGTACAGCAATTAATTTAAAAACAAGTTTCAATATCGTATTTGCACATATATGTACTTTAAGAGTTAGAAAACTACAATTTTAAATACCACTTTTCGTGACTACAATTTTAAATACTACGGTAGCAGTGACGTCCTTTAGGTTACCTCTGCTGTCATGAGGTCACACAACTTGAAAGCAACGCTTGGCGATTCAAGAAAAACGGATTCTTTACAACTAACCGGGTGACGTCAATACTATGGTACTTAGCGTTTTCAGCGTTTCAAATTTAAAATTCTTTATTGAAGATTTTTTTTTGCAAAACATAATATTTTTTCAATTTTCATTTCTACAACCAACGTCTACTTATTCCAAGTCGGTATTTAGGTTCGTTAGTACTAATAGTAAAGAAATAAACCTTTTTAATATATTTTATATGAGTCAAGTAGTAGTAGTAACTAGACACCTCGCTCGAAGGTTATGAAAGAAATTACAATACAGAATCGTAGCATATGCTCTTTCAATATTGACTGTGTTTTATGACGCCCTAGCATAAAATAATATGATAATAACTTGATATTAGCAAGTTATTATCATATTATTTTATTAATTTGTTAGGGTTCCTTGCCTCAAAAAGGGAACACGGTACCCTTATAGGATCACGTGTTGTCCGCCCGTCCATCCGTCCGTGCGTCTATCTGTCAAGACCTCGGAAATGCGTGGAGGTACCGATTAAAAACCCTATACTCAGGTCTACCGTCCCTTGAAGTTGTTTAAAAAAATCAAAATTTTGTGTTAGCGCAAAAAAATGTTACGGTTGTTAATATTGTAAAAAAAATTATATTTCCCCACTTAAGGGAATGGAAATTCATAGCGTACTAGCGGTTGACTTAGAACTATGAAATTTGGCAGGCAATATCGTGTTATAATACAAATATGGGAAACATCTGAAACAATAAATCATATAAATAATAGTCTTTGAATTTCGAGAAAAGCTTGGAAAAACTGCGAGACTATTCGATTTAAATCTAGCTACCTACAAATTTGTACGGAACCCATTGCGCGATTCCGATTCTTACTTGGCCGGTTTTTTTTCGACATCCTATGGATTCCCTAGGTAGTCGTCATCGACTGCATAGTTTAAATTCGACTGATCGACTGACACCTCAAACAAATTTTAACGATTTTCCTTCAATTCAAAATTTAACCAGAAGCATTGCTAGCCAGCTACTACAAAGAGGTATCTTTGCAGAATCAGAATAGTTTATTCATGATCATGAACATAAGTAAAACATTTTTGTCAGTACGTCAAAGTACATTCAGACCGTCTTTCCAAAGTTTTCCGCTTACAATGCCATCGCAATGACAGCGTGCTTCAACATGTTATTTTTTTACCAAAAGGCTTCTCGTTAATGTTTTTTAGGTATTATGTACGGACAGTGAAGTGTTGGGCAAAAAAACTCTGTATGAATGAACTGAATGGCTTGAACAATATCGGTGGGACGGTGACGAATCGCGTAGGTTTATTTGAAGTGATGCCAGTTCTTGACCTAGGGATTTACATAGTACGTACGTAATAGCGTAGAGTAAAGATTGTGGCAGAACAGTTGGATCATATACGCATTAAAATTTGTTTTATGATAAACTAGACATTAAAACTATGTGCAGCATTTAAAAACATATTTACCATAGAGATTCTCTGCCATAGAGTTAAACTTTATGTCCATTAAAAAGCATTTGTTTTCTGCTGTGCCAGGTTTAAAACCGTTGGTGGCGGCTATCATGTAATGGCAGTCGGTAAGCCATGTCAAAGGCCTTATGGGCGGTTTGATAACTTCTGACAGTAAGGCCCGCCACTGTCTTACAATCCTCCACCTACCCGGACTTGGCCCCCGTGGTGGAGTATGGCCTAATCTTACTGCTATGCAGGAAGAGCCCCAACCCGTGCCCCAACAGTGGGGACATACAAGGGTTGATAACAAAGGGTTACGGGACGCCTTTGGGCCGATCCCCTTTTCAGGGTTTCATAGGAACTTTATAGTCCACATACTCTTACACGTACAATGACCGTGGTGAGCTTCACTGCGGCCAATGAAACCGAACATTTAAAAACAAGCTGGGCTTCGCGAATCACATCCGAGCGCACCGCCGCAGAAATCCCACCAATCCTTGAGGTCGCCGTCATCGGATTCGATGAGGAGGACATCATCATCAATGAAATCACCGCGTTCATGCAGTTGTCATTGTACTACAATTCGTTAGCAGAATCTAACTCCTGGTCGGACTCTAGACAAAAAATTAAGTAAGTGATTCCGGAATCATTGATTAGTGTAGTGCTTTAGTAATATTTTTGAATCAATATTTTTGTTTTTTGTAGTTTGTGTAGTTTTGGTGTTTGGTATTTCTGAACTAGTATCGTGTTGTTCCTACGTATAGTAAAAGTTAATATACACCTCTTGTTTTTTTTGTCAACTTTTTAGGTACTAGATGTTCTCATGAAGAGATCGTTTTTTGTTGAGGTCCGTATAGACGTAAGGTACTTACTTATGTTGGTTCCAAGTATGGGTTTTTTAGCATGCATAACTTTGACTTATGGATCTTTGACAGCTATAAACCTCTACATCAATTACATACCTACGTAGTAAGAGACGGCGACTTTGCGTCAAGAAGATATAAAAGTCAATAAACTGTCCAATATAACTGCTATCCAATCTATCAGGCCATCATCATCAACTTGTCATCAACCCATTATGTAGTCATCAGCCCCTCGGTAGGGACCTACCGAGGGGCACGGGTCTCTTCCCTGAGGAAGGTATAGGCCATACGCCGCCACGGGGGCCAAGTCCGGATTGGTGGAGGCTTGCAAGAATAGTGGCTGGCCTTAATACTGGCAGAAGTTTTTCAAGTCGCCCGACTGCCATATATCATCGGTAGCCGGCACCAACTGCTTAACGAGCCTTACTAAGCACGGAAACGCACGGAAAAATGGCACTCACGATAGCCATAGACGGTCACCCATCCATGCACTGAACGCGCCCTATGTTGCTAAACCTCCGTTATCGTTTAAGATCACTCAGGCAGCCGGGGCTACGATTTCAGGCCACATACGTCCATATTCGGTCTTTGGAGGCAAAGTAAGCCACTTCACGGTGTTACCGGCAATGTACCTACATACTTAAATTAAATTTTATTTCTTCTTATCAGCCTTTGCAGACACAGCAGCACACTTGAGTAATAATTACTTGTAGAATAAATTAGTGTTTATTTAAGTATCTTATAATTTCTACAGTACCCATCCTGCTTGCTTATTATTAGTGAGTTGGGCATTATTGGGCAGGAAAAATATAAACTGGTCGAATCGCTGACACGAGAAGAAGAAGAAGAAGTGAGTTGTATCAGTTGTTTACAGATTTTTTTTTCTCTTTTCTTCGGAGGAGGATTTAGAGTGAACGATTGACAACATGAACTCATCGGAGAGGCTATGTAAAAAGATTGACTAATACTTTTCGTTATAAGTAGGTAGGTAGGACATACATAACCCAATAGGCGTGACGACTTATCAAATAATCAACAAAGATTTAACCATATTAGGGGAAAGTACCTACATATTAAAAGGATTTAAAACACTGATTTTGTTTTATAAAAGAAATGAGATTACCAATATTTTCAATAAAATAAAAGATTATAATACTGCTTTCAGCTATTTTTACTGAAACACCCATCACACCGCGTGGCGTCACGATTAGGTTAACATTGGTAAACTTCACCCGTGCTTTGTTGTGTGTGACTACTAGTGATTACGATTGTTTTTTACCTGGGCGTGACGTCACAGGCGACGCCATGACACTGCGAGCTGTCCCCACGGATTAAAAATAATTTTAGACTAATTGCTTCAACCGTCGTTAAACTTTAGTTTATTACCGAAATATAAGTAGTTTTTTTTTCTAAATAATAAATGTGGCCCTACATTAAAAAGGATTTAAAAATCTTTTCCTTCCTATTGGACCCTTCTCGCGGCCTCTTTCCCACTTGAATAGTCTACTCTAACTAGACATATTCCTGGACAGCTTCGAGACCCACCTTACAGTCGAAGACCGGCTTTGGCATGATTCGATGAAGATGATTCGATGAGGATGGCCGACCAAGACAGAGGGGGAGGCCCATGTCGAGCAGAGTACAGGCTGATTGATCGATTGATCGATCCATTGATTGACTGTTTGAATGCTTGATTGATTATTTTATTGATTGATATTATTTGATTGATTGATGGATGGATTGAAGTGATATAAAATGACGCCTTTATACCGGAGTGGTAGGCAAAGACCAGAGTCGATGAAAAGTTCAGTAATGGTTGTTTCATTGATTCCACAGGTAGCATATTACTCCAATAGTAATCTGTACAATTTAACTCTATTTAATTTGCGTAGTGTGTATGACCCATACATAACATATCAACTCATAACATAACATTGTCTGCTTAGCAACAGTGCTTAGCAGACTACCAAATAGAGTAAATATCAGGTACTTATCAAGAAAAACTGTTAGTATAATAAATTAACCAACAACGCGACTCCTGCGCATTAACTACTTAGCAGGCGGGACCAATCTTATCTAGATAGTGCTCGCCTTAAAATTCTTAATTTGGGTCCCGCCGCTTAGTATTCACCGCTCAGCATTCGGATTATTCGATATCAACCCTTGTACGGTCCCCACTGCTGGGGCACGGGTCTTTTACTGCATTACATTTGTATTATTGGCTATTTTATTTCAGTTTTGTCTTTTTGGTATTTTACCTATGTGCAGGCAGACATTCACCTAAAAATATTGACTATTTCCTGGATCGTCAAATCTACGGAAAGTAACACATGGTTACGTGCGTGCGTAAAATACAAAAGGCTCCACAGCCGATGCCCGCACGACTCGAATGACAATGTTTACTTAAGGTAATTTGTGTCTTCAAACTGGCAATTTGAATTTGTCGAAGTCAGAGTAGTATTTTCCATCTGCCCGACAAGGAGATAAGATAAGTTTATGCTTGACTACAACTTTATCAATCAATCAAATCAAATCAATTTATTTCTACGTAAAGAATTTCCATTCTGTTTGCTGAATGTCAAAGGACAATGTAAAATGTGAGCCGCTGCCCTCGGGTCGTGTTGTAGTGGAGAACAAGGCAGCGGAAAAAAACTCCTCTCTGACCATCTTTTCTCAAGTCATCTTAAACCAAATACATCAGTTGCCACCTATACGTCGTCGTCGTCAGGCTATACTAGTCCACTGCTGGACATAGCCCTCCCCTAAAGAGCGCCACGTTGTGCTATCATAGGGGGTAATGCACATAATCCCCACGCTGGGCATGCGGGTTGGGGATCGCAGTTCGGTGGAATTGTACTGCACGGGGCGCCTACCTAATTAAATTTCATGATTGCCATTAACAACCCTCAATGCCAAAGCATTAGTCAAATCTGGTACGGATAGCCAGAGGTTGCGGGTTCGAATCCCGGCATGGGTGAAATTTTTAGCCTCTAAATAGGTTTTTAAATTTGTTCCTTAGCACGGGTTAGTGCATTAAAAATAAAAATAGTGTAATCATTAGTCAAATGTCTCACAACAGTAGGGAAAAAGTGCTGCGGCCAGACACACGAACAGCACTCTTTCACGAGTATAACGCAGTGGTCAGCCATCATCAGTCTCAACCATTTTGGAGGGGGATAGATCTTGTGTTTTAGTTCTGAGTTTTTTTTTAAATTTGGATTTATTCGTTATATCAATGTTTATACCTATTATTGTTTTATCAAATTCGTGCTGTTAAATTATGAATGTTTAAATTAGCTTAAATTATGCTCCACCCGTTCTACTGTGGATAGTCCTTTAGTGTTCAATTTTATTTGTTTGGGTTTTACTTCGCACATGTTTTCCCTTCATGGCAACGATTTTTTTACCCGTGTTCCCGTTTCCGCATGAGGTTTGGGTGCAAGTTTATCGGGTATTTGGGTACAAGTTTTACACCTATTAATATATTAATATGTTTAAAATGTATAAAGTATTACGTTGTTGGATTTTCCACACTGAGGTCCACTGCCTAGGTACCTGCTTAGGTATCAAGCTTATGTATTGATTGATTGATGGGTGGGTCACGATATGGAGATTGAAACGCCCTGTATATTTTTCTACTGTAGATAATTTCATCATTGCAGATAGTTATAATAAACTCACTATAGTTAGAATCTGCAACTAACAATTACATTCATATTTCATCTGATGATTAATGATTGACACTGAATAAGGAAACCTAAAATAATAATACACGTTGGGTATCTAAAACAGGCTTCCGAAGTACTTTGATCACCTGCCAGTAAGGAGGCTAGGTAGTAGCGGACCTCCTTATTAGTAAGAGACACCAAAGGTCAAGTATAACGGATGTTCTAACTTGGGCGATGAATCGCATTCGTACTGTCTATGGGTCGTCAGTTATTTAAACGTCAATTTTGTGAATGTGAATCGCTCGTAGCCCCTGCTGCCTGAGTGATCTTAACGATCACGAAGGTTAAGCAACATAGGGCGCGTTCTGTGCGTGGATGGGTAACCGTCTATGACTAACGCTAGTGGTATTTTTCCGAGCGGGTCCGTGTTTCGCATGGCACGCTAAGCAGTTGGTGTCGGCTGTCGTCGATAGAAGGCAGTCGCTAAGCCAAGTCAGAGGCCTTAGGCGGGCGGTCTGAAAACTACTGAAATTAAGACCAACCACTAGTCTTGCAGCCGGGGCTACGTGCGATACCTGCATGGAGGCCTTTAAATTACCCGATTTTGATTAGCCTCCTAACATGAAGGGAAGAAAACACATTTTAGTAAATACCTCGGTAAATACGTATTATTACATCATGAAGAAGCGCTCGTGGCCTAGGCGAACCGGGTGATTGGAATCAATCACTTGGTTAAGCAACAACAGGGGCGCTCGGGTACAGGATGGGTGAGCATCCCGTGACTACCGCTAGTGGCATTTTTCCGAGCGCTTCCGTGCTTCGCAAGGCACGTAAAGCCGTTGGTGCCGGCTGTCATATAATGACAGTCGTTAAGCCATTTCAGAGGCTTTATGGGCGGCTTGATAACTTCTGACAGTAAGGCCCGCCACTACAATCCTCCACCAACCCGGACTTGGCCCCCGTGGTGGAGTATGGCCTAACCTTCCTGCGATGCAGGAAGAGACCCGTGCCCCAGCAGTGGGGACATACAAGGGTTGATAACGAATTACTTACATCATGGCTTGGTACGGAACCATCGGAACTAGAGTCCGATTCGCACTTGACTTGATCAACAAGATGAATGTTCAACATGTTAGGTTTGATAAACTTCTTTTGTTTCGACGAATGTTGAAAAACTAGGAAACTTACCGCCTTATCGCAGACAGCGAGTACAATTTTTTTTCCCACAATAAAGTACGAGGTATTTTCATGGGTAGGTATTTCCATACTTCAGTGCGGATGTGTCGTGGTTTGATCGACGCCTCCTCGACAATAATTTACAAAATGACACGGTACAGTTTAATTCATCACTGCCCGCGATTGTATCTGAACTTGGGTGTTATTAGAGGGCCTATTGCGAGTTTGTCGTAACGTGTAATAAATTTACGAAGAGTACAAAATCACTATCATTATTGCGCCAGTTTAGGTTTTCAATGTTTTCCGGAATGACTGATACGATTTTTAACTACTCACACTTTTATAATTTCACATGTTTTCTTCTACGACCTGTTACACACACACTCCCACGCACACTCGTACGCCGCCGTTAACTCGTCACGCTAATATTAGTGGGATGCAACCACCTAGGTCAGATTCAAATTGAGAGAGTACGAGTATAATTCGAAAAAAGGATCAGACGATTTTTTATGGGCCTTGTGTTTTGAGGTAAATTGTGCGGTATAATGTCTCCATGCGTTTTGTGCTTATTTCAGAAAATAAATATAATAGTGGAAGTGATCGTTTTCATGATTATCTGGTAAAATTTAGGATTTTTCTACAAATATTGTAAATATGCACGTTTCTTTGTTTTTTTTTTCTCGGCACATCATCGGAGCAACAAAAACACGTGACTGTTGGCATAGAGATAGTTTAGGGAACGTTTTTACGCATTAAAACAATAAAAAAAAATGGTTTAGTTACTTTTTTGCTAACTTCGGTAAAAGTGCCGAAAAATCATTAGCACCAATAAAATTAAGTCAGTACCAATAAAGTTATATCGGGTAAAGTAAATTTAAATCACCAAAATTTAATGGTTACAATGGTTTATTTTATGTCCAGTATACGGAGCTATCCGGAAGACGACATCGTCAGACATTTAATAAGAGAAGCATCATAAAATTGCACAAATGGGCGGTTTCACATTGGCGCTAACCGAAATTAATGAAACGTTATCGGACGGGCTGTATCAAACATTAACGCTGTGTGAAGGGTTGGACTATTAATAAATTAATAGTCCAACGACATAATCGTGTCGTTATGGATATCCTCCAGTGTGACAAGCTATTGATATATCTAGGCTGACTAAGCCTGCTCAAAAATAAATTAATTTAAAACTGTAACGGTGCAAACCTCTTTACACCATTTTTATTTCTTTTCTATCTATCATTTTCAAATATTTAAATTTTGTCACTCATTCTTCGATTTCCCTCATTTTTCATCCATTACTACTTTACGCTTTGACCAGATCTGACTTTTTACCTGCTTCTTCGTTTATCCGTTTTTATCCAGTTTTCTGTTAATATTACTACAATTCTACAAATAAAACCACACCTAAAGTCGTTCCAGAGTTTATTTACTATCATAAAAGTTATACAACGTCCCAAAACGACCTCGAAACTGCGTTTGACAGTTCGTGGTCTCCACTCGAGAACCTTAAAACCCATCGACCATCGGTTCTTCGGCACATGTGACCAGCCCACTGCCACTTTAGTTTGCTAATCCTATAGGCTTGTCAGTCTTACCTTCGTTACGCAAACGCAGCGTACGACGCCCACCGGCTTGCTGGACCGAAGATCTGAAGCAGATTGCTGGCAGTGGCTGGATGCGGATGGTCGAGTGCAGAAGGAAGTCGCGTGCTTTGGAGAAGGCTCTCTTCCCTGAGGAAGGTATAGGCCATACTCCACCTCGGGGGCCAAGTCCGGATCAGTGGAGGCTTGCAAGACTAGTGGCTGGTCTTACTGTCAGAAATTCAAGTCGCCCTACGACCTCTGACTTGCCTTAACGACTGCCGTCTATCGACGACAGCCAACGCTAACTGCTTAACGTGCCATGCGAAGCACGGAACCGCTCGGAAAAATGCCACTAGCGTTAGTCATAGACGGTTTTACCCATCTATGCACTGAACGCGCCCTGTGTTGCTTACCCTTCGTGATCGTTTAAGATCCCTCAGGCAGCCGGGACTACGAGAGCGGTAGACGAGTACGGGCTGATTGATTGACCTCGAATTATGCTCGTCTATATTTTTACGTGTGAACTATCGTATCGTTTAACTCGTGATAGACACTAGGCGATGAATGCTGAAACTGATTTCGCTTAAACTGTGCCATTACATGAGGCGACAGTTTTTGTACCTTCCGCAATTCACAACTATAGTCACTTCTATTATTTTATGTGTGGTAGAAATTTAGATGGTACTGGTAGTGGCTACTTGTGGCAGTTAATTGATTTTGATGTGATTGAAATACAACGTTATGTTATGTTAACGTTAGTTCTAATGGAGTAGTTCATGTGAAACTACTCCATTAGAACTAATCTCTAGTATAAATAGCAAAGACGTTTTACTCTCACAGAAATTCACGAGCCAATCGCCACGATCCTGAAAGATCTCTTTGGCTTCATCAAGATTCATTGGTCGTTGCATGCATGCACACCGGTTTCAGGTTCTTTTTATCTTGTCGCTAATACATAACCTATAATTGCTCGAAACATATCCGCCTGAGGTGTCCGTAACCAGCCCTTCCACGCTCATTCGCTATATTATTATGTATTTGTTTCGTCAATCAATCTATTTTCCTTCATCCTACAATATATATTTATGGTTATTTTCAAGGGCAGGTCCGAAGGGAGATTGAGAATGCATGTAGCGTGCACGGCCTCTTGATGTGAAGCGTGAAAATTGAGAGGAAAAGTTAAGAACAATAGAGCACAATACGTGTGCCAGATTCCTCGTATCGCCAGACGTTGAATAACAAAACAATATCACGAAATTCACTCAGTACATATATAATTTAGCGAGACGATACTGTGTGGTGAAGCACCTTTGCCTGTCGCTAGTAGGAAACAACTCAAATACATCAGATTTTGAAATTATTTAATCTACTGAGGAGGTTGGCTGAAGACCGTTTTCTAATTCCTGTATCTACTGCTAAGAAACTTGAAACAAATGTGTGTCGATTATCAAGATTTCAAGATTTGTCGTCGTTATCATATCCTTGTGTGTCCCCGCTGCTGGGGCACGGGTCTCTTCCTGCATGGCTGGAAGGTTAGGCCATACTCCACCACGAGGGACAAGTTTCAATATTTGTATTTTTTTTCTAATCCTTACATTCATATTATAATGCGTTCCGTTCTTCGCAAAGCAAGTTAAGCATTTGGTGTCGGCTATCTTATATTTACAATCGTTAAGCCATGTCAGAGACCTTATGGGCGACTTGGTAATTTCTAACTTTAAGGACCGCCACTGCCTTACAATCCTCCACTAACCCGGACTTGGCCCCCGTGGTGGAGTGTGGCCTAAACTTCCTGCGTTGCAGGAAGAGACACGCGCCCCAGCGGTGGGGACATATAAGGGTAGATATCGAATATTATAATGAAACAAAAATGCTTTTATTTTTTCTACGTTTGTTTCTTTTCCCTTAAAGAAACACCCGATTATGATTATTATATACTTGAACGATTTATTCTTTAAGTACATAAAACTCGAATTATTACCAAGCTACTGAAAAACTCATGCTGCCAGTAGGATCACGTATCGAATCATGAATTTTGTGGGGGGAGGGCCATATCAAAATAAAGAATTGATTTGTTACTACCCTACCAAACTGAAATTATTTGCTGATTATATTTAGTTAGTGGTCAGCAACCACTTGTGGCTACAAATTTGGCTACGAATTTGTATTATTTTTTGTTTCTGGTAGAGCAATAAAGTGTTCTTTTTCTCTATCTATCTAACCAAATAAACGACCCGGAAGACCATCCCAGACGTGGAAGAGATCGTTCTCTCTGAGACGAAGGAGAAGGGAAAAACTTCGACTCTTAAGCCAGGTTTTCACGGTCTTCGTCCGCTCGATCTGAGTGCGCCATCCGAGTAAACTAATGCTTCTGATTGGCTATTTTGGTGTTGTCACAAAAAACCGCCCAATCAGAAGCATTACTTTACTCGGATGGCGCACTCGGTCCGAGCGTACTAAGTCCGTGAAAATGCGGCTCTAGCCATGAACCAAATAATTTTTGGCTTATAAAATTAATAATTTCTACAAAATTTGAATTTGCTGACTATTTCATTACGTAGTTCGTAGATTTTATGATTCGTAGTACCTACCTACGTAGACTTTGTGATTCGCAATATCAGACTGTCGTAGTCAAAGAGGCTTATTAGGCTTTGCCACCGCACCGCACTTTCTGCAAGGCACAGGCCTTCTCCCAAAGAGAGAATATAGGCCATAATCCGCGGGCAAGTGAAATCAGGCCTGTGCGGATAGGCGATTTAAACGCTAAGGTATGTGTACACTTCACAGCCACTCGGGTTTCCTTACCATATTTTCCTTCGCAGTCAGTCAGCGGGATAATCAACCTTCCCAAGCATGGAAAAAGCATTCTTACCTTACTCTGCACTTACCCTTACCCCTTTACACTTACCTTCGTTCTAACCTTCCTTCCTTACCTAGCAGTAAAATGCAATAAAAAGAGATAAAAATGAAATAAATTGCATTTGAAATTTTGAGAAACTACAGGTCTATGAATTTAACATAAGATATAATTTGTATTGCATTTAAATGACTGTTTGTTTCTAAAATAAAGATAAAAAAATAATAATAAGGTAAAGGTGGACCTGATGTCGACTGTACTCACGAGAGACGTCAGGGAGGCTTATCTCATATTTAACTGCGTTTCATGGTATTGCGAAAATAATTGACGTGAAATTCAAAGAATAATATTACCAACTCAGTCATGCTGACACAAGCTGTGCCCGCGACTTCGGTCTGATTTAAATTTGCTTTATTTTCATGCGTAATCTGCTTATAATGCTTTAGACGCCTAAGGCATACATCCGTAAGGGAAGGTAATTTTTTTGCTGAATTTCCGCGTGGTCATGCGTGGTATGTATACGAGTATGTCTCTCACTCTGAGAGAAGGCCTGGGCCAATTTTATTCGTATAGTAACCCCACCTCCTCTGTGGCCTCCTCTGACGACCTCTGTGGCGTAGCGGTAGCGCATCTGCCTACCATGCAAGAGGTCCCGGGTTCAAACCCCGGCTAGGAGTAAAAAATCCCAGGTCTGGATGTTTACATGTTTGTGATGTCGTTGTTTCTGATTCCCACGACACAGGGTATCCTAGTGTGAAGCAATGTATGTGCTTGTATGTAAAATGTTAATGTTAAAAGGTACAGGAGCATGTACCTTTTGGCGCATCTATTCTACTCTATCTCTATGTAAAGCATGCTTTAAGTACATGAAAATGAAGCAAATTAATGTAAATCAAACTAGTGGGATAAGGGAAAAAAACCGGTCAAGTGCTAGTCGGAGTCGCACACCAAGGATTCCGTAACACTCTTCTCCATGCAATCTATTTACTGTGAAACTAACAGCTTTGCCGTTCATTAAGTAATCATTTTGTTTTACAGTGAATAATATTCTTTTACTTATCTCGCGTCCGGGCGATATGGTAGAAATAATATTAATTTAAATTGTTAGGCAGTTAGTAAAGTATTTGGCGAGCTCGACTCGCGCTTGATGTATGACTGACTAGTCTGACCTTCTGTATGTCCCCTCTGCTGGGGCACGGTTCTCTTTCTGCATCGCAGGAAGGTTAGGCCATACTCCACCACGGGGGCAAGTCCGGGTTGGTGGAGTATTGTAAAACAGTGACGGGCCTTACAGTCGGAAATTACTGTCGGAAGCAGCTCAAAAGGCCTCTGACATGGCTTAACGACTGCCATTACATGACAGCCGGCACCAACGGCTTAACGTGACTAGCAGAGCACGGAAACGCTCGAAATATATCACTAGCGGTAGTCACGGGATGGTCGCCGATCCAGGACCTGACCGCAGCTGTTGTTGCTTAACGCTAGTGATTGCTCCAATCACTCGGTTCCACTAGGCCACAAGTGCTTGACCGTTTTTTATTATTTGTCATTAGAATATTGAGTCCCACAATTACGCGACTTTGATGACTGTATTTATTAAAAACCGTTTTTACGACAAAGCTATAAACAATTTAACGTTTTTGCGATAAAAAATACGTCGAAAAAACTCTGTTGTACACGGAAAAAAATCTGCTTTAGCAAAGTACCAATTTGGCTTTGTTAAAAATTACTTGACTACATACAACTAAGATACATTTAAAACGCTCATTAAAGCTTTGTTAACTATAGACGAGCAAGTATTGCTAAATGGTCTTGGTTATTTTAAATTAAAGTACTTCTTTATTTCCAAATAAGTGGCTCGATAAATGTAACATTTGCGGAATACAATTACAAATAGACAATCTTACGTTGTTAGCTACGGCTAAGGATTTTATTTAATTTAAAACGAGCAAGCCTCGGTTAAACTTAGACAAAGTTGCTTTGATGCAAGTACCGTGTAACTAATTTAAAAACGTCCCTTGTACTTTTTTGTTTCCAAATATGTGGCTCGATAAATGTAACCTTTGCGGAATACAATTACAAATAGACAATCTTACGTTGTTAGCTACGGCTAAGGATGTTATTTAATTTAAAACGAGCAAGCCTCGGTTAAACTTAGACAAAGTTGCTTTGATGCAAGTACCGTGTAACTAATTTAAAAACGTCCCTTGTACTTTTTTGTTTCCAAATAAGTGGCTCGATAAATGTAACCTTTGCGGAATACAATTACAAATAGACAATCTTACGTTGTTAGCTACGGCTAAGGATGTTATTTAATTTAAAACGACAAGCCTCGGTTAAACTTAGACAAGGTTGCTTTGATGCAAGTACCGTGTTACTAATTTAAAAACGTCCCTTGTACTTTTTTGTTTCCAAATAAGTGGCTCGATTAATGTAACCTTTGCGGAATACAATTACAAATACAATCTTACGTTGTTAGCTACGGCTAAGGATGTTATTTCATTTAAAACGACAAGCCTCGGTTAAACTTAGACAAGGTTGCTTTGATGCAAGTACCGTGTTACTAATTTAAAAACGTCCCTTGTACTTTTTTGTTTCCAAATAAGTGGCTCGATAAATGTAACCTTTGCGGAATACAATTACAAATACAATCTTACGTTGTTAGCTACGGCTAAGGATGTTAGTTTATTTAAAACGACAAGCCTCGGTTAAACTTAGACAAGGTTGCTTTGATGCAAGTACCGTGTTACTAATTTAAAAACGTCCCTTGTACTTTTTTGTTTCCAAATAAGTGGCTCGATAAATGTAACCTTTGCGGAATACAATTACAAATAGACAATCTTACGTTGCTAGCTACGGCTAAGGATGTTATTTAATTTAAAACGACAAACCTCGGTTAAACTTAGACAAGGTTGCTTTGATGCAAGTACCGTGTAACTAATTTAAAAACGTCCCTTGTACTTTTTTGTTTACAAATAAGTTGCTCGATAAATGTAAACTTTGCCGAATTCAATTAAAATAGACAAGTTTACACTTTTAGCTACGGCTTAGCATGTTATTTAATTTTAAACGAATAAGCCTCGGTTAAACTTAAACAAGATTGTTGTAATGCAAATACCCTGTAACTTATTAAAAAACGTCCCTTGTACTTTTTTATTTTCAAATAAGAGGCTCGATGAATGTAAACTTTATAGTATTTTCTAAGGTTAACACGAGCTGTAGACATAATTAAAACTGTTTTTATACGGATTTATGCTCGTTTATTACATTTTTACAATTTTCCAACGTTTCGGCACTTTTTCAGGTGCCGTGGTCCCGGATGACTGAAACGTTGGAAAATTGTAAAAATGTAATAAACGAGCATAAATCCGTATAAAAACAGTTTTAATAATGTAAACTTTGTCAAATGCAATTAAAATAGACAAAATTACACTGTTGGCTACGGCAAAGCATGATATTTAATTTTAAACGATTAACTCTTGGCTAAACTCAGATAAGTTTATGTGGTGCAAATACCGTGTAACTTATTTTAAAACGTCCTTGTACTTTTTTATTTCCAAATAAGTGGTTCGATTAAACTATGTCGAATTCAATTAAAATAGACAAATTTACACTGTTATAGCTACGGCTAAGCGTGATATTTAATTTTAAACGATTAACTCTTGGCTAAACTCAGATAAGTTTATGTGGGGCAAATACCGTGTAACTTATTTTAAAACGTCCTTGTACTTTTTTATTTCCAAATAAGTGGTTCGATTAAACTATGTCGAATTCAATTAAAATAGACAAATTTACACTGTTATAGCTACGGCTAAGCGTGATATTTAATTTTAAACGATTAAGTCTTGGCTAAACTCAGATAAGTTTATGTGATGCAAATTACCGTTAACTTATTTAAAAACATCCCTTGTACTTGTTTAATTCCAAATAAGTGGCTCGATGAATGTAAACTTGTAAACTTTGCCGAATTAATTTTAAAATAAACAAGTAAACACTGTTGGCTACGGCTAAGTATGTTATTTAATTTTAAACGAATAAAACTCGGTTAAACTTAAATAAGTTGCTATGTTGCAAATTACCGTGTGACTTATTTGAAATTTCTCTTGTACTTGTTTATTTTTAAACAAGTGTCTCGGTAAATGTAAACTTTGCCGAGTCCAATTAAAATAGACAAACTTACACTGTTACCTACAGCTGAGTATGTCATTCATTTTCAAATAAACCATTTAGCTAAAGTTAGATAAGTTGCAATGCTGAAAATTACCCTGTAATTTCTAAAAACACAAACTTGTTACAAAGCTGTCGTTACAGAAGCGCTCGGTAGTTTATAACTGAGAACGTTTACAATTTTTAAGATTGGAACTTATTTAAATAACTTGAAATATTCTCGGTGTCACACAGCAAATACTTTATGCCTATCACAATAAGAATCAAAATTCACTTAAGACTTGTCAAGATTCTTCTTTCTTGGCGGGCACGCACTGATTGGCTGATTAGCGTATTGAGCTGACGAGTCGAGTGTTGCCACTATATTATTTGTCATGATTATTTTTGTAGCTTTTGACCCCTCTTCGTAACTTGTCTAAATTATTATTGCAACTAATAGCTGATTGCATAATTTTCATTAAATTCTAGCCTTTGTTGAAGTGAAGTGATAAATAGTCGACAATCAGCCGACTTACAAAATGAGGATTCCAATTCGACTCGTGTGAATGTTCTATGTGGGCTTATTGAACGAGGGAGTAAAGCAAGCGAAGTTCTTATAGTCTTCTAGAACAATCCAGCGTTTGTATGTGTGACTCTTCTTACTTCTTGATGCGTCATTTTGTTTATCTCTTTCTGACACACGGGAAGGAAGAAACAGGAACCTTTGAGTGTAATTGATGGGTTTTATAGAAAACCAGCTTTTGTCCGCGACAGTTTTTTTAAAGAAAAATCCATATATTTAAAAAAAACATGTTTTTTCCGACCTTTCAATAGTTACTCTGCTATTTGGAGACGGGAGAGAAACACAACAAATGAAAAACCATCAAAATCGGTCCAGTCGTTCTCGACTTTTTGTGTTCGAACAAATGCGACTTTGTTTTAAGACTAGCTTTTGCTCGCGACTTTATCCGCGTGGTCTACAGTTTTTTTTTTTCGTGACATATTGAGATAATTTGTTATTTATTCTGCTATTCGGGACGGAGACAAATGCAACAAATTAAAAACCATGGAAATCGATCCAGCCGTTCTCGATTTACAAGTGTTAGAACAAACAAGACTTTGTTTTTTTTGTATACAATTTTAATAGTTTTGCTCTTGATATTTGTACCTTTCGTAGTGCTTTGTTATGAAAATAGGTCACACCATCTTTATTCGTATCGTTAAGGTCTTATTTTGTTACTTTATTGTAGCACATTTTGGCCATTTGTCAGCTTTGTAGTCATCAAACGTATAATGATGGAATTGTGCTTAGACTGAATTTAAGCTAAATTTTTCGGTTACGTTTTTTGAACGCCTGTGAGTTGCTTATTTGTATTGTAAGCAATGTAAAGTCATTGAGATTATGTACACTGTATGGAGTCTGTAAAAATGTAAACTCTTAAGTCAAAAAAATATTTCTGTTTCCTGTTTTTATTATCCGGGCTGAGTTATGAGAAATCTGGAAGTTTCGGGTTAATTTTCCTGTGAGTATAATAATAAAAAATACGATTATATTATTTAAATCCAAATGTAACTTTTAAACCTGCCTCGCGTAACTTTTGCCGGACAGGTATTGGCAACACTGCGACACGAGGAACAAACGAACGACCGGCCGGTCATTTTCTTCACAATTTTCTTTCAACATTTTTACCATTACTCAAGTTGTGCTGGTTTTATTTCGAGGATTATTTAAAAGCTAATCTGTCTTCTTTAGATTAAATGTGTGTGAGAGGCGGCTCATCCATCGATCCTACGACGAAGAATTAAAAAATCTTCTGACGGCATGGGATTTGAAAGAGAACATTGAAGTTTTCAAAGGCAAGTAGACAAACCAAAACATATTTTCTTTCACGTTGTTTGTTATAAATTTACTGTTTGTACACTTAGCGACACGACGCGCTACCACATGGTAGCTGGTGTGAGTAGGAGTATCGGACAAATATCGGTATCTATATGTAACATGGACGTCTTGTGTTGTTACCTATATAAGGAAAATCAATTACCACATGGCTTTATTGACTGGCTTACACTCACATGCAATAAACTACGAATAATACTAATTTCCTCCAGTAAGACCCCCACTGGTGGGGCAAAGTGGAAACCTAAAATCTCAGTGGAATCTGCCTCACTGAAATTCGATGTAGTGGGGCAAATTCCACTAGTCTTAAGTCTCGGTGGCTTTCGCCCCACCTGGATGTTTATTATTAATAAATCTCCCTTGAGGAGATATTTTTTTAGATATTTCGCATTTGGCCCTATAGTAATTTGTGCTCAGTTTCAGTATAGTAACCTTCATGAATATAGCACGATTGCATTAATATGTATGTACATAAGTTCCTACTTTACTACAACTTTTAATTTTTTGTTTTAGGACTTGCGGTTGCTGATAACCAGTACCTACTCTAGAATTGAAAAGCCTATAAAATCAGGATAAATATTTCAATAAATAATGCGGCACGTCTGATATATTAAGAATTATTGCAACATGTATACTACGACAAAACCCTGAAGACTGCGCCGATTTAAGTAGCTCGGGTTATACCATAGTGTGAAAGAAACTATCATTACCGGACTAATATCTTTTGAACAACTACGCATTACAGAGACTCGCCCACCAGGTAATTTTCTACGAAAATGTAATTCCACCCATGCCGGGACTCAAACCGGTGACCTCTGGCTGTTCTCTCCAGAGGTTGCGGGTTCGAGTCCCGGCATGGGTAGTGTGACTAGTGTGTAGCTTCTAAATAGATTTTTAAAAAACAATGATAAGTGAAACATATTTGAAGTAAGTTTTTTTTACGAAATAGGCAAAGGCCTACTTCCAATTGGGTTGAGCAAATTAATGCATTTTAATGCTCGGTGGCCTTTTGCGAATAAGACATCTCGGTCACTTAACTGTTTGTGCCATTAACTTGCTTGTGTAGACTGACTGACATCTGAATTTGTTAATAATGCAGATTTCAATTGTATACAAGATCGTTCCGTATTTTACATTATTTTATGTCCAGAACGTATGAAGCGGAAAAAATTAACAAGTCAAACAATACAGAGATTGGAGGGCTGCTATTTTTGTATTAACTTTTTCACGATTTTGTCATCGTACAGATCCAGCTTAAGTTAATTTATGTTTCTATAGATCTCTCTTTATTAGCAAATAAATTTTACTTGTTCCATATACACAGTCTTTCCTTTCATGTCTTTCAAGTTTTGTCGTTTCAAAATAATTGGCTTAGGCGCAGAAAGTTCATTTTATAAAAATACACCTAGTGATGTTTTCAGAAAGATCTATTGTGTAACTTAAATTATTTAAATGCCACTTTTTGCGCATAACCACGATTCACGATAAACAATCTTTTTTAGTTTTTCAATTCTAGGCATATACATTTTTTATTCACCACAATGTTGAAAATTACCAAGTTATTCGGTATTGTCAAACTGTTCATTGGATAGCTACGACCTATCAAATTTGTAATAGTAGCCAATTCAAATTGGTATACTTAACCAATAATTATGCAACATGTATTTTAGCTGTGGTCACCGAAGTAACCCTCTTAAAAAGTTGCATGGTTATTGGTTAAACATGCCGATTTTAATTGGCTAACATTACAATGCTGATGTTTTGTAGCTACCCGATTAACATGGTTGACAGCACTGAATAACTTGGTAACTTTCAACAAAGTATTTTAGCTGTGGTCACCCAATCAACCCGCTTAAAGAATAGCATGGATATTGGTTAAATATACTGAATTGAGTTAGCTAATTTTACAAAGCTGATGGGTTGTAGGCACCCGATGAAGACGTTTGACAGCACCGAATAACTTGGTAACCTTCTACAGAGTATTTTAGCTGTGGTCACCCAGTCAACCCGCTTAAAGAGTAGCATGTATATTGGTTAAGAATACCGAATTGAATTTGCTAATACTACAAAGCTAATGGGTGGTAGCTAACAGATGAAGATGTTTGACAGCACCGAATATCTTGGTTACTTTTAACAAAGTATTATAGCTATCGTCACCCAATCAACCCTCTTAAAGAGTAGCATGGTTATTGGTTAAATATACCGAGTTGAATTAGCTAATATTACAGCGCTGATGAATTGTAGCACCCAATGAACACTATAGATAGTACCGAATAACTTGGTTATTTTCAACAAAATATTTGAGCTGTGTTCACCCAATTAACCTGCTTAAGCAATAACACCATTGGTTAGGTATACCGATTTTAATTGGCTAATATTACAAAAGCATGAGGGTAGTAGCTACCCAATTAATACAAAACACTACCAACCACTTGGCAAGGTTTACCAAGCAACTAGGTTGTATCTACCGAGTTAGTTAGCTAAATACAACAACTCGCCCTATTAATAATCACAATGAGGTTTGCTATGCTTACTGATTTATAAACATTGCATGACCTATTTTTTAACATACTTACTGGGTTAATGTTACCAACGTATATCAACAAAGTTCAATGGTTTAATTTTAGCGACAGTGTTTGCAGGCTCCCTCAGAACCAACTCACTCGGTTATAAATACACAATACTTATTTACTTTTAGCCGTTCATTTTTTTCCGTGTATGACCCTCGACTTTTGATATTTTTTTAATTATTTTTTTTAGTAGGTATAACAATGGACTCTGAAACGAGAGAGCCAGGTTCCATTCCCAGTGTCGTGCGGGCATGCACCAACGACTTGGTTTTCTAAGTTATGTCCATTTGTGAAGTTATGGTAGCAATACCACTCGCTAACTGTGAAGTAAGACATCGAGTGGAAAGCTGAGTGTATGAGGTGTTCAAAAACCTCGGCAAGTGAATGGCCAATACGCAGTGGGCACGCGTGGTAATTAAGCCCATACTATCTCTCTGGAAGAAGGCCTGTGCCCTGCAGTGGGATGTTTATAGGCTACAAAAAGAAAACTCACTAAGGGCGACGTCGCAGCAAAGTTGAAAGATTCCATCCGCTGTTGAATATACTAATGTATAATTTGATCGTGGCATGATACGGATGGAGCATGTGTGCTTGCGTGCAAATCATAAGCACTTCTGCCTGATAGTGAACATTAAATACAATGTCATCTGTATCGGGGCAATGTATTTGTACGTTATCGTCGTGGGTTGGTATCTGCTTAGTAACTAGCTGTCAAAACGTTAACATTGAACTAGTTATACGGAGCCGAGACGTGGACACTAGGGTTGTTGAGGAACTTGTTATCAGGAAGAGGAATTTTTAAAATCGGTTTTGAGGAATAGGATGAGGATGAGGAATAGGATGAGAATCTGGCAGACTAAGAGGATGAGGATGAGAAAGAAGATGCAGGAGACTTTTCTCTCTCTCTCCCTCACACATTTCGTTTCAACAAAACTTTTAACTCTCCTTCCTATTAAATTCATCTTAAAATATGAGGAACGTAAACTCATATTTCTATGGCATCGAGGAAGCGCCACCTAGCGACAAGTATGGAAATTAAAATTGCTGAGTGCGAGTTGTAATGGTTTACGATGAGAAGTGTTTACCAGCCAAAACACGAATAAACGCGAGTGCGAGTTGTACTGCGACAGCGTTTTGCCAGTTCGAACGGTTAACTTACTCATACTCACTTACTCAATGCTCGATTAACGCGGTAGTAAAGTTAGAAGAGGAGAGCCGAAGCGATCTTCGGCTCTCCTCTTCCAGTCACTGCACACCTTTTTGCGAATGTCGTCGCTCCACCTGAGTGCTTAGTGCGAGTTTTGACAGATCCAATCGAATAACTTTACTACCGCGTTAATCGAGCATTGAGTAGTGAGTATGAGTAAGTTAACCTCGTTCAAGACATGCTCAGTGGCATGTCTTGAATGAGGTCTATGTCCAATAGTGGATTGATACCGGCTGATTATGATGATGATACTGAACTGGTTATGTGGGGATCACATGTCTCGGATAGCAAAGATATTAGTGAGCTTTTCGGAAGTGACAGTTTTTTTTACGTAAAAACCAAAATTCTCGTCTTTTTTTACGTAGGTTGCTGTCAAGACGTTAACATTCAACTGGTTGGTGGGGATGAGTGGGTATATGGGGAAAGCGTATCTCGCAAAGCAAAGAAATTAGTAAGCTTTTCGGATGTGTTAGTTTTTTTGATTATAAAACCAATACGGTCTACAATCAGTTGTGTTCTCAGTGGGATGCTCTAAGGGATGTGTTAATTTACCTTATTCATTTGTGTATTTTACTATATGTTTATTTTTATGTGTAACTCATCTTGTTGTAACCCCAACAAATAAAATAAAATATTATCTGCAAAATTTTTGATTGCAAATCGACTCGCTAAGTACAAAATTTACTAGCTTTTTGTATTTTTTTTTTAGTTTTGTGCCTTATTGTCTTCTCCTTGATTATTACCTACACCGACAGGAATGGTTTGCAAAAAGTGTTTGTACTCAATCAATCTTGTTAACAGTAGTTTTTAGGACCCACTTCAAAGAACCTTGGATCACGACCCTATAGGACTAGATAGCATTTATGCCAAAACCGGCCGATTTTATTTTATTTTTAGTTTTTGTTTTTGGCGTTTACGCTAAAGTCCTAAGTTTTTTGCATTAGCTTTTCTGGCCGTATTTATTTGATTGATTGCTCTGACACGTTTTGCAAATTCGAATACACTCGTAAAAAATACCTTTACTCCTCTTTTTACGCTAGTGTCCTTAGAACCTCTTATGGAAATTTTGACGCCACAGCGCGTTCCTAAAAACGATCCAAAAGTACGGAATGTAAAAATGGTCTGTAGTGATTGATAAGTCGACTTATTAATAGTTCGGTTGAATGCCCCGTGGCAACTTTCCGGTTCGCTCTTTTGCGTACCTTATGTATGATACTTGTAATAATGAATAGGTATGATGATGTCATTTTATCAAAATCTGAAGCAAAAAACCATTGACCTCTAAACAGCAATTATGGTGATAGGTTCATGTACGAGACTCTAGTACCTCCAGTACCTAGTACTGTGTCGTCATTTGAGTAGTTCCTTATGTTTTTACTGCTTTTAGGGTTCCTTAGTCAACATAGTTTCGTCATGATCGTCCGTCCGCGGGCGACAAGTACTAGAAATGCTAAAGTACGCATAAATGTACTTATTAATCAAGTCACCAAAACGGAAAAAATTGTTAAGCATCCTAATTTTATTTACCTTCATTTACGTATCCCTAATTTACTCTTAAATTACGGATACAACTTTTTTCTCGCCTACACCATAGTGTGAATTATCGTTGGATTGGTCTTTTAGGGATATTTTGAGTGGAGGAAAACCATTTTTCGATTTAGTGTTCCGTTTGCCAAATAAAATAAGCGCATTTTTTACGTCTACGTATTCATGAGTACGGCCCCATAGGCGTACGATGTACGTAACTAGCAATATCAATCCTTTTTATGTCCCCAGTGATGGGGCATCGGTCTCTTCCTACACACAGGAAGGTTAGGCCATACTCCACCACGGAGGCCAAGTCCGGGTTCGTGGAGGATTGTAAGACAGTGGTGGGCTTTACTTTCAGAAGTTATTAAGTAGCCCAAAAGGCCTCCTGACATAGCCATTACATGACCATTACATTACAACGGCTTAACGTGCCTTGCAAAGCACGGAAACGTTCGAAAAATATCACAAGCGGTACTCACGGGATGGTCACCGATCCAGGACCTGACCGCGGCTGTTGTTACTTAACGCTATAATCAATTCCACCAACTTAGTCAGTAAATTGATATTTGCGATGTGACCAGTTTATGACAGAAAAATAATAGGGACGTACACAATCGACATAAAATATAGACTTAGCTTAATTTTTTTTATTTTATAGATTTATCCCACAACTCACGAAAGCTATGTAAGACATGATAAATACAAACTTTTTTAGTGATATATATATATAACTTTTATTTAATTTTCTTTAATAAATAAATAAATATTTATGGACATATTACACAGATCTCGTTAGCCCTATACTAAGTACAACTACTTATAAATGACTTGTCTTATAGGTGCTAACTCAACGATAGATTGAATACAATAAATACATAGACAACAACCTATTTAGAGGCTAAAAATTCCACCCATGCCGGGATTCGAACCCGCGACCTGAGCTAATGGGCGACTCACGGGCATCAGTGAAATTTCGAACCTCTTTACACTATTCTCTGTATTACGTACAGGCAGCGACATCTGGCTGAAGTAGATTGCATCACTTACAGCCCCGACTACCTACTTTACTAAATAGGTTTTTAAAATTGTCCTTTACACGGGTTAGTGCATTAAAAATAAAAATAGTATAATCATGTGGGTACAGCTATATCATTCCGATGTAAAAACCTAACTGCAAAGTAGGTAGTCGGGGCTGTAAGTGATGCAATCTACTTCAGCCAGATGTCGCTGGCTGTACGTAATGCAGAGAATAGTGTAAAAAGGTCGTAGATACATATATAATTAATGTAAGCGATTCAGATACTACGTTAATATCATCCGATTCAGAATAAAAGTATAGAACCTAAAACCTCGTAAATTCAATTTTATTTTCATATAATATAAAATTAATAATTGAAATTAAACTATATTCTCATTTTTAGTTTGTTTTCTTGTAGATTTTAGTGTAACTTAATCATTGTATTTATATTATTAATATTGGGTTTTCAGGCTTGCCAATCATCAGGATTTAAATTCAGATTAAGCAGAATAAAGACAAAAAAAGAGATTATGTCATGAGAATATCTTAAATTATTCAGGTTAAAATTATCCTGTTAAAATTATCTCATAAATAATACTTCCGTGATTTGTCATCAACGACAGTACTAAGAAAATAATTGATTATGTTGTTAAATCTATCGACTAAAGCACATCACTATTTTAGCTGGCAACTCTTTTTCACTAACACGATAATTCTATGTGTCAATTTACTAAGTTGGTGGGCTGAACTTTAGTGATTGCTCCAATCACTCGGTTCCACTTGACCACGAGTGCTTGGCCGTTTTTGTTGTTATTAGAATATTGAGTCACACAATTACGCGAGTTTGATGCCTGTATGTAAGAAGTTAGAAGTAGAAGTTATCCGCCCATAAGGCCTCTGACATGGCTGTGCCTTGCGAAGCACGGAAAAAATGCCACCAGCGGTAGTCACGGTAGCGATAGTCTACCTATCCTGCATCTGACTGCGCCTGTAGGTGCTTAACCAAGTGATTGATTCCAATCACCCGGTTTCACTAGGCCTAGGCTTCGTAGCTAGGGTAAGTTTAAACGGTTTAATTAGACAAACGAGGAGAACATGAAAAAAAAAATTGTCCTGTGCTAATACAGCAATTTGATCGAAGTGTAATACTGATATCACCGTACCTACTGACATCTAACGCACACGTAATTTTTCCCTATTTTACAGAATACAAACAAAACTTTTTAATTTCGTGAACAGTTTCAGAGTATTCCATAGGAAAATATTTGCGGTGTTATAATAAGTATATTTTTTTAAATAACTGCTGCTGATTAGTCTGTATACTTGAAGCTTGTAGGTTCATTTCATTTTGATTCCAACTTAAAATCTGTAGCCTTCAAATGTGGATACCGTAACATTTCGATTTGAGTGGTTAGCGATGATGGTAAGTTATTTTTTCATATTCTGCTGGTATCTGATGTCCACTATCATAACATTTACATACAGCCACATAGTACATTGCTTCTGGCCCCGCACTAGGATACCCTTTGTCGTGAGAACCAGAAACAGCGACATCACAAACATGTAAACATTCAAGACCTGGGGTTTTTTGTTCCCAGCCGGGGTTCGAACCCGGGACCTCTCGCATGGTAGGCAGATGCGCTACCGCTGCGCCACAGGTCGTCAAGAACTCAAGAACTCTTTAATCCGTTTTCCCCGAATCGCCAAGTGTGCCCATCACCAAATTTAATATTTCCCATTTTTCATGAGGTATATACCATATCAGTCCCACAATCGTCAACTACCTTGAAGTAATTAATTAATTAGTATTAATTAGTAGAGTCTACTTTTAAGTTATATGTTACAGAGGCAGTTAAATCGTGTAGTTCTTGAAGTTATTAAGTATCATAAAGTGGAAGAAAAAACTTGTGGAATGTGTTGATAGTTACTCGTAGAAATGCCAGACCAAGTTCACGATTATACTGAGTCCTCTCACGTGTCATTTATTAGTCTACATAGTTCGAATAAGTTATTATCTTATTATTATTTTTCAGGGTTCCGTTTTCAAAAAGGATGCAAGTCCGTCCGTCTGTCTGTCTGTCCTCAAACATTTTTATCATACTAATTTATTATTACACACAATAGGCTATTTAAAATTAAGAATATGCGTATTGCCCTGCATGAGTCACAAAAAGTAGATAAAAAATAAATTAGAACAACATACTATAGACCGTTGCTTTGTCGGCAGCTGATATTTTATGATTTTGAACATTTTGCAGACGAAAAATTTTTGTATAACAATTTAATAGTGTAAACTACATAAGCTGCCGACCGCTCATACGTAAGCCTACGTACCAAGCCCACACGTTAAGTCTTGTTGACCGTTCCTATTGCAGAGGCAAAGAGTTGACCTTTCATTTATAATGCACGATCAATGTGCACGTTGTGTTTACCTACCGCCTCTGACCCGATAATCGAATATACCTCAGCTATATGCTATCCAAGAGAATTTAGATAGCCCTAGTTTTCAGCTACCGCCTCTTCACGACATATAAAATAGTTTTACGACAGTGGTGGCGCTTTGTTAATGTAATTAGTATGACATGAGCAAGTTGCAGAGAGAGCGTAGTTAGTATTTCTTAATACTAACTGAACAACGACTAATTAAGTTATTAGTAATTTCAGAAACGTAAAATAAAATCCAGGCAGTAGTACGTTTAATGAACTTAAAAGGAAAACTACGGCTTAGTAGACTTTAAAACTTAACGAGTAATACGCGACCAACACATAAAAGGAAAACTTTGCAGAAATTCTATTGAAAATTACTCTGCTGAAGTTATTAGTTCCGTTGTGCATAGAATAATTTTTTTTAAGTTCTTATTGTAAATAACTCACGAAAAATATGTGTAAATGTTACTTAATAGTTGTTTTACCCATTCTTGGCCACGGTACCAATATGGGAACACTTAAATAAAGAGGGTAGGTGATAAAAGTGTTGGCAACAGGGCTTAGTTTATTACATTTCTGTGCAGGGGAAAGAGCAGCGGTGAAGTTTATTACGAAAAAAATTAAGTACATTTAGTGGTCTTTTAGTTTTGATCCACCAATTTTCCTTTTCAAGGCGAGTGTGGAGGTAAGCATAATATTTCGATAATTACATCTATAGGTAAAATGTTACATAGTAAAAACGTATTTGTATTCCATCTTCAGTGAATAACTGTACATAAATAGCATTTCCAGTTACTTTGGCAATGTGTGTTCCAATTTATAACCTCTAAAATATTAGTGTGCCAATTTGGGTACAACGGTTACAAGTGTACTAAGTAATATTTTTTTTTCAGAATTTCAAGATGACCTCTAAGCGACGTTTTCGCGCTTGTAACAATTATCGTGGATTAGAAGAAGCCATAAATAGCATCTTTGAAGATAGTGATGACGGTTTGGAGTATGATTTGGCTATTATTCCGCCGTGGACTCCGTCCATCTTGCCAAATGATGTTCCCGGGAATATTGAAGTTTTTGTTCATAATGTTGGCACACTTTCGGATACAGATGACAGCAGTGATGAAGAGCCATTGGCCACAAAAAGATCACGAATAGGAGCCCAAATTTCATCACGATCTGAAGAACCCTCTACGTCTACAAGACGGTCAGCACTGCCTGCCCCAGCTTGGCGAAAGTGTAATCCAAGTTATTCAAGGACTTACGAAGAAACTGAAAGTTGTTCACAGAGTGAGAAACGTGTAAAAGAAGACTTGAAAGAATTGACATCAGTTCAAATATTTGAAAAACTTTTTGACGACGAAGTATATCAAATGATTGTGGACTTTTCCAATCTGTACGCGAAACAAAATAATAGACACAGTTTTACTGTCACGATTGCTGAGCTGAAGACTTTTTTTGGGATACTCATACTGTCAGGCTATCACAAACTGCCAAGAGAAGATATGTATTGGTCTTTAGATGAAGATATCGGCGTTGACTTAGTTTCGAGGGCTATGTCCAGAAACAGATTTAGAGAAATCAAAAGAAACCTACATCTTGTTGATAACAGCGACTCGCCTAAAACATCGGACAAAATGTTCAAGGTAAGAAACCTTGCTGATATTCTCATAAAGAAATTTGGACAGTGGAATGTTTTCCAATTTCAATCGATGAATCGATGGTAAAATACTATGGTCGTCATCCAGCAAAGCAATTTATTCGTGGCAAGCCTGTTCGTTTTGGATACAAGAATTGGGTTGCAGCTAGTTCTTCCGGATATTGTTACAACTTTGATATTTACTGTGGTAAATCTACTACATCCACTACTGAGCTACTAGGTACCAGAGTCGTAAAAATGTTACTCCATAAATTGAACACAAATCCGTCGGATCATAAAGTTTTTTTTGACAATTTCTTTACAAGTTGTTATCTGCTGAGCAATTTGCGTCAGTAAGGTTACCGTGCCACAGGAACCGTACGTGAAAACCGAACCAAAAAATGCAAAAAAACTCTTTGCATTGAAAAATCTTGCTTCACTATTTCTCACATCTAAATGGCCACTGTACCAATATGGTATACTGTATACTGTACCACTATACCCCTGTAAAATCCTGAAATGTATATTTTATTTATTTTTTTCATATTTTTTACTTTATGTGTAGTGCTAAGAATAAGCTATTAAAGAAATTTCATCAATTTTGCCTTTCTTATTTGTTTGGCTCCAAATGGGAGCCAAGATATGAAATTAAAACATCTTTGTTTATTTAATTACTTTGGAACGGCTGAAGCTTTTTTTCGACGATAGAGCTAGGTCACGCTTAAGCAATCAAGTTACTGAAGATCATAAAGTAATGCCCTAATGGAGCATGGCTGGATTGTTTTATAACATAGGTACTAATGCTAAGTTATTAAAATAAAAAAAAGGATAAAGATCGCAAGGCAATAAACCAAAGTCGGATGAGGTTACAACAACGTCTACAATTGGAGCACTATCTAAAGTTAATATTAGTATTTGTCACTTTTTCCCACATAGCTTCGGATAAACTCAACTTGTTTTGTTCCAACAAAGAAAAACTTTGGTTTAAGATAACCGACTACTGGACAGAGACGTCCTTGATTCTTTTTAATGTATGACCGGGTCGCACCTAGGCGCTGAATCACGAGGGCAGCGTTTAAAAAAACTAGTAATCATAGTTCATTATGACAATTCGATGGACCTTGCGTAGCTGAAGGTTCAGACTTGTAATTTTCATACTAAACCAGGAATTTTAGGGTCAGGTCAGCGGACTAGATCTCGAGGCACTGAAAAAACCTTAAAAAATGTTGTTCTATTACACTTTTATTATGTTAACTGCAGGGCACAGCCCTTCTATCAGAGAGAGAGAGAGTAGGAACGAGGTTACATAAAAATATATTAACGAAAACCTGACGATAAAGACTTAATTTTTAATTTTTGTAAGAAAACATATACATAATATGTATTTTATATTTTGATGAACAATAATTTGATGACCATGTGATTTACTGAGTCGGCGGGCAATTGTAGATTGAGATAGAGGACACTTTATTGCACAAATAGAAACAAAATTACAACAATGTTTTCTTAAGTCTAAGACATAATAAATACAATTGGCATTCTTACCGCTTTGAGCGATCTCTTCCAGACAACCTTTGGACGGAGTAGATTGCATGAAAAATATAGTCAGCAGCTCGGGTCGGCAATTGCGGTTCTAATGGTAAGCGAGTACGAGGACGATGTTACGTACTTCTCTTAAGTGAAGCGTCAGCAAACATCAAGCCGAAATACGATAAATCGCTTGGCGTCAATGTTTGGGTGGTTACTAGACGCGGTCAACACGTAATTATTGTTATCGACGAATTTAACTTACTATTACTTCTGGTATGCCCCAGGCTCTCCTCTAAGGCCTATGTTATTTATCATTTTTGTATTTTTCAATCGACCTCCCCTCATATTAATGAAGGGATATTCAATTAATTAATATTGTATCATGTTAATGCTCCTGAAATTTTGGCCAATGTTTAAAGATTAGCGTACTGAGTTTATCAGCATAATCTTCATTATTAATTCTCGCATCGTCGTAACAAAATGTTTCCATAATTATTGTTTGATTAAAAACTTATTGGTATAACCTTACGGCGTATAATAGATCATATTTTGACAATAAACTTAAATTTCGAGATGTTTACTCGTCAAAACGGCGGCCTAATTATGCGTATCGAATCCTGTCGAAATTGTAACGTTTCATAGCAATTAGTATGGACTTTGATAGTTAGACGATTGAAATCGTTCAGGATTTGGTGCTGCAGGAGTTGGACATTTTCACGTTTAGTGGATCATAACAAAATTAACTTCATACCTTGGCTTACTATATTACACTTGCGGGTTGATATGTGTTGTTTCATTTATTGGAAACCAATGCACGCACAGTTTTTTTTCTGAACTATCAATTACAAGGCATCTTATAGCATATTATGGTAGCCCTAATAAAGCCTTATTTGTTCTGCACGGTGTAGCTCAAATCCATTGTGAGTCTGCTTAAATCCATTAGGGATGCTTCAGTAGTTTCTATGAGTACTTTGATTCAGTTTTCTACATATTTACTTGCACAATTTATATGTATACTTATTCGTTTACGTACTACTACTGTCAACGGCACCTGGAAAGTTAATTTTTTTCTGTATGATTAAGGCCTTGTGTTGTTAATTAGTTAAATAGGTAAACATTAGTTTCGGATTATCACAGTCCACATCTGATCAACCAGTTACGAAGCGTATTTTTCAATTATTAGATTTTATATTCATACATTTTATTTTTTGTTGTTAAATCGCCTGCAACGTATCTAAAGGTCGTATCAACTAAAATCTATATTTGTAAATACGACCTAACGCATGTAACTGAAAGGTCGTGTCAACATAAATCTATATTTTAAGTTTGTCGATCTGTCGTATGGTTGTCACCTGATCGACATGTATACTATCATTGAAATTAGCCTGTGGCAAACCCTCTTCGGCTCTAAATTACACTTCAATTGCTAGACAGAGTTTCATAAAACTACGATATTCATACTTTATTACGATATTATGTAGCAGTCTTCTTGTTAATCTGTGGGTTAATCGACTATCCAATGTACCTCGATTTCTCATAGTATAATTGTAGTTCTGTGAAACAGCTTCAGGTGTCATTCTTTGTAATCCTTATATCCTGTATCAAAATGAATAATTAAAATACCGTGAAAATGCATGCGAAATCAGGTACACTCGACAGTAGTTCGGTCTTTACATATTCGTTGCAAAGGCGCCCATAATTGCGTAGAGTGCCCGTGTGTGAATATGAATAACCATTTATTGCCAAAAACTGAGATGTTTCACTCTTATAGGTAATTATAGATTAGCGAACCATCCCGGCAAACTTCGTACCGCGACAGAAAGCGTTTGTACGATTCCTGTTACCATGGCAACGCAATAAATAAGTACCTTAGAGTTGGACTTGAAAAAAGGTTACATACGGTAACAAAAAAATATTATCACACGGGAACGTTTTACCGGGATATCCTACGTCTCAAGTCTCAACTCAGATCTTTGTCTATCTGTGTGGCAAGTTTTATGTAACTCCGTTCAGCCGTTATTGCGTGATTGAGTAACAAACATCCAAACATCTTCAAATACTTTCACATTTATAATATTAGTAGGATTTAATAGAAATTATTATCATAATCTTATTGGATGATGTGAAAGTTGACTTGCTGTTGACTGTGCTAAATAAATAAAAGAGTAAATAACTTCCACACAACACAATCACTTGTATTGGTCCGAAACTGGGATAAATCAATGAAAATCAAAGTGTGCTATGGTAACCAAGCAATGACATCATGGAAATACACCCAGACCGAGGCCATTTGTCTTCGCAAGGCACCTTAAGCCGTTAGTGCCGGCTGTCATGTAATGGCAGTCGTTAAGCCATGTCAGAGGCCTTATGAGCCTCCTAACTTCTGACAGTAAGGCCCGCCACTGTCACAAACCGCCACCAAACCCGGACTTGGCCCCCGAGGTGGAGTAAGGCCTAAGCTTCCTGCGATGCTGGAAGAGACCCGTGCCCCAGCAGTGGGGACATACCAGGGTTGATATCGACGGAGGTCCCCTGTGGTAATAGACCCACGACTTCCGCCATGGTCATCAGACGTGATACCGCTAGAGCAACGAGACTATCAAGTCGAGGCATGACGCAGTGCAAATTATCACAAGCTGTCCTCATATCGTACTTAGGTGAAGGCATGTCTAGGTCAAATTTCCATCAGTTTTAAATGACTGATCCAATGTTTACTTACGTTCAGCCAGACGCGAAAGTAAACCGATACCGTTTTGCTATTGCTTTGGAATGTTTTTGTTCGCTGTTCTTGGACGTTGAGAATTTGAGCCCCTATTGTCCGATAGCCACTGTTGTAGCGTTCGTGTTAAGAACCTTTTTGGCAATGTCACCCTTTAATTTCGTTCTTAAAATAACAGGTTAGCCCGCTTTTAAAGGTTGATGTGCTGTCGACTGTACGTAGGTAGTTTGATGTTCCTGACCTTACATGCTTTGTCTGTATATGTTCCAGCCTATATATGTTCCATTGCAGGACACAGGCCTTCTATCAGAGAGAGAGAGTATGGGCTTACTCTTAAAATAACAGGTTAGCCCGCTTTTAAAGGTTGATGTGCTGTCGACTGTACGTAGGTAGTTTGATGTTCCTGACCTTACATGCTTTGCCTGTATATGTTCCAGCCTATATATGTTCCATTGCAGGACACAGGCCTTCTATCAGAGAGAGAGAGTATGGGTTTACTCAATTCGCGTGCCCACCGCGGATCGCCTAATTTTCGAGTGCGAGGTGTGTACTCTGTACCTCTGACACTCATGTTTCCTATATATGTTCCATCGCAGGGCACATGCCTTCTATCAGAGAGATAGTATGGGTTTACTCAATTCGCGTGCCCACCGCGGATCGGCTAATTTTCAAGTGCGAGGTGTGTACTCTGTACCTCTGACACTCATGTTTCCTATATAATGTTCCATTGCAGGGCACATGCCTTCTATCAGAGAGATAGTATGGGCTTACTCAATTCGCGTGCCCACCGCGGATCGGCTAATTTTCAAGTGCGAGGTGTGTACTCTGTACCTCTGACACTCATGTTTCCTATATATTGTTCCATTGCAGGGCACATGCCTTCTATCAGAGAGATAGTATGGGCTTACTCAATTCGCGTGCCCACCGCGGATCGGCTAATTTTCAAGTGCGAGGTGTGTACTCTGTACCTCTGACACTCATGTTTCCTATATAATGTTCCATTGCAGGGCACATGCCTTCTATCAGAGAGATAGTATGGGCTTACTCAATTCGCGTGCCCACCGCGGATCGGCTAATTTTCAAGTGCGAGGTGTGTACTCTGTACCTCTGACACTCATGTTTCCTATATAATTATGTTCCATTGCAGGGCACATGCCTTCTATCTGAGAGATAGTATGAGTTTACTCAATTCGCGTGCCCACCGCGGATCGGCTAATTTTCAAGTGCGAGGTGTGTACTCTGTACCTCTGACACTCATGTTTCCTATATAATGTTCCATTGCAGGGCACATGCCTTCTATCAGAGAGATAGTATGGGCTTACTCAATTCGCGTGCCCACCGCGGATCGGCTAATTTTCAAGTGCGAGGTGTGTACTCTGTACCTCTGACACTCATGTTTCCTATATAATGTTCCATTGCAGGGCACATGCCTTCTATCAGAGAGATAGTATGGGCTTACTCAATTCGCGTGCCCACCGCGGATCGGCTAATTTTCAAGTGCGAGGTGTGTACTCTGTACCTCTGACACTCATGTTTCCTATATAATTATGTTCCATTGCAGGGCACATGCCTTCTATCTGAGAGATAGTATGGGCTTACTCAATTCGCGTGCCCACCGCGGATCGGCATATTTTCATGTGCTGAGGTGTGTAAACACCTCTGAAACTCATGTTTCCTCACGATCATTTCCTTCACAGTTGGTGGTGAGTGGTATTTCAAATTTATAAACTAACGTTAGTTAGAAAACAAAGCCATTGATACTTGCCTATAACTTTATTATAATTTTCGCAAACTACCACACTTAATTCTGCATCAGGGTTGGAGATAATAGACTTCGTTATCTCTCTTAACTCTAATAGGTTTTTTTTGTTGTTTTTACACACAAAAAAATTAATGGTGACAAATTGAAAGTAGAGATAAATAAAAATGCCTATCTTCGCTATTAAATTATAGTGCCTACAAAGACTTCAAAACACCATAGACGGCTTAGTAAAAAGTTGAACTTACTGCCTTGTGAACACCCGCTGCATTCTACGTGCAAAACGCACTCGTGTGCCTTGAACTTGGCCAAGTGAGGGTGATAGTCAACGGTATCACTTCCTTACACAACAAAGCTTGCACCCAACTGCATCTCGCACGCGACCGAGACGAATGCACTTATCGGCTGCGCAAACACAGTTCTACTTTTTGCCAAACTCGCACTCGAAATCGCGCGATTGTGGCCAGTTTTACCGCGTAAACCGTCTCGCGTTTTTTTTTCTTTATTTTCGTCGTTCGTTCGTTTTCGGCCAGCGATTCGCTAGCGGGCGACTCGCCGCCGGTCTGCTTATGACTGGCTGGCTGGAGCCACAAGATCGCACGCACTGTCGCTATTCGCTAGATGATTGTATAATGTCGCAGGCAGGTTTGAAGAAAATTGTGTTGGGTGGATGGTTCACATTGGATGAAAATCGTGACTTGCAGAAGGCGCGTGGAAAAGACGCGGTAAAAACTTACACACAAAATATACTTAATGGGACGGGACGAAGCCCATACAGAAGAGACGGAACGAGGGCGTGAATTCTATAACACTATACCATGTCTCGTCTCCGTCCCACGTCCCTTCTGTGTGGCCGCTTGTTGACAATATCTGTACTTGACTATTATATGACAGCTAAAACCGTCCAAAATCAAATAGATAGATCGATAAATCATTTATTTTTGCTTTGAGACACACTCATAAAAAAGCATCACATAAAAAAAATCAAATAAAAAAAATATTTCAACGTAAAAATTAATATCAATGTAAAATTTAAGCCGCTGCCTTCAGGCCGTAGTGCACCAAATCCTGAATCGCTCCGGATATGGAACGAAATTAGGTCACAGCTCGTCAGCAATGATGTTCGCTAATTTGGTATTTGGAAAGCAGTGGTAGCGAATTGAACGGTCGTGGGGTTGACTCCGGCATGTAGCAATGACTTTGTTTTGTTAGTTAAAGTGTAGTTATAAATTGGTAGTAGCAGCACCACTACCTACTAATGTAGTGAAGAAACCTGAGTGCCTGAGGTGCTCATAGAGATCAGCGTTTAAACAGCAGCTAAATGTCTTTCTGCCTATACAAAAAAATATATATTCTATTATACCTCGTAATCGATCTTGACTTGCCTTTTTGATGTAGAGGTATCACGTCTGATTACCGGTCTGATGCCGGTGATCGTGGGTTCGATTACCACTGAGGACCGCTTTTACCACAGGTAGGTAAGCACTGAGGTGTGGAAATAGTTTTCTATGGCTTCACTTTGTACACGTGTGTGTGTCTTATGTGAATAAATAAATAAATCTATCTATCCGTCAAATACCTTGAAATTGCCAGTCCGTAGTGGGCACGCGCTGCAATTTAGCCCATACCCTCTCTATGAGAGAAGGCATGCGCCCTGTAGGGGGAAGCTTAAAGGCTGCATAAAAAAAAATTGGTTGTACAGTCGACACTAGGTCAACCTTTTCATCAAAATTTGCTATTTATATGGAATAAATGATTTATCTATCTGTCAAATACCTTAAAATTGCCAGTCCGTGGTGGGCACGCGTTGTAATTTAGCCCATACGCTCTCTATGAGAGAAGGCCTGCGCCCTGTAGCTGCATAAGAAAAATTGGTTGTAAAGTCGACACTAGGTCAACCTTTTTTCATCAAAATTTGTTGCAAAGTTGCTCGTAACGTAATTCAATACAGTGCACGCGTATAGGTATTGATATGCCGGTGACTGTACCTACGACAAAGAGTTTTCAGCTCTACTTTTCTGAGTCACACTGTAAGTGGCATGCCGTGCATAGAACGTATTGTTATGATAGTTCAGTTATATTAAGTAATCGATGGGACAATGGAATAGGTACTTTGACCGTGTATTGAGTCTTTCCTCGCTGCTAATGATATAGTTTACACCGGAGGCTCTACATTCTATGAGTCTTTTTGACTTAGCGAAGGCGGTTATTCGCAGGTCAAAATGATTTATATTTATTTATTGTTGGGGAAATCAACAGCGAAACTATAACGTGTTATTACATACAATAATTACTATAGTAAGGCCAATTAGAGGTCGTAAATACTACATAGTACACGTAGGAGATAGAACTAGAAATATTTTTATTGAGAATAAGGAACTTATCATGTTTCTACACAAAGACCAAGTACGAAAATTTAAAACTAGAGAACAATATTTTTCAGTTATATGCCATAGGTCGTATTTACAAATATAGATTTTAGACGATACGACCTTTCGAGTTTGAATCGATATGTTAGACAGTTTATTTGCATGTGTATAGGCTTTGTTTACCAACATGGTGCGAATTTTCGGCAGACTGACGACTTTATACGGTACAAGTAGGTACCTTACGAGTTACGATGCAAGATACGCCATTCGTTATTTGGCTAACTCTGTTACAAGCACCTGTGAATCTTTGGACAGCAAATGGACAGATTTATTATTAATTAATATTATTAATTAATGCAGATTAATGGAAACATTTGCTGTGTTATGTGTGTGTCGGCCTAGAGAATAGCACCAACCCAATTCTTCCCGCGGGTGTCGTACAAGGCGACTAAGGGACATAAATCGGGGGGTGGGCAGCAGCGCCCCCTGCGGTACAATTCCACAGAACTGCGATCCCCAACCGGCATGCCCAGCGTGGGGATTATGGGACTTACCCCCTATGATAGCACAACGTGGCGCTCTTTAGGGGAGGGCTATGTCCAGCAGTGGACTAGTATAGCCTGACGACGAATGGAAACATGAAGCGATCAACCGATCGGTTGATCTGCGATTGCAAATCATAGTTTTGTAGGTGCAACCGACATCACATTAACCTTTACACACGTGCAGTCTACTCGATTTTGTTACGGATGAGTTGATAACAAAAATTTAAAGGCTTTAGTGATGTCGACTGTACCCTATTTCTGAGCCTTGCACAACACCCAGATGGAGTCTACGATTGAGTTAGATATTAGAATAATGTAAAAAATCGTACAGTTATACTTATGTGAAAGCACGTCGCAGCTAGGCACATCTTCAAAATACGTCATAAAGCTTTCTACGCACTGACGCGGTCTCAGTGGTGGTGGCTAGTTCGCTGAGGATGTCATGTCAATTACCACGCGTGCTCATCGAGGATTGGGGATTACAAACGCTGAGGTATGTGAACACCTCAGCTACTCAGATTTCGTACAGTTATCAAGTGGTAATGGTAGTGCACCTTCAAAAAACATAGGCCTCTCACACAAATCATAGTATACTTCGTACCGCCTAGCAGTCGATTCTTTTTTTATTTATTTTTCTCTCCGTAAGAACCATCCTCGTACTTCAAGGAATATTCTAAAAAAAGAATTAGCGAAATCGGTTCAGCCGCTCTCGAGATTTGCACTTACCAACACATTCAGCGATTCATTTTTATATTATAGAGAAGATATCTCTATATCTTCTCTATAATATAAAAATGAATCGCTGAATGTGTTGGTAAGTGCAAATCTCGAGAGCGGCTGAACCGATTTCGCTATATCTTCTATATCTTCTCTATAATATAAAAATGAATCGCTGAATGTGTTGGTAAGTGCAAATCTCGAGAGCGGCTGAACCGATTTCGCTAATTCTTTTTTAGGCTTTAGGCTACTCAAAAAAATGTGTGCATCTAATCGAAATAAAATGAAATGGTTTTATTCAAAGTAGCGCAGTAACTGCGGCTTAATGAACGTTACAATTCAAACTAGGTGTCCATTTCAAAATCTAGATAATTTTGGAGAAAAAATGGACAAAAAAACTCCGAACTTAGTCTTTTCAAACTCCATTAAAGATCCATCGGCTCTACCTCTTCGGTTTTGTCCCCTTTGGCGAAAAATTTTCATCCGGTTCGACCGATACCTAGCTTCTGAACTCACACCGTCATCAATCAATACTCACTCAATCAGCCAATGATGTAGAGACTGCCTGGCTGTTACTATTAGCCATTGTGTTCGTTTTTGCGCCAAGTGTGCGCTAGAACAATGTGTTAGGCCGCGAGTGCATTGAGATGATAGATGTAGATTCAAGGTTTTAACTCGTTTTGATGGCACTTGACACCTATAGTTATATATTAAACGGGTCTAATAAGAATAAGAAATTTATTGATTTACGAACCTCTGTACAAGAAATACATGAATTGGATACATAGAATATAGGTAGGCGTGTTCGACATCAACCCTTGTATGTCCCCACTGCTGGGGAAGAAAGGAAAGTTAGGCCATACTCCACCGGGGCCAAGTTCAGGTTGGTGGAGGATTGTAAGACAGTGGCTGGCCTTTACTGTCAGAAGTTATCAAGCGCCCATAAGGCATCTGATATGGCTTAATGACTGCCATTACATGACAGCCGGCACCAACGGCTTAACGTTAGCTTGGAAGCGCTCGGAAAAATGCCACTAGCGGTAGTCACGGGACGGATACCCATCCTGCTCCTGACCGCGCCTGTTGTTGCTTAACTCAAGTGATTGATTCCATTGAGGTAGGCGTGTTATTGTCTTATAATGTTTGCACTTCGAAAATCATACGAGGCGAGCCTGTATCATGGCTTTTGACGCCTCTCACCGAGTCTCAGATACACTTCACTGTTATGGGTATGTTGATAAAATTTTGATGTGCCGAAAGGTGATAATTTATAATTACTTATTTAGATCAAGGGTTACTTTATTAGCGATTGTTTATTAGGTATAGCGTAATTACCTTAATTTAAGGTACTCATACATAGCTATACAATATGTAACTATGTGTGAGTATCGCGAATCATTAAGAAATACTTATAAAAAGAATAAGAATATTTATTGTGAGCATAGACATGGGTTACACATTGAGCAGTAAAAGTTGCTTTTTAAAATAGATTCACCGAATTTTACCTTAACAGGTAGACTTACATTCATCCATCCTTTACATATTTTTTACTTGTATGACATGTAAAGGATAAATTTGACAGCTATATTCAGCTATTTTACTCAGCATAATGCCCTCAGCAATATGCTGAGTTAACTGCCTTTTGCAGCAGCAGAGACACTGTGGCCGTTGTTTGTAAATGTTTTTTTGACTATTCTGTTTTGTACTGTCTCAATTAAGTTGTCAATCTAATGTTTTGCGTTACTGTCGCTGTAATCTTCTTATTTCGGTTTCACCCATAGTTAATTACATAAATTACATAAACGATCAACGCGTAACAGTCGATTCTTTATTTTTTTCGTAAGAACCATCCTCATACTTAAAGGAATATTCTAAAAAAACAATTAGCGAAATCGGTTCAGCTGCTCTCGAGATTTGCGCTTACTAACACATTCACCGATTCATTTTTTTATTTACATAGATTTACGGAGCTAGAAACATTGTTTCCGAAAAAGTAATCTGTAGGTAGTACTTTATAAAAACTTAACAATTTATAAAAACACCATTAAAACACGAACCTTAAATAGTATGTGGTAGAGAGGAAGCCTTTAAAAGCGCTACAAGGGGCTCCCACTAGCGCCTCAAATGGGAATCATATTTTCTTTTATAGCGCGTCTGTGGAAAAAGTGAACATAAATCTTAATAAATATAGAGTGCGTTTCACATTATAGTTCCTTTCAAGAAATTCTTATCGCCATGTAATAGAGACTATATTTGCTAAATCCAAGGGACTTATTTCGTGAAACGCACTTTAGCAGCTCTTTTTAGAATGTACTGACAAAAACCTAGGTCCAAGAATCTAGGACATTAAAGTAGTTTGAATACTAGTTATATAGCTTTTTTTTAAAAGTAAACATGTCAATTTCCGCCAAAAAAACGGCCGTTTCCTGCCTGCCTGCTTAGAAGTCCTAGATTCATGGACCTAGGTTCTTGTCAGTAAGTTCTAAAAAGAGCTGTTATATATTTCCAAAGACGCGTAATAAAAGAAGATTTCGGTGCTGTATGAAGTATTAAGTGGTGTTGTAAATTTTATGAGCTCCCTTAAATTACTTGTACATTTTCCAGACTTATTAAAGTGCATTAGACGTCACTGTAACGTGGTGCACCTAATGCCGCTTATTACTACACTTCTTCAAAGTTATTCCTTTCAAAAACAAATTGTATTTTTAATTCATTTCGTTAAAACGCCCGCCCTAAACTTGAAGCCCTACATCTCAAAGGCGTTCCAACCAGTGTGTCTGGAGCCTAAGACATAATTTTACAACCTCATCTTGTAAGATTCTTGATAATGTCCGCTCACTCGTTGCTGGCCGGATTTGTAATGACGAAGAATGAAATGGCTTGTAGTAGGCAAAAAGTATTTTTTTAATTGAAATGGTGCAAGTTCTGAGGCCTAATTTGGCCGTTTTATGCAGAAACATTCCAACCCACAGAAGTAACTTTCAAGAAAACTTATTTTATGTAAAACATTGTTTCTTTTGTCTATGGAGACAAACTCCATGTTAATCGTTATGGTGATTTCGTATGTAAAACGTCTGAACAGAAATATAAACAATAACAAAACTAAAAATATTTTTATAAAAATATTATTTAAGGTAAAGTCCTTCTGTCTGTCTCTCACCAGGCTGTATCTAATGAAACACAATAGCTAGACAGTTGAATTTTTCACGGGTTCTGCTATAACAACAAATATTAAAACAGGCTATAGTAAATATTTACTTCGTCAGTCCTGACCTTAAAATAACAATTGTTTTCTATGATTGAGGAGGTAAAGTGGGGCATACCTTACGTGACCATTTATTTTTTTGACTCAAAACGGGACAGTACTTATTTCCTTCAGCAACTTTCCGTCGTAAGGTTGTCTGAAAGAAATTGCTTTTAGCAATAAGGCCGCCAATTGTACTTTACATATTTTATAATATGTGCTCTGGTGTGCAATAAAGAATATTCTTATCTTATCTTACTTTATTTCGCTCAATTAAATAAGAGGTAGTCAATGAAAAACAAAACACTTTTTTAAAGTTGTTTATTAAGAAAAAGTTGGATAGCTTAGTTCCAAATTAAAAACTATACCAACATTTTGAATTATATTTGTACTTATCAGAGGAACAAATTTGCTGTAATATTGCTGGTGATGATTTTAAGTAAGAGTGAAACTCATGGCACTTTTTTTATATTCACCTTAATTATCAACATCGCCTTTAGAACTGGGATTTGTAACTGTGTTTTTTCAGATGTCCATAATTTGTTCATCATAGAAAATACTCTTTCTACTGGAGCATTTTGTAGCAGGCGAACATAAAATGTATTCAATTAAAACAGAGCATTTTCGAAAACGGGACAATTTTGCGTCCCGGAGTAAATTTCGGGGACACCGGGACTCGTAATTATAAAAAGGCACAGTCCCGTTCAAAACGGGACGTCTGGTCACGTTAGGCATACTGCTTTCAGCCAATTTTACTGAAACAACAATCACACCGCGTGACGTCACGCTTGGGTAACATTGATAAACTTCACCCGTGCTTTGATTGACGTTTGATGTTTATTTAGCTATGCGTGACGTCAGATTCGACGCCATGTCACTGCGAGCTGTTTTCCCACAGATTTAAAATTATTTTAAAAAAATGGCTTTAATCTTCGGTAAACTTTAGTTTGTTGCTGAAGTATAAGTTTTTTTTAAATATTTAGTGTGTCCCCACATTATCTATCATCTATCACAAAATCTTTCGCCATGCCTATTACTGACCTGTAATTTGTTATCGAACTCCTTCGAAATGGCTTCATTGATTTTGATGTCTTTTTTCGAAATGGCTTCATTGATTTTGATGTCTTTTTTGTGTACATTCGGTATGTCTGGAGACTTACTACCTGAACAGCTAGTAATTTATAATTTCACTACATAATCACCAACTTTGAATTTGATCACGGTGTTTATTGCCGGTTATATCATCATCAACCCATTATGTCCCCACCGAGGGGCAAGGATCTCTTTCCTGATGAAGGTATAGGCCATACTCCATCACGGGGGCCAAGTCCGGATTGGTGGAGGCTTGCAAGACTAGTGGCTGGTCTTACTGTCAGAAGTTTCAAGCCACCCTAAGGCCTCCGACTTGGCTTAACGACTGCCATCTGTCGACGACAGCCGGCACCAACTGCTTAACGTGCCTTGCGAAGCACGGAACCGCTCGGAAAAATGCCACTAGCGTTAGTCATAGACGGTTTATGCCGGTTATATTAGAGTACCTAAATATAAGGAGTAAGCCATAGAAGTCATAAAATAAATCGCTAGCTTTAATTAAGTTCCTCCAACAAATCATTTTTATAAGGCTTGCTATGAGTTGAAAACAAAACTTGTTTCCCCTTAAAGAAAGTGTACAGATTTACGTAACGAAGAAAACAATTCTGAACTGGGAAAGGCTAACCTTTACATTTTTAAAAACCTATTTAGAGGCTAAAAGGCTTTACATTTTTATCACAAAGTAGCCAGTGAAATTGTAATAGCAATACCACTCGCTATATAACTGCGAAGGAAAAAATCGATAGGAAACCTGAGTGTCTGAGGTGTTCAAAAACCTCAGCCCTTGAAATTGCCTATCCGCGGTGGACACGCGTGGTAATTAAGCCCATACTCTGTCTGTGAGAAAGTCTGTGTAAACTGTTTAAGCCTGCAAAGGGACTTTTATAGGCAACTTAAAAAAAGTGGGATCTTAAGGATTTTTGTAATTATTTCTTTTAATTTTGTACAGACGGATACGGATACAGACCCGTTTTATTCGATTCGTAAACTTAAATCACCTAGGTGCATTGGGTACACTTTTAGTACCTGGGTACATTAAATGTACTTTTAGTATATTTTAATCATTAACCCCCTTATTCATAATAGTCCGCTAGCTTAAAAAAACAGCTGCTAAACAGTGTTTTCTTTCATTCTGACTTAGGTCAATAGAAGAGGACAGAGTGAGAATAAGCATTGCTTAAAGTTAACAGACTATTATGAATAAGGGGGTATGTGTATGAGGAACCTAATTACGGGTACCACCAGCTCGGGGGAGCACGGTGGTTATGTCGGACTCCCCGCCCTGAAAAAGGGCAGCCTACCGACTAAAACTCCCGGTGTGTTCCTCCGCACTCGGGAACGCTTGCGCACGCTACCTCAAAAATATTAGGTGAGCCCTGATCCCGAGACCGCCCGTAGTCCAGATTTTCGACGCGATCTCTGCGCCGTTCCGACCATCCCGTCTTTGCTTCATACAAGCCTAAGGCGCCAACTGATGCTCGTTCTGCAATCTTTGGGTACCACTACAACCTTAAGACGGAGTTTACACGTTCAGTCTGGCGTCAGTTCAGTGCGTGTCCTTGATCAATCAAGCTCGGATTGATGCCAGACTGATGAAGCGTCAAAATATTCGAATATCCGTCGGTCCATTAGTCCACTGAATGAATGAAAAAAATAGTCTGCCGTCAGTCTAACCAGACTGATGGAATTGACTGACGCCAGACTGAACGTGTAAACTCCGTCATACATAAGTCTTAATTTTCACGGGGTGAATAATATCCTAATACTTATAATAAATATAAATATGTATATAAATATTAATATTTGCAACAACTACCCGTCTTACTTTTACTTCAGCAACTCTCCATCGTTGGTTGTCTGGAAGAAATTTTTCGAAGCAATAAGGTCGCCAATTGTATATTTGTTTTTCTTTTGTTTCAATTTTTCCGGATGTACTGAATATTTTCATCTTTTTTCAAATAAAACTTTCGTAAGCACAACACATTGTAGACTTTTAGTCCGGATCTACTTACGGGTGTTGTTATATCGGAAGAGTCCGACCAGGTTTCATCTTATCTTACTTAGGGATTTTGTACAAAACGAAAGTATAGTGTTGTAGGTATGCTGGTTGTATAGCGCGGAATAGCACTAGCGTGTGATTTTAAGGCGTATTAGTATAATATGCCTAGGGTTGCCAACTATTCTGAGATAAACAGTATTATACAGTTTCTCTTTACATTATAGTTCGTACTGTTAGACTAAAAACAAACAAAAGTTGGTTTACAAAATATGTTTTCAGCATCAAAATTGTTAACACTATAAGTGTTAACCATTTTGACACTCACAAAAATTTGTTTGCGCCACCACAGCATTTACTGAAAAAGTTTTTTGAATGCAAAGAAGTGGAAAGATCAAAATCGAGCAACTCATTAAAATTTATAATGTTTAAAAAAACCGTAAAATAAGTTGTGCTATGAGCTCTAAAAATCTATATTAAAAACAAAATACTGTATTTTTTTCTAAAATACTGTTTAATATTCTTCTCAGACCGAAATATAATTTACTAGCTGTGCCCCGCGGTGTTACCCGCGCACGGTGGTACCGTAGTAGGTCATAGGACTCGGATGGCAATGACTGAGCTAAGCCATGATATCTGGCTCAGTTACCCACTAATTGTCATACTACCTGAGGGTATAAAAGGTTTCGCAATCTATTGTTCCCAACATTCCTTTTTCGGCATCCGAAGTGAACACAAGTAATTAGTCATCAACCTGTTATCACCAAGTGCTTTAATTAGCCCAAGACGCGACGCGTGTGTTTAAGTTCCAACTTGTCTGTGACCTGCTATTTTACAATGGAATTTGAAGTCACAGGTATGTATTATTAATTTACTTTACTATTTTGCCTTTTCCTTCTACATTTTTTTTTTAAATAGAGTGCTACGCCAACGTGGCATTTTTTATGTATTTATGTCTGTATATTTTTTACGTTGAAGCTTTTACTTATGTTTGTACCTACTTGTACCATTCAATTTGGTATAGAAATATGGGTTACAATGTCTACTACTAGGCCTCTCCAAATTTAGCTGCGTCATGCTGCGTCTGTAAGGTGCAGCCAGGTGCTACGCCGCGCGCCTGAACGCGTAGCAGGCGCGTAGCACTTGCTACGAAACATGTATCTATTTTGATCCGCTTTTAACGTATTTTTATTTTGTTTTAGGTACTAGTATTAAGTGTTCTTTCAAAAGAATGCTTGTACTAGATACTTGGCTGTCTATTAAAGACAGCAAATCTGAACTGGAGCGTTGGCATCGAGTTTTTCGAGACCTAATACAATTGCTGCCTGATGTTGAGAATTACATTGCTGATGACTTGGAAAAAAGAGTTACTAAAGTTTGTACAAGATTGGTAGCAATTTGGAAGCAAGTCACGCGCAACCATTCTCGCATGGTCTCTAAGTACGGAGACTGGCTGAACGAAATTGAAGTTTGCGTTCTGCCAACTTGTGCAACAGTAGGGAGCCACAACACCCAACGGCCAGCAGCAGAAGCTTCGACAAGCACCCAACAGCACCAGCACAGGAAGGACTTTGAGGAATGTAGCAAGAGATCAAAACGCCGCAGGCTTGCAGAGTTAAGTAAAGTAGACAGTTCTGCGATAAATTCTTTGTTGGACGATTCTAGTCTATCTAACGCCGCTGCATCTTTAAATTTCAGCACTGACGAAGTCTTGTCTCTTATAAATGAGACAAAACTGACTAAACATCAGTATCTTTTGGTGAAAGACTTCGTTAATGCAAAATCACCTAATGCATTACCATCTTATCAAAAAGTGTTAGAAGCTAAGAAGCGGTGCTATCCATCGCAAGAGTTTATCACGGAATCATCTGCTGAAGTAGAATTACAATCATTGTTAGATCATACTGCTTGCCGGATACTAGAATCCCAAAAACCCGTTTTGAATAATATTGACCCTAATAAAGAATTTGTTTTGATTGGAAAATGGGGTTTCGATGGGAGTACGGGGCACAGCGAATATAAACAGATTTTTGGAGATTCTGGTATCGATGATGATGGCAGTATGTTTGTTACTTCATATTGTCCTCTTCAATTGGTTTGTAAGTCCAATACCTCCGACCCAGATCAAATAGTTTGGAAAAATCCGCGCCCTTCTTCCACCAGGTATTGTAGGCCTATTCGATTCCAATTTGCCAAAGAATCCAAAGACCTTTCTGTGCAAGAAGAAGCTTATTTCAAGACTAAAATTGATAGTTTACAACCGACTTCTTTCACTCACGGTGAATATGAAATAAAAGTGCAGCATTCTTTACAATTAACCATGGTTGATGGTAAAGTGTGCAGTGCTCTGAGCGATACATCTTGTAGTAGATGTTATATTTGTGGTTCAACTCCAAAAGAGATGAATGACATTGATAAATCGCTGAGCAAAACTGCAGATAGTGGTACCTATCAATTTGGACTATCTCCTCTTCACTCGTATATCCGATTCTTCGAATATTTAATTCACGTTTCTTATAGATTAGACATAAAGAAATGGCAGGTACGTTCTTCAGACGAAAAAGCTCTTCTTGCACAAAAAAAACAACATGTGCAGCAACAGTTTAGGCAGAAACTTGGTCTAATAGTCGACAAACCGCGAAGTGGAGGAAGTGGCACATCTAACGACGGAAACACTGCCAGAAAGTTTTTTTCTAACTCAGCGGTTTCAGCGGAAATTACTGGATTAGATAAAATCCTTATTGACAGATGTCATAATCTGCTGCAGTGTCTTTCGTCGGGATACAAAATTAATAACGCCACTTTTAAAGAGTATTCTCTAGAAACAGCACGTAAACTTGTTGCTACCTATCCATGGTACAACTTGCCATCGTCTGTACATAAGGTCCTCATTCATGGGTCGGAAGTAATTGAACACGCATTATTGTCAATAGGTGAGCTTTCGGAAGAGGCCGCCGAATCTTGCAATAAATTAATCAAACTCTTCAGGCGTGACAACACGAGGAAAATGTCTCGGGTTGTCACAAACACCGACTTGATACATAGACTTCTCCTTAATTCGGATCCTTATATTTCTAGTTTAAGAAGGTTACCACAGAAGAAGAAGTCTATTCTATCAAAAGAAGTATTAAATTTGTTGTCGGTTTAGGAAAAAATGTAAAAAATAAGATAGGTATTTATGTTATTTTTTACATAACTCCTATTATGTAAATATAATATTTTTTGTCCAATTGTGTGTTTGTACTTAGATGTTAGTTAAGTATTTACTTTATTTGTAATATAAAATGTAAATAGTAAGGTTTAATAGTTATTAAGTTGCAAACCTTCTTTTAAGTGTAATAAAAATGCATAATTTTGTAAATAAAATAAGCTTTTTAAGATTATTTTGTTTTTTTTTTATTGTGTTATGGCTTAAAGTATTACAAAACACCATAATAATAATAATCAGCTATGACAACGACAGTCATTATTATCGCGAAACCCTATGACCGCTACTCTTAGGGCGTGGAACCAGTGTGCCGCGGTTTATTTGAAACCTACCTACCTACCTACCTACCTACCTACCTACCTACCTACCTACCTACCTACCTACCTACCTACCTACCTACCTACCTACCTACCTACCTACCTACCTACCTACCTACCTACCTACCTACCTACCTACCTACCTACCTACCTACCTACCTACCTACCTACCTACCTACCTACCTACCTACCTACCTACCTACCTACCTACCTACCTACCTACCTACCTACCTACCTACCTACCTACCTACCTACCTACCTACCTACCTACCTACCTACCTACCTACCTACCTACCTACCTACCTACCTACCTACCTACCTACCTACCTACCTACCTACCTACCTACCTACCTACCTACCTACCTACCTACCTACCTACCTACCTACCTACCTACCTACCTACCTACCTACCTACCTACCTACCTACCTACCTACCTACCTACCTACCTACCTACCTACCTACCTACCTACCTACCTACCTACCTACCTACCTACCTACCTACCTACCTACCTACCTACCTACCTACCTACCTACCTACCTATCTAAAACGTAACCTATGTGTTAATCCAGGGTGTCCGCTAACTCCATACCAAATATTAAAATCGCTCCAGCCGTTTAGACGTGAAGAAGTAACAAATATACACACTCACAAACTTTCGCTTTTGTAATATTAGTGTGATGTGATTTCTTGTAAAAAAGTTGGCAGCCCTAACTATTCCCTCTGAGTGGACGTTTGGTTTTTGTAGGGAAGCTAGGACTATACCGGTCTATCCAGTGGCGTAGCTACCCAGGGGCTAGGCGGGGCAGTGCCCCGGGGCCCTCAAGCTCAGGGGGCCCTCGAATCCTTACCAGAAATCTCGATCGATTTCTACCATTATTAAAATAATTATGACAGGTTGCAACCCCACTTTAATCATGACAACTCAGTTAAGAGAAATTCAAAAGTTATGCCTGGGGAATTCGCCTAATTCTTTCGTGCGTTAATTTATAACATTTGCGCACGTGTGCGTTATAGTGCGTTTTATTATTCATCGATGTGCGTTTTATTGAACTTGAAGTATTTGTATATTTCATGAAACCTAATCAGTTTACATAGCAGTGGGGCCCCATTTTTAATTTGCCCTAGGGCCTTTGGTTATCTAGCTACGCCACTGGGTCTATCACATGTATTATGCGCTTAACATAGTACATAGTTCTACGTGCTATTCCGGGTACGAATATTCTGTACATTTGTCTCTTTATTTTGTGCCTCATGTTTATTTACGTACTGTTGACGAAGCGTGGGAGTTTCTCGAAAACCCAGTCTTGCCGTGCAAAGTAGCATTTTATCAACATATTTATTTAACATTGGACGTGCTATGTGATTGACACACGAATGTTAATCGATCCTCGGGTCGTGTTAATGTTATTTATTGATTAGGAATAGACGAATCTGTCATGCACAAAGTATCTAGTGAAATAAAAATATCCAGTGCGAAGAGACGATGACGTTGAGGCGTTGCGTCATGTTTCTTTATTTCTTTTGGGAGGTAAACAACTGCCGGCCCGCGATGGATTGATGACAACAAAAAATACCTCTTTGAGCAATAGTGTTAGTCCGGTTGACAGAACTAGGGCGACTTTTAGGTAGCAAAAGTACAGCTGATAAAAATCAAGGAACTTTTGAAACTCTTAAAATATTGTGATTGATAAGTCGGCCTTAAGCTAAATAAATTAAGTGCATGAATGTTAAGGTTGATGTGTTGTCGACTGGACTGGGGGGGGTTATACAATTTCCAATTGTATAACCCGTGCAACTCACCGTGGCGCCTCGCGCGATTCGATCTTCTTCGCGGGAGGTGCCTATTTAATTTGCGCGGGTTATACCCCTGGAACGACATTGTACTGCTATTGCTTTGTACCGTACCAAATCGAGGCAAATAAAAACCATTGTCGTACTTATACTATCCTATTGACAAACTATGTAAGTATTAGGCTCTAGGGCCAGAAACTAAAAAAAAACCCGTCTGCATAGCGGACAGTATGCAGCGAGGTTTCTTGGGTTTTTGGTCAATTCAGAGCGCAATCTAATTAATTTTGGTGAACCCAACTGACAGCTGTCAAAAAACCTGACTGAAAAAAGCTCATCACACGCATGCAAATCGACCATTGCATGCGTGTGATGAGCTTTTTTCAGTGCTGTTTGATGAATTTTTCATAGATGTCATCAACATATCGTGCATAACCGAGGTACCCCTTTTCTCGTTATCAACCCTTGTATGTCACCACTGCTGGGGCACGGGCCTCTTCCTGCATCGCAGGAAGGTTAGGCCATACTCCACCACGGGGGCCAAGTCCGGGTTGGTGGAGGATTGTAAGACAGTGACGGGCCTTACTGTCAGAAGTTATCAAGCCGCCCATAAGGCCTCTGACATGGCTTAACGACTGCTTTTATATGACAGCCGGCACCATCGGCTTAACGTGTCTTGCGAAGCACGGAAGCGCTCGGAAAAATGCCACTAGCGGTAGTCACGAGACGACGGGTGACCCCTTTTCTAAAAACATGAAAATATCAGACGAAACGATAACGAGTTGTCGCTAAACATGCTACAAAATACTGACGATTTGCCAACCTTTTCTGAACACGGTTAAAATGAAACACTTGCAAACAGGTGACTGTACTTAATCATGAAATATAAATAAAAACATATTAGGTAGTTAGTTATTTGATTACCAAAGCAAATGTGTTAAGCACACTGTACAAAAAGCCTACTTACTAAAGGATTATTTAGAAGGCAAAGATAAGATGAGATGTGTGACATGAAAATAATGTTAACGACGACGCGTGTGTATGAACACATTCATGAGTAATAGTTTTGAGTTAAAAGTTCTGTTGATCAATTAAAACATGTTTTGAAAAGAAAAAAAACTGGCTTAGTGCTAGTCAGACCCGTGCGCCGAGGGTTTTCTAGAACCTAGGATCAACAATCTAGGACTTTAATCGATTTCCGCCAAAAAATGGCCATTTTTAGCGGAAATCCATTTAAGTCCTAGGATATTTATACTAACAATCTAAGCTGTTTGTTATAAAAATCACACGTCTTGGCTGTTTGAATGTTTGTGATGTCGTTGTTTCTGGTTCCCACGACACAGGGTATCCTAGTGTGGGGCCAGAAGCAATGTATGTGCCTGTCTGTAAAAAAAAATGTAAATGTTATGATATGATCCTAATTGGTTACATTATTTTTAACGCACTAACCCGTGCTAAGGACAATTTTAAAAACCTATTAAGAGGCTAAAAATTCCACCCATACCGGGATTCGAACCCGCGACCTCTGGCTATCCGTGCCAGCGCTCTTACCAACTGAGCTAATGGGCGACTATGATTGACCGAAATTATCCTAATTGGTTTGCAGAAAAATACCAATTACCTAGCAGAACCGTGTCTTAAAATTTTATTTCCCCTTTGCAGGAGCAGTCGACGATGGCCGACAACGATGAGTGTGTAAGCAGATTCTTCGGACCGTATACAGAAGACACCCCACCACGAAACCCCAACGGATTCGCCTCAGAATCTGAAGACCCTTGCGCCCAAGATACCAGCCAGTCGTCCAACGCGTCAGAAGCAAACATAAGTCTATCGCAACTCACGATAAAAGAGCACCAACCTCTGAACATACAGCCGTTCTACAACATCACGCCGAGACAAATGCCATTATCACCAAACTACGTGGTGGAAGAAGAATTTGCTGCGAACCCCTGGGCGATGTTAATAGCAACGATTTTCCTAACAAAAACTAGCGGCAAGATTGCTCGACCATTTCTAAAGGCGTTCTTCGAGGACTACCCAACTCCGTATAATGTACTCGAAGATGATCCCTCGTCTTTAGAGAAGTACTTTGAAACGCTGGGCTTAAGAAAAAGAGCCTTTATGATATGGAGGCTTAGCTATCAATTTGTATCGGCAAGGTGGAGGAGAGCTAGTGATTTGTGCGGTATAGGAAAGTATGGAGAGGACGCCTATAGGATTTTCTGTCTAGGGCACACAGATTTGGACCCTGCAGATAGGTATTTAAAGTTGTATTTGGATTGGCTAAGAGGGCAGACAGAGTTCCTTTTGGATAATGGCGTGGAGGACTGTGAATATATGATTACGGAGCCTATTTTAAATTATTATTCGTTAACAATAAGAGATGATAGCAGCTAAGAGGTGTAAATAGTGCGTTACTGAAATATTTAATCAAGTAATCTAGAGAATAGTATTTCTTAATTATTCGCGATACTCATACATTGTTGTATATTAATCGGTTCGTTGAGGTAATTACGCTTTTCCTAATAAATAATCGCGTATAGACCCGTTTAACACGTAATCTAGAGAAGTATTTGTGTTAGGTATGTATAATTTTTATAAGAAGGTATACACAATTTACTTGCAACTTATTTATTGATAGATTGTAAAAGTACATTATTAAAGTGATATATATATATATATATATATATATATATATATATATATATATATATATATGAAACATTGCGTTGTGTCAATTGTGTATTTTCGTGATGGAGTTTCAGCTGGCGTAGTATAGGCGACAACACATCAACCATTACTACAACAGAACAATATTATTAAGTTATTAAGTTTACAACACAGCTCTGTACAGGCGCTTTGAGGTTCTAACCAGCGCCACCAATGGAATAAAAATCATAACTTTTTTTATAATACGTTTTTTAAAAAAGTAAACATCGTAAGTCTTCCAACAATCCGGACTTGGCCCCCGTGGTGGACTATGGCCTATACCTTCCTTAGGGAAGAGACCCGTGCCCCTCAGTAGGGACATAATGGGTTGATGATGATGCGATTGCAACCCTGTATGTCCCCACTGCTGGGGCACGGGTCTCTTCCTGCATTACAGGAAGGTTAGGCCACGGGGGTCAAGTCCGGGTTGGTGGAGGTTTGTAAAACAGTTGCGAGCCTTACTGTCAAAAGTTATCAAGCCGCCCATATGGCCTCTGACATGGTTTAACGACTGCCATTACATGACAGCCGGCACCCACGGCTTAAAGTGCCTTGCGAAGCACGGAAGCGCTCCGAAAAATGCCACTAGCGGTAGTAACGGGACGGTCACCCATCCAGCACCTGACCGCAACTGTTGTTGCTTAACTCGAGTGATTGATTCCAATCTTTCGGTTCGACTAGGCCACGAGCGCTTTTTCATGATGATGAAATCATAAACATCATAAACCATTTTGGGGTGCTAGTTAGTCCCCAAAGCGTGTTAAAAAGTGACTACCTACTTACTAATATAAAAAAAAATTTAGCGCCCAGTAGGTAATAGTAATAATAACTTCCACACGACACAATAGAAGTGTAGTGTAGGGTGCGACCACGTAATGTCCTTAAGTGGATGGAGTTGTTTGATTTAGCCTTCTCTGCACTGTCGTATACCTACCTACATACAGTCTGAGCTTTTAGAATATACCAAGCATGTTTTAATTCTTGATTTCGACACCGTCGTCTACGTGATGCAAGGGCTCTTTCTAACCTAGGATACCCTGTACTATGGTAACCAGGCAAGGACATCACAAACATGGAAACACACCCAGACTGAGGCCATTTGTACAAATGCACGCTGACCACCAGTTGGCCACCGTTGGCCACCACCCACGACCTTCGGAATGATTGTTGAAAGTTGAATGATTTGTTCGTAGCGAGCACTGACTTTTATAACCAACTATAACTTAACAAATATACGCAACTATATAATATTGGCCTTTTGCATCTACTTAATGAGATGATTTTTACAGCGTCCAGTGGCATCTTCACTCACACTAGATGGGTGAAGGGACCGCTCCGATGCTGTAGTGCCTGGGACATGGTTTTATAGATGGTGTAGGCTTGCCCAGCACCTATACCATCCTGACAGCTTAACCGGCCTAGCCCACAGGAAAGACTAGTCAATACGTGCGGAGCCAATCAAGCCGCGGGTTTCCTCACGATGTTTTCCTTCACCGTTAGCGTGTGTTATTGCGACTACAAATTCGCAAATGTACGTAACTTTGAAATTAAACAAAGTCATTGGTACATGCCCGCACTCGGGATCGAACCTGGGGCTCTCGCTTGCGAGTCCATGGTTCTACCCACTGAGCTACCACAGCTGTCACTAAGAACAACGCAACTAAGAACAATGGTATTTGTACACATTGGTATGGTTTTACTATGTACGGATCGTAAAAAACGGATGCTCCGCAGAGAAGCCTAATTATGCGCACCAAAGAGTATTAACCAATGCGCACCGAATCCTGTCGGAATTCCAAAGATAAGATAAAAATTCTTTTTATTGTTCATAACACAGATACAATGTTCCTTATAGTTACGGAGGAATAGTGGGTCTGCAAATTATTAATTACTTAATTATTATTATACTTCATTGAAAACTAAACATTAAAAAGGACATTGCATAAGAAATAACATGTACAAAGGCGAGCTTATCTCTGTAAGAGATTTCTTCCAGCAAACCTTGGAGAGTCGAAGCAGCAGTAAAAAACGGGTCTATATTCGTGTACAAAGAAACTAGAAAACCCTTAACAATAACCTAAGCAGAAATAATACACTACATAGGCTAAATACCTGTGAATATAAACAAATAAAATAAAATACATAGTAAATCATAAATAAATACCTATAGGTATAGCTCAAAGTTATGATAGAAACAATAGTGCTCTTTCAACTGCTTCTTAAATGTACCAATTATGGGACTAGCGCATATTTTCTGTGGCAGTGCATTCCACAGCCTAACCGAATGGACCGTGAAGGAGTTGCCGTAAGCTCCAGTGTTGTGAGCAATGTTGTTTTGCCGTATTAATTTAGCACACGACCTACTCTCAGACTTACGAAGTATACACAAAAATAATTAAAGAAATCCGTTTCGGAGAATTTCGATAACAAACAACAACGAAAAAAACACATCAAAAATCCAGTGAAGGCTAAGCGCGCACGGGCTACGTGATGAAATTTGGTATGGACTTAGCTGTAAGGGTGTAAGGTGTAAGGGTTAGTTACCGAACTCCTCCGAAACGGCTTCATCGATTTTATTCTTTCTGACGCCGGTGAGTCGCCCATTAGCTCAGTTGGAAAGAGCACTGGCACGGATAGCCAGAGGTCGCGGGTTCGAATCCCGGCATGGATGGAATTTTTAGCCTCTAAATAGGTTTTTAAAATCCAATATTCCATAAACTATTTAATTTCAAACGATAAAAAACAACAATAATCTATACTCAAGCAACTTCTTTTTTTAATCTTTCAAAAGTATTAATATTTAATGTTTGTTGTTTTAAATATTTACACTCGTCATAATTGAGTACCTACCTTATCTTATCTAGACTTACCTAGGTACTAGAGATAAATTTACTGGTTGTCTATTTAGCTTTTCTGAGTATTTCGATCGGACAGTTCTTGTAGAAACATCCTGTTTGCTTAGAAAAATACTGGTACACCCGTTTTGAAATACAAATAACACCCAGAACTTACAACGCTCATTCATTTTTTTTAGAGCCCCTGAAACAGAAATATGTATAAATTTCATTTTAATATTTAATGTTTGTTGTTTTAAATATTTATATATAAATAAATATAAATAAAGAAAAGACTTGATTGATTTTCAAAATTCTTGTTACCTACATAATGTACTCGTACAATAGTTACAACTTTTACAATAAAAAAAATTAAAAATAGTAAGATTGATTTATTTATATTCTTGTTTTTTAATGTAAACAAAGTTCATGTTGAATTGAAGTTCAATTATTGAACCCGGTGATGCTGATTTATCAGAAAAAAATCGCGAAAAATGAAAAAAAAACGCGATTACGTCTGATCTGAGTGCTTAGTGCGAGTTTGACAGATCCAATCGAATAACTTTACTACCGCGTTAATCGAGCATTGAGTAGTGAGTATGAGTAAGTTAACCGTTCGAACTGGCAAAACGCTGTCACATTACAACTCGCACTCGCGTTTATTCGTGTTTTGGCTGGTAAAAGTGTTCACTTCTCAACGTAAACCATTACAATTACAACTCGCACTCAGCACTTTTAATTTCCATACTTGTCGCTAGGTGGCGCTTCCTCGATGCCATAGAAATATGAGTTTACGTTAACGCGATCGAGTAGTTAAAAAACTCGCACTAAGCACTCAGAAACTAAAACTTCTATGTATTGTTCATGATCTTGTTCAAAAATACAAGGTAACTAACCTAACCTAACCTAACTTAGTGGGATAAATCATTAAACGTTATAAAATATATAAAATATTATACAAGAAGCCGAAACATGTAGATATCATAATTAATTTTATTATGGTAGTATAGGGTTGCAAGATGAACATTTGGTAAATGAGGACTGATGGGTCTGAAACGTCTGAAAAGAAAGATTTCCCGTTATAAAAAAAATTATGAATGTAAAAAGAACATTCCTAATTTTTTTTCACACAAAACACTATTTACAAGTTTATATTTAACTAAGCTGCCAATGTTGGCAAGATTTCTTGGTTTTTCAGCAAATAATACTCCGCGCCGTCTGTACTCTGAAATATTTGTGTCATTTCCATTTTTACGTGCAAAAAAGTGTTCTCTTTAAATCTATCTATTTTCGCCGGCCGGTAAACTCGGCTAGATGCCCCTATACCTAGCGATTGACCATGTTCTAAAGGATAATTAGATATGTGCATTCCTCTGTTCGAGAAGTTTTATTTCGATGGTTGATTGCCTTTTCAGTATGTTGTATCGTTTATTATAATTATCAGTAAAATCCAAAGATGACCATTTCTTTGTAGGTTTAATTAAAGATAAGTAAAGATACAGTAAATTTTCAACCAGTACCAGCCATTAGCTAAGGTTTAAAAAAAATTATAACAAAGGGAGAACATAGAGAAGGAAAAAGGAGGACGGGCGGACAAAATGTGGAAATGGAGGACATGTCCACCTTCCGGATACCATCTGGCAACCCTAGGCCTGTAGAGTACTATATTGAAAAACTTAATAATTTTCTGATGTTGCTTACTTATTAACAACCGAAAATTAGATTTATTAAAATTTTAATACGATAAAATAATTTTAAAGCAATCAGATATAAATGTAGTAAATGCATTTAGTAAATTTTATAGTAAAATGTTACGATCTTTCAAAACTTCCCGCGACGACGCCATTACGTTTCTAGTAAATAAACCAATAGGGTGTTAGCAGGTGAACCAACCTATGATAGCGAATCGGAGTGATTGTTTCCTCGTCATGTTGGCAGCAGTGTAATCTTTTGCAAATGGTGGATTGCGTTACTTTTTCTCGTGCTCCGTGTAAAATATTTACGTAAAATAGTGTAAATTTCCAAGTGCGGTGTTTCTGACTTACAGAAACATGTCGGAAACACTGCCGAACAATAAAAAACAAGTTGCGAGGCAGCTGGTAAGTGCATATTGTTAAAATTCTGCGTATTTAGTCCCGGGTGACGCCATGGTGGCTTTATCTGGGATCACGTAAACATGAAATGGTGCATCGCTGCATTGTGTATCGATTTATGAAAGTTATTGTAATGGATTGTATGGAGATTCGGCCTCGGGTTGTGTATTTCATTAGCGCCGATAGACAGCGAGGGTCATCGGACTTGATTTTTTGTGATCCGATCACACCGCGAGCGCGTTCAAAACGCGGCGGCCGTATGCAGTCGCGCATGCGAGCGGACGTCAAAATCTATAATAGTTCCGTAGGCCGCAGCATTGCGATCGAGTGCTGATGATTACATGTTGATTTGCGAAGTGTGCGCGCGGCGGGCGGTTGCTTTGCCGTCCGTGCTGTTATGCGCCATAGGGAGCGCGAGCGATTCAAAGACGTATCCCACTACCTACTGTCTCGCAGACGGCTCCGCGGGCCGGGCGATCGCGGCAGTGTGCCGCGGTGTCGGTCGCGACTCGCGACCGGCCAACGGCGCGCCCCCGCCGCGCCGCCCGACCGCGGCCCGCTCGCAATCAACTTTATTACTCCTCTAATCATTCCCTACTCCACGGTTAAGTTACTGACCGAAATATGGCCAGTAGTATGATCTAAATAGCGTCACCATCGTCCTTTTGAACGAAGAATTTCACCGTTGACGACAGCTCTTTGTTTCGCTTACCGAATGTAAACAAGGCCCACTTACAAAGTTTTGTTTAACAAAAACAGCCATAGCCACATTATGGCAACCTTGGGGTGGGGTAAAACATAGGTTTACTTACATTCAAGCGGGTTCTTAACATCTGCTCATAAAGAGTCAAATGACCTTTCCAATTCCTAAGTGTTTTCACAAATAAATTGTAGGTGGAAGTGAAAGTGTCTCGTCTGTCTATCGCCTGTATTTTTTGTAAAAATAATCAGTCTCAATCTGAACCTTCAGTTGAAAAATCGAACCAACATATTATTTTATCAGGGAATGATTAAAGATTAACATAATGGTGATTAAAATTAAATTCCTGTTAGGTAAGTCAAGTACATCCCACTGCTTAGTTAATGAAGGAAAATACTAATGAGTAATAATGTCAGTCATTTCTAGGTGTGTTTTGGTAAGACTTTTGTGTTTTGGGGTATTGCAAAAGCAAAGGATTAATCAAAAGATTGTTCATTTAAAGGATTTTTATTACAGCAACTTTTATTACTGTGAGAGTCGCATCCACTCTACACTTCTTCTGGTTTTATTTGTATGAATAACTTTACAAAATTCCATACAAGTGTGTAGCCGTGAACATGTGGAAAAGGATTATAATAATTAGGACACTAGATACCATAAATGAAATGTGTAGATAAACAGATTTCACTGCAATCAACTGAGTCATTTGACCAGTTAATAATGCAGCCTAAAAAAGTTCCTCTGTAGGGCACAAGCTTTCTCTCAGACAGACAATGGGCTTAATCATCATGCATGCTCAACACAGATTAGTGATTTCTAGCACCAAGGTATGTGTTAACACTTCAGATACTAAGGTTTTCTTATGATGGTTTCCTTCACTGTTAGCAAGTGAAGAAGAGAGAAGTGAAGTATTGTTAACTTAATAAACAAAGTTGTTGGTACATTGTTTTTTTTTTATTCTAATCCACAACCTCTCAAATCAGGAGCCGCCAAGTATTATTTTACCAGTAGCAAATAGTGGCCAGTAGGTAATATGTGGTGCTTACCAATATTACTTTTGTTGTAATACTGATAACTTCCATACAACACAATAACTTGTCTTAGTTCTGGCTAACTAGGACTAGGATACCCAGTGCTATTGTAACTGAAAGGACAGAACAAGCTGAAACATGACAGATGGACATTGAATGTGACAAAGTGGAAAGGCCCTGAAAATGTGGTCCATACATGCGATGAGGAGATGACATAAAGTCGATAGCAGGTCCAGAGTAGATGAGCATAGCGCAAGATGGAGATGTATGGACACAGTTGCAGGAGGCCTACGCCCAATAAGGCTGCTCTATATATAAAATATAAAACAAATGTTACTCCGGAGTTCCCAAAGGCAAAATTGAATGAAATTAATTCCTAAATCGAATTACATTAGAACATTAAGAGGAGAACCAGGAAATAATGAATGAAGTATAAATAATGATCTATAAATGGAGAATAAATAAATAAATGCAATTTAAAGTTGTAAATTTATGTAAGAATAATATGTATAATGTAACTTATTGTTAAGAATGAAATAAAAGGCTATATTATTATAATTATAAATAGTGGCCAGTTGGTAATATGTGGTCCCAACCAATATTACTTTTGTAGTAGTAATACTAATACCTTCCATGCAACACAATAACTTTTCTTAGTTCTGGCTAATTAGAACTAGGATTCCCAGTGCTATAGTTACCAAGCAAGGACAGGACTTCTAGAGTCTACTCTCTATGTGCAGATTCTAATTGTATCACTCTTTCACTGAAATGGTTAGTTATTTGTTTTATTAAGAAAAAATATACATGAAAGTCAGCACCTATATAGTCTCGACACTAGGCCAACTTGATCTAGTTCTACTTAGACCTGGGATTTCCACACTTAATCTCATAGTTAGGTCATTATATAGAGCAAGCGCTAAGGTAGGTATATACCTCAGCGGCTAGAGTGTTCATTCCACTTTCCTTCACAGTTGATATGAACCCTTTGTATGTCCCCACTGCTCCCCCACCCTTGCCCCGGGTCTCTTCAAGCATTGCAGTAAGGTTAGGTCACACTCCACCATGGGAGCCAAGTCCGGATGGGTGGAGGGTTGTACACTGTCTTACAACGCGGGCCTTACTGTCAGAAGTTATCAAGCCGCCCATAAGGCCTATGAAATGGCTTCACGACTGCCATTGCGTGACAGCCGGCACCAACGGCTTATCGTGCCTTTCGAAGCACGAAAGCGCGAAAGCGAAGCAAAAAATGCCAACGGCAGTAGTCACGTGATGGTCTCCCATCTGACGCGTCTGCTTCACCCTAGTGATTGATTCCAATCACTCGGTTTCACTAGGTGACGAACGCGTCTTTCCTTCACAGTGAGTGGTATTGTTAATATAACTTCACGTTTATTTTATTAATTTACCGTAAGTTTACTAAGCACTATGAAATTTCAAAATGTATAATGCTATTCCTTAAGACTAGAAGTCATGGGTCAGACATGTTGCATTTAATTGTAGTACGATTTAGGACACAATGACATCAAGTGTGTAGGGAATGGCCTGAATTGACCCTCCATTAGGTGGCAATGGCATGCATTGTGGAAATGAGCAAAGGTGGCGATGACAAAGTACTTATCTTCCACACTTACTTCCGCTACACCGCTTTGTGGCTCGTGGCCTCCTCCACTCTTTCGCCCAGACCCTAGAGTCTAATACTTACATAGTTTTTCAATAGAATGATATAAGCACGACAATTGTTGTTATTTGCCTCAATTTGGTAGTCTACAAAGCAATAGCAGTACAATGTCATTCTAGGGTTATAACCCGCGTAAATTAAAGAGGCATTTCACGTGAAGAAGATCGAATCGCGCGAGACCCTGAGTTAAGTAGCACGGGTTATACCATTGCAATGCGATTGTTACTAGACTACCGATAGTAGGACCATTACCGGATTAATATGACTGTATTGAACAATATGCGTTTTAGAGACTCACCTCCCAGCTATCGCGAAGCTCCGCGACGTGTTTCCATTTCGTAAACTTCGCCATCACACGCAGATCCTCTTCCTTAGTCATTTTACTGCGTTTTTGGTCTACCTCTAGACTTCTATTGTGGCGTCCATTTGGTCATTATCAGACTAAACCTCTGTCTTTTGTATAGATTGCACAAGTATTGGGATTTCAGAATAGTGTCAGGTCGGCTTAGCGTCGGTTATATTAGGTAAAATTGTCTCTCTAGGTCATCTAAACCTTATTTTCATCACTTATGATGTGTACAATTTAAGTAGTTGATATTTCTTAGATGAATTAAAATAAGTGCATGATAAAATGGGACGAGCAAATTAATTTGATGGGGAAATTAGGCAGATAATTTCTTTCGGTTTTTCTAACTAGGTACTCTGTAAACTGTTTTTAACAAGGAAAATGGAAATGAAATATTCAAGTGATTGTGTTGTATGGAGTTTATTACTATTTTAACTCTCTTAGATTAAATGTAAATAATCAATTTCGATTCGTATGCCGCGTTTTTGTACCACGTGACTAGAGTGACTATTATTGGGGTTTATTGGTTCATGGTATTTTAATTTGTTTCTCAGTGATTCCTATTCGACAGGTCATGTTATGAAAAGTATATCCGTCGAGAAGACACTTCTTCGCCGTTATTTATTGCCATATTACAAGATTTAAAGAAAGGTTGGAAGTTCACCACAACGCTCTGGCTAGGAACTTGGTAAACAAGGACAGAGAGATAAACAGGCTCAGGGCCGGGTTCTTAATTGAGAACGTTTTATCACGCTCTTTCCTGGGAAATTCGAAGAGACCGCAGTTCCATAGCGAAATTCTCAATTCAGAAACTGGTCCTCAAGCGATGGAATCACAGAAAATAAAAAAAGAGTAGAAGCCGTAAGTGGGCGGTGCCCGCGTGCTCACGTTAGCAATGTATTGCCTATGCGTAGTCTTTGACAGTTTTTCTTACCTCAGAGTGCTTAGTGCGAGTTTGACAGATGCATTTCACTTATACACACCATTTCCGATAGATATCTGCTATTCTTATAAAGCATTTTTTAAGGATATTATTCACATTGTCGAATTGCTTATTAGATAAACTAAATTTAATATCTCAGCTTTATTAGGTATTAATTAAGTTTTTTAAAATTGATAATAATCTTAAGTTCCTTGAGTCTCACTGTGTGTAACTAACTGGATAACATGTTTACTTACATGTTTACTTACGACTAAATAGGCGTACGAATTACAATATGGTTGTCCGCGTCACAGGCTCGGCCTAGTGCGGCAGCCCGCGAGTCCATAGTAGCACTGTTTTTGTTTACACCTATGACTCGATACTCGATATTGTTTCGCACTGTCAACCGGTGCTAATTATGATTTTTCGTAACCTACCCGACTTCCACGACACAGGTTGTGCCTAGTGTGGGAGTTGCAATTGATCATCACTGTATTACTGGATTTTTAAATAAACAATTTTTTATATATATATATAAACCCAAGTTATGTACAGTCATACTCTAGGTACTTTATCTACTGTCATACTGTAAAACATAAAAAAAAATAATTATTAAAATCGAATAACTTTACTACCGCGTTAATCGAGTAGTGAGTATGAGTAAGTTAACCGTTCGAACTGGCAAAACGCTGTCACAGTACAACTCGCACTCGCGTTTATTCGTGTTTTGGCTGGTAAACGTGTTCACTTCTCAACGTAAACCATTACAACTCGCACTCAGCAATTTTAATTTCCATACTTGTCGCTAGGTGGCGCTTCCTCGATGCCATAGAAATATGAGTTTACGTTAACGCGATCGAGTAGTTAAAAAACTCTCACTAAGCACTCAGTTGTCGTTTGCTTCTAGTAAAGAAAAAAATCGTGAAAACTCTACTAAAATGCCTTATTGTGTTATATTGGGGACTAAAATGTACCGTTCTTGCCGAAACAGTTCATCGGTGAGTAGTATTTCATTGGTATTTTAAATTAAATTGGTAAGACATGAAAGCATCTTTATTTACTGGACTGTAAAGTTAAATTTTCATCGAAGAAAGTGTGCGTTTTCTAGAATTTTTCTTTTATGTTCTGTGGATAGAATGTTTTTCTTGATGATTATACATTGGAAATAAGGTATTTACGTTTTACCTAATAAATAATCGCGATTTATATATGTATATATATATATATATATATATATATATATATATATATATATATACATAAGCGATGGAATATCCTTGGCCTTAACCAGAGTGAAGACTTAACGTTACATGAACATGGGAATGATGGGAATGATGGTCACCGGATCATCAACCAGCTTAACTCAAAACTACATTTAACTATCTATTATGATGACTCGAGGAGCCGATTGCAGACACAAAACTGAGAAGATAAAAAAAACATAATTTTGGCCTCTCCAATGACGTAAAAACATTTACATGCAAGGTCTTCAGCGGTGGTAGCGGAGCGGTGGAACGCCGGCTTCTCAATCGGGAGGTCGCGGGGTCGAATCCCGGCATGTACTAATAACTTTGTTTTCTAAGTTACGTACATTTGTCAAGTTATGGTAGCCATACCACTCGCTATAAGTGAAAGAAAACATCGTGAAGAAATCCTAGTGTGAAGTGTTAACATACCTCAGCGATTGCTGCGTACAGTGGCCCAACTATATGATTATTTGCGGATGTCTCACTAGTCTCAGTTCTAACTAAGCAAGTTTTTATTGTTAATTTTCATTACCTACTTTCTGACGAATTCCCGATATTTGAAAGATAGCATGTCTGTATTTCCTTTTTTTATGTACAACTAGCTGACCCAGCGAACTTCGTACCGCCTAACAGTCGATTCTTAATTTTTTTCTATTTGTCTCTCCGTAAGAACCATCCTCGTACGTCAAGGAATAATATAAAAAAAGAATCAGCAAAATCGGTTCAGCTGCTCTCGAGATTTGCGCTTACCAACACATTCAGCGATTCATTTTTATATTATAGAAGATAATTCGAGATCATGATTCATATACCACATCGTTCCAAAATGTTAGGAGTATTCGTTGAGAAACCTGAGGTAGGCTTGACATTATGACATAGCATACTTTTCCAGTCAGGGTCAATCGAAATTAGACAATTTTAATTTGAGATCATAATTCCTATGCCTCATAAATAATTCTAGTATTTTTTCCTAATATTATATCATCACTGGTCGGTTACACTATCTCGCTTGAATATATAATTACTTCACCTTATTTAAGTACATATGCTTGAACCGAATTGGCAATAGCTTTTTATTTTTATACCCCATTTAAGTACAAAAAATATTTAAGTAAGTCAAAAAGCATCGTATTACTATTGAATTTCTGCTATTTTGTAGATATGGGAAGTATTCTAATAGCGCGCGTCAACTGAAAAATGCTTAGAAATCTTGTGAAATATTCGCAAATAATGAGTACCGCCTCTTCTATCTATCAGAACAATGACTCACGCACGGACCCGCACCTTTAATCCCGTAAACACACGTAAAAATGACCACGCAAACGAAGTAGCGGGCTACCACCAGTGTTCAATAGACGCTGAAATCTGGATGGTTTGAAAGCCCCGGTTACGTAATTAGTAACTACAATTGCCATCTATTCAGTTTATTACTTTCACGTATAGACATAAAAAGTGTAGAAATCTTATTTCCAAAACATGTTAAAAAAATTGTACCGCCTCCTCTCCGTCTATCAGAACAATGACTAACGGACCCGCACCTTTTATCCCGGAAATACACGTCAAAAGACCACGCGAACGAAGTAGCGGGCTACAGACAGTATATTTTAATACACGCTGAAATCTAGATGGTTTGAAAACCCCGGTTATGTAATTGGTACTTAATTACAATTGCTATCTAACTAGTCAGATGATTACTTTTACGTATAGACATAACAAATTGTAGAAATCTTATTTCCAAAACATGTTAAAAAAATTGTACCGCCTCTCCGTCTATCAGAACTATGACTCACGGACCCGCACCTTTTATACCGGAAATACACGTCAAAATGACCACGTGAACAATGTCGCGGTCTATCTCCAGTGTTTAATAGACGCTGAAATCAGGATGGTTTGAAAGCCCCGGTTATGTAATTGGTACTTACTTACAATTGCCATCTAGTCAGATGATTCCTTTACGTTAGACATTAAAAAGTGTAGAGATCTTAATTCCAAAACATGTTGAAAAAAATTGTACCGCCTCTTTTCCGTCTATCAGAACAATGACTCACGGACCCGCACCTTTTATCCCGGAAATACACGTCAAAATGACCACGCGAACGAAGTAGCAGGCTATAGTCAGTATTTAATACACGCTGAAATCTGGATGGTTTGAAAGCCCCGGTTATGTAATTGGTAATTACAATTTGCCATCTTATTCAGACTATTACTTTTAAGCATAGACAAAAAAAGTGAAGGTATCTTTTTTATTAAGCCTTTCAACGTCCCACTGCATGGCACAGGTCTTCTCTCAGATAGAGAGTGTGGGCTTAATTACCACGCGTGCCCACCGCGGATTGGCAATTTCAAGGCCTGACGTATTTGAACTATTCTTCGATGTTTTCCTTCACTCTTAGCGAGTGTTATTGCTACTATAACTTCACAAATGTACGGAAGTTAGAAAAATCGTGTAGAAATCTTATTAAATAAAAAAAAATCGTAGTCTATCAGACAGAACAATGAATCACTGAACCGCGGCACGCACGTGGCTCCTAATGGTCCTTATATACCTATTCAAGTTTGTATCGAGATAATTTTAAAAGTTGCCTTAATTCACCATAGAACCGGGTATCCTAGTTTGGGACCAGGTCAAGTGATTGTGTTATGTGGACGTTATTATTATTCGATAGCTATCGTTACAGCACGTTCATTTTCGAATAACATTGTTACAGCCAAAATTCATGGTGTAAATCTTGTCTTTCCACCAGCGCGAGCGCAAGCAGCGAAAGCTGTACTCTGACGAATGGGCCCTGGGTGACGACGAGACGGAGGGCGGGCGGGGTTTCTCGCTCGCCGACAAACTGGAGAGCGGGCGCTTCGAGCACCCCGGCACCATCGCCGAGATGCAGGGCTGCGACCTCACCATATCCTACCTGCAGAAGCACGGCTTTACCACGCCGCTTCTCTTCAAGGATAAGCTTGGCTTAGGACTCAGGTTAGTGCGAGGACATAATGTAGAAGTGACTTTAACTAGGAACTCGTAAAACATTTAAACTAATATTGCAGAAAAGTCTAGATCAAGCTGAGGTTGGAGCTGCTCAAAGTTACAGCCTGATTAGATAGATCTTATCCTCGCGGTATTAGGTGCAAGTATCAAACGACCAGGTGTGTCGTTGGAGCTTAGCGCTCGCCGACAAACTGAAGAGCGGGCGCTTCGAACAGCCCGGCACCGTCGTCGAGATGCAGGGCTGCGACCTCACCATATCCTACCTGCAGAAGCACGGCTTCACCACGCCGCTGCTCTTCAAGGATAAGCTTGGCTTAGGACTCAGGTCGGTGCAAAGACGTAGTATAGAAGTGATATTAGCCAGGAACTTAGTGCGGGATGGCGTAAATAAACGGAAATAATTCTAATAATAATAATTCTAATTGATAACTTCTGACGGCAGGGCCCGCCACTGTCCACAATCCTCCATCAACTGACTTTCCTGCGATGCAGGAAGAGACCCGTGCCTCAGCAGTGGGGACATACAAGGGTTGATATCGAATTCTAAAGCAGCTAGACCTTTGCTCAGTAGTAGGATAGTATCCAACGAAAATCGGTAAGTACTATTTTAATAAGGTGTGAATATCGTATAGAGTCCCGGCAAGGGTGGAATTTTTAGCCTCTAAATAGGTTTTTAAATTGTCTTTGGCACGGGTTAGTGCATTAAAAAGAACATAATCAATTAATACTTTTTTTTACACAGTGTCAAATAGCCTAATACATAATTTATCGATTCGATATCAACCCTTTGTATCGTCCACTGCTAGGGCACGGGTCTCTTCCTGCATCGCAGGAAGTTTAGGTCATACTTCACTACGGGGGCCAAGTCCAAGTTGGTGGAGGATTGTTAAGACAGTGGTGGGCCTTACTGTCAGAAGTTATCAAGCCGCCCATATGGGCGCCCATATGAACATAAAATTTTTGAACATCAATTTTTTCCTCATAAATCTAAATTTATCGTCGAAATCTTGATAAAAGAATCAATCTCTCATCCCTACAGTCGATCTGCTCGTCGACCTAAGGTAATAGGAAGTTTCTCAAGAGAGCGCGGGCTTTTCGCCGCTCCGCACTTCCAACGAAATCTCAGCCATCTGGACTTGCCAACAAGGTCTAATCTCCTCCTTCCCATCAAGGTTTCGCCTCCCTCGATCGAATTGTGACCTTGCGTCCTACTAAATAAGGTTCTCCCCGCAGGGTGCCCACAAACAACTTCACGGTGAACGATGTGCGCATGTGCGTCGGCTCGCGCCGAATGCTCGACGTGATGGATGTCAACACGCAGAAGAATATCGAGATGACCATGAAGGTATGTTTTTGGTCGCATTTTCACTTTACTTTTTTTTCGGAATAAATGGATAAACAATCGTACAGTCTGTAAGCTTTTAGAGTATACCTCGGGCTCTAGAGTAGGCTTCGGTTTTCGCCGTAAGCACACGAGTGTAATACTATCGTGAGGATCGTGGCAAGAGGCAGTCCCTGGTCTCTGCCTAGCCCTCTGGGATACAGGCGTGAGGTTATGTATTTAATACTACTACCTGCTCTGCATAAAACATTTCTTCACTATTTTGAAAACTTAGGTTTAATTGTGATATTAGTTCCCATATTTATATTACACGAATATATCCGATAGTACCCGAGGTATATTCTAAAAGCTAACAGACTAATGCGTGTACGATTATTCACGATTCTTCCGAAAAAAACTGCGTTATGGAAAATGTATTAATGTATTTAATAAAACCGTGACCCTCGGTGGAGCCTTAATAGGTTGATGATGATTTAATGTATGAAAATGCACGTACACGCGAAAAAGAAATCGCGCATGAATGCTTCCTCAACCAAATCAGTACACGATTTATAGTCCCGTCAGAAAAAACGCGCCTATTATTATTCGTGCTGATCGATGCTTAAGATCACCTCCGCTAAAACCTAAAAAATACCTGTCCTAAGTCGAAAAGCGCTAAAGAATACAAATCAGTGTAGTATTTTAAAAACCTATTTAGAGGCTAAATATTCCACCCATGCCGGGATTCGAACCCGCGACCTCTGGCTATCCGTGCCAGGATCCTGGTCCTTTCTTTAAATGCTCTTGATGTAAATAATTAATTTTTCAGTAACAATCAATTAATTTTATATTTAAATGATAGCAATGATAATCCGCTATTTGACTCTCTTTTCAAGTAAGTCTTAAACGGTAAATAACTCTTCCATTAGACCAAAAAATAGATTAGAATATTTTTATTAAAAATAATTTAGAATATTTTTTTCTTAACAGCCAAAAACACGGTCAGCCATTTTTGTCTATGGTTTGAAGTCCAAAAAATTGTAAACAAAGTTTGACATTAAATTTTCTGTAAGTGATCTCTGAGCATAGTGAAATAACAACAACGCAACCATGATTTCATCGAATTTACATCCAAAATATACCAATTATCACTATTACATTGTTCAAGAATGAAAAAACACGTCAATAAAGACCCCCGGGAAGTTGTGGATTCGAGTACCCAGTGAAATTAACATTCGAAAAACTTGGCTCAAACTTGCCAAAAGAGACCCCGACTCTTTATCAGTTGAAACTCGGGTGTATTTATGTGAAGATCACTTTGATGTAAGTCCTATAATAATCAATGTCCACTGGCTCTGGCTGAAAAATGTTTGTTTACATACTTTAGATGGTTTCAAGATGGCGGATAGGGTTTTCGCTGCCGCCGTTACGAATTAAAGGAGGAAAAAAGTTTTTTACTTTACAAATTTTGCAGCCATCCTGCATACTTACTTAGCAAAATGAATATATTTAGGTTTCGTACGTTGGAAATATTCATTTATCGCGTCAAATTTGATACGTGTCAAATAGCGGATTGCACACATATTTTTTAAAACTCTTTCATATCTTATGTGAAATAAAGGTCTTAATAATATGATAATAATACTTTTTTTACGGTTTCTGTAAAGCACTCAGTTTATTTAATCTGTAGTAACGTGTTTTCCTTGCAAAATCTCCACCACAATCTTTTTATCTGCGTTTTTATTTAAGCGTAAGTTCACAGTGAGCATTAGCCAAGAAACTAGAGTCGATTTACGGCAACTTCCCGGTGTAACTTTTGTTGTTTCCACTCGCTTCCAGCTTGTATAATATTGTCATGTTTCCAGGCGATTAGTCGTCGTTGAGTAGGTACAGATGGGAGTTTTATACAGTTCATCTTCCCTTGGCGTAAATTTTGGCGTCGCAGACTTGTGAATGGGTTTTAAGTTTTTTTTATGTAGTTATCCTATAACTTTACGTCCCACCATACTTTCGTATGGGCTTAATTACCATGCGTGCCCACAGCGGATTGGTAATTTCGAGAGTCGAGGTCTGTGAACAGCTTAGGTTTCATCACGATGTTTTCCTTCACCGTAAGCGAATGGACTTTTAAATTTGTTATTTAATTTTGTGGCTATCACCAAGCGATCCTCATCCACCAAAGCTAGTAAACTCTTCAGAAACAAACTCCACAGGTTTCATCACGTCTTCCTTTACAGTTAGCGAGTCAGACATTTTCATAATGAATCCAGGAGTCGCTGGCTCAGCAGCGAATGTACTAACCAACCGTCTGTGTATCCGCACAGGACTGGCAGCGCTACTACGACGATCCGAACAAGGAGCGTCTCTTGAACGTGATCTCGCTGGAGTTCTCGCACACGCGGCTCGAGAACTACGTGCAGGCGCCGCGGATCGTGCGCCAGATCGACTGGGTCGAGGTCGTGTGGCCGCGCCACCTCAAAGACCAGCAGGTTTGTTCACAACCTACATTCCCTACGCTACAGGTCAGGGGGAATCCATAAATTACGTCAAACGAATTTCGTTATTTTTTAACCCCGTCCTTGTCACAGCTGGTCACATTATGTGAGACTCCCCCCCTCCCTAGTGTGACGTCACATATTTTGCAATTTGACATTTGGAAATTATTGAATTCAAACAGCATTTCCGAAGTTAGTTTTATATCAAGAATGCAAATGTTTTGAGTACCTATTTCGTTAATGGTGCAAAGTTCGTGTTTTAGCACGTAAATTTGGATATGTGACGTCATGAAATTTAGGACCCCTGTCACACAATGTCACACTTCGACGACCCCAGTCCTCCCCCTTAACGTGTGACGTAATTTATGGATGGTCCCTTACCCAGGACCCCTAAGGCTATCCTAATGTAGGGGTCAGAGTAGTCTGTAGCTTTGTAGAACTGTATTTACGTGTTTAATATTGTATCTATTGTAGGTTATGTTTAATAAACTACTTGCTTACATTCGTCCACAATTGACCTAATCTGCTCTACTTGAGGCTGTTCTTACGTCGAGTATTCTGTCTGGCTCGCACAATTTAACAATTTTAGTGATTTTTTTATTTTATTTATTAAGACTACCAACATGCTATACAACAATACATTAAACAATAGACCATAAACTTTATCTCACTTACAGGCAGCCACCACAAAATGTACCACATACACCTAAATCTATAGTAGTTATCGTCACATCTGCACATTTTATACTCTGGATAAGAATCGTTTCTTATGACAATTTACAGCTACCACTAGCGAAAGTTTAAATAAGTATGTGTATTTTCTATATCGGATAGACTCCGACTAGGTGGGATGACGATCTGCGAAAAACTGCAGACAGATACTTACACTCAGTTGGTGATTGTAAATTGTATACTTTTGATAAACGCGGTCGGAAGGATTGATAGTTAATAAAATTGCAGAAAATTAAGACCTATTTGGCTTTTTGATATAGACAATTTGATTTCGCAACTGAAATGCTTGGAAATAACTTTTCTTTATTAAATACCACGTATAGGAAACAGTAAGGCCCGCCACTATCTTACAATCCTCCACCAACCCGGACTTGGCTGCCGTGGTGGAGTATGGCCTAACCTTCTTGCGATGCAGGAAGAGACCCGTGCCGTGCCCCAGCAGTGGGGACATACAAGGGTTGAAAACAAAACGATAGGAAAAAAAATACCGTCGGTGGTAAATTATTAAGAACTTGATGCAGTCGCCGCGACTCGTGCACCAGATGGACAAATTCGTGCACATGGGTACAGTACATATAATGTACAATAGAATATAACTAAGTGCGGGCGCCGCGGGTCGTACGCCAAATCGGCAATTCGGGAGACAAAATGCGATGTTCGTTCTTTTTCAAGTACTGCGGCTTCGAACCAACGATCTCTCTTTTGGTAGTCAATCGTATAGGCGGTACATCAAAGACGTCTGTTGAAAAGTACCTAGTTTTCTATCTGATATTAAATTATATAATGTAACCCTTGAAAATAACAATAGAAAATTATTATAACTTTCGAGGTCAGGGCTGAGTAGCTTAAATTACTAGATTTCAGCTTTCAATTCAGTGACCTTTTATACATTAAAAATACCTTGTTATAGTTTGGGGCTATGGTCGCAAAATAGGACAATCCCAATTATTAATAACCACGTTTTGTTTCTTCCTTCACAGACTGAATCAACCAACGCTCTGGACGACATGATGTACCCGAAAGTGCAGAAGTACTGCCTGATGTCAGTGAAGGGGTGCTACACAGATTTTCACATCGACTTTGGCGGTACTTCTGTGTGGTACCACATCTTGAGGGGTAAGTCTTGCTGTAGGTCTTTAGAATATTTTAACTGCGTATTGTTTGGCAGTCCGGCGGCCTGGGCCCTTTGTCATAAAGCTAAGTACCTAATAAAGTTTTGTCAGTAATTTTCGCATAAGTGATCTATCGTAAGAACTTTACGAGTGTTACTAATGAGGAATTTGCTTTAAAGTTAGATTGGAGTGACATTGTATCTTGGAATGATGGACAGAAGACCTTCCAAGTGGCAGGAAGACACTGGATGCAATCCGCTTCCAACCGGTCATTTTGGAAATCCATGGAGGAGGTCTCTGTCCAGCAGTGGACTTCTTGTGGCTGAATGATGATGATATATATGATGACATTGTATCTTATAGAGGACAACAAAACTTATTAGATTTATGTTCTTGATTAAATTCTAATATTTTATGAGGATGATAACCATTATACTGATAAGAAGAAGAAATACATTTATTTATCGCCACACAGACGTGTATACAAAACGTTAAATAGGAACTAAATAAAAAAAGTAATAAAACAAACAAACACGACAGAACACAGTAAGAAGATAAGAGCCATGTCCATGCGGCGGTAAAACGGCCTCAGTCTTAGTAATTGCTGCAGGTTTATTGCCCACAGCACCGGTTTTTAAGCAAGGGCCTGGTCCAGTGACTCACGGAAAGTCGCACCGAGATGCACAACGAACGATACAATACAATACTTGACAGCACAGCACAATATAGCATAGTAATACTATACAACACAATATAATGAAGCGATTTCGAGTTATATAAGGGAAGGATAGATATGCAAGCCTCGGGGCGCCCGCAGTTGGGTTTGCGACGGAAAATCAAACATATTAAATTAAACTCAAAAATGCATATTCACTTCACGGCTGTATTTAGAAATCTGACAAATAAAGGAAAAAGCGTAAAACTAAATTCAAATTACAAAAAATCATAAAAAAAAATAAAATCCTCTGTGGAGAGCCGCCACAGTACTCCCCCTATAAATAAGAAAAAAATAATAATAAAAGAATGGTATTTTCTTCCTGAATGACCTTCAGGAATTCCCTGCTTACCCCTAAACAAAAAAAAATCCTCTGTGGAGAGCCGCCACAATAGACATAGAAGGAGTAGCATCTTATGCTGGAAAAGAACTCTCATCTTCATCAGCCATTTGCCGCCGTGATTGATACCATGATTGAGACTTTTATAAACCACATTTTGCAAAAATGTTTCATAAAGGAACGCGCTTGTGACGTTTTGTGTATGCTCTCTGATAAAAAGCTGTCGTAGGTCGTATATAGGCTGTTTATAATGTGACTCTTATTTCCAGGTGCCAAGGTATTCTGGCTCATACCGCCGACCGAGAAGAATCTGCAGCTGTATGAGAAATGGGTGCTCTCCGGCAAGCAATCGGACGTGTTCTTTGGGGACACAGTCGAGAAGTGTATCCGTGTTCACGTAAGTTTGTTAATACTCAGTTACACATATTATAGGAAAGACCACCCGATCGTACTCTTGAGCGCACTACAGGGCGCGGTTTCCCGCCGGGCAAGTACAAATAAACATAACATAACCTCACGCCTGTATCCCAGACCAGGGACTGTCACTTGCCACGATACTGACAGATCACCTTCTTCATCTTCATCAAAATACAAATATATTTATTGAGAAATGCCATTTGCCACAGTGAGTTTTAAATATCTTGCTCTCGTATTGCTTAGTAACTCGCGATGCTCATACATAGTTCTGTATTTCTGGATTATTTATTAGGCAAAACGTATTTACGTTAATTCACGACGGATCGGCAACATTGACCTTGGTTTCAAACGAGGAAAACCTGTGAGTCAGGAGCAAGTGTCGTCCCTAAACTAACTGTTAATCATGAATCACAGGAAGCTTCGTATTGGCCTACTTATAGCTTATGGAGAACATTCTCTGTCATTCAATATTTTTTTTCTTTATCAGTGTTGCCTCAAAAACTATAATAATATTCCTAGGTTTGTGAGTGCATTATGTGGTCTGCTATCAAACACAGGCAGAGTCTGTAAAACACCAATTATGCTGAGCCTCCGTCCTTTTCGTCACGCACCTACTTGTAGCGTACTTGAGTACCTATTTATGTAGGTACTGTAGTTTGAACGTTTGAACTTGAGTGATGAATAAGTCCGATTTATTTATTTATTTAAAGAGCTTAAACCATCGAAGTGCCTCGCAAACTCTTGCAGGGTTATATTTTTTTTTAATGCACTAGCCTGTGCTAAGGACAATTTTTAAAAACCTATTTAGAGGCTAAAAATTCCACCCATGCCGGGACTCGAACCCGCTACCGATAGGTTTTCCTTGCAGGGTTTTCAATCTACGTAGTTTTCTAACAGTAGCTTTTCCCACGCTTCAGCTGCAAGCCGGCTACACGTTCTTCATCCCCACCGGGTGGATCCACGCCGTTTACACGCCGAGCGACTCTCTCGTCTTCGGCGGGAACTTCCTGCATCAGTTCGGCATTGACAAGCAGCTGAAGATCGCTCAGGTCGAGGACGTCACTAAGGTATGTGTCTAAACACTATTTGCGGAGGCCCTAACAGCGATCTGGCACAGTTTTCGCAGTCTCTTCATCTTAGTTCCGAGTTATGATTGTAGATTTGTATCGAATAGCGATACATTTAGCGTCTACATACTTTAGTTGAACGGGACCCATATTATTTATTCAGTCTATTTTTGGTATTCGTATTACTAGGTAACTTAAGTATTTACTTAATATGACTTGAGAAAAGATCTGAGTGGAGTTTTGGTTTCACTGCCTTTTTCTCCACTTCAAAACGCGACTGAAAGCTAGTATTGTAAAAGGTTTTTATTGAAGTGGTCTGACTGGTGCATTGAAATTCAACAGAATGTAAATTCTTTTAGTTTTTTTAATTCTTTTTGAGATACCTTACTCACGAACTCTTTCGAACTCTGACGCTTCCAATGGCATGTCAATAAATGCGTTACAACGTAAATCGGCAACTTCCAGGTGCCACAGAAGTTCCGCTACCCATTCTTCACTGAGATGCTGTGGTACGTGCTAGAGCGATACGTGGTCGCTCTGCTTGGCCGCTCGCACCTGGCGCCCGAGGGACAGACCGCTCCTGTTGCACAGCCCAAGGAACACATACATCTGACGCAGAACGAGTTGCACGGGTTGAAGGTGAGTTCAAATACTGCTTTTAGATTAGACTATACGGATGTGAATCTAGCTCCAAAGCTAGATCCACCGGAGGAAACAGAGGAACACGTACATCTGAAGTAGAACGTGTATCCAGCTACACAGTTTTTGTATCCAGCTACGCAATTGTTGGAGCAGGTCCATCTGACGCGGAACGACGTACACGGGTTGAAGGTGAGCTTGATTACGCCATTTAATACTATATAGATGTGAATCTAGCTGCGGATCCTAATGAACACGTACATCTGACTTAGAACGAGTTGTATGAGTTAAAGATAAAGATGAGATAAGATAAAGATATTGAAAGCAAATACTGAATTCAGACTATCATAGGCATGAATCCAGCTCCACAGCTGTTGGAGCAGGTCCATCTCACGCAGAACGGGGTACACGGGTTAAAGGTGAGCTCAAATACTGCATTTAGACTACATCACAAACGTGAATCTAACTGCAGAGTAGACGGAATACGTACATCTGATGCAGAACTAGTTACATGGGTTGAAGGTGAGCTCGAATATTGTATTTAGACTCCATGCAGTGGTACGTTCTGGTGACCCAGGGAGAAACTGCCTGTTACACCGCCAAAGGATGCAAAAACCGCAAATCTGCCGCAGAACGACTTGCATGGACTCAACATGAGTTAAAATAATTCGGACAAAATTTTTTACTTTTAATACCCGCAACCCAGAAGCTACAATTAAAGACCTGGGACAAGCATCCATATCAAAAATGGATATGTTATCTGGGTGTCTTACACTGTTTATGACGCCTTTGCCTGGTTATTATAGCGCGGGGTATCATAGTTTGGGACCAGGACACGTGATTGTGTTGTGTGGAAGTTATTATTGTTATTATCTAGTTTTAAGGCTGCTAATACGTCTGGCATCCGTCACGCTCGCGCAAAATCGCGGCTTCAAAAATGCCTACTACTCCAACTATTCACCCATGCAGCGGAATCAGTCCAATACTCTAGCGAGGCCGACCAGAGAAATAAAAACAGTTCGAAATTGAAATCGAAAGAGTTTACTGCCAGTACTCAGCTATCGCTCGTAGCCCCGGCTGTCGGAGTGACCTTTTACGATCACGCGCAACCAACATCGGGTGCGTGCAGTGCATGTATGGGTGAGTCTATGACTAACGCTAGTGGCATTTTTCCGAGCGATTCCGTGCTTCGCAAGGCACGCTAAGCAGTTGGTGCCGGCTGCCGTCGATAGATGGCAGTCGTTAACCGACACTTCTGACAGTAAGACCAGCCACTAGTCTTGCCAGCCTCCACCAATCCGGACTTGGGCCTCGTGGTGGAGTATGGCCTATACCTTCCTCAAGGAAGAGACCCGTGCCCCTCGGTGGGGACCTAATGGGTTGATGATGATGACTCAGCTTAGAGAGTTTCAGGTTGTTGACGTAAGGTTTCCTCCGCAGGCCATCGTGATGTACCTCCACCAACTGCCAGCCGCTCGCAAGTCCGTGCCGGAGCTGCTGACTGATCCCATCGCGCTTGTTCGCGACGTGCGCACAGTAGTGGAGCAACACCGCCACGACAAACAGCATCTGGCCATCACCGGCGTGCCGGTCTTGCGAGGTAAGAGCTAGTGATAAAGTATTTGAGGCGCTTCGGGGCGCTAACAAGCGCCGCCAATGGAATTAAATCATAACTTGTTATGATTTTTATGATTCTTTAAAAAACTTATAACTTGTTATGAATTTTATGATTCTTTAAAAAAATCATAAGTTGTTATGATTTAAAAAACCAGTCATAACTTGTTATGGTTAAAAAAAAAATCTTAACTTGTTATGATTTAAAAAAAAATAATATCATTATTAAAAAAAATAATTAAAAAAAATTATAATTTTATCATTTTAAAAAAGAGACAAAAGAGATGGCAAGTTAAAAAAGAGACGAGTTTGGAAAGAGTAGAGTTTAAGAAAAGGTCGATGTCGTCCGGAGGGGAAGGTAGTTGGCTAGTTTTGATTCTGCCCGGCACACTGACCTCTCATTCGTGGCAATGTCATGTGAATGACCAAACCCAAGCCTTAGGCGTAGGGCGAACAAGAGGGTAGGGAATTTTCAAATATCTTTTTTAGTATTTGTATGTACCAAGCCAACCGACTAAAACCAACATCTGTATTTTTTTGTATTTGTATTTGAATAAACATCTTCAATCAATCAATCTATGTACGTGATAAAAAATTGTAGATTGTTAACCGAGGGTCGAAAGAATCAATTCCCGAGGTATTTAGACTATAGTCAGAGTAGGAATTGATTGTTTTACCCGTGTTAAACACTCTACTTTTCATTTCGAATATGAGGAAAATAAAAACAAATTCTTAATATTAAAATCTTAGCATAAAAGATGATTACCTATTTTTCACAGGTACGTGTAAGAGATTAGTATCCCGCCAATTTATGTCGACTTTTAAAATTTTAAATATGGAACTCACCGTGTAATAGTTGCGGCTTATTCCGCTCAAAGAAGTTTTCGCTAAGATCACACTGGCTGTTTACTCACATGGCCGCAGCATTTTTTTAATAAGATTTTATTACATAAAACTCTTCACAGCTGACCGTAGTACTATTTTTAAAGTTCATTCCGGCCCTCAGGTGGGAAGTAATTTGAATGAGTTTTTCCCTCTCTATGGAGGGAAGCAGCAATTTCCACTCAATAATCAGATCAAAACAACACTACTTTCAGAGTATAAGTAATGGAAAAATATTATTTTTGTAAACCAATAATTATTTCCTCCTCTCCTCTTCTTTGGTCCCTTTACTCCTCCTTGGAGTCTGGGACTGACACAAGGGCTTTCCATTTATCTCTGTTCATGGCGAGGAGTGGAAGTTTTTCCCTTCTTCGTCTCAGAGAGAACGCATCTCTTCCTCGTCTGGGACGGTCTTCGGGGTCCTTGTTTATTTGGTTTGATAGATAGAGAACTCTTTAACACTCCGCATTTCAACACTTTGAACATTCCGCAGGGCCTGAAGAGCCGGCGTCGGGCGAGCGGCGGCAGTCGAGCGGGCGCGGTGGGCGCGGCGGCGCGCACCGCGGCGGCCCGGCGCGGCCGCGACCCGAGCACGCCAACAACGCGCCGCGGCGAAGACGCACGAGGTACCAGTGTTGCCATCATTATTTCCAGTGTCGCCATTTTTTTTATGCCAGTGGTACCAATTTGATATTAATTTCAGTGTTGCCAAATATTATTTTTACCAGTGTTGCCAACATTGATTCCAGTGTTGCCGAATATTTTTTTAGCAATGTTGCCAACATTAATTCCAGTGCTGCCAAATATTTTAAGTGCTAAAAATATTTTACCAAGTTTGCCAATATTATTTTGTACCAGTGTTGCCAACGTTATCTTGTACAAGTGTTGCCAACATTCTTTTGTACCTGCGTTGTCAGTATTTATTTATACCAGTGTTACCAACATTATTTTTGAAGGGATCACATCACAAAAAAATGTATAGTGCTTGGTAGTAAAAAAAGTACCCATCGAAATTCCAATTCGAAATTTCGTTAAAGATTTTTTTTGGCCTTTATTTGTAGATGTTTCTGCAATGATTCAGATGAAAAAGACAGTCAAGTCAGACTAAAACTAAATAACTATATACTGTTATTATTTTTTGTCTACGTGTCATATTGTTTTTTTACCAAATTTTTAAAGCAATACACCACTTAGTCGGTTTTTTCCTATCAACCACCTTTCGTAATTAAAGCCACACGAAGTAAAATAACCAGCAACTCAAAAAATTCCAATTAATTTCTTAGTTATTAAACGACGTAGGTATTATAAGTAACACAAACGATTCAATAACACAAATATCCATGTAATTCCTCGTTTTTAGGGTTCCGTACCTCAAAAGGAAAAAACGGAACCCTTATAGGATCACTTTGTTGTCCGTCTGTCCGTCCGTCCGTCCGTCTGTCAAGACCCTTTTTCTCAGGAACGCGTGGAGGTATGAAGCTGAAATTTATATCAATTACTCAGGTCTACTGTCCCTTAAAGCTGTGAAAAAATCAAACTTCTAAGCCAACGCAATCAAAAGATACAGCCGTTTATGCTGCAAATTTTCGACACTTGCAAGGGAATCAAAACCTACAGGGTGCTTCCCGTGAACTCAGAATCTTGAAATTTGATACGAAGCAACGTCTTATAGCATAGATAAAGGAAAAATTACGAAAACCATAAATTTTTAGTTACATTTCATTTCCTCATAAACGCGTAGAGGTATTAAATTGAAATTCATACCAAATACTCAGGTCTATAATACAGGTTTGTACGGAACCCTCGGTGCGCGAGTCTGACTCGCACTTGGCCGTTTTTTTTTTGGATATACGTGGAGATTGGTGATAGTCTGTGGTCATGTAATAACCACCTGAATGGCCTTCCAGATGCAAGAAGTGTGAGGCTTGCCAACGCACTGACTGCGGAGAGTGCGTGTTTTGCCACGACATGGTCAAGTTTGGCGGGCTCGGCCGCGCCAAGCAGACCTGCATCATGCGCCAGTGTCTACAGGTAATATATAAATACATTGATATATCAACCCTTTGTATGTCCCCACTGCCGGGGCGCATGTCTTTTCCTGCGTCGCAGGAAGGTTAGGCCATACTCCACCACGGGGGCCAAGTCCGGGTCGGTGGAGGATTGTAAGGCAGAAGTTACTAAGCCATAAGGCCTCTAACATGGTTTAACGACTGCCATTAAATGACAGCCGGCACGAACCTCTTAACGTGCCTTACGAAGCACGGTAGCGCTCGGGTAAAATTACAATAGTGGTAGTCACAGAATGGTCACCCATCCAGCACTACTACGGGTATTATTCTAGTTATATATCAAACCGGTCTTCTCGTCCTCTATACCGCTGTCTCTAAAGATACAAGTCTTTAATCAGTGCTTTTTACCCGCCATGATATACGGAGCCGCAATATGGCCACTTACGGTTCGAATAGTCCACCAATTTAAATTCGCTCAGCGAGCTATGGAGAGATCTGTGCTCGGTCTTTCTCTGCGGGATCGAATCCGAAACGAAGTATTTGGCCAGAGAACTAAAGTGATCGACATAGCTCAACGGATTAGCAAACTGAAGTGGCAGTGGGCGGGTCATATCTACCGCAGGACCGATAACAGTTGGGGTAGACTGGTCCTTGAGTGGAGACCGCGATCTTTTCTCGGCAAAAGCAGAGTAGGACGCCCTGTGACCAAGTGAACAGGTGACCTAAAGAGAAGAGCCGAAGATCGGGCTCAGTGGCGTGTTTTGGGAGATGCTTGCGTCCAGCAGTGGACTGACACCAGCTGATTATGATGATAATTGTGATATTAAACGTGTCTAATCGTGATTATTTATTTTGTGAAAAGTAATTACCATAGTTCTCGACGTTTCGGTAGTGTTGCAATGCCGTGGTCACAGGCAGAGTGAAGTTTCGAGTACATTCATTTGTAAAGACACGGAGTACGATAATAATTGGCCTTATTTCTGATAGCGATTTCTTCCAGATAACCTTGTAGTGGAAAGTATTACAATGTTTTATGTATTTCTCAGCCAATGCTGCCAGTCACGGCATCGTGTGCCGTATGTCATCTAGACGGTTGGATGCAGACACCGGTGGCTCCGCAAGCTAAAGGCAATTCAGGTATGTTCCTTAATCACTCAAATTCATACCCTTATTCGTTTTAGTCATTATAAAAACAAAATGTTTACTTTAATGAACGTCGAAGCTGTTAGTTTCACAATTAAAAGCATGTGGAGAGAATCTCCACCTTAACTCTTTTCTAAAAGAGTTTTTTACTTACAGTTTAATATTTTATCCCTAATGCTATAATGGGCTTTTTGGCAGTGTTATTTATTACCATAGCATGGTTATCCAAGATTAGAAATTCTCTCGCACTCAGGTTCCCTTACAATGTTGTTCTTCATGATTAGCGAGTGGTATTGTTTTAAAGTCACAAATGTACATAACTTAGTATATCAGCATTCAGCCCCGAAGGGGGCGAAAAAGGGTTGCCAAAATTTGTATGGGAGGTATAAAGAATGTTGCCTAATTTTCTTGAAGCTGATATAAATGCTCTTAAAAACAAAATGTGCGTGGTGTGTGGTGTCGGCCTAGAGAATAGCACCAACTCAATTCTTCCCGCGGGTGTCGTAAAAGGCGACTAAGGGACACAAACCAGGGGGTGGGCAGCAGCGCCCCCTGCAGTACAATTCCATCGAACTGATCCCCAACCCGCATGCCCAGCGTGGGGATTATGGCCATTACCCCCTATGGTAGCACAACGTGGCGCTCTTTAGGGGAGGGCTATGTCCAACAGTGGATTAGTATAGCCTGACGACGAAACACAAAATTGATTGAACACGTGTTTCGCCGTTTTTCTAAATTTAACTTTTAAGGTAGTGCCCGTTCACTACAAAATTTTGTTTTGAATCTTTTCCTTGAATCTTTTCATAACTAAAGTCCACGCGGACGAAGTCGCGGGCAAAAGAAAGTTGTTATTAAAAACTAGTTTGTAATCGCAGTGTGATCGAGTCCCGCATGCCGGATGATAGAATTTTTGTTTTTTTATATTTATTTATCGTTAAAATTGTTGCAATGGTCAACGGTAGTTCACTTTCTAAATGCATCCCCGATTCTTTCTTGCCGTCAAAAATGTTAGAATGTGCCTGCAACGGGCCGGTGTGCCCTACTTCCGCCCGCAGGCCGCGCCGGCCCCTCGTCGCTGCGTGAGTGCGCCGTGTGCTACAGCATCGTGCACCCCGGCTGCGTGCCCCCCGGCGGGCAGATCAACGAGGACCTGCCCAACTCGTGGGAGTGCCCCACCTGCACCACCATGGGGCTCAACCACGATTACAAGGTAGCTAGCTACACCTGACATTATAGTTGGGCCATTGTACTGGCGCAGCAATAGGCAATTCTGACGATGCAAGAGAACTGTGACTCAGCATTAGGTAAAACCTGGCAGGCAGATCAACGAGGACCTGCCCAACTCGTGGGAGTGCCCCACCTGCACCACCATGGGGCTCAACCACGATTACAAGGTAGCTACTCAGACCTGACATTTCCGCATAGTTGAGGCATTGTACTGACGCAGCAATAGGCTATTATGACGATGCAAGAGGACTATGACTCGGCATTAGGTAAATCCAGGCAGGCACATCAATGAGGACCTGCCCAACTCCTGGGAGTGCCCCACCTGCACCACCATGGGGCTCAACCACGATTACAAGGTAGCTCGCTACACCTGACATTTGCGCATAGTTGGGGCATTGTACTGACTCAGCAGGCAACTATGACGATGCAAGAGTACTATCACTCAGCATTAGTTAAAACCCGGTGAGCAGATGAACGAGGACCTGCCCAACTCCTTGGAGTGCCCCGCCTGCACCACCATGGGGGCACCACCATGGGGCTCAACCACGATTACAAGGTAGCTAGTTAAAATTGGCATTCCCGCATTTAGCCTCATAGTTGAGCCATTGCACTGATTCAGTAGGCAACAATGACGGTGCAAGAGGACTATGACTGGGCATTAGGTTAAACCTGGCAGGCAGATTAATGAGGACCTTCCCAACTTAGATAGATAGATAAAGCATTTATTTACATAAGACGCACACATGCACATAGTGAAGACATAGAAATCTAATTACAAGTCACAGCAGGAAGAAATCATAAACAAAACAGTAGCATACATGAAGAGCCAAACCCACAGAAAATTAGCCATACATGGTACGGCAATGAGTGCGCTACATGCACCGACATGGGACTCAGCCACGATTACTAGGTAAGTGTCAAGTTCTTGTGAAGGAAATGTAGGGTAAGGTGAATGTAGGGATCATGATTATGTGATGGACAGCTGACTCAGCAATGGGCAACTATGACGATGCAAGAGGACTATGACTCGGCATTAGGTAAAACCTGGCGGGCAGATCAACGAGGACCTGCCCAACTCGTGGGAGTGCCCCACCTGCACCACCATGGTCTCAATTACGATTACAAGTTGTTCGTGTCTTTTAGAACATAGCTCGTAGGGTCTCAGTTGTCAAGTCAAATCTCTAGGCTCTCAAAATGCATTTTGTTTCGAAATACAAAATAAAACAGATCTTAAGTTTTTAGGACTAAGCAATCCAATTAATATCCAACAATATAAATTTAAAACACAGTTGGTTAGATTTGGCACCTGATGCGTATTGAAACAGAAATGAACGAAAGGTGAACCATCTGGTTTCTTCTTCTTCTTCAGGCTATATTAGTCCACTGCTGGACATAGCCCTCCCCTAATGAGCGCCATAGCGCAAGGTTGTGCCATCATTGGGGGGTAATGCCCATGATCCCCACGCTGGGCATGCGGGTTGGGGAACGCAGTTCGGTGGAATTGTACTGCAGGGGGCGCTGCTGCCCACCCCCCGGTTTGTGTCCCTTAGTCGCCTTTTACGACACCCGCGGGAGAAATTTGGGTTGGTGCTATTCTCTAGGCCGACACTACACAGCATACATAAACCGTCTGACATTTGAGAACTATAATTGATCGTTGTTTCCAGCCGCGTCACTTCCGCGCCCGGCAGAAGTCCTCGGACCTGCGCCGCATGAGCGTCGGCTCCGACGCCAGCCACGTCAGTCAACACCAGAACAATCAGGTCAGTATACTTTGGATCCACGAGTAGACTAAACGTCTTTGCTGTGCTCCGGCTTGGAGGTTTACGTGCTTGTGATGTGGTTGTTTCGGGTTCCCACGACACAGGGTATCCTAGTGTGGGGCCAGAAGCAATGTATGCCCTTGTATGTAAATGTTATGTACTCGAAGGAATTAACATGCATAATATTTTTTATTTAACATATTTTAAACTTTCGCGACTTGTACACATAGTTAGAATATTTTCGGGGCTTAATCGCGTAGTAGAGTCTTCTCGTGACCACGATGACTGTAACGTCGTCGAAACGTCGTGGTAAAATAGCAATAAATTACTACGCGATTAAGCCCCGAAAATATTTTATATAACTATTTTTTATTTAGTCTCAAAACGTCCCACCGCAGGGCACATACCTTTTCTTAGAGAGAGAGAGTATGGGCTTCAATACCACGCGTGCATGCCGTGGATTGGCTATTTCAAGCGCTGAGGTATTTGAGCACATCAGACGCTGAGGTTTCCTCACTATGTTTTCCTTCACAGTTAGTGAAATTAAGTCTGAAGTATCTAAGTAGCGGCGATTGTACCTTCCAGACTACGATGTTCATCCCCTGATAGAATTTATTTGATTTTGATAGTATTTGTACTGGAAACCGACAAGGTTGCATGCACCGACTAATGAATGTTAATGAAACGTTAAGGAAGATATTTGTCAGGATCTTGGCAAGTGGCAAACACTGGCCTCTGCTGACCTCTACTGGCCCCTCCAGGATACATGAGTCCGTTTATGTAATGTAATTATATGTCCACGTTTAATGTTTGTTTTTCCTGTTCTACAATAAAGAAAATTATTATCTTGTTCACAGAACAAAATCCTGCCCCCGCCACCGACGCCATTCAAGTCGGAGGCTGGCTCTGACATAGAGAGCAAGTCTGAAGTCTCACATATCAAGTCGGAGGAAGGTAAGCGTCTGAATATTCCATGCAGTACAGGCTGTAAGACAGTAAGATCCGCCACTGTCTTACAATGCTCAACCAACACGGACTTGGCCCCCGTGATGGAGTATGGCCTAACCTTCCTGCGATGCAGAAAAAGTCCCGTGCCCCAGCAGTGGAGACATACAAAGGGTGGATACCAATACCACCAGCTGGTATAATGTCCACACTAGCGTTGTCTGAGTGTGTCGGAGGAACCTGAGGTCCTGAGTCTGTGGCAAAGCCTTTCCCTCGTAAAGTCTATCACAGATTATTCGGCGTCAACGGGGTGTTTTAAGGAATCGTGTGTTTATAAATTATTTATTTGTTACATAAACGTTTGGATTTGTTACATCATAATTACGTCCGTCTGTGTTCTCCAAAGCGGGATGCAGACTGAAAACAGAAGGAATCGTATTATTGCAAAAAACACTGTAAATGTTCCAGAGTTAAAACGGGAAGAGGAGGCGCGAGCGCAGGGCGGCGAATGGGAGCCGGTAACCAAGAAAAGGCGCAGCAGCTCCGAGGAAGAGGCGCCTAAGAAACAGGCGCTCAGAGCCACGCTCGCCCTGCAGCTTAGCCATCACTCCATGAAGGTAGGATTCCGTTCTAGTGAGATAGAGTTAGATAGATAGATTCATTTTTATTGTACACAAACATTTATTATACAAATATTTATCAACCTAAATGACAACGACAACCTAACAGACTGGGACTTTATCACTAAAAGTGGTCTCTGTTAGATGGCGTGTTACGGAAAACACCCTTTAACAAGCAGTGCGATTATGTTGAGAGAATTGCAGTTACAAATGTCTATCGGACTATATTCGTCCATTTATATTGTCATTGCTCCACTCATTATTGTTCTAGACTAACCAAAATATATTATTATGTATTGCAAATTGCTGTATCTTGAGATACAGAATTTAAGCCTCAAGTTAGTAGTTTTTTTTATCTTTTAACACTTACGATAAATTACGAATTTTTTGTAGCGTAATCGAGAACTTGCATTAAAATTTTTGCTGCCATTGTCTGATCAAGGCTGGCCTGAAGAAAATTCTCTAGAAACACGTCCGCCTTTGCTCGTAATGTAAGACAATCCTGTTTTTTAAGTGCTTTTTTTTTGTATATTGTGCAATAAAGTGTAATAAACACCCACGGCCCCGCAGCAACTGAAGAAGCCGCTGTACCCGATCCGGCCGGTGCCGCCGGGCGCCGGCGCCGGTCCCGGGCCGGCGCCGTGGCTGGACAAGCCGGCCATGCTGGCCGTGTTCGCGCGTCTTACGCCGCACGAGCTCGCCAACTGCGCGCTCGTCTGCAAGGCATGGGCCGACTTCTCGGTAATTATTCGAAATAAACTAAATCTAGCTAAAGCGAATTGAATTTGACTAAATTGTATTAAAATTATTGTAATAGGTTTGATTTCATTCGATGGAATTGAAAAAGATTATGAAGATCACGGTTATGATAACCACGCTCATATATTAACGATACGTTCACTAACAAAACTGACAACAGACACGTTCCGTTCACATCCTCCAGGCTGTAGCTAAAATCAGCGATCTGTTCTACCGAGCAGATAATGACGCTGAGATACGGCCATTTTGTACTGCTGCATCACACACACGCCATACAATGGTTTTCATGCCTTTTTTTTTTCTTAAGTCATGCATGCATAACTTTTACGTATTATTTTAAGCTTTTGTTTTGTTATTTGTTTGTTTGAAAAGTGTGTGTGTTTCAAAAAGTGCAAATAAATAATTATCTTATCTTATCTTAATTATTTCAATCATTCTTCTTCTTTTGTTTTCAATATCAATACCACTCGCTAACTGTGAAGAAAAACACCGTGAGGAAACCTGTGGTGTTCAAATACCTCGGCGCACGGTGGGCACGCGTGGTAACTAAGCCCATACTGTCTCTCTGAGCGAAGACCTGTGCCCTCCAGTGGGAAGTTTATAGGCTACATATAAATGTTGATGTATCTTGTTGACTCTCCAAAACATTGTGTCGATAACTTACATAATATTAATTTCCAGATGGACCCCGTCCTGTGGCGCAGTATGTCGTTCGTACAAGTGCGGGTTTCGGCAGCACAACTAGCGGGCATCGCGCGCCGCCAGCCGCGCTCGCTCGGCCTCGAGTGGTGCCATCTGGCGCGGCGGCAGTTGGCCTGGTATGTGCTACACGGCTCCACTCATAATACTAGCCCTAATGCAGCCTATAACATTAGCCGAGTGATTGCAATCAATCACTTGACTTAAGCAACAGGCGCGGTCAGGTGCAGTATGGGACTGTCCCGAGACTACCGCTAGTGGCAGCTTTTTAAGGCTTTTTCATCATCCACAGTGTTTTAAGAGTTCCGTGGTACCGTGGACAGCACGAGTTTTACAGTGTATAAACCGCTACCGCTAGTGGCATTTTTTCCGAGTGCTTCCTTGCTTCGCAAGGCACGTTAAGACTTTGGTACTTGCTTTCATGTAATGGTAGTCGTTAAGCCATTTCATAGACCTTATGAGCGGCTTGAAAAACTTCTGGGAGTAAGGTTCGCCACTGTCTTACAATCCTCCATCAACCCGGTCTTGGCCCCCGTGGTGGAGTATGGCCTAACCTTCCTGTGATGCAGGCAGAGACCCGTGCCCCAGCAGTGGGGGCATGCAGGGTTGATAACATCTTATTATTGCACGGCACAGGTGTTCACTTAGAGAGAGAGAGACACACAGACAGGGTGTGCTCAATCGCTAATCCAAAAATATACAAAATAAACCACCACCTATCCGAGAAAAGGCTGTTCTCTGCAGTGGAACTTACAAACTGATCCTGCTTCTAATTTGCAGTAAATCTATCAATCCGTAGGCCTCTCCCAAGGCCTCTTATTTCTGCAAAAGTAAAGAAAAACAAGTTTTACCCTTTTATTTTATATATGTATTAATTTGCAGTGATCTATAAACAAAACGCACGCCCTAATCCCATTAACTTGTTCCCACAGGCTCCTAGCGCGGCTGCCGGCCCTCCGCTCCCTATCCCTGGCGGGCTCGCCGGCCGAAGCGGCGCTCGCCCTCCGTTCCTCCACCTGTCCTCCCCTCACCTCGCTGGACCTCTCGTTCGCGCGTTGCCTCGACGACGCCAAGCTGAGGGGCATCCTGGCGCCGCCCGAGAACTCGAGGCCCGGGGGCGGGGTGAGGACGGGCGCGGAGCCCTCGAGGTTGGCCGCCCTGAGGGTCTTGAGGCTGCCCGGGACGGATATCACGGACGTGGCCATGCGATATGTTGTTCAGGTGAGTCGAGCAAGTAATCGAAGATCTTCGGGTGCACTCGGTAATCTCTGAATCGTTGCCATGAAGCGAGCTTAGAAAGTTATCGGGGTATTTCTTTAAAATGATTGGAATCGCTCACGATTTGGTGCAGGTAGGATAAGAGCAGTTTACTCTTCCTAAAATAATCAATCAAGGAAGCGAACCGGGAACGAAGCTAATAAAATGAAACATGTTGTCAATGGAAGGAACTTGCGTCTAAGACACATCTGTCCAGACGCCTCGCTTGTGTTCACAACTTTGTCAAGTAGTTATTACTTTCTTTAATTATTACACTAAAGGTGTGTTACTAAAAGTAAAGCTGTAACTTTTAAAGTGCGCAAACAAAGTTTTTTTTTTATTTATAAGTTAGTTTTGTGACTAGTCTATATTATCGAATGAACTGGTTATCATGGTGTGCCATTTTCGTTTATTTATGGACCGCACATTTTTGTTAGCTTTCCGTTTCCATGTGTGTAAATTTAATATTCATAAGCTGTTAGTTTTCGTAATAAAATAAAATGTATAATAATACAATATTTTGCGTGATGCGCAGGCGCTGCCGAAGCTGACGGAGCTGGACGCGTCATCATGCGCGCGGCTCACGGACGCGGGCGCGGCGCAACTGGCGCACCACCCGCTGCAGCGGCTGTCGCTGGCCGGCTGCCGGCTGCTCACCGAGGCCGCGCTCGAGCACCTCGCCCGCTGCGTCAACCTAATCAGGTACGGGGCCGAGCGTGCCCGAAGCTAGCCGACCGTCTCCGATGTTAGCCGAACGCGATCTACCCGAGCGCGCCCGAAGTCACCCGTTGTGGCTGTCGCCTGCCGCTGCCTGCTCACCCAGGCCGCGCTCGAGCACCTCATGCGCGTCAACCTCATCAGAGACGGGAGCCGAGCGTGTCCGAAGCTAGCCGACCGTCTCCGATGTTGGCCGAACGCGATCTACCCGTGCGCTGGCGCTGGTCTGCCACCACCTGCTCACCCAGGCCACGCTCGAGCACCTCTAGATAAAGAGCTGAGTAGGTCTAGAGGCAAACCTATCTTCACCGACAACCACGCCACCTGAGCGCTTCCTAAAGGTATCTGAACTCGACCAAAGCTAGCCAAGCTCCTATGTTAGCCGACCGCCTCCAAGGCGAGCCGAGAATTAGTAGTTTGAGGAACTAAGCGAAGTCTCTTTAAGCAAGAAGCTTTAGATACACACAGGCGTGGATAGTGTAAGTGCTAACCGAGAGCTCCTGAAGCGAGTTGAATTTGTCCCGCCTGGATTTTGCGTTGGGGTCGTTGCACGGCTCTAAACTTTGCTCTCCGCGGGGCTCGGTTAGTAGATGACCTTTCCATGTTTACCCTTAAAAAACAAAGATAGGAAATCTACATCGAAAGCTAAAACCAAGGTCACGATTCTTCGACCAGATCATGAACCACAACTCCTACTCAGCGCGTCTAATCTGTAAATCAATCCCCAGGCTGGACCTCCGGCACGTGCCGCTAGTGTCGACCCAGGCTGTGATCAAGTTCGCCGCGAAGTCGAAGCACAACCTTCACGTGAAGGACGTGAAGCTGGTCGAGATGCGCAAGACCTGATCCGGCCGAGCGGCGAGTCCGCCCGACCGCCAGCCGAGCCCGCCCGAACTTCACGTGTGAGTGGATGTGGATGGACCTCATACGCCAGTGGCGAGTGAATTTTGACTCACCTATCGCGCCAGTGGCAAGTGAAGTGACTGTATATTTTTTAGGTGTACTTATGGATAGATTATTCCGTGCGCAAACCGATGACTCGGACTGATTATGTAATCCGTTTCAAGGTATACTGTACTGATGGATCTTTTACACGCGGTAATGGATGTAGATTGAATATTCTTTACTGTGCGCTAGAAATTAAACTTGTTTTAAAAAAATCGTCGGTCCACTGGCCATGCTTGGGATAAAATGTATCTCTTGTACTGTGTCTTGACCGGAAGTTGATCTCCACGGACTTTGTGACCTTCCTGTCCAATGAAGACTTAAATGTCGGGTCATTATAGGGTGTAACAAAGTCCCCCATACACGTCCGAAAGTGGGAGGTACCAATACCAACAACTTTTACTATGGGATGAACTTGATAATAGAAAAAAAAACTGCTGTTCTGTCTAAAGTTGCCATCTGCCGGATTTAAATGTATGGAGCAGTTGATATATTTTTCGCGGTTTTTAACCTTTCCCATACTAAAAATAGAGGTACAACCTGCCATTTACGGAGGAATGTGGGGATTTTGTTACAACCTGTATGTTTTACAGAACTTTTTTGGGAACGTTATCTTCCTGCAAGACCGAGCTTAATTCTGAACTTGCTGGATGTGAATTCTGCACATGTGAAATAGAATGACTGCCGCGTGTAAAAGGTTCCTAAATTTACTTTGACATTTATAACATCGTGTGTTCTGAGTTTGATTTTACCAGTAGGTAGTCGAACTAAGAAGAAAGTTACTTATAGTTTTGATTTTAGTAAGCGTGAATATGTTTTTTTTAACTTACTCGGTTTTAGATAATACGAAAAGACTTGTAACAGTTTATATTGATAAAATTAATCATTCTGAAGTAAATATTGATACCCCATTTCCATGGCTGTGTAGGTAAAGATTATAGCCGTGGTAAACATGCTTCAGTTCTGTGACTTAAAAAGGTAATTTATGTACAACTGCACATCAACCTTGCTCTGCTCCACCTTCCGTGCTCTTTGCTCATTTTTGTTATAGACAGCTTTGCAATTAAAATGTAAGAGGTGTGGTGTAAGTTGTCATTTGGAACTAATCTTATGTTTGGACCCAAAAACATCGTAAGCTTTCCTTTGAAAGTGAAAAACATTATTTTGTTTTCGTCTTTCAATAGTGCCAATGTGTGGGATATACCTTATTATTACATTTAAAATCAGCACAGAATTAATTGCACAAGAATTTATTTATACTAGAGTTATAGTGGGTGTATTTAATTTTATACTGTTGAAATAGATATTATATATTTTATCCGTCGTTTTCTTTTGTTTGTACATTTACTAAAAGGTGTGTAAATTAGTTTTACTTCGCACTTTTAGAGAAAAAAATATCATTTACTTTTATCTTCCGACATCTCACTGTAATTAATTAAAGTAACCTTGTATTTATTACGAATATAATGTTTTGATTAATGGAATGAGTAGGATATTTTTTGTGACCAATTAACAGTTTGCCTAGAGCTTAGTGATGTTATTTTTAGTTCTAGTCGCTTTTTAGGTTATAGATTAGGTTATTTGTAAGTATTTCGTTTTAACCGGTGACCAGTATCAATCAATACCCTTTTATCGAAGGATGTGTTATGATTTCTGTTCGAATTGAGGCCAAAGCTTTTTGATAAACATAATAATTTTAAATATATTGACGAATGATAAGACACTGATGTAATTTTTAGCTTGTTAACATTCCGCTTAGTCTGGTGGAAATTTCTCCGGTTCCTTTGGCCAAACAAATCAAAACAAACTTAGCCGACATACAGTCTGTGTTAGCTTTTAGAATATACCTCGGCTAATATCGGATAGAATCGGATATATTCGTGAAATAGAAATATCGGAACTAATATGACACTTAATTAAATAAACTTAATATGAAAAGTTTTATACTGAGCAGGAAGTAGTATTACACTCATGTTCTTTCGACGAAAACCGTAGCCTACTCTAGAGCCCGAGGTATATTCTAAAATCTAACAGTCTGTATCTAGGTACTTCGAAGGAAATTCCGAGTTTTTCTTCAAGGTGCCTAGAAATTTTCGAAGAGCAGAGTAATACGAGTGATCTGTGTCACTTCAAACCACTTAGTGTGGGCTAAAAGTACTTAACTTCACATTGGGTAACATGAAAAGCAAATTAACCCTAATAATGTGGTGGTTTAACAAAAATACAGCTTTCATTTTACGTTTGTCTCGGGGGTACTTAACTCGACATCGGAATGCATGCATTGACAAAACGACTAAAAGTCTGAAATTCAAATTCTCTTCATTGGTATGAATTCGCATACGCAAACGATAAGATTCGATGTTCATATTAACGTGTCATGATTCGGATTCATTCTATGACGTAGGCCAATGTAAGATTAAATTATCTTAAAGTTAGCAAACCGACCCACTCTGGTCGTAGTAAAAATTTAAGTCGGAGGGCCGCCTATAGTGTTAACGAATTAGGAACAGTGTAAAATAACTCGTGTACATGGTTTAGGTAAGTTGTGTTTAAGATGCAATGAAGTTTCTAATGCTGTATTTAGGAATGTTTAGAAACAAAACTTTTTAGTCGACTGTTTTTTAAAAATGTTAAAGGGCATGCTCTAGCCTTTTATCATAGAAGTCATTACTCGACGGCCGCGCCATAGTTAGTATTAGATTCTTCAATTGCATCTTTTCGAGTCAAAAAGTAAAGTAGATATTTACTTTTGATTCTATGATAGCTTTCTTGTGAGAGGCGAGAACAATAATATTTAAGATCTAAATCCTTGATAGTAAGGGCTACTTTGTAATGACAATATCTCGCCTCTTGATCAAAGCATATCGACAGTGTAAACATTAAGTTAGGGCTAGCTGGTAAGAATTGTGTGCCTCTGTGTATAGCGTAATAGATATAAAAGAAAAAAATGTCTAACTAATTAAATTGATTAACAAAAAATATACATACGACTAAATAAGATGTAAAACAGCATGTGATAAAGTCATAATTCACACACTGATTTTTTGCACCTTGACTTATTGAAACAGGTTCATATCAACTATACTGGGTGTTTGTCACTGGCTTACTATAGGTCCATCATGATCAGATGTGTTCTGAAAGTTCTACAAAAGTAATCATAAACAGAACAGTTGATGGGTCACAAGTGAATTATGGTTATATTTACATGCATAAAGAAATAGTTTAATAAAATTACGCCTCTATGCGAGCAAAGGAATCAAATTGAAGAATTTGATACTTTTTTAGAAGTGATACTTTTCTAGTTTTTCACTCTCGCATGCAGGCGGTGCTATTGGCGAGACGAGACAGGTGATTTTGGTGATATTACGAGCCAATGGCTAGGTTTATCTTACGGATATTATAACGCCGACGTGCGCAGACGCAACATATTGTACTATTGGTTACCATAAGACTCATAGTATTTGAAATAAATATTTACAAACAAGTGAATACTGGTGTTTTTAATTTGTACTGTCGGGGTTACAAATTTTTAGTTATAATAACATCTACACGGCACAATCACTTCACTTACCCTGGGGGGCGAGTCTCTAAAATTCATAGTTATTCAATAGGGTCCGTTTCACAATCTGCAGATAAAGTTCCGGATAAGGTATCCGCAACCAGGGCTGCCGTTTGTTCTAAATTTGAAGCCATAAACGAACACACGCTATACAGGAAAATTAATTTAAATTTAGAACAAACGGCAGCCCTGGTTGCAGATAGCTTATCTAGAACTTTATTTGAACATTGTGAAACAGGGGGTCGTTTCATTCACACTATCGGTAGTGTAGTAAACAATCGCATTGCAATGGTATGACCCGTGCTTCTTAATTCGGCGCCTCGAGCGATTCGATCTTCTTCGCAAGAGATTCCTATTTAACTTGCGCGAGTTATATCCCTGGAATGACATTGTACTGGTATAGCTTTGTAGACTACTTAATTGAGGCAATTAACACCATTGTCGTGCTTATATCATTCTACTGAAAAGTTATGTAAGTATAAGACTAGGGCCTGGGAGCTGATTCTCGCCCATGCGAAGGGGCGACTTATTGTCCGTTTAGGTGAGAGTCTTCCTTTTTCTCTTCCATTTTGGTTACTAAGACATAAGGTATAATGAAGAAGCGGTATTTGATATAAAGCCTCAATGAGCCGGATGGATGTGGCAGTACCAGGAGACCAAACATGACTAAGAGGTTTCAGTTACGAAAATGGAAAAAAAACCACATTCGTAACTGGCTTGTATCTGGTTACGAAACAGCGATAAAAAGTCCACATTCGTAACTGGTTACAAAAATTTGGTTACGAACGTGGCTGAAAGGAAATGAAAGCGTAGACGTAAAATATTCGAAGGCTTAGACATTTGTCGCATAAAAATAAGACAACTCGACAGAGTTCTCAGACATTTTCTCATTCGAATTAAATCTAGCATGGCGTTCAGAACAGAGATTTTGGCCGTCGCTCGGATTTTTAAGTAGAATTCCAAGTCATAAGCCTTAGAGTCGTATAAGACTTATTTGCTAATGAAGTGAGAATTGGCGCCCTGGTCCCAAACTAGAATACCCTTATCCTATGGTAAGCAGGGAAGGACATGGAAATACAAACATGTACCAGTGTGTAGGTACATGTATTAAGAAAGACAAACATGGAAATACACTCAAACTGGGGTCCTTTATTGCTTGTAGGGCAGCCCTCAGTGGGCATCGAACCTACGACATCCCTCATGGCAATTAGATGTGATACCGCTAGAGCTACGAGGCAGTCGAAACAAAAGGTCCTGTAGCACTTTTGGGCGTGCATTTAATTGAAAACTAGATGTCATCACATGGCGTTAATCAATCAGCTTGCACTTGTCTACTGTTGGACGTTATGATTGAAGAAAAATTCTCAAAAGGTAGAAAGAAAAAAAATTCTCACCAATTTCAAAATAAATGTTAATAGAATTTGGTAGATAGGTAGATAAATTTTAGTCAACTTGAATGCGTTTCCTAGTTATTGTTGTCGAACTTCCCCTAAACTATTTCACGAAATTTGTGTACCTATATACTTACTTGGTATGTCTGAGTAGGTATAGGTCGTAGGCTGATTAACGTGGTAAGACAACATTTGCGGGCTCAACAAATTTTTATATAAAGAACTTGCTGCACAAATGAAAAGTGGCCATGTCTGAGGGCCATGCCGTCCTGGTCTACATAAACACAAAATCTCTAGCCTGTATCCCGGAGAGGTAGGCAGAGACCAAGTCACTTGCCACGGTCCTGACAAACCTGTTTCAGTTCTTCAATACCCTAAATACTGGAGTAGCGGAGGCAGCGGTAGAACGCCGGCTTCCGGGAGGTCGTGTTCAAATACGTGTACCAAATTACCAATGACTGGCACATTTGGTTTTCTAAACAAGTGATGTACATATTTGAAGTGAAGGAAAACATCTCTAGGAAACCTTAGTGTCTGAAGTGTTAATATACCTCAAAGCATGCTTCGTACCAACTATGAGGCTAAATGCGGAAATCTCAGCGTAACCTATAACGTCCCACTGAGGACACAGGCCTTCTCTCAGACAGAGATTATGGGCTCAATTACCACGCGAGCCCACCCTGGATTGGGATTGGCAATTTCAAGCACTGAGGTAGGTACTTACCTACTTTTAATACTTCACACGCTCAGGTTTCATCACGATGTTTTCCTTCACGGTTAGCGAGTTGTATTACTACTGTAACTATATTTTATAAGTAATATACGCGTCGAATTGATAACCTTCTCCTTTTTGGAAGTCGGTTAAACTATATTCTTAACATCAATATTATGAACGAAACGACTTTTGATTTTTACCGCTAACTGTTTCTATTTAACCACATAAAGACCGCAGCCCCTCAGAACAACTCAATTACCAATAACATCACCGCAAACCGATCGAATATGGGAAATCGACGTTTTATCACATTTTCTCTCCTATGCACAATGGCCAATTGCCATAAACGGGTAAATCGGCGTGCCATCTGTCGTTGGCTGTTTAGTAAAGCCAGTGTAAGCTGGCCTTCGGAAAAGACCGAACGGTCATAATAGTACATTATGATATAGGTAAGTGCGGCAAGTTGAAAATCACAGCCAAGGCGATATTGCTAGCCCGAGCCGTAGACGAAAGCAGGGGCTGTAATTATTATCAAAGCCCACGTACGCCATACGACGTTTTATAACATAATATTTGCGAGGAAATAAATAAAACTTGGACTTTCTTGAAACGAATAATCTTTAACAATTAGTTCACAAATTTCAAACTGCCTTAAGGCAGTTGAGGCAGACGTAGGCCCCCACCGCATGCTGCGACGGAACTATTCGCTCCATTCCTTGGTAATCCTCATCCATAATAACTCTTTCAATGTCTTTTTTGAATAGTCTGGATGATTTGTACAAACAAGGTTCACAGCGAACTAATTCAATTAAATGTGCAGTCATTGCAACAAACTTGTTACTAAACACGCCTCGACGTGCACGCGTCGCGGAGCAATCGGCAGACACGTCTGCGTCGCACGTGCCTGCGCCGCAGCGTACCGTAGCTCAATGAGGTTCGAAGCTTCACAAAACCTGCGCTGCCCTGCGCTGCCTCGCGACGCGTCGCCTGCGTCTTAGCATGCGCACAAATTAGCGATGCGCCGCGTGATGCGCGCGCATCAGCGCTTTTTTTTAAGGCAAAGGCAGAAAAATTGCCAGTAGTACTAAAAAGTAAATGAATATTTTTGTGTTTTGTTACAGACAAACTTAATTAAATTAAAGAATTAAATGTTTATTTATTATATTTTATCTCCTAAAGTTAATTTTATATGTAAAAATGTTGACCACTAATCTAACATAAAAATTCTTTGCTAAGATTAAAAAATGTGTCCTCGTTTTAGAAGGAGCATTTTGATAAACCGTGCGTTTATTTTAGCTTATTAAAAAAAACTCGTGCGTTTTACATGACAATAACGCACAATGACGTACCTAATGAGATACAATACCTACTATGTTGAAATAAGAGACCCTTTACGAGCAAATGTGTTATATATAATATTTCAGCGACAATTGTCATTGAGTATTAAGGGATCAATGTCGTAATCGTAAGAAAACTGTACGAACGTTGCTTTTATACCACAGAAGAAATAAAAAAAATAGAGATTAAAAAAAACTAAACTTTAAATTATACATTTTTCTTACCATGGCCTTTTCAATTATTATATTAAACCTTTTTTTGTGGAAGTTCTCTATTCGTAGTTCTAAATGGCCACAGTCGAGTTTTCTATCCAGGAGCTCCACTTAAACTGGTCACCACCAGTGGATAGTACAAACTATTGCCTTTTTAGCTTATTAAAAAAAACTCGTGCGTTTTACATGACAATAACGCACAATGACGTACCTAATGAGAAACAATACCTACTATGTTGAAATAAGAGACCCTTTACGAGCAAATGTGTTATATATAATATTTCAGCGACAATTGTCATTGAGTATTAAGGGATCAATGTCGTAATCGTAAGAAAACTGTACGAACGTTGCTTTTATACCACAGAAGAAATAAAAAAAATAGAGATTAAAAAAAACTAAACTTTAAATTATACATTTTTCTTACCATGGCCTTTTCAATTATTATATTAAACCTTTTTTTGTGGAAGTTCTCTATTCGTAGTTCTAAATGGCCACAGTCGAGTTTTCTATCCAGGAGCTCCACTTAAACTGGTCACCACCAGTGGATAGTACAAACTATTGTTCCCCACTTTTACGACGGTTTATGACTTTTATGTGTAGATTGCGTCGATTGCATCCTGATAAAATAAACAGGGGTGGACAATACACATTCATTTTGTGGGGAAATTAGGTAAATTGCGTAGCTGTCAATATATTGTCCAATAGACACGCTGACGAAGTTACGTTTAAGTAAATCGAGTTTAGTTAAGTGGGTATTGGAGGGGTTCTGGATTGGATATATTTTTGTGTGTGGAATTCTGTACGACGGCGGTAGCCCGGTGGGTGGCGCAATGGACTGACGCGAGAGACCTAGGTTCGATTCCCAGTGCAGACATGTACCAATGACTTTGTTTTGTAAGTTAAGTACAGTGCTACACAAGAAATAAGTCTCGCGGATGTACCTGCGCAGATGACCAAATTTTGGATGTGCGGCAAGTTGATCGACCAATCAGATAGTTTCATTTTTTGGCAGGCCGCGCGCCATTGTTGCTATGGGTTGATTCAACGACATCGATGCAGGTGACTATTAGTTTGGCAATATTAGCGTGAGCGAAATAGGTAGCGCTACTGCGGCAATCAATTCTGCACCTTAACCGTATCGGTTAAAGATCATGTTGAATGTACTTATAGCTTCGGGTACTTTCGTTACACTTCTTCCTAGTCTGCGCGAACGTAGATTCCCGAAGGGACTTTTATGAGTGTAGTACTGTACATTTGTGAAGTTATGGTAGCAATACCACTCGCTAACTGTGAAGGAGATCATCGTAAGGAAACCTGAGTGTCTAAGATGTTCGAAACCTCAGCGCTTGAAATTGCCGATAGGCGGTGGGCACATATGGTAATTAAGCCCATACTCCCTCTCAGAGAGAAGGCCTGTGCCCTGCAGTGGGGACGTTTATAGTCGTAGGCTACATAAAAAAGGAATGTTTAATTCTATTTAGGCTACTTAGTTACTCCTTCAAACTCTGGCCTAAAGTTCTCAACTGAGTTTCTCGATTCAGCTCTACGAATACGAACTAGCTCGAATACTATACCTAAATACCTACAGCCGTAAATGTTTTGCGGTAACGATCGGACAAAAGAATCTTTTGTTAAATATCAAGGTTAAAAGTCAACAGGCACAAAGATAAGTTTGAGCTGTATAAATTAAACTCATTTCCTACTAGGTATTTTCGTTATAGTTAGGTATTTATCTTTTTACTTTTTTGTCTCTTAAAAAAAGCTGAATCAATCTGATTCATGAAGTTGACCAGCTAATATGAAGTACCTATAGATATTCTTTACTGTACACAGAATATCATCTTATTAACACGCTGTAGAAACAGCAGAATTTTAATAAAAGCTGAAATACTCTCAATATGTAATCAATATTTCAATTCTCGTTTCAGTTCATTTCTATTTCCTTTTCATAAACATTGTCATTTTAAATTTTAAGAGTATTTAAAAAATAGTTGAAAACGTGTTGTGTGATTGAATGTAATTTTGGTAAGTACTTATTACTTATTATTTTTCATTGTATCATTTTATTGTACATACTTAAGTATCTACCAATGCAATAAAGAATATAAAATTAGATAATTTTAAACTGTTGGAAGATTGAAACGGTTTCCGTTTGTTCAATAACGCGTTGGAATTAAAAAAACGGTTTTATTAATTCCAAATTACTGAAAGCTGACTAAAGAAGCCTGTAGTGGAGATTTTGATCAAGAAAAAGATGTAAGTAACTACAGATTAAATAATACGCCTCTAGGAGTGTGTGTTTGTGGAATAGTGTTTTTAAAATAAATTAAGATCGATTAAGTAGGTATACATACCTACTTTGTAGCGTTTCGGTCCAGTTTTTATTACATTTTGTTACAAAGTTACGTACATCTTCGAATTTGTAGAAGCAACTGAAGGAAAACATCATGAGGAAACCCGCGGCTTCATTGGCTCCGCACCGACTGACTTTTGATTCATAGAGGCTAGGCCGACTAAGCTTTGACGGTGCTGTGCAATCTTATCCATCTAAAAACAATGTCCCAGAACTCCCAGACACTGCGGCGTCCGAGTGGTCCCCTGACTCATCTAGTGATTGAAGGTGTCACTGGATGCCTTATAGATCATCTCATTATTTTATCATCTAATTATGTAGATTAGAATTAGGCACGTTAAGCAGTTAGTGCCGGCTGCCGTCGATAGATGGCAGTCGTTAAGCCAAGTCGGAGGCTTTAAAGCGGCTTGAAAAGTTCCGACAGTAGGACCAGCCACTAGTCTTGCAAGCGTCCACCAATCCGGACTTGGCCTGGAGTGTGGCCTATACCTTCCTCAGGGAAAAGACCCGTACCCCTTGGTGGGGACATAATGGGTTGATGATGATGATGTTTTTTTTAAAAGTATTTTTTCAAAAGATTTTTCCAACTGTAGTTTGCACTGCCAAGTCACTGGTCGGTTTTACCTTTACAGGGCAACAAGAATACCGGCTCATTTATTTGCGAAGTCACAGCCTCCTTGCTAAATGAAAAAAGAAAAAATATGCGCTATTTGACAAATCCCGACGAGGCGGGAACCTATTTCTCGTTCTTTCTGCATCTCCGTCTTTCACCATTGTTGTATGCATTTCCATCTCCCTCGCTCGTCTTTACGCCTCCCGCGCGACTCTTTTATTTTTTTTTCGTTCCTTTTTTACGAAGGGCGATGAAGAAAATAATTTTCTTTGAGCCTTGAACCTGCCCCCGGCGTAGCGGGAAAAATGGGAATTTTAGAGAAAATAATTGGATTTGAGAATAATCTCGCCTCTACTTCGAGTGCGTGTTGGGAAAAAAACACGTCTGGTGTCTGTTCGTAAGTAGGTGGGGTCTTTTTGTGTGAGAGAGAATTGAGGTTTTATAGCGGTGAGTCTGTCTGTTACCAGCCCTGTCTAAGTAAGGTAATTGATTTTTGTTGACGTGGAGTTTGACCTACCTAGTTGGTTGTACCTATTTTTTTTAAAGGATTTGTAAAAGTTGGTCAACTTTTACATATGAAACTTTTAAAAAGTATATTACATTAGCGCATAAAATTTTGTGAAATTAACTATTACCTATTATTATTATCAGAGCTGGGCACCGTTAATAAAATAGTTAACTTCGTTAATCGTTAATCCGCTACAAAAAAAGTTAGCTTCTTTAAAAGTTAAAGCGTTACATTTCGGAAGAATTAACGCAAGTTAAAGTTAATCGTTAATCCGTTAACTATGTGTAAAATTGCATTTTTATATCGTTGCGTTAGTGAACTTATAAAACCTGTTGGTTGGTTTAGGTTCTGGAAGTTAACAGGTTAGGAACAAAACAAAATACTTGTATAATTCAAATAAATGTGTAATTTAATCGTCGGACATAAGGTGCATATTCCCCTTCATAAACATTAACATGTAGAAATCTCGTCTGAAAGCGAGGCTCGTTTTGGTGTTAAAATGTCTTTACCCGTGGAAAACAGACGTTCTACTGCAGCGCTTGAGGGTATAGCAGTATTGTATTTAACAAATAGATTTTTGAGCGGAGTCGTGCGGTAAATAGTAGGCATTGGATTAACGATTAACGGACTTCTGCATAATTAACGGAAGTTAACATGTCCGTTAACATTTTTTAAAGTTAACTTAAAAGTTAATCCGCTAATCAAAATGTTAACTTTGTTAATTAACGATTAACGGATTAACGAGTTAATGCTCAGCTATGATTATTATTCGGGAGATATATGTTTCGTTTGCAAAAAGTCGGTCGGCATAACTACATAAAAAATCTACTTCTTAATAAGTGGACAGTATGTGGCCTTGTCCTTAAAAGAGATCTCTCTCAAACGTTGCATTTTGGACATCGCACTTTTTGTCACGTAACGTTTGGCAATGTAGAGTTGGCCATATTTTATGTAGATTGTTAGTATTGGTACGGACACAAAAAAAAGTTGTGTTTTTTTTTTGTTATTTCTAAATGTCTGTAAAAGCAGTTCATAGAAGTAGTTCATAGTAGTTCTTTTTGTATACCTATTAGTTAGGTATATATTTGAGATGTTGTTACATTATTGTGGGTTTTTTAGTAGGTTCTGTCGTTAAATAAATGAATATATCTATTTTATTTATCCCCGTTCAGTCATTAAAAATTTCAATCGTTTATTGTATTTGTGCGAGGGTCATAGGCTAGGTATATGAAATTAGCCGAAATCCAACAGATAATAATTAAAAAATCTGCAGTAAAAAGAACGAAATCCCAACTACTAAGAAAGAACTAACTACTAAACAGGCAGTACGTAAATTCAACAATATAACTCCGAGTAGATTCAAATATCAAAAAATATTCAAAAATGAATGGTTTTCGCTACGCATAGTAACTACTAAATAAACTATCAACAAACAATCTTCTTTTAAAGTTTAAAAGGGGGACCAAAGCTTGATCTTTGCACAATGCCACTGAGGTAGAACGGTGGTAGCGCAACGTTAGTCGGGGGTTCGAATGCCGGCATGACTTTATTTTCCACTTGGAAAATAAGGGAAAGCGAGGAAACCAATCCTAGTATCTGAAGTGTTAACAACTCAGCAATTGCGTACAATGGTCAAACTAAGAGGCTAAGTACGAAATTCTCAGGTCTAACTAACTAACTCCAACTATACTGAGCTATCAGGAAATGAGACTCTTATCGAAATTGCTGATTAAGCATTACATTTGATGGCCACTTTTTCTTGTTAAGCGTTTTAAACAAGTTACAGTCACGGCACGGTATCCTAGTGTGGGGTCAGAAGCAATGTAAGTGCCTGTATGTAAATGTTAATGTTAAACGTTATATTATGTTATTTTGAAAATGATTTCCATTAATTGTAAGGAGTCTTTATTTCTTTTCTAAAGCATGGTATTTATAGATAATGTAGGTGGTAAACTGATAACTTAAAATTATGGTATTACCCGTCAGGGTGCGCGGGTAGTATTTACTACTTTGCTTGTGAAAACAAAAAACCTACCTAATTACTAGCTAATTTAGAAACTAAACAAAAAATATGTACATGAATCTTTGTACAGTAATAACAGCAAAAAAATCTTTAGCTAAAAACAAATTAACTAACTTAACCAGAGATACGTAACGATACTTAACTAACAACGTAGTGTAGGACCAGGTGGGATGATGATCTGCGAAAAACTGCCGGCAGATGCTGGATGCGGCAAGCTGAAGACAGGTCGCTATGGCGCTCATTAGCGGAGGGCTATGTCCAGCAGTGGACTACATAATAATAGCCTGAAGAAGAAGAAGAACTGGAGACGAATAGTGGATCATTTACCTCTAGTCCTTAAGAAGTCCTTTACACTATGATACATTATATTTATGATAATAGGTGAATAAGTCCCTTTCTTTTTGCCTTAGACCTAGTACCTACTTCGCAAGGGTAGGCACCGAGCCAGCCAGGTACCTAGTTATCGATCAGTCGGTGCTAGAATCCGGCGCTTGACAGAATCACGCGACCGCTCCACCGCACGTCTGCGCCCGACGTCTGCCAGCCAGCCGGTACCGTCGGCATAAATTGGAAATGGAAAATAATGAACGAATTGGAAAAACAGACAAAAATTGTTGTGGTTTTTCCATGCTCCGTTATTGTTCTTAATTTTTAAATAGCCTCAGTCTGCTGTTTGTGATGCCTTGCCTGGTTACCATATCACATGCTGTCCTAGTTTGGGATCAGGACAAGTGATTGTGTTGTGTGGAAGTTTTTATTACTTTTGTTTCCACCTTTTTTATTTTTGATTTACTTTAATATATATATTAAAGAATATTCTTATCTCATCTCGTCTCGTCTCGTCTCGTCTCGTCTCGTCTCGTCTCGTCTCGTCTCGTCTCGTCTCGTCTCGTCTCGTCTCGTCTCGTCTCGTCTCGTCTCGTCTCGTCTCGTCTCTTCTCGTCTCGTCTCGTCTCGTCTCGTCTCGTCTCGTCTCGTCTCGTCTCGTCTCGTCTCGTCTCGTCTCGTCTCGTCTCGTCTCGTCTCGTCTCGTCTCGTCTCGTCTCGTCTCGTCTCGTCTCGTCTCGTCTCGTCTCGTCTCGTCTCGTCTCGTCTCGTCTCGTCTCGTCTCGTCTCGTCTCGTCTCGTCTCGTCTCGTCTCGTCTCGTCTCGTCTCGTCTCATCTCATATCATCTCATCTCATCTCATCTCATCTCATCTCATCTCATCTCATCTCATCTCATCTCATCTCATCTCATCTCATCTCATCTCATCTCATCTCATCTCATCTCATCTCATCTCATCTCATCTCATCTCATCTCATCTCATCTCATCTCATCTCATCTCATCTCATCTCATCTCATCTCATCTCATCTCATCTCATCTCATCTCATCTCATCTTATCTTATCTTATCTTATCTTATCTTATCTTATCTTATCTTATCTTATCTTATCTTATCTTATCTTATCTTATCTTATCTTATCTTATCTTATCTTATCTTATCTTATCTTATCTCATCTCATCTCATCTCATCTCATCTCATCTCATCTCATCTCATCTCATCTCATCTCATCTCATCTCATCTCATCTCATCTCATCTCATCTCATCTCATCTCATCTCATCTCATCTCATCTCATCTCATCTCATCTCATCTCATCTCATCTCATCTCATCTCATCTCATCTCATCTCATCTCATCTCATCTCATCTCATCTCATCTCATCTCATCTCATCTCATCTCATCTCATCTCATCTCATCTCATCTCATCTCATCTCATCTCATCTCATCTCATCTCATCTCATCTTATCTTATCTTATCTTATCTTATCTTATCTTATCTTATCTTATCTTATCTTATCTTATCTTATCTTATCTTATCTTATCTTATCTTATCTTATCTTATCTTATCTTATCTTATCTTATCTTATCTTATCTTATCTTATCTTATCTTATCTTATCTTATCTTATCTTATATATTTTAAGTAAAGCAACTTGTGATTTATTCTATAAAACGTGTTTAACAACTTTAGTTATCAATTTCAATAATTGCAATACCGAAAAACTTAAAAACTTGCGTGATTCAGGGCTGTAGATTAGATTTTTTTAGTTAAAATTAATAAATAAATAAATATTCATGGACATATTACACAGATCTCGTTAACCCTATACTAAGTACTAAATGACTTGTGTTATAGGTGATAACTGGACGATAGATTTAATACAATAAATACATAGATAACATCCAAGACCCGAGACAAACTTGAAAAGTTGGTTTCCTAGTTTAACCCGGCCGGGGATCGAACCCGAGACCTTCGGTTTTTACAGTCAGCGTGCAAAACCGCTGCGCCACCGAAGCCGTCACTAATATCGACGAGATATAAGTATCGAAGTTTGTATAAACAAAGCAGATAGGAGTTTTAGGCGTTGTAGTAAGATTTTAACATAAACATACAGCAGCCGGCGGTATGTTCCACGACATCTTTATCACAAACTCATTCGATAGCGGTGATACGTTTAGGGCTGGATTGGGCCTAAGGGGCCCGTGTTGGATTTTAGGTTTAGGGGCAAACCGAACAGATACCATCAAGTCAATCAACATAGTTAATATAATTAATAGGGGGTTCTTGTGACTTGGTCCAAGACCATGTTGATAGTTACTAACAACGTATTTTAATTTCGTTCAATGTTGCATTACGGAAAAACATCGCTTTAATAGGTCCGCACAAACCAGGGCCCGGGTGGCAAATGCCATCCTTGCTCATGGCCAGTCCAACACTGGGTATCCTTACTGTCAGACCCTGGATATGTCCAATGCTTATAATTTGTAGACAAAACCCCACTTTCTTTCACACAAAAAATAAACACTAAACAAAAGGGCGATTTCTGCTGAAGATACGTCTGCTGACTCTACAGGCGGTCCGTGAGTGACGCGCACGCGAGTGCGGTGCGCCCGCGTCCGTCAAGCGCAGGCAGCTGATAAGTTCAGGGGTGGGACGCCGTGGGACGCTCGATAATCGCCGCGGTGTGCTTGCGAAATGTACTCAGCTGGAGGAAACACGTAAGGCAAGGCGTCTTTTTCTCAGTAGTTCGACCAAACGGCACTGTTGGAAAAACAAACGAGATACAAAAAACAATATTTGCACTTTATCGATCAATCAGCCAGCCCGTGTTTCGCTAAGTCAATAAAAAAAAAAACTAGTAATTAATTTTCTCAAAGCTGGATATGATTCTAACACCTTAATTTGGTCGTAAATGCGTGTAATCTGAGTTTGCACGGTCCCAGGAGGTGAAATCAACTTTTGGGGGCTAAAAAACCGCGAATGCTTATGCTGTTACCTTACTAGATAGGACACCTCTGTACCTACTTTAATTTTTACTAGTTAGATGTAAACGGGTAAGTTTAAACAATACAAACGTCCTTTCTGAAGGTAAATAGCCTATTCATCAGTAACTACTGCACTAGTAGCTAAAAATAAAAGTGCCTAACCTAGGCCTTCTCTCAGTTTCAAGCGATTTTAAGCTCTATATGTACTTTTCGGACGCTCGGGTTTTCTCACAGCTAGTCTAGTAAAGTTCTTCGTTCAAATCTTTAATGGTTAATAATAATAATAATAATAATATAATAACAGTTCTACCAACAGCGTCCGCAACAATATCCGTGGTCTAACAGCGGACCACGGATAATTGTTATTCTATGTAGTTCTCACATATTTTGTCTGACTCCCAATGACTTTGATGCACCAATGGCTTTGTTTTCAATGCCACTCGCTAACAGTGAAGGAAAACATTTTGAGGAAACCTGAGTGTCTGAGGTTTTCGTACCTTTGCACTTGAAGTTGCCAGTCCGTGCTAGAGCGTGTGATTAGTCATGCACTCTCTCTCCGAAAGAAAGCCTGTGACCTGTATAGCGCTTGAACTTTGAATATTTGATTTATTCGAATATGCGCCTGTAGGCATTTATTAATTTGATTCGATTCTATTCGATTAATTAGGAATTTAGTAACCTATAAACATCTGTTTTTGAACTATTTTCAACACCAATGGTATGGAAAAAAATAAATAGTAATGCAACATTACTTTTTTACTGACTCTTTTCGTTAAATTCACTCTACTTATTTTAACTATTAATTTTAACAAAAGGCCCAGAAAATTCATCGGCGTGGAAGAGCTTCACGTAGGTACTTTTCTAGTTACAATGGTGTTATACGAAAATTAAAAAGTGACAGTGGGCCGTATAGGTATATGCTTCGTAAAAAAAACATATCGTATTTTAGAAAACAAAGCCATTGGTGCAGCAAAGTCATGAATGCTATACTTTTGTACGAGTAGGTATATACTCGTTTTTGTTTGAGAAATCTGAAGAAACTGAATTATACTTCAGTATTTAAGTACTTACAAAGTAAATTACTTTAAATCAGAAATCGACAGTAGTGAAAGCCTTAATTAACAGTCTCTTGGTCATTATCTTTGCTAACTCGACTTTTAATCACCCCCACTCACAATCTCCGTTTAGTGGCAATTGATAGAAAACCAATTTTTATTGGTCAAAAAAGCCATCAAGCGAGCCTTATCAGGCCGTAAATGAAATATGATCACGCGCGTAGGCTCAGGGGGCGAGCAGAGGTTGCGTAATCGGCACATGTGCTGCGTAGGCCGGGCTGCGATGATCGATGTAGCGACAACGTACAGCGTGGTACAGAGCGGGCGTTGGACGATCGCTGAGTGCGAGTGCGGGTTACATTTTAAGATTATATTAATACGAAGCGCTCGTGGCCTATAGTCTGTAAAATATAGCTTGAGCTCCGCGACAGCTGTCATCGAAATTGAGTCCATTAAGTTTTGAATTTTTTCACAGAATATTTATACTGCGAAAACTCCGTACTTACTGGACAGATAGTGATGTCTAACCAGTATAATAACTGCAAATTACAAACTTTCGATGATTTATGATGTAAACTGCGGGTTTACTATTGGAATTGAAGTTTATTTGTTTGAAAAGCAATATCAAATTTCATTAGAATTAAAATAATGAATATTGTTTTAGTTAATATCTATCCAACAAAATACTGGTGTTACTGTGATGTTAGGGTAATAACGTACAGCGTGTGTGCATGTCTCTCCAACTTTGTTCCGAACCTCCATGCTTCTGAGTTCTGATCAGATCTGCGCGCTCTTTGGTTTTGATTTTTATTGAATGACGTTCTTGTTTACCCTGACGACGAAATGTTTGTTGGTACTCGATGATTTTTTCAAATTGTTTTCTATTAAAGTATTTCATGCTTTAAAGACTGCAGTTAAAATCGTGTAGTTGATTAGTTGAGTTAAAGTTGTAACTTTTTATTTGCATGATGTCAAAAAGAACAAAGAAAACTGTTTTGAACAGTGAATGCCGTGAGTTTGTTATTCGTTTGCGCGAATATTTGACACGCGAAAACCAAAACCATTAGAGCGAGTGTGTGACAGAGTTGCGGATGCTCTTGGTATTGGACGATCTACGGTGGTCCGTATTAGTAAAGAAAAGTGCGGAGAGTCTTCAAGCGAGATGCCTGAAGGAAAAGTGATTATAAAACTTTCATAGCCAAATACAAAGAATAAAAGCTTTCCCGTCACAGAGGTTGATATTTTGACATCGCCGCAATCCGCAACCACATATACGCATATTACTCAAGAGGAGACTTACCCACATTAAGAAAATTGGGAGCGTCCCTTAAAGAGGCAAATTTGTTTACATTCAGCTTACCTATCTTTGGCTAAAATTTTAAGAAACATTGTGTTTTCATATAAAAAAGGAAAATTGTGATCAGAAACTGATTTAGGGATTTTAGGATGTAGGTACACCTCAACTTGAATAAAACTTTGAAAAAATTATATTTCTCATGTTTGATTTCATAATTCCAACTTCTCTAAATTCTTCTTTCCATCCACAACACGCTTTAAGTGACATTTGATGTCGACATTGTCCCGTTCCTAGCCCTGTCAGTGTGACGGCTGTCGTGGAGCCAAGCTATATTTTACAGACTATAGTGGCATATTTTCCGAGCGCGTCCGTGCCTTAGACGTGTTATAAGTGGCTTGATAACTTCTCAGTAAAGCCAGCCACTGCCTTACAATCCTCCACCATCAACTCGGACTTGGGCCCCGTGGTGGAGTATGGCCGAACCTTCCTGCGATGCCGGAAGAGACCCGTGCCCTAGCAGTGGGGACATACAAGGGTTGATATCGATTATTACGTTTATTAATACTAACTGACCCGGTGAACTTCGTACCGCAACAGAATCCGTTTATACGTTTCTTGTTACCATGGAAACGCAGTAAATAAACATCTTAGAGATTGGCTTGAAAAGAGGTTACAGTAACATTGAGTCTTTTTAATCTGTGAATATTATTCCACGGGAACGTATTGCCGGGATATCAAGTATCGGGCTGTCACAATACAGATAAATGTCTACCTGCAGCGAAGTTTTATGAAATTCCGTTTAGCCGTCATTGCGTAATTGAGTAACAAAGATGCTAATATCTTTATTAGGGTTCGATCCCCGGCTGGGTCAAACTAGGAAACGAACTTTTCTAGTTTGTCTCTGGTCTTGGATGTTATCTATGTATTTATTGTATTAAATCTATCGTCCAGTTAGCACCTATAACACAAGTCATTTTAGTTGTACTTAGTATAGGGCTAACGAGATCTGTGTAGTATGTCCATGAATATTTATTATTTATTATTTATTTATTTATAAATTTTCACATTTATCATATTAGTAGGATGTAGGATTTCCAAACATAAACATAACATACACTGACGCCTGTATTCCTGTAGGGTAGGCAGTGACCAGGGTCTGCCACATGCCACGATCCTGACAGATCCATTTCCCTTCATCAACATTAATTAGTTGTTGCATGCATACACGACGATTTAACTGGTTTTACTGATGTTTTATATAATTTAAAAAAAATGCCTTATTAGACTGCGCTCTTTTGATTGTGATCACGTTAGAGTAGGAAATATAGAATATTATTTATTCTTAGATATTCTTTTGTCGGTAGATTCCGACCAGGAGACCGATTCTCGCCCATGCGAATTGAAAGCGTAGACGCAAAATATAGACATTTGTCGCACAAAAATAAGATAAGATAACTCGACAGAGTCATTAGACACTTATTTTCTCATTCGAATTCAATCTAGCATGGTGAGTAGAATACAGATTTTGGGTGCCGCTCGACTTTTTACGTAGAATTCCAAGTCATAAGCTTTAAGAGTCGTATACGACTTATTTGCTAATGTAGTGAGGATTGACTCCAAGGTTGCGCTCTGATTGGCAGAGCTTAATCATGGCTTATAAAAAAATATAAATAAAACCACCGACTCTACAAACAAGTTACCTATATCCCATCTCGCACCGTTATTAGGCGAACGTGTAACTCAGCTAGTGTTAGTTGCTCAGGGAGTTTCGATCCCTGAAGTTATTATGACCCAGTGGGCCGGATAACGAACCCCTTAAACACCCGCGCCACCTCTGCACCTCGGAGACGAGGCGGGCCCGAATTATTCTCTGTAGTCTAAATTACCTTCGTGTAGCTTTTTAAATCTAGAACTCTCATCATCCACATTATGATTGCTTTGAGAGTTCCGTGGTACCGTGGACAGCAGGAAGAGTTTTACAGTGTTAATCGTGTTTAAACCGCTTCCGCTAGTGGCATTTTTTTCGAACGCTTCCGTGCTTTGCAAACTAAGACGTCGGTGCCGGCTGTCATGTAATGGCAGTTGTTAAGCCATGTCAGAGGTCTTATGGGCGGCTCTAAGCTTCTCATCAAACTCAGAAATTCAGGTTTACTCACGATGTTTTCCTTGAAAACAGAGTCATTACATTACATAACTCTTTGATATATAGATACATGAATCGTTAATAGGAAATGACTAGTACATTTTTGAATTTGTATTAACACTGTAAACTCATCGTGCTGTGAATGGTACCACAGAACTGTATTAGATTTGATATCAACCATTTGTATGTCCCCACTGCTAAGGCAGGAGTCTCTTCCTGCATCGCAGGAAGGTAAGGCCATACTCCACCTCGGGGGCCAAGTCTGGGTTGGTGAAGGATTGTAAGACAGTGGTAGCCCTTACTGTCAGAAGTTGTCAAGTCACCCATAATGCCTCTGATAGGTATATGGCTTAACGACTGCCATTGCAGTCATGACAACCGGCACCATCAGCTTAGCGTCCTTGCGAAGTAAGCAAGCGCTCGGAAAAAAATGCCACTAGCGGTAGTCACGGGATGGTCACCCATCCAGCATCTGATCGCGCCCGTTGTTGCTTAATCTTGGTGATTGATTCCAATTCCGGTTCAACTAGGCCATTAGCGCTTCCTCCATTACTCTCTGTAGTTGTAAATAGTTCTCTTCATAAAATGAACTAAATGAAATAAAAAGGTTTTCAAAGTAGCGCAGAAGCTGCGGCTTAATGAACGTTACAATTCAAACCAGCTGTCCATTTCAAAATCTGGATCATTTTAGAGTAAAAATGGACAAAAAAACTCCATGTAAGTAAACATATAATTAAAAAAAATGTGTAAAAACACGAATGTTTCATTTCACATCTGGTCAAACGTATCTGATTGATTACCCATGACCGAATACGTTACGTTACTTTAGATTTCACTTTTCAGTTTCATGTGTTGTATTTTATAGTCGTTTGTTACATTTTTTTAAGAAGATTTTGGTCTGGATACTAGTCCTTTAGGCCATAAACAAGAAAGTGAAAATTAAAACAAAGTCGTTTGTTACAGATGTAACTCCCAGTTTACCTGATGAAAAACTCTAATTTGGAACATATACATCACAATAATTCTAACAACGACACCCAACCCCAAAAATTCGTGATACCCGATCACTTCTTCGCAAGCCGAGTGGCGTGTGTGTGACCACTGCGTCACACTACATACTGCGTAATGAAAAGCATCCTTCGTTTCCCCTTTATTATAGAGTCTTCTCCAGGGACTTATTCCCAGGAGGTGTCTCGCTTTGATTTATTTACCCTGGCTCCTCATTGTTAAACACGGAATTGATGGGGACAAGTGTGTTTACATTGCGCCCCTGTCACTGGTGCGCTGTTTACTGTGTGCTTCCTTGTTTTACTTAACTAATGTTTGAATAAATTAACGGGAACGCTTTCGAGGAAGCACTAAAAAGTTATTTGTCTAAAATTTAGGTTGTGGGTTGTTTTTCCGCTGCATAAGATAAAGTATTCTTTATTACACCCAGAAATTACGGCGTCCTTATACCTATTGGTCTATATGAGTACTTTTGCTATTGAGAAAACTACGAAATTGCGAAATGTATATCAGCTCTTATCAGCTATTAATTATAATAATTTGTATCGGTCTTAAAACCGTGGGAAAGTTTTTCAAAGTTACACTAAGAGAGCGTTGTAAGGAGCTGACTGCCAACGTAAAGTTTGCCGGAGAGGGACTTTCAAGAGAATATTAAGGGTTTTACTTATAAAAAACACGATTCCTCTTAAACGCTCGTCAGAGGCCGCTTAAATAGTCCGTGGTAAAGGAAAAGCCGAAAACACTATAGAAACTGCCTAGAAGTAATGTTATAAAAACACCAATACATTTTACTATCGAGCAGGTGGTAACTTTAATATAGAAGAAATAAGACAAGAATATTCCTTATTGTACACGCCAAAAACTAAGAAAATAAGGCTGCTTTTCTCCCGTAGTAAACGTGGTTTGTATTGACGATTACAACCCCCCAATTTCGGACCTGTTTGGGGATTTTGTAACCCTGTATAGCTTGCATTTTTATTAGGTATTTTAGTGAAAATAACTAACACGTATTTAGTAAGTAGTATGTTTTGTCATTCACCATCGACTGTTTTACGCTGCTTCATTTCTTCATCTTTTATTTAGCGATCATGATAAAAGACTCGATCAATCAGGATTGCCGTCAGGTACCAATGAAGTGTAACATTTGTTAAAACGAGCTTGCACGTCCCGTGGGATATGCAAATAGAAGCGCTAGGAGTATTTCGCATTACAAATTTAAAAAATCCGCTCCGACTGGCCCCAACTTGACGAATTTCCGCCCCCAAAGCAAACGCGATAGACGGCGCGCTCGCGGTCCCGCGCTTTTGTGCGTGCGACGTGAATGCGTGCTCTAATCTCGTCCACGTGCCAGCCACGCGGCCCCTGGCTGCACACGACATCTCCTCTTCCATCCAGTCTCCAAACGCTATTTCGCAAATTCCCCAACGTTTTCAATCGCAACTCTATTGGCTTCGAACTAAGTTTCAGAACGCAAACGTCAAAGTTTGGCGGGTACGCTCATATCGCAATGGCGCGAAATAAAAAAGCGTGTTCTTTATCTTAACTGATTGGATAATCTGTGCTCAAATGTTATAGCATAACGTATCGGAAACAGAAATATAAGCCCCGATGTCCTGATTAAGTTTTCTGGTGCGGGGCGTGTCGTTTGGCGGGAAATTACAGTGATTTTTTGCTTGCCGCCGCGACTGGTATCGGATGTCTATTGTTGACGCAATAGTTTTTGGTGAAATCAGTCGAAATAGCTCCGATATAATTATTAGCTGTATCCCGGATCTATCAAGAGATACTTTTGTGTCAATAAGGGTACTTTATTATGAGCGAAATGTAATAATGTGTGATTATACTTAGGAGTAATTCAACATTCTATTCCTTAAAATAATAATTAATACCTAAGCAGGTTTTAGGTAAGTAGGTACAACTATATAAGTGAGTACTTATCTACTACTACTTCGCAAGGCACGCTAAGCCGTTGGTGCGGCTGTCATGCAATGGCAGTCGTTAAGCCATCTCAGAGGCCTTATGGGCGGCTTGATAACTTCAACGAAAAGGTGGAGTATGTCCTAACCTTCCTGCGATGCAGGAAGAGACCCGTTCCCCAGCAGTGGGGACATACTAGGGTTGATAACGAACGAACTACTAGTTAAACCTACGACTTTCGCACTTAGCCTCATAGTTGGGCCATTGTGCGTAGCAAACACTGAGGTAGACAAGTAAATACCTCATATACTAGGGTTTACTCATGACGTGACCTTCACTAATAGCGAGTGGTAGTGCTAGTACAAATTAACAATGTTATATAAGTACCTACGTTAGGTACTCTTAAAATAAAGCAAAAGAACGCGCGTAAATACTTAGTTCCCCTTGATTATATGAATGCTTGATCCAGAGGCCGAATGTCAAAATTATCTTGGATGGAGTAATTTTCGACAACTTGTGACCCGCCAATAGCCATTACGAATATTCTTTTTACCTAAAATTAGCATCTATGGTCAAAAACATTAAAATATCGTCAAAAACGTGGTGGTATGATTCCGTGCAAAAAATTAACATTTTGACCAGGGAGTATTCAAATGAGGTATTTACCACGTCAGCGACGAGGGCGCTAGCTGATCAAGTATTCATAGGGGCGATCACTAGACACATACGAAACAAAATAGACCACGTACCAGATGATGGAGTAACCTCGATTCTTTATTGAAGAAGAGTAGGGTCATTTTCTTGATGAGTCTACATTATAATAGTTATAATGACAAAATATATTATTGTATGGTATTTCATACCGATGTATCCTTACTAGCACTATAACTGTTTAATTTAGTAATTTGTGCAGCGGGTGAATTCTTTTTAGTGTTTAAAACTTACAAGAATCGTGTTTCTAAAATTGCGTGCGGTAGGTACTTAAGTGTGAAATAAAAAGTAAATAAATAAATAATGCGAATTATACTGGAGTCTTATCCCACAAACGTATTGCGACATTAATCAACCTACGATACTAGATAGTTCTCAGATCAACATAATAAGTATATGTACACAAATAATATTTCTTAATGATTCGCGATACTCATACATATATTTAACGGGTCAAATCGCCATTATTTATTAGGTAAAACGAAAACGTAAACGTCAGGAAATAAGGTAATTACGTTTTACCTAATAAATATTCGGGATTTGACCCGTTTAATATATAACTATATACACAAATAATTTGATAAAAATTGGTGAATCCGTTTCGGAGGAGCTCGATAACACTGTCGCACGAGATTGTTACATATTAAATTGAGTTAATACAATAAAGAACTTGCGTCTACTTATTTAAAGTGGCATTATTGCTTTTATACTATAGAAGACATATAAAAACAATAAACATATTTTTTTCGGGGCTTTCGAGATCACAAAAAGAAACTGCGAAAAATAAAGTTACCCTAATAACAAAACACTTATTAGATTTAAATTTTTATGTGTATTCTAAACGTGTTCTTATAAGGTTTATAACGGTTTACAACAATGCAGTCTGTAACATCTTGAAACATTAAAAAACTAGGAAATACTAGTATTATTTTATAGTCGAGTATTTAAGTACAAACTTGGAGTCGAGTAGAGTAGAAAACTCTACACAGCATTTAGAAAGTGAAAGTGAAATTGTAAGTGAAATGTATTTGTACTTACTTGCAAATATAATTTTGTAGATTGTGTAGATAAATCTCAACTTAGATAAATCTCTACATTTCTTCACTGTTGTAGACTTTCAGTTCTTACCGCAGTATACTTGGCGGTAGGTAGAAATAATTTTTCGTAACGCTTTTCGCTGTATGCCGCCTCCAATATTGTTTCAACCTTCCTGTATAGCCTATTGCCCCCTATATAACGCTTGCTATTCCAAAATGATATTAGTCTAATCTAAGTATGATTGCACTGGGGCCGCCCGCGGTATGTTTGTCCAGGGCTCCATCCTTACTTTGCAACATTATCCAGCCGCTCCAGCGCTGGGGAACACGTTTTTAAATTAGCTACCATATTTGTATGGGATTTGAATAGCATATTCTGATATGATAGGCTCAAATATTTGATCACAGCAACCGAGTTAAAAAGAAACGTGACCGATACGGAATCATGGCTCGGAATATTCGGCTACATTGGGGGAAATTATATTTGGAAATTGTTTTTGGATCAAACAAAGCGTTGTAGGAAAGTCCTGAATATACTCCGGAAGTCCGGAAGTACTCTATTTATGTGTGAGAGAAATATTATTTGCTTTGAAGGAATTCAATTTATCATTTAGTTAAAAACTACCATCAAAGAGGGAAAATGGAATACCATCTGCTCTACATAGAATGTAACTATGGCAAAGTGCGCTTTTGTCCTCAAGTGCATTATAAAAATTATTGGACACACGTTGCGCAGTATCTCAAGGACTCTTGACAATATTTAGCCCCCGGGCTACGCCCTTTGCTTTTAGTCTTCTCTATCAGCCCTTCTGTAAACTAGGCCTTATTCAGTGCAAAATATCGGCAAGGAGAACGGAATGAAGGCGGCATCGGCTATGATCGGGAACCCCATCGAGCGTCATTTGTTGAACATTCTCATCTGTTAGTCCGAGTGGGATTCCAACTGTGTCTAAACAAAATTATAAATATTGTATTGTGTACCTACAGTATGGGGAAACCGGGGTGTATCTACTCGTACCACTCAGATTGCATATATGTAAAAAATACGAGTGCCGAACTAAAGAAGTATCTTCTGATACGCTTATAAATGTCCCGATTGTAGGTATGCATTGACTGATTGATAAGATTGACTGATCGAGAAGCCCCTCTTTGCTAATGTTTGTTACCTTATTTATGCATGAATAAAATAACCTCACTGCTTATTAACTTTACTTTCATATACTTATACCATGATATTCATAGCATTTTTTTCAGAAAATTTGAGTTGATAAAAAAAGTTCACCTCTCTTTTACTTTTGACATTTCAATTAAGTTTTTCTCGAGCTAATTCTAAGATTACATGTGTAACTACATATTCCTGTCGTTCACACCACTAACCGTACTAGAGTCAGCTGTACGTCTCAATCTAAGTACTTATTATCATATAGTCAGCTTAACATAAATAGCTCTATCAAAAGAGATTACGGGACAGAGTTACCACACTGTCATTAAGGTAATAGGGCTCATTGGAACCAGCACTGCAGCAAAGAGGTCTAATTACAGCACAGCCCATAGCCCTGGATCCCGGGGCCCATGCGTGCTGTGCATGCGCATTCTACGCCTCGTTAGGATGGTAGCGGGCAAAGATTAAGTAGTGAATAGACAGACCAAGGATTGCAGGGAACGCAACTTATATTCGTCCACTGTTAAACTTAACAAAAGGCATGCGGCGCTTTTTCCTTTCCTAGACCATCTTATTCTGTCGCTACTAAGAAACCACAATGAAATGCTACTTTATTTTTAAACACTGTTAATTTAGACATGTAAGCTGGCTATTTATGTTAACATTTCATTGAGCTATCGACAAAATGTGAATCTTGAGGGGAGACTCGATATTCATAATTATTATAACTATAACGAACGCTATAACATTCCCGACAGTGAAACAAAAAATGGTAGGGCTATACGAAAATCTTTAGAAAAATAGATTATTTCTAAATTTAATTGTTCCACCTTTATTATTGTATTTTACACGTATTTACTTGAATTTATATCCGGGTAATAAAATTAACGAAACTGCCCGGTGCAGCGCTTGGTTGCCTTCTGAATACTTTGTTAGGTCTGTACCGTTAACTATTCTTGATATAAAACCGTGTTCTAAACAAATCGGCAACAAGGGAGGGCGTGGAAGCACCCCGCGGCGCGCGTCTGTCGCCGTGTTGCCAACACTGGAAAAAATATAATTTCCACTATTGTTCGCCCATTGTGCTGGCAACCCCGATGACAGGTCGCCGTTGGACACATGTTGGAGGCATTTTGGGGCTATTTCTTGGCCTAATGGGCGGTGTTTTAGTGTGGCTCGTGGATTTATTGCGTACGAGGGTGGCAGCACTATAATCTGAGGTAGTTATGGGGGTCGGAGGTGGACTAATAACTAATAATTCAATGTGAGCAATGTTTTGGAATGTTAAAAAAAATTCACCTTCCAACCAATTTCACCTTCCTGCTTTGCTACCGGGATATATCTGGTACTGATATGTTGCATATAACATGAGAGAAAGTAAGATAGAAGATAACGCCTGATTAGATTCTTAGAATAAAAGATGACTTAAGTTTAAATATTTCTTACCCACCAGTTAGATTAGTTAGGTACTAATTCTGGGGTCTGTTGGGCAGTTCCCAACGGCCTTGACGTTGTAAGTACTTAGTGCATCCAAGATATTTGCGGAGGAATACCTGATGATTTCTTTGCCATCGTCCACAAGCGGTAAACTACGCGGATAGACATGGAGCCAGTAATAATAGTATCTTGAGCTGAGATGCTCATATCCTTTCGCTGCTGTACTCAGTGCTGTTTAACCCAGCCACTCCGCTTTACCTTAAAGAGCGCTTTAGCTTCCTCAGTAACTCCCACAGCCGGGCACTACGATCCGACCAGAGTTTAGCACTGAAGACACCAAGTCAAACGACGAGGTTCTTCAGTAGCTCGTTTACCGTAAGGGCCGCCCGGCTGTGGAATGACCTGCCGGTTGCGATAAGACGCTACTCATCTCCGGCTATATTTAAAACCAGAGTAATGGAATTCCTTCTCTCTAAGAAACTTATTTTGCTGTAAGTATTCATTAATTTCCTTTCATATATAGGTATATCATCTGTTTCTAACACACTTGTTATATAAGTCACTATTTATATAAGTATGTGTATATAGGTATTTATAGTATTCAAGTATGATTTATGTAAGTTTATTATTACGTATACGTATGTTTATTAATGCTTATTAATATTTTTACCGTCTAACCGTGTCTATTTCTCCTTCGGCAAATTCTCCGATTTGAGGTTGCCTGGAAGAAATTGCTATTAGCAATAAGGCCGCCAATTGTATCTTATCTTCTGTATCTGCTGTTCTGTATCAATTTTCCGGTATACATTAAAGAATATTCTTATCTTATCTTACCTTGAGAACTCTATCGGAAACATGCATCTATTGAATAATTAATTAAGTCGAACCTACTTAAATACAGACACACCTACATAAATACACAAGAGCCAAACTCATTACCATCCCTTTTGGCACCGCCGTAGGCAAGTACAAAGATGACAGCTTAATTCTGCGTCACTGGGTCAGAAAACAAAATACCTACATGTTTTGCAGCCATTGACATAAATTCGTTTCTGCTGTCAAAATAGGTTTTATTAATTCTTGAGGTCCTGCCTACCGTAGATTGAATTACTAAAACCTGTTACTTAAAAAATATAGGTACCTGCTTGCATCTCTGCCGATTTGACCATCACCAGCACCTGACGGCCATCACCGTGACCGTAGCAAGCTTTAGACTGGCTGTCATAAAAGCGATGCATGGAACAAACATAACGACGTAGTTATAGTTGCACTTACATGATCTATCTGAGAGGTCATTGAACAAACCAGAATAATGTTCATCAAGTCGCAAGCTCATAGACTCGAGAAGGCTTTGACGAAGCTCTAGACAGCTTTCGTCAATGAGCCGTCACTCGGGAAGACATCGATCAATCAATATTTTTTAGTTTACGTTTGATTGACGGTTAGACAGTGGCAAGGAAATGAGGTTTAAAAATAAGAAAATCTAAAAATACACGTGCTCGTAAGCGTAATCCCACGTTACAAACTCACAAAAACACTATTGAAATGAAGATTTACTAGTTTGGTATTTTCTTGTTTAAACTGCCGTCGAAGAGTGTTTTACAGAATCGTGTTTTTAATTAATAAGACCAGACTGTCAATTTCTAGAGAAAAATAGATAGACAAAACCATAGATAATAGATAGTTAGTTTTACATTTTAAAGCCATTACCACTGAATACGTCTATCAGCATGTCAGTGCAATGTTTCTTATCTAAAACGCACGCTGCATTCACCCTTATGCATGTTATCGTATCTCTGGCTGATATTTTCAACAATGCCACCCTGACTAAATCTGCAGCACCAATCGCGAGGGTCGAACGCGCTCGAATAATAGAACTCACGAAACGTCAGTCTTTTTCGTCTTAAACTGTCAGAATGGCAAAAGGCCTCACAGACTTTTTCTTTTTCCAGCCAGATACTTACCTACTTGATCGTAATGAGTTTTTGTTTACGACGAATGTCTGGCCAGATTCTAGACATCCGTTAAACAAAAAATAAAAAGGGGGCCAGGCCCTGATTATGCGGATTGTACCTACTATCGGAATCCTAGCCTATGTGTAGCTGTCAGATTCCATACTAATTGCTTTCGAAAACGTCAGTATTCAGAACCTTTTAATCTAATCTTTATTTAAGTTTTGGCATACTTTGTTAACCTCCTTATCAAGGCAGAAATATTCAACAACGGCTTTTTGCGATTTCACCAAAAATTTAATCTAGTAATATTACTAGATTAAATTTTTGACATCTGGAGAAAGAGTGCGGGTATATACTCGCACTCTTTCTCGAGATGTCAAAAATCTTCACAAAACACATCGCACTTTATAATCCCTACGAAGCATTGTAAACCATATCAGTATCGCAACAGTTGTTTCCCGATGCGCGCGAGTCACTAACCGCCCTCAGGGGTGTGCTCAGCTGGAAGAGACTTGCTGGGGGCCGTAAGCGCGCCGTATGGCCGCCCAAATTGCGGCTGTTTGCAGAGATGCGCTACAACTCGATTACGGTTTGTCTATTGATGTTTAATTCGAGTGGAATCTGTTTGGTAATGTAGCTTTGGTCGGACCCATATGGGTAGTGGATACGTAAACAGTATCCAAGAAGATTTTTTATTTACAATAACATTTATAACATTTACTTGGGTAAAGTATTTATTTTTAGTGCACTAATTACAAGAAGCATTCTCTTCCAGCAAACCTTTGGTTTGCTGGGATACCAACCCGGACTTGGCCCCCGTGGTGGAGTATGGCCTAACCTTCCTGCGATGCAGGAAGAGACCCGTGCCCCAGCATTGGGGACATACAAGGGTTGATAACGAAGCCTTGGTGTTGAAGAGACTGGGAAAGAGTAGTGCAAGAAAAAACGTGAAATACAATAATAAACCTGCATAAGCTCAGGGAGATACCTAGATAAGAATATACTTAGTTACTTGGATGCTGTGTACTTAAAATAATATTAATATTAATAATAATTTCTACAGAATATAATCACTTGCCCCATGTCCTAAACTAGGACACCGAGTGCATTACTGGACTAAGGAATTTTGGGTAAAACAAGAATGTCGGCTTCAAGTGGGAATCGAACCTAGAACCCCTCGTTTGGTCAAGCGTTTTACCCTTAGACCAACAAGGCAGTCAAGGCAGTAGAATAAGTAACTAAAGAAAATAAAACCAGTATGATTTCGTTTACTGTGAAAGAGTACTTGAGTAAACCTAATTTTTTGAGAATGAGCGTGGGCATGCAAAGTTGTTAAGCCCTCTCCAAGAGAAGGCTTGTGCCTTGTAGTAGAAAGGATCACACAAATCCTTACAACATTTGTCACCTCAACACTATTTCGCATTTTCAATTAAAGCTCGTCCAAACAACCCACTCGCGACAAAAACAGGATTATGGGCGGACAAAAACGTCATTTCATACCCAATTTTGGCCTCCAATTGTGCCCATTTAGCTTTAGGGTTAAGAAGCCGTAGTTTGTCACACAATAGGGTGTCTTTTTAACACCGACTATTTTGATTCAGCCGGTCTTTTGGGCCATTCGGACCGCGTGAAGGGTTGCAACCCTCGCTGGTGTAAAAAGTGAAAAATGGTTGTTGAGTTCCTGTTGTTTTGGGGTTCCGTAGTCAACAAGGAACCCTTATAGTTTTAGTATAGAGGTACTAGAAAAATGAATTTTGACATAGATAACAGTCATATAAAATATTTGTGTACCTACGTCCCCTATACCTACCAAAGTTAAAGATCATTTTTTTTCTCATCTACACCATTTGGCTACACCGTTTAAAACTATTGTAAATGTAGGAAAGCCATTTGAATTAGGGATCCGTTAGCAAAATATTAAGTTTTAAAGAGCATTTTTTTGTTAGAGTGGGGCGATCCCCCTCTCTCCCGGCTAAACCCATATAATGAACTTAAAAGGAAGTGGGCTCTGCAAGTCACCTAGTAATAGGCGACCAACTTGTAAAAGGAAAATTCGTACAAATTCCATTGAAAATTACGTAAAGCAGTTAAAAACCAGTCCTTCTCCGGAACCCTACACTGCTTGTGGCCCGATGAGCACTTGACCGGTTTGTTAAATAGTTTATGGCATAAACTTTATGTGAGTGAATCTTTGAAATTTTCGTATCATTGATAATTTGTAAAAAAAAAGTAGCCGCATAAGATTTCCTTTAAAATACACAGCTACGAGTACCTAATAAATGAAAATTACATTGTAATAATCATACTCGTAGATGCATTCTCTCAGAGAAATTTATAACCAAGAGGAACGATCGCGACGGATTTCAAAGGCTCATAATGATATTTTTCTTCCTTCAAGGGCATCCAGAATCAAAACTTTAGTAACATAGATAATAAGGTACATTGGTTAACTTTCGTCAAACTTAGAGTGGAGTGGCATTTCTTTCATGTAAAACTCACCAATAACTAAGAAATAGAGCCAGATTTTTTTAATGTTTTAGGACGCAAAAAACCAAATTACGTTTAAATTAATAATAATATGGAATTATTCTCAACGTTTATGATGGGTGTAAAAGGTTAATAAGAGGTGGCTACGGGAGTAGATGCATTACAATATTCTACGAGATAATTCAATTATTGGTTACTGGTTAGCGCTTCATACATTATAATAAGGCGTTACGAGCAAGTTATGGCAAGTTATGACGTCATAGTTTGTGACCGATTTGTACTGCGCATATTTGCACCACGTGACTAGAATGCCAACTTACGCTTATACTATGAAAATGTAACTTATAAAAAAAAACAAAAATAACTATGAATAATGCCCAACAAACTTGAAAGAATGACTTTGACTCCATTTAAACTTATTTCGTGTCACTTGGCAAGACACACGGGATGCGACTTAGAATTCTTCGCACTATTTAGTGGAGTCAACAAATAATAACGAAAAATGCTGTTCTTACAATAATAGTTGTTATCTATCGCAAATTGATTTTTCTTTCATAAATAAAAAAAAATCTATCGCAAATTCATTTCGACCGCGTGGATTTTCCAAGACTATATTATTTATTGCTCTACATTTTTTTCGGCCCCAAGGGAGTCGGTGCAACATCGGTACAGCCGGTTAGGGGTGTGTTTATGGCAACACTGGCGACTTTATAAATCGTCATTTGATGACCCTACGCATCTGCGACCCCATATGAGCCCGCCTATTTTTGTACAGTTCACTTGACCTTATCGTTCACGAAATAAGGGCGATTTTTGTTAAATAAAATAGAGGTGTTACGTTGGCAGTATGTGCTTGATGAATGATTAGATTTGCCGAGATTGGGGGCAAATGTGCTCATCTGCTGACGGATCTCGGTGTTTAATTGTGGATTTCGATTTATTTAGGGTTACTTAATTTTAATTTCGAGTGTTATTTATATATTTAGGTGCTTTTAGCTAGTAGAAAACATGTGAAAAGTGTTATAGTAGGCACCCGGCAACCCACATTTTAGTTTTAATATTATTATTTTAATAGTATATATTAGGTTCTATGTAAATATATTCTCCCTACTTATATTTAAGAAGTTATGTTCATTAAAGAAGTTATGCGAAAATATAGTTAAAAAAAGTAATATACGCGTCGAATTGATAACCTCCTCCTTTTTTGAAGTCGGTTAAAAACACTAAAGATCAAAAAATGTAGTTGGAAAAGTATTGGTTAGTAATGTTTAAAATTAGTAGAAAGGATTTTTATGAATACCTAATCTAAAGTAAAATGATACAATTTGTCATCATTCAAAAGGGTCCGTCCGGGGCTTCGAATTAAATGGTCCTTTTGTAAATTGACACTTGTAAGGGTTCTGTTCAAACTCAGTCTATGTCTAAAATAATTGCTTGTTTACAATGATAGATGTGTTTACTTGCTTATGAAAGGAGTTCACGATTGAAAAAACCTATTTGGTAACAATTTTTCCCTGGCAGCTAAAGTACCTACAGCCGTATACGATTAATAAAAAATATAGTTTTGACAGGTGTTTCCTCTTCTAATAACCTAATGGTTTTTGCATAAACGTAGAGCATGACATTTAGGTAAGGATAATATTAGCTAACATAAAAATTACAATAAAAGCTGTCTGTCCGGAGTCCAGCAGCGCGTATGACATTTTTACTGACGATTTTATGACGACACAATCATGATGGTAAGAACGAGGATAAAAATAGCTTTAATATTTTAATCCACTTATAACGGGCGTTCGCTTTGAAGTCCTACTACGTTAAGCGTATTTTTTTAGATAAGTTGTTCGTGGTGTCAGTTGAAACCTCTAAATGAGTCGTGTGAACAGAAAACTCCTTGGCGATAAAAAAACTTCAGAAAATTTTATTCTATGTTATTTTTTTGTACTTCCATGAATGTAAAAATATAAACCTAAGGCAATTTCAGGCAATAAATTTAAATAGCTGTCCAGGCGAACTTTGTACCGCCACAAAATCCGTTTACAGATTCTATTTACCATTGCAACACAATGAATAAATATGCGAAATGATCTTTTTAGGGCTGATTTTTCAATAGTCAGATAACTTTTATCTGAGGATTAAAAATGGCGGTTTGACAGGTTATGTATGAAAATTATGTCAAACCGCCATTTTTATTCCTGGTTACCGGTTAAGGGCTGATTTTTCAATAGTCAGAAAACTTTTATCTGAGGAATAAAAATGGCGGTGTATACCACGGGAACGCATGCTGGTCAGCATATCAAGTATCTTACGTCTCAATTCAGATCTTGGTGTCTATGTGTATGCCAAGTTTCATTTTACTCCGTTCAGCCGTTACTGCGTGATTGAGTAACAATCATTCAAACATCTTCACAAACTTTGACATTCATTATATTAATTCCAGACCATTTGTCCATTATGTTTTATAATTTACTAAACATTATATTTAATACATGGGTGTTTTATATTTAATACACGCCTAGTATGGCCCTCTCTCTTTCTCTCTGCTAAAAAAAACCAAATTATTTATAAAATTGTAGAACAAAAATTATTGTGAATCACAAACGGATTTCGTTTCGTATTCGTTTAATGCATATTTTTTTAAACTCGTAGTTGTGTCTCGATTGGGGCAAATCTTTCTGCCTTTTTGCCAGAATAGAATAGGATAGTCTATCATGAAAATCTCAGGAATAGCAGGTCATGGGTAGGCCTTTTCCCAGCCGCAAGAAACAAACACTAAAAAATACCTCGATGACTTATTCTTACAAAAAAAATACGAAGAGTTTCCTTGTCACAAAGGATCAGTTAAGATTTACCTAATTCGATGTGACGCTCAATAAAAATACTACAAAAAGAAAGACAGAAAAAAGGTTGACACGACCGCACCTTCTTATAAGATCGTTAAATCCGTCCGTATGATAAAGATCTGTGACACGTTCAGGCTTAAGAAAAAAAAAGAAGAAAAAACACCTCAAAGCGCACCTGGACTACACGTTAGACCTACCTACTGCCTACTGCAGTGGTTTCCAAAGTTGACGGCGACCAATGTGCTAGATAGATAGAATATTCTTTATTGCATATACACCAAGGATTACATACGAGACTTATAAAATAACAGTACAGTACAAGTGGCAGCCTTATTGCTAAAAGTAATTTCTGCTAATTTTATTATAATAATTAATGCTAGGTACATTGGCTTGGCCCGGACTCGGTCCTCCACCCTTGATCGGTGGTGGAGTATGTCCTAACTTTCCTGCAGGAGGAGACCCATGCTTCAGCAGTGGGGGCATACCTGGGTTACATTACAGAAGATATCCCAAATTTTGCAATCCATATTTTGCAAAACGTACCGATGAAAATAGATTCTACACTTTTATTTCATTTAAAACTTGTACTACCTTGATTATGATGCTATCATTCGGAGTCTCTATCATATATATTATATATGATAGAGACTCCGAAATATTAAAAAAAAATGGATATTTAAGAAACAGCTGATATTTTTTTCCCTATTTCGGAGTCAGTCTCAAAATATTTGTATAAGTGGTTGAAATAAGAGCAAAATAAGTCCCTTTCTGCCCGTTCTGAAGCAGTACTTTGGGAAGCATTGCGTTACTGTATTCAAATTTGAGCGTTTTTCACCCATTTGCACTTAAACCGGCGCGATTTCGTGGAAACCACCCTTAAAACGTGTGGGGTCGATGATCTTTCTATTTTTCGAATTTCGAACACCACTTGGCGGTTTTTGTGAACGCCTCAAGTGAATGGGATTATGCCATTGCTACCTTTTTCTTGGAGTTTTTGTTTTTGATTGACAGCGATGGTGTTGCGCGATTGTTGTTATATCTTGTTACAGTATGTTAGCTTTTAGAATATACGTCGGGCTCTAAAGTTGGTTTCAGTTTTCGCCGAAAGCACACGAGTGTAATACTACTTCCTGCTCTGTATAAAACTTTTCCTCACTATTTTGAAAAGTTATCTACAGTTTTGTGTCATATTAGTTCCGATATTTCTATTACACGAGATAGTAGCCGAGGTGTAATCTAAAATCTAACAGACTGTAGATATGTGTAAAAGAAAACATGCACTGGAAGGCAGGGAGAAGTGTGATATTACGTACTTGTCGCAAAGTCTAATATCAGATTGAGGGCTCATCCTAGCTAGGATAGGGTGTAACAAAATGTGTCTTAAAAATACGTAGAGGTTACTTGACTATGTCCACTTCTACTACGGGATCAGTTGTTCTATACAAGAAACGCTCGTAGCCTAGCCGAACCGAGAGACTGGAATCAATCACTTGAGTTAAACAACAACTGGCCCGGTCAGGTGCAGGATGGGTGACCCGTCTCGAGACTACCGCTAGTGGCATTTTTTCCGTGCTCCGCAAGGCACGTTAAGCCGTTGGTGCCGGCTGTCATGTAACGGCAGTCGTTAAGCCATGTCATGCCTTGTGGGCGGCTTGATAACTTCTGACAGTAAGGCCCGCCACTGTCTTACAATCCTCCACTAACCCGGACTTGGCCCCCGTGGTGGAGTATGGCTTAACCTTCCTGCAATGCAGGAAGAGACCCTTGCCCCAGCAGTGAGGACATACAACGGGTGAATTCGATATAAGAATTGCCTCCGGTATCGAAAGGTATTGTAGGTACAGCTAAAAATAATTACGCGATTTTGTGTCTGTGTCTTTTGTCCCCCCCCCCAGTTTTTTTGAATCCTTAGTACTACCTTTGGAATACCTAATATTACACTGGCAACTTTTTTCATAAATGGAGAATTTATTCGACGAAATATCACAATATTTGTCCCGCTTCATTGTAGCGACCCATTATTCCTTAAAAAGAACAATCAGTGTCCTCAATGGTGTGAAAAGTTGTATCTAGCGTCATTCAAAAAGCTTTTTTACCCCCAAAGTTTCTACTGAAAAATGAACTTTACTTTTGAGGGACTTCGGTCTGTTTTTACTTGCACAGGAGTTTCCAAAGAAACCCGTCGGTCGCCCATCTCATTATTTCCACTGGATCAATCTCGGTAGCCCGGCATTGTATTCAAATATTGTAAATTTAAATACAAACCCGCGATTATGTGACGAACGCCCTAAGCTGCTACGTCCGTTGACTGAAGATTGGCATCGTCTTTCGACGACTTGCCTACGCACTGCGGATTGAAAACGCGCTTTTAATACGTCCCACTGCAGGGCACAGGCCTTCTCTCAGAAAGAGAGAGTGTGGGCTTAATAACCACGCGTGCCCACAACGGATTGGCAATTTCCAGGGCTGAAATTTTTGAACACCTCAGACGCTTAAGTTTCGTCACGATGTTTTCCTTCACAATAAGCGAGTGGTACCTATAGGTACAATAATTTTTAAAGTGGTAACAATGTCATTGGTAATCGGCATGTTTTAAAAACGTATTTATAGGCTAAAAATTCCACCCATGCCGGGATTCGAACCCGCGACCTCTGGCTATCCGTACCAGCGCTCTTTCCAACTGAGCTAATGGGCGACTCACCGGCATCAGTGAAATTTCGAACCTCTTTACACTATTCTCTGTATTACGTACAGGCAATGACATCTGGCTTAAGTGAATTGCATCACTTACAGCCCCGACTACCTACTTTGCAGTTAGGTTTTTACATGGAAATGATATCACTGTACCCACATGATTATACTATTTACAAAAATATTTATATTTATTTTTATTTAAAAATAAAAATAGTTTTGGTTAGCAATAAAAGTCTTTTCAGCATCAACTGTAGATAAAGCAGCAGAATATTCTAAATTGAGCTGCAGAAAATTCTAGATAGATCAATAATAAATTCCAATCTGGTCAGAAGAAAATTCAAACATGGTCAATAGAAAATTCCAGAAGAAAGTTATTTTCCAAAATTAAATAAAATTAATTTGCTTACCATGTTACATTTATTTGCTGACCAAAATGAATTAAGTTGCTGACGATATTTTCTTTAAGATAGATAGAGAAGGTGAAATGGTGATTTTATTTATTATGTGTGTTTGTGTGCGTGTGTGTGTGTGTGTGTGTGTGTGTGCGCTAAATGAAATTATTCATTTTAATTTTAACTCACTTCCCATTACGCTAGCGCGCACGGATTTTGTATTTGTTTCCTGACTTTTACCTATCACCGAGAAAATCCAAGTGCGTAAGCCTCTTCATTTTGTTCCGGAGACTAAAGTGGTTCAGTTTATGGAATCACTGTACTTATTGCCCCATGAAGCGTAATCTTGGTCATTTTCATATGCCATTGTTAGGGCTTCCGGTTTACACTTTTAAGCATGTTATCACTACTAGGTATCTGTGAAAAGTTAGGCACATTTGAATTGGAGAAGATTTAACGCCCGTAGGTAACTTGCACCGTAGTGACTGACGGACAGATAAATTGAAAAAATCAGCGCTCACAGGATGTTTTTGCGATGGATATCTAAAATACTTTACTACTTTTTCAGGAATTTAAAAATTTATATTTTGTTTTCAATAATTGTATATTCGGAAAACTATAGGTCTATTTCTTTAAATAAGACAATTGTTAATGTTTTTGTAATACTGTTTGTTTTCGTACTTATAAATAAATAAATAATTTTGTTCATTGGACTCAACTAGGTATTCCAAAAAAATTGAAATCAGATTTCGCGACCCCGCAATTGAGATTAAGAGGGATTTTCTTCTGAATCTCTTACATCTCGTAATATTAGTAGGCATGTAATAGTACATTACTGCAGAGGCCGAGAAGTAAGGGATTGCTGGACGAGTTTGGGATAGACGGCCGAGTCGTAGACGAGGCCGTCTAGAACGAGTCCTGCAATCCCTGTTCCGGCCGAGGATTGTATAATGCTTTTCTCAAACAATGCGAGGAAATATTAATATTAAAATAATTACTAGGTAATTAAGAAATAATAGTTAGTTTGCCGCCTTTTTTATTTTTTAAATACACTAACATATTAGAGCACCATGTTTAACCGCACAAAAACCAATACCATAGATTGTTTTTTTTTTAATCTTGCAAGTATGCTTACAGAACTTAGTAGGTGGTTGGCTGTACGTAATTTTTCCTTGGTCAGTTTAATTTTAGTAAGTAAATTTAAAAAGTTAGAGCAGCGGACATTAATGGATTTTCATACTTACTTTACTGGTTTAGGCCAGTAAAGTGAGGCGGGAGCCATAAAAGAGAAACTTTGTGGCTTTATTTCATGGTAATAACACAAACATTTCCGAGCATGTTTGAGAAAAAAATATTTATTGCAAACTTTCCCAATTGGATGTTAATGGACAAACAGTGATACGCGAGTAGAAGCGTTACGTTGTCAGGAAATAATAGGTATTTTCTTAAGAACGATATCAGTTATACACCAAATATGGAGACGACCTTTTTTGTTATTTATAACCGTTCTGTTAACACATCTGATTCCCAGTGGAAATTTTTCAGATATAGAAGATTTCGCTAGAGATTCTGAACTATGAACTAATTTTTATGCAGGACCGTTAGGTGCCTCCATTCTTTTTTCACCAGTTCGTCGTGAGAAAGACAGTCATAATTGTACTATAATGACTAAGGTGCCAACATTGCAGGAGCTTATTCTAACCAATCCACTCACAGATCAATACGATATCGAGTAGATGTTTTTTTTTAAACGATGGTTTTGGGCTGCTCCAAAGAGCAGATAACTATAGACTTTAACTTGTTTAACAGGTCATATGACGTGTTATAAAGACAATAGGTAGAGTACGCACCAATAGACGAGTTCAAGTAACTAGGTAGCACCTTTTTAAAAAAACTATTTAGAGGCTAAAAATTCCACCATTCGATTTCGCGGATTCGAACCCGCGACCCTCTGGCTATCCGTGCCAGCGCTCTATCCAATTGAGCTAATGGACGACTCAACGGCATCAGTGAAATTTCGAACCTCTTTACACTATTCTCTGTATTACGTAGGTAGCACCTACAGTCTACTCGTATTTATTCTTACTTGTCCAATTTAGTAAACAAGATTCTACCCTTAAACTGCGACTTTTTAGTCCAAAACTGCCATATTTCCATAAATAAAGTTACTTGGAAATCTCTTCTAGATAACACGCTGCCAATTTTATAAACATAGTTCATGATAGTTCATGAATTTGCGAGAAAATGTCTAGTTTAGGCATCTAATCTCAATTTTAAGGTTAGAATCTTGTTTTACTAAATTGGACAAGTAAGAATAAATAGACTGTACAGTCGCACATTTCTGTAGGTCATTCCGTTTGTAGTGTTTTCGTCAATTTTATTATCCACATAATAGATATTGCAAAGTAAATGAATACCCAGTCACTAATAAAAATTAATAGAAAAATCGCTTTTTAAGTGTATATTAGAAGTTTCATAAAGATTTTGCCGGTTACTTACGTGGTGTAAAAAATCCCCATACCTATCTCCGGGGTATTTTAATTTACAACTCAAACTACACTTCGATGAGATTTATAAAATCACGTTTAGGTTGGCACGTTATTTGGAACGTCTGGCTGTAAATATACTATGCCCATCTCGTGTGTCACATGGATTACGCGCGGGGCGCAGGTAGCCTGAATGAATTGTCACTGTCGAAGCGCGCTGACAGTTTGATTAGGGTTGTCACAATAATACCTACACTTTGATTATTTACCACTTTTTATAATATCGTACACTGATATGCGCTATCGACAACCTTTCAGTAACTTCACTCAGTTCACTGAAAATCCTATCATTCAGAAGTCAGAATTTATGACTATAAAAAGTACTAAAATTAAAGTTTTTTGCAAATAGCAGTTGATAGACCGAGATGGTTTTTGCCATTTCCGAAGATAGAGTACGTGAGCACCTTCGTGAATTTTTGTATGTAGCGTGTCAGGAACGACATAAGAGAGGGGACCATTCGTCAAAGAACTGAGGTCACTCATATAGCCCTATAAGATTGGAAAGGGGCAGAGGGTTGGTCATAATTATGACGAAAAACCGATGAACGATGGGGTGCAAAGGTTATCCAGCGGAGAACACGAATTGGCAACCGCAGCGTAGGATGCGGGCGCTCACCATCTGGCTGGACTACCGATCTGAGGAACATTGCTAGCAGCTGCTGGATGAAACAGAATGCAGTGGCGATGCCGGAGACTATGTCCAGCAGTAAACGAGTACGGGCTGATTGATTGATCCCTGACCTAGGGGCACGGAAAAGCGCGACAACGCGGGTAAAACGTCGCGAAATGTCGATCTTACATAGATGGTTCGTGAGGTAGTTGCTTAGTTACGTATGTATGGGAGTAGCTAGTTGAAATCAAATGTAAAATACATGTATCTTTCAAACAACCTCTGTATGTTTCAATAAAATACAGAAACTTTCCTTGTGCATATTCGGTTGAATCTTTCGCAAATTCATGTTTTTTACATGAGTACTTTACGGTGTGTTTTTCGTTTTTTCGCTTTTATAAAGGTCTCTTGAATTTTATAGCCATTTCGTACGCTTTTTGTATCGGATACACGACGAGTATGATTGTATTTTTCAGACGAACCTCCAATTTGGTTTTTTCGAAAGACAAATTTATTTCACAGGAAAGATCCAAGTTTCGAAACAAACAAAATCTGTATCTGTTGCAGTTTTCAACCCTAACTATAACCCTTGAAAGATCCTCGACGTGAGTGGCAGCCCTGCAAGACGTGGCTAATCCTCAGCGTCAGGCAAGACGGGTAGCTCGTGAGAACGTACCCGCGACGAATCGACGCTAAGTGCGCACCAAGGCCGTCCGTATGTGTGAGCTTAGCATGTCGAGACACTGACATGAGAACATGGGAAGCCCAGGGAGTCGATTCTCGCCCCAGATGATTAGACATTCGTCGTCGTCGTCAGGCTATACTAGTCTACTGCTGGACATAGCCCTCCCCTAAAGAGCGCCACGTTGTGCTATCATAGGGGGTAATGCCCATAATCTCCACGCTGGGAATGCGGGTTGGGGATCGCAGTTTGGTGGAATTGTACTGCAGGGGCGCTCGCCCCGGTTTGTGTCCCTTAGTCGCCTTTTACGACACCCGCGGGAAAAATTGGGTTTGATGCTATTCTCTAGGCGCCGACACATACAGCAGATTAGACACTGGTCGCATAAAAATCAGTTTCAGGTATTCTCACAAAGTCGTAGGCGTAAATTTGCTAATAAATTTCGCTCGCTTTGAGGTGTCAGAATGTCGTAATCATAATCATCATTGACTGTCGTTCGACTTTTGATGTAGAATATTCAAGTCATAAGCCTTAGAGCCGTATAAGAATTATTTTTAAAAACCTATTTAGAGGCTAAAAAATCCACCCATGCTGGGACTCTAACCCGCGACCTCTGGCTAACCATGCCAGCGCTCTTTCAACTGACCTAGTGGGCAACTACCGGCATCAGTGAATTTTCGAACCTCTTTACAATACTCTCTGTATTACTTACAGGCAGCGACATCTGGCTGAAGTAATTAGCAGCACTTGCAGCCCCGAGCACCTACTTTGTAGTTAGGTTTTACCTCGGAATATCGCTGTACCCACATGATTATATTCTTTTCATTGCACTAACCCGTGCTAAGGACAATTTAAAAAAAAAACGAATTTATTCATTTGTTTGAGGCAGGAAGAGACCCGTGCCCCAGCAGTGGGGACATACAAGGGTTGATAACGAACGAATGAATTATGAAGCGCTCGTGGCCTAGGCGAAACCGAGTGATTGGAATCAATCACTTGGTTAAGCAACAACAGGCGCGGTCAGGTACGGGATGGGGTGAGCGTCCCGTGACTGCCGCTAGTGGCATTTTTCCTAGCGCTTCCGTGCTTCGCAAGGCACGTTAAGCCGTTGGTGCCGGCTGTCATATAATGGCAGCAGTCCTTAAGCCATGTGAGAGGCCTTATGGGCGGCTTGATAACTTCTGATAGTAAGGCCCGCCACTGTCTTACAATCCTCCATCAACCCCGGACTTGGCCCCCGTGGTGGATGGCCTAACCTTCCTGAGATGCAGGAAGAGACCCATGCCCCGTCAGTGTATGACCCACAAGGGTTGATAACGAACGAATTATTTGCTAATGGAATTGGCTCACAGGGCCTCGAATCTGTTAGTGCATTATAGTACCATGACAGATACATGGTCGGGTCACGTGGAGTGTTTTTTCATACCATTGACGCTCAGAAGGTTCGTTGCATGTGCGCGCGTAGACTTAAGGCAGCAATGAAGTTAAATTACCAGTAGTCACCAGTTAAATCACAAGTAAATTATACTGGACAGGTGAGATGAAACGTAGAACATTGACTAAGTAGAGATTTGCTGGAAGAGAATGCTTCTTGCATTAAGCACGCCTTGTACATCCAAAGGGTCCATCCATCCACTCCATCCAAAGGTTGTCTGGAAGAGATCGCTCTTAGCGATAAGACCGCCAATTGTATAACATTACTTAGATTTAAGAATCATGGTTGTAATATTTTTCTGGTTGTGCAATAAAGTGTTCTCTATCTATCTATCTACATTTACTCATGTACTTAGTGCAATAAAGAATTAAAATACGATACAATATCAACCCTAGTATGTACCCTCTGCTGGGGCACGGGTCCTCTTCATGCATCGCAGGAAAATTAGGCCATACTCCACCACGGGGGCCAAGTCGGGTTTGTGGAGGAGTATAGGACAGTGGCGGGCCTTACTCTCAGAAGTTATGCCCAAAGAATTAAAATAAATAATAATAATAGAAACCTGCCAAACGTAGGCCCCGCATAGGCTGGTTAGATATGATAAGGTAAGGTGGTAGTTAGTTGATTAAACATATTGCACATTATTGATACATACGGCTTCTGCCTGTCATAGCAGGTATCTATGGTAATTTTGTCACGTGACACCATTTGTAGCAAGCGGTTATAAATGAAACAAAATCCAAATTCACTAAGACACACCACAATCCGAGTGGACTACAGTTTTAGCTACTAAATTGACCAATCCTACCGAAGCGTAACACTCTTAAGATCATGAGAGCGCGGCTTAAGAAGGTAAATAAGCAAAGCACCAAAGAGTATTTTGAAAAAGGTCTTGTTCTTAGCACACCTTAAATTTCCCTTTCATTTTTCTTTTTTTCACACACAACACGCAAAAAGCTGCCAGTCAGTCGGCACCAGCTATACACGGTGGAGCTCGCCGGGCTGCGTCTGACGGCGGCTGCCAATCAAAAGGGCTTTAACCTAATCCGGGCCGGGATTAAGGAAAAAAACGGAGAGGTGCACATCCGAGGCCCCTCCTGTCCCGTGCAAGCGTGCATGCTTCGCCGCGCATTGGACTGGGTTTTGGTCCTAAGTCGACTGGGTTTTGGACCTCTTATTCTAAATTAGAAATCTCGAATATCAAATGTGCTAACAATCTTACTATGCATTATACTATTTTTATTTTTAATGCACTAACCCCTAAATAGGTTTTTAAATCTTACTATGCACTTAGGTATCAAAAATCTAGTATTCGATTGTTGATACCATAAGCTTACCGCTGCTAAAATCAGAAAACTATTTACATGTCAAACTGAACGTAGTTGACTGATGTATATGTATATATATATATATATATATATATACATCATGTTCAGTTTGACATGTAAATAGTTTTCTGATTTTATTTTAATTTTAGCAGCGGTAAGCTTATGGTAGCTATATCTAAAAAAGATATCTATATCTACATTATGTAGATGTAGATATAGATATATTTTCGTCCATATTTGCTCCTGTCGAAGTTAATACACTATTTTAGCTTAATTAATAGAGTGTAGCCAGAACTGACCGCCGTATATTTGCACAAATGGCCTCAGGGTTTCGTTAATGTGTTTGCCTGGTTAGAAACCTATCTCTAATCTATTATATCTGGGGACGGCCCAGGCAGACATACTACGATCAAATATAGGGGATGTTTTTGCAAAGGGGAAGACAAAAAGTACTTGGAGCCGGCGTGCGTGCATGCAACGATTTATTAACGTTTATGAAGCGAAGGTGATCTGTCAGGATCGTGGCAAGTGGCATTCCCTGGTCTCTGCCTACCCCTCTGGGATACAGGCGTGAGGTTATGTTGTGTTATTTATAATCGATATCAAACTTTGTATGTCGCCACTGCTGAAGCACGAGTCTCTTCCTGCACGGGATAGTGGAGGATAATAAAACAGTGGCGGGCCTTACTGTCAAAACTTATCAAGCCGCCCATAAGGCCTCTGACATGGCTTCACGACTGCCATTACATGGCTGCGGACACCAACAGCTTAACGTGCCTTGAGAAGCAGGGAAGCGCTCGGAAAATGGCACTAGCGGTAGTCACGTGACGGTCACCCGTCCTGCACCTTACTGCGCTTGTTGATTTTAATCACCCGGTTTAACTAGGCCACGGGCGCTTCGTTATTTATCAATAATAATTAATATCATCATAATCTCTAGTTACTCGATGCTTGAAGGAAGGTCCAACGTTTTGTCCCAATGGAGACCTGTCCAAAGTTTTTGACGATTGAGGTTTCGCCGTGTAATGTAATTGTTAAGTTGTGTATGAAGGCAGGGACTCTTTTTTTCGTTGTTTTCGCTCGATTTTTGGTCGACTGAACCCGTAGAACTTTGCCAAGGTGGGACGTTCACACAACTGCAATTTCACAATCTTGATCTTGACGAAAACAATTTCTGTTGGAATAAGCCCGCCTTTGTACGTAATTTTTATCACATTGTGTGTTATTTAAGTTTCTGTTAGTGGTTTTTTTGTGCTATAAAGAGTAAGTAACAAAACAACAAATCATAAAAGAACCTGAGCGTTGTGAATCTAATATATAAATACTAACTTTAACTTAAGCAAATGTTTTTTGTATACCTAACTGTTTGTTTTCTCTAATAAAACAAAATAAATAGTACCTAATATTTAAGATATTCGACATGTACCTAAGTACACTTTAATACTAATACATGAAACGAAGCTGTTGTGTAGAGTACTTACAATTTTAGACACAAAGTGACAGTGAGTTCCTTGGTGACAGTTTTTGTGACACCAAAGACCACCAGACCAGTATTGTCTGGATTATAAAAAAAGTTTTACCTCTCCCTTTTAGCTGAATCTACCTTTATGTAACGCAAAACTAACAATAAGGTGATGAAATCCATACCTTCGCAAAGCCGCCAAAAGTTTTTTTATCAAATTGGCTTGGATGAATCTGCATTGAGCCCGATAGCTGCCAGATACAAAAATACAAAGGAGGCCTCCAAACACAGATTATGACAAGCCCTTATTTTGTTTGTAAACATGTTTTCAATGGCGGATAGTAATGTGACACCTTTAGATTATTGGCTGGTCTGTAAGTAGCGTTATTGATATTTGATTTTTGCATTGTGGCTACATTTAGCGGGTAAATAGGCAAACTGTTGACGTTTGATGGGATCGGCCACAGTTGCGAACTTCGCGGAGCATCTGCTCAGCTTCCTTTTTATTCTATTCGAATTTCAAATTCAAGGGGCGGCCATTGATAGTCGGTAAACGGAAACAAAATATCTTATTACTGGCTAGTTTTCTAGCCTAGCCTCAGGAAGAACGAAACAAAAATGAAATTCAATGACGTAGGGGCAGTCTCTGAATTGAGAACTTCGCAAAGTACATACTTAAATGTAGGTATGTCTCTTCGAATTTCTCAGCAAAGGGCGTGATAGAACGTTACTTAAGTATTTACTTAGTGCAAACAAAACAAAACTGCAGTATATACAGTTACCATGTCTAGTTGCTGAACTTTACAGTTTAACGAGTACCTTACTCGTGGCCTAGGCGAACCGAGTGATTGGAAACAATCACTTAGTTAAGCAACAACAGGCGCGGTCAGGTACAGGATGGATGAGTGTCCCGTGACTGCCACTAGTGGCATTTTTCCGAGCGCTTCCGTGCTTTGCAAGGCACGCTAAGCCGTTGGTGCTGGCTGTCATATAATGACAGTCGTTAAGCCATGTCAGAGGCCTTATGGGCGGCTTGATAACTTCTGACAGTAAGACCCGCCACTGCCTTACAATCCTCCACCAACCCGGACTTGGCCCCCGTGGTGGAGTATGGCCTAACCTTCCTGCGATGCAGGAAGAGACCCGTGCCCCAGCAGTGGGGACATACAAGGGTTGATAACGATAACGAGTACCTTACTTACTTAAGAGCCTTTACGAGTATGCTAGTATCTTATATCTCTTTAGCATAATCTTAAGTTAGAATCTATTTACTTTCACCTGTCTCTACTGTCAGACAGTCGGACCTCACACGCTGATTTTTAGGATTCCGCTGCGCAAGGCTTCAACGTAATTAAGGCGGCTGTGGCTTAGAAAAGCTACTATAATTTCTGAAATATTATTGCAGGTGAATGATACTAAAGTTACAATACGTGCCTGTAAAACGTATAATAAAATTCGCGAGTACTTTCTGAAGTAAATTTGTTCATATTGACAAATAAAACTCCCCATATCCCCTTCGAATAGACTTGGGGAGTTTGTCACTCACCGAATATAGAATATGCAGCAGAATATGACAATTGCAATAAGATTTATTGTACTTATATGTTCAATTATAATTTTTTTTTCTGAATATAATTTTTTTACTGTTTCCTTCTTTGTAGCGGCGTTGTAGATAATAGATACTCAAAACTGTTATAGTATCTATTATCTACAACGCCGACAGTGTTAACTGTTAGATTATCTATCATCAAAACTATTAGACTGGACTTCTATCACGCAGGACAAGACTTACTGAAGGCAGCGCAGCGCTGTTGAAACACTTATTGTCAGTTTCTGAACTGAGAATTTCGCTAAATAAATAGTCAACTGTTATACTGTCTCTTCAAATTTCTCAGAAAAGTGTGGAAAAGTACGGTAACTTAAGAACTTAAGTATTAACTTAATAAAATTATCAATTCAGAAACCGGCCCAAAATTTAATAAAATTATATCATACCATATGATATTTCAAAAATATAAATTTAATTAATATAAAAAAATAGGTATTTCAGGAATTGAAAAAAAGACATAGAAGCGTGCATAGCTCCGTATATGAGGCATAAACAAAATGGTATTGTATGGATATGGATGTTATTGTTAAGCTGATTAATTATGATGTGTCATGCATGATCCACGTTTATTTGTAAAGCCGCCAATATAGCGAAACATCTATTGCTCAGCTACGGAACCCTGTAGTGCAGCCTTTCCGAAAAACACTTGGCCAACTACAAAACTTACCTCGCTCTTCTTGGAAGCGAACCGCAGTCTACTCGAGCGAAAGGGCTGCTTTGAAACTGTCGATGAATATAATACTCACTTTTGCTGAAAGTTACGTCGTAAAGTACCCAATATGAAAGTGACACGTTGACATTCTCTAAAACCTTTTGTTTGGGGAAATCATGATTTTATTATCTTGTGGGTGCCTGGGACTGACGGACAAAAGAGCCTAGAGGCACCAAATCCGTACCGACCCGACTCCGGGCTCTTCCTTTATATATTTTTCTTGCAAAAGGACCTGCCGCTCTCGAATCGAACTTTTTAGTCATTCAAAAAACCACTGGGCTTTCATACCTATACTGTAGTATATGCTGTCTAAGCCTGTAATTTCTTTTACATATATACATCAGTGGTTGATGAAGCGAAGGTGATCTGTCAGGATCGTGGCAAGTGGCAGCCCCTGGTCTCTGCCTACCCCTCTGGGATACAGGCGTGATTTAATGTATGTATGTAAAAGAAATTACAGACTCAGACAGCATATACTACAGTACAGGTATGGAAGCCCAGTGGCAGAACAAGGGACTCGGAAGCGAGAGAACCAGGTTCGATTTCTAGTACTGGCATGTATCAAAATTAAGAAGATACCCGTACTGGGAATCGAACCTAAGCAAAGCATTTAGTCCTTTGATTTCTAAATAAATAAATATTCATGGACATATTAGAGTTAGCCCTCGTTAGCGCTTGTTAGCCCTATACTAAGTACAACTAAATGACTTGTGTTATCTAGATGCTAACTCGACGACATATTTAATACAATAGATACATAGATAACATCCAAGACCCAAAACAAACTAGAAAACTTCGTTTCCTAGTTTGACCCGGCCGGGGATCGAACCCGAGACCTTCGGTTGCACAGTCAGCGTGCCAAACCGCTGCGCCACCGAGGCCGTCGCTACGAACCTAACCTACCCCTAAACACGTCTACAGATGGAGACTGGCAGAGGTAAAGCAGTCCACAGACGAACCGCTGTCACAGTATGGCTAGGAGCACACGGGTTACTTTTGTCACCGTGACTGTTTTGCTTTGCTGTCTTGCTGTGTGGTGTGTCGGCAAAGAGAATAGCACCAACCCAATCCTTCCCGCGGGTGTCGTAAAAGGCGACTAAGGGACACAAACCGGAGGGTGGGCAGCGGCGCCCCGTGCAGTACAATTCCACCGAACTGCGATCCCCAACCTGCCCAGCGTGGGGATTATGGGCATTACCCCCTATGATAGCACAACATGGCGCTCTTTAGGGGAGGGCTATGTCCAGCAGTTGACTAGTATAACTAGCCTGACGACGACTGTTTCGTCACTCCGTAGATATGTATGAAGATGCGCGAAATGTCACCCAGTTGTCACGTCGTAACATACGCGCATCTCCATACATATCCACGGCCTTGATAAGAGTGACGAAACAGTCACGGTGACAAAAGTAACCAGTGCCAGCGTATCCTAAAGATATAGTACCTACTCAAAAAAAGAACTTGACAGCCAAAAAGTTCAGTTAGGCGTACCGTTGGCACAAAAGTTAACATAAAAAGTAGTTTTTTCAGCAAAATCAGCACTAGCCTGCAAAACCGCGTCTCTGCCAGTCCCGGCACGGCGATTGGCATGCAGATAGCGGGGGAGTCCCCGCCCAGACTCCCGACAGGGCTGCCACTGTCATTGCTCCTTCAGAACGAGGCTGCGGGTAAGTCCCTGTCACCTTTCACTCCAATAGGCGTGATGACAGTATAAAATAATCAAAGATTTAACGATATGTAAAAAAAGGTCTTGGATGTTTACATGTTTGTGATGTCGCTGTTTCAGGTACCCACGACACAGAGTATCCTAGTGTGGGGCCAGAAGCAATGTATGTGCCGGTATGTAAATGTTATATTATTAGGGACAAGTACATATTAAAAGGATTTAGAGAACACTGATTTAGTTTTATAAAAAACGAGATAACCGAAATTTTCAATAAAATAAAAATAATACCGCTTTCAGCCATTTTGACTGACACAGCAATCACATCGCTTGACGTCACGCTCAGGTTAATATTGGTAACCCGTGCTTGGTTGTGACTTATATTGATTACGATGTTTGTTAACCTGAACGTGACGTCATATTGACGCCATGGTACTGCGAGCTGTTTTCCCACCTACCTTCGTTAAACTTTAGTTTATTACTGAAATATAGGTTTTTTTTTTAAATAATAAATGGAGGAGGATTTCATAATCTATCGTCAAGCCTATTTAAGCGATGAAATGTTATATCCTCCATAGAAAGGTGGTAACAGAAGTGGTAGAACGCCGGCTTCTCAATCAGGAGGTCGTGGGTTCGAATCCCGTACGCGCGTACATGTATCAAACTATCTAGGCGCCAATGACGTGAAAAAACACGTCACGTGACCCGAACAGATATCTGTCATTGTACTTCTAACAGAATGGAGGCTCTGATCCCAAACTAGGATACCCTGTACTATGGTAATCAGGCAAGGATATTGCATGTATGGAAATACACGGACTGAGGCCCGCTGTAGGCCGCCGTACACATACGGCGGCCTACAGCGGGAGTTGAATCGGCGACCTACGGCAAGGTAGTCGGAACTGATACCGCTAGACCAACGAGGCAGGCAGGGATAAACTGACATGATTATGTTGGTTGGAATAGTTAGACCTGAGATTTCCGCAAGCGCTGAGATAAGAGTACGTCAATACTTCAGACACTAGGGTTTCCTCACGATGTTTTCCTTCACTGGTATTGCTACTATAGCTTCACAAATGTACATAACTTTGAAAAAAAAGTAATTGGACTTGCCAGGATTCGAACCAACCACCTCCTGTTTGAGAAGCCGCGTTGTTCGCACTACCACCGCTACCTAGTGATTGGCATGCTAGACCACGTTACAGCAATCTGGTGGCGCCGGGCGAGCTTCCAGACCGAGATTGGATGTAGTACAATGCCCCTTCTCCAGGCCGTCTGATTCAATCTAATTGAAATGAAATGAAATGAAATGAAAAGGTTTTATTCAAAGTAGCGCAGATACTGCGGCTTAATGAACGTTACAAGTTAAACTAGGTGTCCATTTCAAAATCTGGATCATTTTCGAGAAAAAATGGACAAAAAAAACTCCAAACTTAGTCTTTTCAAATTCCTTAATTAACAGAATTTACACAGATTCTACAAAACTCGTGAATTTTACATGCTTGAATTCCAGACATCATTGTCATCTAAATAATCCTTAATATTATAGTAGCTCTTTTGGCACAAAGTGTACTTTACACATTTTTTGAACCGCGCTTCAGTCAAACTTAATATATCTTCAGGGATTTTATTGTAGAAGCGTATACAATGCCCCATGAAGGATGTATTAACTTTTGCCAGCCTAAATCTTGGGATCAAAAGTTTATGTTTATTTCTAGTATTTACATTATGTTGGCTACCTGCAGTTTTAAAGTTGCTAATATTTTTCCTGACATACATAATATTTTCAATTAATATAATTAATCCGCTTGTGGCCCGCTTTATACCGTAAACACAAGCCGAATTGCAGCGAACTGCAGAAAAATAAGCTGTCTATACAAGGTATAACAAGCTTTTACTACGGTTACAACTGCAATATATCATTAACTAGCTGACCCAGCGAACTTCGTACCGCCTACCATCGATTCTTTATTTTTTTCTCTCCGTAAGAACCATCTTCGTACTTCAGGAATATTTAAAAAAAAATAATTAGCAATATCGGTTCAGCTGCTCACGCACATTCGGCGATTAATTTTTATATTATAAGAAGATAACCGATCCAGCAAACTTCGTACTGCCTACCATCGATTCTTTAAATTTTTTTTTTGTTTGTTGCCGTAAGAACCATCCTCGTACTTCAACGAATATTCTAAAAAAAGAATTAGCAAAATCGGTTCAGCTGCTCTCGAGATTTGCGCTTACCAACACATTCAGCGATTCATTTTTATATTAAAGAAGATTATCATATCAGCTGTCCTTCAGATTTTCTCAAAAAGAGAGTGTAACGGTGCGAACCTCTATAGACCATTTATATTTCTTTAATACTTTCTTATCATTTTCAAAATTTAAAATAACGTCACCCATTTTTGAGATTTTCCTCGTTTTCAGCATTACCACTTCACATTTCAGCTGGACCTGACTATTTTCACCTACTTATTCTGTTTTAATCCAGTTTTTTGTTTATTTTACAAATAAAATAAACAAACGCATTTAATTATATTATTTTTAATGCACTAACCCGTGCTAAGGACATTTTTAAAAACCTATGTACGTAATACAGAGAATATTGTAAAGAGGTTCGAAATTTCACTGATGCCGGTGAGTCGCCCATAAGCTCAGTTGGAAAGAGCGCTGGCACGGATAGCCAGAGGTCGCGGGTTCGAATCTTGGTATGGGTGGATTTTTTTAGTCTCTAAATAGGTTTTTAAAACACATTTAAATAAAGGCACAAAGATGAAGGCGTTCCAGTTTTATTATTATTTATACAAGTTTTGCAACACCACAGGAGTATGGGCTTAATTACCACGCGTGCCAGCGGTGGTAGCTCAGTGGGTAGAACCATAGACTGGCAAGCGAGAGCCCCAGGTTCGATCCCGAGTGCGGGCATGTACCAATGACTTTGTTTAATTTCAAAGTTACGTACATTTGCGAATTTGCAGTCGCAATACCACACGCTAACGGTGAAGGAAAACATCGTGAGGGAACCCGCGGCTTGGTTGGCTCCGCACGTATTGACTAGTCTTTCCTGTGGGCTAGGCCGACTAAGCTGTCAGGATGGTATAGGTGCTGGGCAAGCCTACACCATCTATAAAACCATGACCCAGGCACTACAGCGTCGGAGTGGTCCCTTTACCCATCTAGTGTGAGTGAAGATACCACTGGACGCTGTATAAATCATCTCATTAAGTAGATGCAAAAAGGCCAATATTATATATTACCACGCGTGCCACCGCGGATTGGCAATTTCAAGCGCCAAGGTGGCTGAACACCTCTCACTCAGGTTCCATCACCGCCAGCGAGTGGTGTTGTTACTACAACTTCACAAATGTACATAATACAGAAAACTAAATCATTAGTCCATAATTACATTATTTTTTAATGCACTAACACGTGCTAAGGACAATTTAAAAACCTAATTACAACCTCTGTACGTAATACAGAGAATATTGTAAAGAGGTTCGAAATTTCACTGATGCCGGTGAGTCGCCCATTAGTTCAGTTGGTAAGAGCGCTGGCACGGATAGCCACAGGTCGCGGGTTCGAATCCCGGCATGGGTGGAATTTTTAGCTTCTTAATTAGGTTTTCATTAGTCCATACTAAAGTAAAAAAAAATAAACTTTGGCCGTTGCATCTACGTATGAGATGATTTATGCAGCGTCCAGTACCTTCACTATAACTAAATAAGTGAAGGGACCACTCGGACGCTGCAGTGCCTGGGACATTGTTTTAGATGGAGAACGCTTACCCAGCACCTATACTATCCTGACATCTTAGTCGGCCTAGCCCCAAATAGTCCAAAGACATAATTTAATACGTGCGGAGTAAAGCGTGATTCCTCAAGTTGCTCTGCTTCACCAGTAGCATGTGATACTACAATTGTACGTAACTTTGAAAATAAACAAAGTTATAGGTAGTTATAGGTGCCTGCACGGGGATTTGAAGCTGGGTCTCTCGATTTCGAGGCCATTGCTCTACCTACTGTGCTACGCATAGCTTACATATCAAAGTAACCTTATGGTGTTAAGATTATTGATTAGGACACTGATGTTCTACAGTCTGTTAGCTTTTGGAATATACCTCGGGCTCTTGAGTAGGCTTCGGAAGTGGCACATTAGTTCCGATAATTCTATTACACGAATCCGATTGTATCCGGTAGTAGCCGAGGTATATTCTAAAAGCTAACTAACGAAAGTTTTTCGCGATTTTGGATTTGTCCCTCTGACTAGTAGCAGCTGGGGAGTTAAGAGGGGCCCTTATCTCGGATTTTTTAAGAACCTGTGTAAGCCGAGTATACAGCTTGTAACGAATTCTCCATATCTGTCCCAAAATTGGGGATCTGCTGACTAGCAGATCCCCCATCGAACCGCTTTTTGTAGTAGAAGTTCCCAATAGTCAAACCGACCATAAAAATTTCAACTCGGTACCTACATTTTAATGCTCACTGCATGTGCCCTAGACTTCTCTAAGAGAGAGAAAGAGAGAGAGAGAGAGACACAGAGAGAGAGAGAGAGAGAGTATGGTATTAAAAGTAAAGTAAAAACATTTATTTTCAGTTAATGTGTGGTACAGCTGTAAACAGCTAGCATGCTACTTTAAATCTCAAAATGTACATAAATCCGATTTACATAGTTACTCATGTAACTTAGAAAAAAGGCTATATTAGTGTTTGCAATCCAGGACCTCAAGTGTGAAGCCGCTAGATTATTCTGCTTAATTTCAGCAGCTGAACACTGCTCATCCGTCCTATTACAGATCAAAGCGAACACGAAATTGCGAGCACAACCGAACGCCGCGTCAACTTTTCCCTGTTTTCACAAAATAACTTTCCTCGACAACCCTATCAGCCGACGTCTAGTTCCATAATGAAGCAATTTAAATGCATGAGGTAGGGCGCGAGAGGAGAATGGAGGGGGCAAGGGCCCTCAGACTTTGTAGCCTAACTACCAATCACATGCACACCAAAAGCAACCTTCTTTTTCGTACCATACTGATGGTTTTTCCCTGTGAAGTTTCTGGATTTGTTACACTGGAGTTTTCTGGTAGAGTAGTAGGTATATGATGATAATGGGTACGGAGTAAAGTGCGGTATATCTGTACAGGTACCTTCGGGGAGGATTACGAGGGATCCGGGCGGCGAAAATGTTTTGCCAAACTAGCTACTGCACTAGGTACTAGAAGTGAAATGAAAATCAGGGAAAGTGATCTGGTTCTTGGGATCGGTTTTGTGTTTTGGTTTGTTCAGTGGGGCATAGGAGCCTGGCTGGTACAGTCAAGAGTAGCGACGAGTTTTAGAAAACTATAATTCGAAGTACTGTAACGATATTTCTTTATACTGGCTGGCCGGCGCATCCGTCTATTCGAGTTTGATTGTAGCCTATATACGTCGCATTGTAGGGCACAGACTTTCTCTCAAAAAGAGAGAGTATTGACTAAATTATCACAAGTGCCTGCCGCGGATTGGCAGTTTCAAGCGTTAAGGTTTTTGAACATCTCAGGTTTATACTATTTTTATTTTTAATGCACTAACCCGTGCTAAGGAACAAATCTCAGGTTTCCTCACGATGTATTCTTTCAGCGTTAGAGAGTGGTATTGGTGAGATTATAGGTACTTTTATTTATTTATCATACACGCCTTGTCTAAGAGGCCTAAAGTACCATGCATGCCCATTGCGGATTGGCAATTTCAAGCGCTGAGTGTCTGAGGTGGTTGAACACCTCAGACACTCAGGCAGGGTTCGAAATTATCAAGATAATTACGATCCTTGATTATCGGATGTTTATCGGATAATTATCACGATAGTGATCTGATAATTATCACCCGTGTAAGAAATTAATTTGCTATATTGTTTGATGACAAATACACTATAATTTGGCCATTTCTAAAACAAATAAATCTTATGATTTTTATTTAAAATCCAACACAAATTAACATTAATTAAAGTAAAAAGTCTCCATCAGATTCGACATTCTAAATATATATAAAATTGGATTGACCAAAGGAATATCATCATCCGATGATGATTCTATTTCCATTGGCTGTGTTGCTGTATCTACAGTAGAACTTATTTGTTGACCTAATCCTAATAGCCAACTAAGATCTTGCTGCTTGATTTTGTTTGCTTTGCATAAACGAAATTTTTGTTATTATCAATTGATAATTATCGAGCTATTTTTATCAAGATAATTATCATGATAATTATCAAGATAATTATCACGGATAATTATCCTTTCGAACCCTGCACTCAGGTTTTTTCACGATGTTTTCCTTCACAGTTAGCGAGAGGTATTGCTCCTATAACTTCACAAATGTACATAACTTAGAAAACAAAGTCATTGGTACATTCGGGATTCGAAACCACGACCTCCGAAACTGAAGTTGATTTATATGAAGGAAATAGTTGCGTTTTTAAGCGTCAGTCGATCCCTAGCTAGGCTAGGCAATGCACAAATAATAAAAGTTGTATTTCATTTCAGAATTTCGCATTTTTATAATCAATTCACTACCGTAGTTTGCGAAGCAGAGTCGTTGTGTTCATCTGTGGCTTGATCAACCATAGTAAACCATGAATTGTAGTTCTATGAAACAGGCCCCGGATCAACCTTTACAGTTTTGTCAGTCGTCAGAGTGTAGGTGAACTTATTAAATCCATTTCACTTGAATCCACTATCAATGGTACAGCCTCCAGTGAGTCGATGTATTACATAGAAGAATAACAATTATAAGTAACACATGGTTTTAAACATTATCTATCAAACAGTATTACAAAAAAAACCTAAGCATAAGTAAGAAATTTAATAAGAAAAATTATAATGTCATAGAACAATAAGTTTCAAGAATTACTATTTAGGTAAGTACATCTGATCAACCTTCACGTTCTTGTTGCATAGTCACCAGTATTGTAACTCTACTAAGCAGCTTGCTACGCAACGTTGGCTGGTCCGAGCTCGATATAAATTTCATGCTGGACCCACCGTGGCTCGTCCACAAAAGAAAGCAATATCAATTAAGAATCAGTACTTGAAACTGTTCAACTCCACAGGCAATACAGTTATTTCGATTTAGCGTACGAAGAAACTCAACGCAACGGTGACTATTCAAATCGCCGAAACCGACTGGAAAATGCCCGAAAAGGAATTAGAAAAGCGTTAAATTTGAATCGAATTTATGTTTTACAAGCGTGGATAGCGGTTAGTAGTAGGTGGCTTCACGTGAGTTTGTGGGTTCCTCTCTGGGTATTATTATTATTCGATCGATATCAACCCTTGTATGTCCCCACGGCTGGGGCACGGGTCTCTTCCTCCATCGCAAGAAGGTTAGGCCATACTCCACCACGGGGGCCAAGTCCGGGTTGGTGGAGGATAAGGCAGTGGCGGGCCCTCAGACCATCTGAGGGCGGGCCTTACTGTCAGAAGTTGTCAAGCCGCCTAGAAGGTCTCTGAAATGGCTAAACGACTGCCATTACATGACAGCCATCACCAACGGCTTAACGTGCCTTGTGAAGCACGGAGGCGCTCAGAAAAATGCCACTAGCGGTAGTCACGTGACGGTCACGCACCTGCATCTGACCGCACCTGTTGATGCGTAACTGAAGTGATTGATTCCAATCACTCAGTTCGACTAGGCCACGAGCGCTTCATGATTAAATTATTATTGTTATTATTACTCGTTAACACACAAGCAGCTTCTCAAGCAGTGCCTCAACAGTGGGGACAAACAAGCCTTGATATCGACTCATTCATTCTAGAACTCCTTAGGATTAGGTCGGTAGTTAAAGTGCATTAGTCATAGAAATATTGAGCAATGTTTTTCTTTCATTCTTTTTTTATGAATCTTTCCTAGTCGTTGGAGATGTTGCTGAACTTGTTATGTCACTGAAGTTACTGCAAGAAACGGAGCGTCATATATTTTTTTTATTATTTCACTTGGATGTGATTTTGAGATCAAAACGAAACTTACATATTATGCTACTGTTACATCATATGACATGTTGAATTTAAAAATAAAAATATATAACAAGAAGGTATAGAAAAAAATCGCAAATCGAAACACACGTCTACTAACGTAGTCACTTCAGCGCCGTGTACAGAGTGGGACCTCTTTTTTATTTAATAGTCAAAAAGAAACCTACCAAGGGGTAAGAAGGGTTCAATTTATATATTACGAGTATTCTGTGGAACAAGGCCCGTGATCGGACGTCACGGTCACACAAGCGGCTGCCATTTCAACCCGTTAGGGTTGTACGTATCACTTACTCTTTAAGTATACATTTAGTTATATATTAAAGTGGTCAAACCGCGATTAACGTCGGGAAATAATGTAATTACTACGTTTTACCTAATAAATAATCGCGATTTGACCCGTTTAATATATTACTATGCCGTTTAATAAATACTAGGTATATATTTATTTGTAAAGATTTAGTATTTTCGTAAGTCCGTTGGCGTCGTCGTCAGGCTATTCTAGTTCACTGCTGGACGTAGCCCTCTCCTAATGAGCGCTATAGCACCCTATCTCCAGCTTGCCGCATCCAGCATCTGCCTGTAGTTTTTCGCAGATCGTCATCCCACCTGGTCGGAGGGCGTCCTACACTACGTTTGCCGAGTCGCGGTCATCACTCAAGAACACGTTTACTCCAACAGTTGAGGGTTCATCGCGAGATATGGCCAGCCCTCTACCCCTTCAGCTCGCTAATTTTGTTAGTTCAGTATTTAGTGCAACATTTATCAGCATTTATTTATTATTAATGAAACTTAATAAATGCTTAAAACGATAACTGTGTCGATCGATATCAACCCTTGTGCATTCCCACTGCTGGGGCACGGGTCTCTTCCCGCATCGCAGAAAGGTTAGGCCACACTTCACGACGGGGGCCGAGTCCGGGTTGGTGGAGGACTGTAAGACAGTGGCTGGCCTTAATGTCAGAATTTATCGAGCCGCTCATAGGGGCCCTCTCATATGGCTTAACAACTGCCATAACATGACAGCCGGCACCAACGGCTTTACGTGATTTGCGAAGCAAGGAAGCGATTGGAAAAACACCACTAGCGGTAGTCACGGGACGGTCACCCATCCTGCACCTGACCGCGCCTGTTTTTGCTTAACTCAAGTGATTGATTCCAATCATCTGTTCGACTAGGCCACGAGCGCCTCAGTGTGTATGTATAGTTTTTAACAAACAAAATTAAGCAAAATATTTTTTTTGTCTACTTACTGGACTGACAACCCTATGGGCTTGACTGACGACCGCTCGGGGCGAGAGGTTACCTGTGACTGGGACTGACAGCGTTTCTCCGTCTACCCACATGTGGGTACAGGCTGCTCCTTAATGTACCTACGATATTTGCTTTTATACCTGCTTTAATAAGAGCTATCATCTTTTAGCCCGGATCTTGCCTACACTCCCTTGTCACCTGAGTGAGGGCGGGCCGTTTCGGGCCGAAATCGATTTGCGTGGAGACTGATGAGTTGGAATTACTTGAAATGGAATTTTGGAAACGTATTTGTTTGTAGATGACACAGTAGGGGTTTAAAGTGTGTATGTATAGTTTTTAACAAACAAAATAGGTTTTTAAATTTGTCCTTAGCACGGGTTAGTGCATTAAAAATAGTATAAACAAAATATTTTTTTTGTCTACATACTGGACTGACAACCCTATGGGCTTGACTGACGACCGCTCGGGGCGAGAGGTTACCTGTGACTGGGACTGACAGCGTTTCTCCGTCTACCCACATGTGGGTACAGGCTGCTCCTTAATGTACCTACGATATTTGCTTTTATACCTGCTTTAATAAGAGCTATCATCTTTTAGCCCGGATCTTGCCTACACTCCCTTGTCACCTGAGTGAGGGCGGGCCGTTTCTGGCCGAAATCGATTTGCGTGGAGACTGATGAGTTGGAATTACTTGAAATGGAATTTTGGAAACGTATTTGTTTGGTAGATGTCACAGTAGGGGTTGAAAAAGTTGTCAAGGTAACAGGTTAAATGAGCTGCTTCTAAAATGTCTTGCTTGAGACAGTAGGCCTTCATTCTCTCTTCATCTAGGTATAATGTACGAAAGTTAGGAAACTAATTCATCGGTATACAAAAGTACTTTTTACTTGAAAATAACTTTTTTCTAGAAGCGTAATCCAGGTTATAATTTATCGGGGTGCCTAATTTTATCCTCATCCGTCCAGTGGTTTTTGCGCAAACCCTCAAACATCAAAATGTCCAAACATACTTTATACTTTATTGCACACATAAAAATGGGTTATTCCACTAATCCCCATTGATGGGGATTTCTGAACTTTTTGTTCACAAATCCCCATTGCCAATACTAAGATACGCCAATGGGGATTACTCTAGAGAACTCAATAAGATAAAAGTGATACTATGGCAAGTGTAAGAGCGGTGGTAGCGGAGCGGTGTAGAACTCCGGCTTCTCAATCGGGCGGTCGTGGGTTCGAACCCCGGCATGTACCAATGACTTTGTTTTCTAAGTTATGTACATTAGTGAAATTATAGTAGCAATACTAATCGCTGACGGTGAAGGAAAACATCGTAAGGAAACCCTAGTGTCTGAGGTGTTAGCGTACCTCGGCGCTTGCTACGTACGATGGCCCAATTATGATGCTAAGTGTGGAAATCTCAGGTCTAACTAACTAACTATGGCAAGTGTAGTCTAAAGCTGAGTTTAGACCTGCCATGTTAAGCCTACAGGACAGGAAAAGGAAAAAGTATTCAAAGCTTTCTTTCTTTCTACTCGTATTACGCCTACAAAAATATAATAACCCATTACCCATTGCTCCAGTCCAAAGGTTGTCTGGAAGAGATCACTATTAGTGATAAGGCCGCCGTCTGTACTCTTAGTTTACGAAATATCTGTGTAATTTCCTTTTTTATGTACAATAAAGTGTTCTCTATCTATCTATTACCCCTAAATATCTATCTATTCAAATAACGCGAAACCTGAAAACGGGTTCTTCTTTAGTACGATTATCGATAAACTGAACCACTTCCAAGTAGCGAAAGTTTTAATTTTTCATATCAATTGACAACATCAAATTTCAAGACAATTTAAAAAACTAAATAAAAATATGTGCAGTAGAATATTTTAGCTTTTACTCACAGAAGAGGTCTTTTATCAATTCTGAAGAAACCGCGTTATTTTAATATAACGTTGCATAAAATCAAGCCATCGGTATTTATACAGGCAAATCCAGTTTCAGAGAAAAATATCCAGTTTAGCACGAAAAGGCGTGGTGGTTCTTATTAAAATGGTTACCTACTTGAATAATTTACGACTCAAATGGCTTTTTAATATAAGATGCTCTACCAATTAGCAAGAAGCTGCGATAAAATCAGTGGGTCTTATTTAAATTATGTAAAAATGTTTCTACGTTTAGGGTTCGGTTAATATGTAATGCATATTTTCAAGTACTTGTTGTATTTAGAGCGTAGTAAGTCTACCACCTTTGAGTGGAACTCCGTTTAATAGAAAGTTTTTTTTTAAATATTGGCAAATTATTCTTAGGGTTCTGTAGGAAACACCCTTAGATGTCCCCACTGCTGGGGCACGGATCTCTTCCTGCATCACAGGAAGGTTAAACCATACTCCACCACGGGGGTGAAGTCTGGTAGATGGAGAATTGTAAGACAGTGGCGGGCACTGTCAGACGTTATCAAGTCGCCCATAAGGCCTCTGACATGGCTTAACGACTGCCATTACATGACAACCGGCACCAACTTAGCATGCCTTGCAACGCACGAAAGCGCTCGGAAAAAATGTCACTAGCGGTAATCACGGGCGGTCACCCATCCTGCACCTGACCGCGCATTTTGTCGATTCCAATTTCTGAGTACGACTAGCGAGGCCTAGTCGCTTTAAAAAAAGGTAGTGTAGTAAGTCTACCAAGTGTGAGTGGGACTCCCGCTAAGCATTAATTTCGATGTAATACAAAGATATTTTTTTTTTAAATAAAACAAAAGTACACTATTTTTATTTTTAATGCACTAACCCGTGCTAAGGAACAAATTTAAAAACCTATTTAGAGGGTTCGAATCCCGGCATGGGTGAAATTTTTAGCCTCTAAATAGGTTTTTAAAACAAAAGTACGTTTGGAATTTAGGTATTTTCGTATTACCTAATAAATAATCCCATTTAGACCCGTTTAATATATATCCTAATAATATCCTAAGCGCGCGCGCTCGCACTGCTTGCTTGCTTACCGCATAAATATTTTGATACACTTACCCTCAACATTATCGTCTTACAATATGTAAGTCGAATGTTATGTTGATTATTTTATTTGTAAATATTAATTTGTATTATTTTTGTGTGCGTGTAGTGTGCTGTGAATACAATGTCTAAACATAATGCTAATCAAAGCTTGTGTCTAAATATGATGTTTCACATCTATGTAAGTAAAAAGCTTCTTGTATTTATAAATCCACTTCGTATCGTAAGTTTTAATAGATCCATATAACAGATCTGGAAACGTGTCTACCTAAAGTCTATTTAGCCTAGGAATAAAATACACAGGGTAATAGTATGTAAGAATTTATGTGAATAAAGAACATACATATATATATATATGTTCATACATTTATGTATATATATATATATATATATATATATATATATATATATATATATATATATATATATATATATATATATATATATATATATATATATATTTATGTATATATATATATATATATATATATATATATATTTATGTATATATATATATATATATATATATATATATATATATATATATATATATATATATATATATATATATATATATATCATTATTAACAACATACATCGTCATTAACAAATGCTATTGGTAGATTAAGATGTGAAGGTAAATATGCGATCTAATGAGGCTCGATAAAATATGTCCTTTACATACAGTACGTTGCGGGGAACCCTCGGAGTACGGGACTTCGCCGATAAAGTACAAGAAAGTAGGCTGATATGGTTCCAACAGAAAACCTCCCAACATGGGTAACGAAGCACTACGACTATCAATTACGTTGTAAAGAAAGATCGATAAACGAGGTCATGAATAGGGCGAAGTGGAAAAAGAAAACAAGGAAAGATTACCCCTCCACCATGTGGGACTAAAGCTGGTAAGAGAGACAAAACAATAATTATTTTATTTCTTATACAAGAGTGCAAGTGACCGATCAATTGAATCGAAGGATTCTAAAATTCAAAAAAGCGGTGAAGGTCTTTGCGCTCGAGTGCTTCACGTAACTTTTCATCCCACTATAGCGAGGAAATGCATAATGCAAAAAAAGTTACCAATTAGTGGTTATATTATACTCTTTGTTAACAATATGACGTGAAAGAAAAAATTGCGCTCGCAAAGCAAATAAAAAAAATTACACGAAGAGGGTTAAGTCCGAGTCTGACTTTTTAACAAATTAAATAAGGTTGCATGATAAATTCGACACCATGGACCTCCATGGTGTCGAATTCAAAACATCATTAAACCTATTACTTGTACCTACAAGTAATAGGTTTAATGATTGAATTCAAAAACTTAGTGCTCACGATGTTCTAAATTCTATTTACGTCATCCTCTAGCGGATAAAAATGGCCTTTTCTCTCAGATAACGAAGAGAGAAAATACTCTTTCCGATACGGGGTATAAAAATACATTAACGGTGGTACGGACCTCTTTTATGCCCGAGTTCGGTTCGCACTTGACACGGGTTCTTTTATCAAAGCATTTTTCAAAACTACTAAAGAACTTTTTATCAGAAAATCTTTCAAGTAATGAGCGCGAGACGCCGAGACCGCAGCGGGCATTTATCAAACGAACGTTTTGGACAGGTGGCATTTTAACTTTACTATGAATAATAAGCTTGCATTGGCAAATGAATGGTCGACTTTGTATGCAGAAGTGACGCTAATTGCCGTAAATATCAATTACCGTTTTTAATTTTATGCAAATAAAGAATGAATTATGTACTTAGGTAGTATGAAAACATTTTTTTTAAAATAATGTTAACGTTTAAGTTTTCCTTCACGCCAATAAACTGAGCCACAGAATAGAAAAGAAACAAAGATATTTTTCTAAAATCTACTTTATGGCCAGCTACCACTCATTCAGCCAGCCAGCACGAACCTGTTCGAAAGGCGGCAATATTTATTTATTTTTTTATTCCTGCCGCAGACTCATTAAGGTTCAGCCTCGCTGTCGTTTATAACGACGGGTAGGTAATAATATTCCGCCCACCAATTCCACCTAGTCCGTAGATACGCATCGGTGGCTGGCTCCGTGAACGCCCACAGAACAACGAATGAGCCGTACCGCTATTTGTAGATGCACGCAACCTGAAAATGCCGCCCAAAGGTGCACTGTTTAAAAACTTTAATTTCTTGTTAAATATTTTTAATGGTAACTTTTGTAGGGGTAAATTGTCGCGAAGTATTTATATTTGTTTGTTGTATAAAATAGATCACAACTATTATGTAATGAGAGATTTATTTTGTATAATTTCTTAATATTATTGGGTAGGTATTTGATTTTTGCGGCTTAAGTAGACAAGAAGAGCTGAAAAAAGATTTCAATGAAATTGGGCAAACAGATAACCCTGGTAACATTTGAGTTGGTTATTCATTCTTGTGAGACAAAGATAAAATGTTATTGAAATAACGAAAACCTTGCATCGATAATAAACCACTTTAGAGGAAAACGTCTAAAATTCACAAATCTTAATGAGTGATTTTCATAGACAAAAATTCAGTTGCTTTATTTTCGCAGTGAAAGTTGTATCGGTATTTTAATCTTTTATTACACAGTATTTTATCGAAAAAAATGTTTTATGGTTTACAAATGTTAAATGTTTTTTAATCAGATTATACGGAAACAGTCTTTTTTAAAACAACAGAATAACCAAGTCTGAGAAGAATGGGAATGTGATATTGAAAATAACATATAATTGGCCTTTGAATCTACGGAATGAGATAATCGGTAACGGTACCAGTCGGACGCTGCATGGGACATTATTTTCATGAAACTTTTTTCATATTGAGAATAATAGTGAAATCAGATATTTACCATAGTAGGTATGAATAACACGCTTGAAAAAATAGTTTGTAGGTTAGTACGTACAAAATATTTTTTCCACCTTTAACCTAAGTAGGTTTATTTTATTCCCGTAGAAGGTCTGGTAGATAATACAGGCTTAGGTACCCATATCAATAAATACTTGTCATTGGAAAATAATACATACATACATACATACATACATACATACATACAAACATACATACATACATACATACATACATAACCTCACGCCTGTATCCCAGAGGGGTAGGCAGAGACCAGGGACTGCCACTTGCCACGATCCTGACAGATCACCTTCGCTTCATCAACGTTCATAAGTCGTTGCATGCACGCACGCCGACTCCGGGTACTTTTTATCTTTCCCTTTGCTAATACATCCCCTATCTGGTCGATGTATGTCCGCCTGGGACGTCCCTTACCAGCCCTTCCCCTCACATTTGCAATATATATTTGTTTCGTCAATCTTTCTTCCAATTACTATGATAATACATGGTTAATGAATTCAAAGCATTTAAGTGTATGTCAAATCAATCAGTCATGCGCATGGGTTTGCTACTCGTACCTTCACAACACATCATTCAGTCTATTAGGCACAGCCTTAGACTGAACGATGGGTTTGGTATGATGTCCGGCAATTAACTTGAACAAAAATCCGCGTAGTCGGAATGAGCGATGGATACTGACAGCAAACTGTTTTTTTATTAGGTACTTACTAGATGAGCCCACAAACGTCATCGTATGTCGCAATTCAGATCTTTGTCTATCTGTACGCTTAGTTTCATGTAAATCCGTTCAGCCGTTATTGTGTGATTGAGTAAACAATATCCAAACATCTTCACACAATTTTACGTTTAGGATTTGTTAATTTCATTAAACTAAAGTTCTAAACAATAATTTATATTCCAGCATTGAATTTAAATAAAAAGGTTTTATCAAAGTAGCACAGAAACTGCGGCTTAATGAACGTTACAATTCAAACCAGGTGTCCATTTCAAAACTAGATTATTTTGGAGAAAAAATCTCCAAACTTAGTCTTTTCAAAGTCCCTAAGTAACATAGTTTACATAATTATTACAAAACATAGAACTCATACATTGTACTGGCTTCAATTCCAGACCTCATTGTCATCAAAATAATTCTTTATGTTATAGTAGCCCTTTGGGTACATGTGGTGTGCTTAACATATTTTTTGAACCGCGATTCAGGCAAGCTTAATATTATTATTTTCAGGGATTTTATTATAGAAGCGAAGAAAAAATCCCATGATCCCACATCTATCGCATGTGAGACCCCAAATACGTCCATGTAAAGTAAAAGTTGTTTGTCGGGCATAACCAAGTATTTGAATACCACAGAAAGTCAGGTTTCCTCACGATGTTTAGAACACCCATTTAGCAGTAACAGTTGCTATTTAAAATAGATTCACCAAATCTTACCTTAACAGGTGTACTCACATTCGTCCATCCTTTACATATTTTTGACATGTAGGTATGATGGAAACAGTAACAAATCATAACTGCAATAGGTAACAGTTTTAAATAAAAATCCTTAACTGTATGAGATCATCTTAAAAACTAAATAGCTAACATAAATGTCTAACACTAGTGACACACGTAGGTACCTCCACAATAACATTATTCGTTATCGTGCTCCATAAACCGGAGGGTGGGCAGCAGCGCCCCCTGCAGTACAATTCCACAGAACTGCGATCCCCAACCCGCATGCCCAGCGTGGAGATTATGGGCATTACCCCTATGATAGCACAACGTGGCGCTCTTTAGGGGAGGGCTATGTCCAGCAGTGGACTAGTATAGCCTGACGACGATGACGACGTACTCCACAAACTCTTTTAAACTTTAAACATAATTATCTGGAAGCCAATTCTTTGTTAATCTTTGTTTTCCTTCACCACTACCTCAGCGCTTGAAATTGCTAATCCACGGTGGGAACACGTAGTAATTAAGCCATACCCTCTTCTCAGAGAAGCCCTGTGCCCTGCAGTGGGACGTTCAGAAGCTCCATAAAAAAATCAACTAAGCATGATTTTAGCTTCAAAAAAGGTTACGGTAACAATAATAATATCCGACGGCAACGCATTTCCGGGATATGAAGTATCCTACGTCTCAATTCAGATCTAAGACTACGCTAAGTGTCATACAACTCCTTTCACCGTTATCGCGAGATTCAGTAACAAACATCCATACTCGCACACTCAAAATATCTTCACAAAGTTTCACATTTACCATAATAATAGGATAGTAGGATTTAGGGCTATGTCTAGCAGTGGATTAAATAATATAGCCTGAATAAGAAGAAGAAGAAGTAGGATTTAACAAAACACATTGGTAAATACAGCGCTGTGGAACCAAAATACGGAAGAGACAAATGCCATCGGAAAACAAACAGCACAACTCAAAACAACGTCATTGTGACTGTACTAAAACAATCACATCCTGGTGACCTACGAGCTCACATAACGCATCTCACAACAAGAACTCGAGAAGGAACATTAGACGATTGTTTCCCGTATAAAAGCGGACGATTGCTATTCTTGGATTGATTCCTAAAATGCTTGCCTTACTATTAACACCTCTGATCCTTTCGCGGTTATTTTACCCGATAAAAAGTCAGGAAATAATTCAAAGTGATAAGTTACTATGTGACGTGCCAATGAAGGACGCCATTTTTGACTTGGACATGATCGTGGGGAGGACATGGCGGGTTTACTACACGTGGAACTGGATCTTCGAGAGGCCAAGCAAGTGCGTGGATATCACGTTCAAGACCGCTACTGCAGATGTGAGTCAGAAAATTGAGTAACTGCTAATACTTATGTGCTATTCATTATAAGGCTTTAATCATAGCAGATCTGCTGGTAAATTTGATTTATAGGTTTTGGGTGGTTCTTGTCCATAAAAGACAGGACAGGATAAAAGCTATATAAGTTACAAAATACAAATGTTCGTGTAATGTCTTCTTGTTCTCTTTTTCTTCTTCAGGCTATATTATGTAGTCCACTGCTGGACATAGCCCTCCCCTAATGAGCGCCAATGTCTATGCTATCTGTCACCATGTAATGTATAAAAGGAAATAATTATAAATAAATTCGTCAACGTCCATTTCAAAATTAATATAACTACTTATGATCTAAAATGCGATATAAAAAAAAGTTGTCCTTTTATTCTAAAATGTTCATAGGGAAACCATCCGAATTACGTCCATTCGATCAATCATTTATGGTTACAAAGTTCCGTATTCATGAAGCACACTTGTCTTTGAGATCTTGAGAGAGCTTGATAGCTCTCTCAAGATCTGTTTTATTCACAGCACCCTGATTGACCACTCAAGAGCAATCTGCAAGAAGACCTAAATCTAAAAAGTCTATAGCGCCTTAGAGCCTTCAAATATATTTTTTTAAGTTTTTGGTTTTAACAAAAACATTTATTAAGTCCAGTACTGTGAGAGCATGTGATGCAGCTGCACCAACCCGCACTTAGCCTCTGTGGTGGAGTATGGCCTAACCTGACAACGGTCTCTTCCCGCGATGCGGGAAGAGACCGTTGCCTCAGCAGTGAAGACATACAAAGGGTTAATACCGATGTGGTGCGAAACCTACAACCTATATCTGAACCAATGACTGAACCAAAACCTCATTCGCACAACGACAGTATAACTTTTTGGCACCTTGATTTTATAACACACTTAATGCTTTAGGCCCAATAAAGAAACACACAAATTTTAAAATCAAGAAAATAATCAAAGACTGGCTATATCCACTTAATTATGAGGAAACTGAAGCACTTTTGCTCACTATAAAATAAAATTCAATTGTAAACTCCATACGTTGCCTCGTATGCAACAATATATATATATATATAACATAACATAACATTTACATACAGGCACATACATTGCTTCTGGCCCCACACTAGGATACCCTGTGTCGTGGGAACCAGAAACAACGACATCACAAACATGTAAACATCCAAGACCTGGGGTTTTTTTTTTGTTCCCAGCCGGGATTCGAACCCGGGACCTCTTGCATGGCAGGTAGATGCACTACCGCTACGCCACAGAGGTCGTCCATATATATATCCATATATAACTACTAATATCAACAATTATTTCCTAAATATCACTATTAACCTAAATAAATATTACCATATTACCATTGTACGAAGGGCTTCCAAATACACACACACATACGCGCGCGCACGCACACACACACACACGCACATACACACACACATACACACATTATTGCATACAACATAATAATTAAACTAATCATTTCATTCATTTTTAATCACTAGGTCTTTCTGAAATGTCCTAGCTTCTCTGTTTTTGCTTTGTATAAAATTTATAACTCTTTGTTTTACTTTTTTGTATGGTACAATGTTTAGCACTAATTTGCACCTGATTGTTACACTTAGTTAAGGGAAGACACTTGCTCTTGACGCACAGGTTATCCTAGTTCGAGAGCAAGGGCTTCATAAATAACTGTGGCAAATTGAATTTCTCAATAAAGATATTTCTATTTTCTATTTCTATTTCTATATCTGGTGGGTCCCCGCTCTATAAACCAGATAAAGTAATAAAGAAGATTATATCTGTTAGCTTTAACAATGGACATACAAACTACTGCCAAACCAACAAAGTAGACGTCGAGTCAGCCCTTATCCAGCCATAATTTTTGTCAGATAACCAACCGTATTTACAACGAGATGGCGGACTATATGCGCTCGCAACCGCCTTGGGAATCAGCTACTCTACTGATGTCCCTGGGTAAGGAGGAGCATGAGCTTCTGCTGTTCGCTGACCTGCACGGCCCAGCTGGCCGATTCCAAGCCGTACCCAATATCATCAGGGACAGCGTCAGTGAGTGTGGTTTCTTCAATTAGTTTTCTTGATAAGGTCCCCCCTGGCAGATGAGTCAAATTAATCAGTCAACGGTTTTCTATCATTGTAGATCCTACCTACAAATCTATTATCTATTAGTATTCCTGGACGTACGCGTCAAGTTAGAGGTGATAGTAAATTTTTAAACTCTGCCTTTCTTCAGAGTTATACCTTCAATAATTTATGCCTGGATGAATAATTTATTATGAAAGTAGAACTGGTTGTAAGTAGTTTGAAGCAAGGACTTTGAAAGAAGCAAGATGCGGATCAGCACATACCGCTACTTTGCATAAGTTTAAGATAAGATCACTCATATCCTAAGCTTATGCTAAGACTAAATACGGAAGATAGTAAACATACTCTTTCTTCTTTCGCACCTAAGACATTTCGAGAAGAGTTTTATTCTATGAATGTTCTTCTTAAGCACATTCTTAAGTTCTTAGAAAAAACTGATTTCTTCCTGACTTCTTTGAAGAGAAGAATCAGCAGCTCCCATTTTATTCTACAGACTTGACGCCCCACAGAGGCGCTGTCCCGTTACTCCAGTTCTTCATCCAGCTGGTGAACGATGGCCAGTTTCTCATCCTAGTGGACTGCCAAATTGGCGTGGGCACCCTCTCAGCGGTATCCGACGTGGTGCCTTACAAAGTCGATGTCTCTCAGGCTGCCGATAAACTAAACTTCGGCAAGGGTCATATGGTTTGCACGGAATCGACGGCGATTGGCGAAGTCATACACCAGGAATAAATGGTTGGGATGTGCATGCATAGTGGGTTTAATTTTCTACTTGTTTAGTGTTAAATCGATCCATAATATCAAATATCATTCGAGGATAGAAAGAACAAGAAACTCTGATCCAGCTTTTTTCATTACCATCGTTATATTTCGGGGACACTAGTAAGGCGTTCTTAGCTCTGATATCGCTCTTGAGAAACGTTTTTAAGACGCTGTTTGAAACAAATCGGCAATTTGACTGTGTTGAAAAGCCATCTCAGAGACTCCTCCGGACGACTTGGACATTTTCTTAAACTCGACTTTTTCCAAACTCGTCTCTTTTTTAACTTGATAGCAAGTTAAAAAAGAGACGAGTTGCTATCTCTCTTTATATGTATAGTATCTTTTTTAAAATAGACTCAATCCTAACTCGTCTCTTTTTTAACTTGACGTTTTCTTCCTTGTCCTCTTTTTTAAACTTGTCTCTTTCCTAACTTGACTCATTCCTAATTCGTTTCAAGTAAAACTTGGTGTTTTGGTTAGTCATTGTTTTAACCTGAACCGTAAGCTTGGTAGTAGTTGAGATCCCTCCGGACGACCGATTAAAACCTACTTGAATGAAAAGCCTTGTTGCTATTTGTTGCTGTCGTTTTATTGCTAGTTACTTGCTCCAAAAACCGGCGAGTTAAAAAAGAGACGAGTTGAGAAAGTATCACGGTAAAAAAACGTCGAAGTCGTCCAGAGTGGACATTAGTTAGGGAAGAGTCAATTTTAAAAAAGAGACAAAGTAAAGAGATGTCAAGTTCAAAAGAGTCGAGTTTGGAAGGGTCGAGTTTAAGAAAATGTCAAAGTCGTCCGGAGGGTCAGAGACATTATTACTACGGCCCTAAGAGTATCTCTTGGCGGTGCAAAATATTTCACATGGTTTTGGGAATATATAGCAATGTTTTCCTGGTAGCTTCTGTACTGGAAAGCTCTGACCAAGCTTTGTGAGGCCAAGCTTCCTCAGGCTAGTCTACGACAGAACTGTACTATAAGTTTATTAGTGATACTGTTAATTTGAATTTTGTTTGAAAGATTATGTACATTCAGGACTTCGACGCTAGTGCGCCAGCGACGTTACAGCTACATCAACGATGCGGTGTTGATGTTATTCTTCAGAAAAATAAGTACCATCTGTAGTGCAAACTGCAGACTATCATGTTTTAATAAGTTGAAAACTATGTTTATTTACACTGCAGTAACAATAAACTGCCTACTCAGAGTTAAACAACAACATGCCTGAAGTATTAATTACATTCGGTATAAAATGTATAAATACTGTTGAGATACTCATTGCTGTTCCATCTTCACTCACGATCACAACTCTTAACAAACATAAAGTTTCGTTTAAGCTTATACTAATAATGATTTACATATCATTAGCCCTTACAATTCTAAGTGTAGTCAAAAGTCAAAGAAGCCATGGTGGCGACTATGGGGAATTCGACGTTTTGCCAAACGGTACCTGCATCTCTCAGTATTGTATGATAATGAACTCTTCCACCTGTGAGGAGTTTCTCAGAGGGACCCAGTTTGTTCCAAGCCGGGTTCTGAACGTGGACTGGAAGATATTCTACTTCTGGAACTATCTTCAGGACGGTTCGTACCAGATAAGGTTCAGTGTGCCTTCAAAGATGGTAAGAAATTATTTTGTTCATTTTTCTATCAAATACCTAACAAGATTTAAATTGTTTTATCGCTTTTCAATTTCTTCCTATCGATACCGTTGGTTTACTCTGTAGCCGTACATGAAGCGCTCGTGGCCTAGCCAAACTGAGTGATTGGAATCAATCACTTGAGTTATGCAACAACAGGCGAGGTCAGGTGCTGGATGGTTGACCGACCCGTGACTACCGCTAGTGGCATTTTTCCGAGCGCTTTCGTGCTTCGCAAGGCACCTTAAGCAGTTGGTGCCGGCCGTGATGTAATTGCAGTCGTTAGGCCACGTCAGAGGCCTTAAGGGCGTCTCGATAACTACTGACAGTAAGGCTCGCCACTGTCTTACAATCCTCCACCAACCCGGACTTGGCCCCCGTGGTGGAGTATTGCCTATCCTTTCTGCGATGCAGGTAGATACCCTTGCCTCAGCAGTGGGGACATACAAGGGTTGATATCGTACATATATAAAATGGTCAATCATTATTTCCATCTCCCACGGGAAAGGCATCGCTTAGTGTGGGGGTCTGTACCTATATTATGTAATATTTTACATGGCAATAAACGTATTTCTTTATCTATCTTTATCTTCGCGTTGGTTTACCCGGTAGGCCTAAAAATGACTGCTGATGGGCTCAGGAAAGTTCGTGAATTGAATTGATTGACAATGTACAAAGTTACCTTTACCCAAGCAAGAAGACATTTGCCTCGCCCTTAATTGTCTTCCAATAAAAGGACTTTACAGACAAAAAATTACACCGAATTTTTTAAGTACTTCAAATTAGACCGATTTAGCTGGTTGTTACTAACAACCTGTCACAATCATGTGGGTACAGCGATATCATTCCGATGTAAATAACTGCAAAGTAGGTACTCGGGGCTGCAAGTGATGCAAATTACTTCAGCCAGATGTCACTGCCTGTACGTAATACAGAGAATATTGTAAAGAGGTGAGTCGCCCATTAGCTAAGTTGGAAAGAGCGCTGGCACGGATAGCCAGAGGTCGCGGGTTCGAGTCCCGGCATGGGTGGAATTTTCAGCCTCTTAATAGGTTTTTAAAACCTGTAACAATTATAAATGCAAATAAATACTTTCGACATAAAGAAAAATTACATTATGGGGTCAAATTTAATTACATGAGTTTGCATGCAATGATTACTAACTGGCTTCTAATCTTGTATACCTAATAATTTTTAAGTTTAATTTACTTAAGCGTTCTGTAAATGTGTATAGATAGAAAATAGAAATACAAATAAGAAATGTTTAGCATTACCAAATGCTAAATATTTCTTATTTGTATTTCTATTTTCGGTGTAATTTTCTCATTACGTTAATGGTGGCTATCAAGTGAACTGTCTGCGTTCAAACTAATTATGAAGACTTTTGATTGGCTGAGTGTATCCTATTTATCTATGTATTGTAACCCTGTAATAGCTGTTAGTCTCCCTAGAGTCTAAAATAAAATAATAAATAAAAATAAAACATGGAACAGACATCTAGATGATCAGAATCTTCTCTATGATATAAAAAATAATCGTTGAATGTGTTGGTAAGCGCAAAACTTGAAAGCAACTGAACCGATTTCGCTAATTCTTTTTTTAGAATATTGCTTAAAGTACGTGAATGGTTCTTACGGAGAGAAAAAAATAAATAAATAATCGACTGTTAGGCGGTACGAAGTTCGCTGGCTGAGCTAGTTAAAAATAATATTATAATCTTAGCTGCTGGACCGCTACAAGATCCTGCTGGAAAGTGAACTGAAGGAGGTGGTGTGGTCAGACGCAGAGCTCTTCATGGAGACAAGCCGTGACATCAGCGGCCTGCTGATGAAGACCAACACCTCGGGGTTCTACCGGTTCATCTCTATGGAGATCTATGATGGTACGTACCTGGGTTGCCGAGACAATTTACCGAGTTCGTTAAAGAGATTTCATCCTTATTGACCCTAAGGATTGATTCAAAAAAAGGACAGGGTGTAATTTTGAAACAATTTATATCAATAATAGTCTGTTCGAGTCTCGGGTGTGGCGAGCGAATTGGCGAAAATATTTGAATGCCGTTTACTTTCTTCTCAAAAATAAAGGAATGTTTTAGGAATGTACTATTTTTTATCTACAGTATAATGTGGCTTTACAAAATTCCATTAAATTGCAAAATTCAATGATGTTTTCTCAAACTTCATTATGCTTCAGCGTGCATTAAATTTACAGCAATGTCTAAACGACTAAAACGCTCATGGCCTAGACGAACCGAGTGATTGGAATCAATTATTTGAGTTAAGCAAGAACAGGCGCGGTCAGGTGCAGGATGGGTGACCGTCCCGTGACGATAGTCACGACCTCACCTACATTTGAGAAGTTATAGTAGCAAGATCACTCGCTAAGTGTTATGACGATGGTCCAATTATGAGGCTATTTGCGGAATTTTGAAGTTTAACAAAATAATCTATTGGGCCACAAACACTTTAAATAAATTTATGTGTCACAGTCAAAACTCTTAAACGGCCAAAACTAGAAGAATGCACTGCCGCAGAGTATTCGTACTAGCCCGTCATTCAGTACTTTCAGGAAACGGTTGAAAGAGCATTATCTGTCTATATCTTAGCTCCTTGATAGGTATTTATGTAAGTAGGTTCTTATTCTGTATTGTTTACGTATTATTACGTATTGTTTATGTATGTATGTATGTATGTATGTATGTATGTATGTATGTATGTATGTATGTATGTATGTATGTATGTATGTATGTATGTATGTATGTATGTATGTATGTATGTATGTATGTATGTATGTATGTATGTATGTATGTATGTATGTATGTATGTATGTATGTATGTATGTACGTACGTACGTACGTACGTACGTAGGTACGTACGTATGTATGTATGTATGTAGGTAGATTTCTTTGATGGTTTATGTAGTTTATTCTTTTCATTATTAGCTTTTATGTATTTGGGTAGATATCTATTTTGGCATGATTTTGTTATCTGTGTAAGTGTATTAGTATGTAGTGTATGTTGTGCACGTGCATAGACCCGTTTCACATCCCCACTCCGACTCCCCAAGGTTTGCTGGAAGAAATCTCTTACAGAGATAAGCTCGCCTTTGTACATGTATTTCCTTTAATTGTATTTCTTTTTTTGTGTTTTTCGTGTACAATAAAGTATAAACTAAACTAAACTAGTTTTGACTGCTAAAATAAATATTATATAATGTTCTGAATGCCACTTTTTTCTTGTTTTGTGCAGCGATGATGGAAGTGCCTCCAATAATGGTGGCGTTGAAGGTAGTGGACCAGTATCTCGGGCTTCTCGATTGCACCAAGCGCGTCTGCTTTGCGCTGGCGCCGGTCGACCGAATGCCTGAAGCTGCTCAGGTAAGAACAAAGTCTAGTTGAATTCAAATCAGGCGTTTTTTTTTATTTTCATATACTTAATATAATATTGTACAATAACAAAGACAAAACGTTTGAGTAAAATCTTATGCTTAACATTCTGTGGGGAGGTTAAATTTCTATTCGTTTTTATAAACCTTAGAGGCTAAAAATTCCACCCATGCCGGGACTTTAACCCGCGACCGTGCCAGCGCTCTCCCAACTGAGCTAATGGACAAGTACCGACATCAGGTTGTTTGGAAGAAATTGCTTTTAGCAATAAGGCCGCCAATTGTACTTTGTATCTTTACACGTTTTATAATAATGTGCTCTGGTGTACAATAAAAAATATTCTTATCTTATCTGATCTTATCAGTGATATTTCGAACCTCTTTACTCTCTATATTACAGTATTCTATACGTTTTTGTCGAGCTGTAACGGGACATTGATATAGTACTACTAGCTGTGTACCGCGGTGTTACCTACGATTTATCGATGTTCCCAAGGGAAGAAGATATTTTCCCGCAGTAAAACGTAGCCTATGTGTTAATCCAGGGTGTCAGCTAACTCCATATCAAATTTCATTAAAATCGCTCCAGCCGTGAATAAGTAACAAGCGTACACACTCACAAACTTTCACCTTTATAATATTAGTGTGATAAGAACAATTTTTAATAATGAAAATAATAAGATCCACTCAATGCAATCGTTGGGCGCCAGTGGAACGTTGTATAACTTTTATAAATAACAATAAATTGGAACGACTTCAGGTGTGGTTTAATTTGTAGATATTTGTAGTAATATTAACAGAAAACTGGATAAAAACGGATAAACGGAGAAGCAGGTAAAAAAGTCAGATCTGGTCAAAGGGTAAAGTAGTACCTAATAATGAAAAATGAGGGAAATCGAAGAATGTGTGACGTACATAATTTAAATATTTGAAAATGATTGATGGAAAAAGAAATAAAAATGGTATGAAGAGGTTTGCACCGTCACAACTTGTTATGGTCCCAAACTAAGAGAGTCTTTGGCAACCAGACAAGGACATTATAACTTTGGAAATACTAGTCTAGACTGAGGCCACTTGGGATACAGGCGTAATTTTTAAGTAAATGATTATAAGATAATTTAATTAAATGATTATAAGATTACATAAGAATATTCTTTATTGTACACCAGAGCACGAATTATAAAACAAGTTTGCAAAGTGTTTATATATTATTCTATTTTTATTTTTAATGCACTAACCCGTGCTAAGGAACAAATTTACAAACACGGATAGCCAGAGGTTGCGGGTTCGAATCCCGGCATGGGTGAAATTTTTAGCCTCTAAATAGGTTTTTAAATTTGTTTATATATTATTAACTTTTTTTCTGTTTCTATTAGTTTTTTTTTTTTGTTCAAATCTAGATCACGTCAGGATCCAACTCATTAAATTGTCGCGAATCGATCTTTATAAAAACCACCCTGTATTTCAGTTGACCTCAGCGGCGGCCAAGCTGCACTTCCACAGCGAAGTGGGGCGCTCCTACCTCACGCCGCAGCCCGTGGTCAGCGGACCCCTCAAGCGGGACCCCCTCGATGATGAAGACGAAGACGAGGACCACGACTACGAGTGGTACTTGAGGAACACCGTTGACCCGCAAGCTTGATTCTCGACCTTGTTGCCTTCGTCACAGTGCTGAAAATGTTTTAGACAAGATTATTAGCGTCTAAAAGTAAAAAAAAAGGAACTGAAACTGACGCTGTCGCTGTTTGCTGTCAAGATTGGTCGTTTTTGCAATGAAACTAATTAATAAAAACCCAGTCCTTGACCAAACGTTGAAATATGTTTCAGTATTTTTGTTTCGGGAAAGTTACAAAATTGTGAAAATTAAAGTGAAAAACAATTTTATTGTAACACAAAACAATAAGACAAATAATAAAACAAAATTATGGAGAAAACCTAAAGAGCAAGAATATTAGAACTAGAATGGTGCGAACACAAGTGCAACAAAAGAAAAAGGCTAACAGCTCAGCAAAGGATGTAGGATGCTTAAGTTGATATTGATTTTCCGATATCAGTGAATTTTATAGTAAAACTTGTTCAATAACGCCCATGCTCTATCTGACTAGCTCTACCAACCGAAGCAATATTTAGTATAAAAAAAACATCCTTGCAAAATGTAGTGCAAAAGATTATATTTATTTCCCGATTCCAGTAAATTTCATAGTAAAACTTGTTCAATAACGCTCATGCTCTATCCAACCAGCTCTAAGGTCCAGAGCAATATTTAGTATCAAAATGTAGTATGCAAAAGTTGATATAAATTTATTTCCCGATTTCAGTGACTTTTGTAGTAATACTTGTTCAGTAACGCCCGTGCTCTATCCGACTAGCTCTATCGACCGCAGTATTTTAAGTATCAAAATGTAGTATGCAAAAGATGATATTTATTTCCCGATTTCAGTAAATTTCATAGTAAAACTTGTTCAATAACGCCCATGCTCTATGCAACCAGCTCTAACGTCCAGAGCAATATTATTATACAATAGTTGATATTTATTTCCCGATTTCAGTGAATTTCATAGTAAAATTTGTTCAATAACGTCCATGCTCTATCCGGCTAGCTCTGCCGACCGGAGCAATATTTAGTATAAAAATGTAGTATGCAAAAATTGCTAATTATTTCCCGATTTCAGTGTATTTCATAGTAAAAGTTGTTAAATAACACCCATGCTCTATCCGACCAGCTCTATTGACCGGAGCAATATTAAGTATCAAAATGTAATATGCAAAACTTAATATTATGTATTTCGGGTTTTCAATAAATTTCATAGTAAAACTTGTTCAATAACGCCCATGCTCTATGCAACCAGCTCTAACTTCCAAAGCAATATATTTAGTATACAATAGTTGATATTTATTTCCCAATTTCAGTGAATTTCATAGTAAAATTTGTTCAATAACGTCTATGTTCTATCCGGCTAGCTCTACTGACCGGAGCAATATTTAGTATCAAAATGTAAAATGCTACAGTTATTATTATGTATTTCGTGTTTTCAGTCAATTTCATAGTAAAACTTGTTAAATAACTTTCATTATTCAGACCCCCCCCTGCCCCTGTAGGTCTAAGTTACTGTATCTCCCTATGTTTATGTAAGTTTATTATTGTATTCCACCTCAGAACACAAAAATAAGGAGAAGTGCCTTGTGGGCGTGGCACTGTCGCCCAACGTTAGCCCATTTGGGCTAATCTCTGCGAAACTTTAAAATATGGCCGTCAATCGCTTCGCGCCAGCCGTCGAGTAACATCTGAGAAAAATGCCTAATTGCGCAGTAATTACCTGCAGAAATCGCTGTGATCCATGCTATTCAAAAACAGGGGAGTGTCTTTTCACCGGTAAACCTATTTTACTCACTATATTCGTCTTATAAACTACAAAAAATCATAATTATAATAATTTTATGTGCAATGTGCATCCCATTACTAAGAACGTAAATTGGACGTATTTATTACATTGTAGTTACTCCACTGCTGTTTCTATATAGGATTTTCGTGGAAGTTTGCTAACTAGGAAAATCCAGCCCGCAGTGAACCGTCACGCAAAACTGATCATTGTTCAATGCGATGTTTCGAGATACGGCCGCATGTATTTGCCGCGAAATGTCAAATTCTCCAGTAGGTCAGCTGGAGACATAGTGATGGGGTAGTTCCTTTCTTTTCAGACTGATTAAGTATAGATATTATTGAGGCATTAATAATCGTTCGTCCAGACTTCCAAAATTACTAGAACCAATTTTATTATTGTAAGACTAGGTATCTAGTCTTATCGTCGACTATTGCCCGCGACTCCATCTGCGTAGACTTCAGCTTGCGTTGCTAAGGAAGCTTTTATTTTAGTAGAAGGATTTTGCCTTATTAAAAACAGGCCTAGCTTCGAACATGTATTTCAAAAAGTTTCTAATAAAGATAAAGAAAAATACGAAAGAAAAATGGATCAAAATACAGAGGGTATAACTGATTTCCTTTCAAATAAAGTACCATTTGCTCCATCTATTTTACAGAGAAGTGTTTCCAGATGCTAAAGTGGGGGAAAAAATATTTCCGTGGGCAGTTCCTACTTTGAAAATACCAGTAATAACGAGTTCCATAAAGGTTGAGGTACCAGTATATTTAAAATCACGATAAAATTTTACATGGTTTAGAATATTCAATTATCACTTCACAATCACAATCTTCATTTCATATGGACGACGCATAACTCTCCAAAAGAAAGTGTTTCTAAAGAAACAAATCAGGTGATGTGGTTGTGGTACTAAATCATAGTCTTATATATTAAATTTTTTATGAGCGTTATGTTATTAATGAAATTCGATTATGCAATGAAAAACAAGTTAAATAAAGCATTTTCAGTATTTTAATAATTTATTTACCATTTTAGATCCGACAAGTTCTCGAATGGAGACCACAATAGGGTATGTCGGTACTTTCTTATATGTCATATCGGCAAGTGCAGCGTCGGACGACAAGATGGAGAGAAGATCTCATCCTAGTCGAAGGAAGACGCTGGATGTAAGCCGCTTTCAACTGGTCTTTTTGGAAATCCATGGAGGAGGCCTATATCCAGCAGTGGATATCTTGTGGCTGAATGATGACGATAATGAAAATATTCTCTGTAGGATTTCAGTCGGATGCTGATTTTATTTTTTTAATCTATATATGTTTCGAAAGTTTCATTGAAATTTTTTTTGACAAGCTTATAAAAGTTCTATCTATTTACTGTATTTTTAATTAGGAACTTACTTTATTTACAGGCCCATGATACATTCCATCACATTTCATGAAAATCACAGCCATAAACATATTCTTTAGTTAATCCTTATAATCCAAGCGTGGCTACTGAATTCCAATATATCGCTGTTACTCAGACAAGTGGCAATTTCTTCAGAAAAATGGTTGTTTTTCGAGTTTATGTGTGTGTTTATTCTATTTTTTATATAGCTGGGTGAATTATTTTCAGAGAATGAGAAAGTAATTGCTATTGTATTCTTAAAAAGTGAGCACTTCATTCTTTCACCCAACAAAAACTGCTGTTAATTTACAGAGTCCTAACAGAGTTACCAATATTTAAAGCCAATTTGTAAATGGTAATGTAAGTGCATTTCACGTTACATTGGGATTCATTTAATAAATAAAATACAAAGAAATATCCAAGATCCAGGTACAAATGCGTCCCTGACCGTGGACATGCTCTTCACACAAATATTAGTTCTTTCCATAACCAGGATTGAAACCCAGAAGACCTAGCTTTCCGGACAGAGTCACTACCAAGTATGCTTCAGTGGTGTTCTGTCCAAACAAATTTAACATATAACCATTTTTAACTTATCGTATTAGTATACAGTACAGGGGTCATCATCATTATCAAAATAATCAAATTCTATATTAGTAGAAAGCCAAGTTTTGCATCTTTATCATATACTGAAGCCACAAATACTGTCAAAAAGACACGTACTTAATAAATATTTACATTTCACAGGACAGTAAATTAAAATAGGGTTTTTTGTTTTCATAATATTGTTTTTGTAAATTTAACATGCTCTGTTTTTTTGTATCATCCCAACACGAAGTATACTGTTAATAAATGAATAACCTCTCATCGGATCATTTTATCGATATATGTATTATTTGATACAAGTGTTCCATCCCTAAGGAGTTCACCGACGCTGTTGTTTACGTGTACGAGTGTATTCGTACAATTCTTTTTCATAGTGTGCGAACCAATTAAAAGATTAGAACGCTAGTAAATTACTGGACAGACGTGTGCGTGAACCTTATATTTACAATATTGTGCATGTAATGAAAACGCACACATATTCAAAAGTGGCGACAGGTGGGCGACAGCGGTACCGGACTTATTTCGCGGCTAGGGCATATCTCCTTCTTTCTATGATCTGAGTATTCCACCTTCTTTTCCTGCACTACCCTTTGCCAGTCTCTTCAACACCAAAAGTTTGCTGGAAGAGAATGCTTCTCGCATTAAGCACGCCCTTGTATATTTACTCATGTAATTAGTGCAATAAAGAATTGTGAATAAAGAAAAGAAGTGCAATAAAAATAAAAATAATAACGCCCATGCTCTACCGGACCCTCTAAACACAGTACCTTGAAACACAGAGGCGTTCTTAGTCGTTGTGGGTCCGTCCAGCCCCTAAGCTACACGATTGTGGCGTGAAATTTGAATTTTTGCAATTCATTGCGGGCGCGGAGTTGTTTTACTGAGGGCGCTCCTCGCAAAGGGTCGTAGTGAGGGGTGGGCAGCGTGACAGACAACGAGAAAAGTGTTAACATTCTAACTAGAAATGCCTGCCATTGGGCCCTATGTTACTAGTTTTCATTTAATGCGGCTTACATTTTACAATGCACATGGACATTCAGCAAACAGAATGTAAATTCTTTACGTTGAAATAAATTGATTTGATTGACTGATTGATTGAGCTACCAAGACATGTTTTTTGTGCCAAAATAGTTAATTATTTTTCTCAATTATTATTACAAGTCTGCCGTCAATTATAAAAAATGGTCGAAGAAATTAATTTATAATATTAATAATGTTAATAAAGGACTGACATACCATAGTTTTTGAGAAATGTCATAATGTGGAAAAAAATAACTCATGGGAAAAAATATTGGCAATAAAACCTAAATGTACGCGTATATTCAGATTTCTATGTAGATTGGTTTTAAGCTATTTTTGACTTATGTTTTTTTTGTTATATCTAGAACTTGCTCAGCTTTAATTAGCCAAACCACTTGTGCTAGCGGCTGTACCGCATGTAACCGCGAGTTCTTGGCGAGTTACTGCAAATTAAGTTTGTTTGTGCTTGACTTCACATTAAACTTTTTTGGGGTGTGACTGACTTTTCCCTTTATTTTCCAACTTACAAACGTTCTACACCAGACAACGTTGCATTTAGGTACAGTCGACAACACATCGACTTTCACACGTGTAAACTCTGCTGATATACGTTACAGGCGACTTTACAACAAAAAAGTAAAGGTTCGCATTCTGTCGTAAGTATCAAGCTCAGTACTTCCTTCATAATGTAAAACGAGATATATTTTGTTTACTTTCAGTTTGCGATAATATATAACTTCTTGATAAAAAAAAATTACAAAGCAAATCAGAACTTTCAAGTCATATTGTTATTATTAAATTCTTATTGAACCAGTTATACAATTGGCGGGCTTAATATCTAATACACTATTATACTATTTTTATTTTTAATGCACTAACCTAGTCTAACTAACTAACTAGACTAACCTAGTCGGGGCTGTAAGTGATGCAATTTGCTTAAGCCAGATGTCGCTGCCTGTACGTAATACAGAGAATAGTGTAAAGAGGTTCGAAGTTTCACTGATGCCGGTGAGTTGCCCATTGGCTCAATTGGTAGAGCGCTGGCACGGATAGCCAGAGGTTGCGGGTTCAAATCCCGGCATGGGTGAAATTTTTAGCCCCTAAATAGGTTTTTAAATCTAATACACTGCAAAACGAAGTATAGTCTGTTAGCTTTTAGAAAATACCTCGGTTACTATCAAATATATTCGTTTAATAGAAATATCGGAACTAATATGACACGTAATTTTGAAATCAGAACTCGATCATCAGTACGAAAACCGGCGAAAATTGGCGAAAACCGAAGCCTACTCCCGAGCCATATTCTAAAAGCTAACAGACTATACTACAGTTTAACTTTGTTTTGTCTTAAACTACTCAAACTACCCGGACTTGACCCCGTGGTGGAGTATGGCCTAACTTTCCTGCGATACAGAAAGAGACACGTGCCCCAACAGTGAGGGCATATAAAGAGTTGATATCGAAACTACCCAAAATAGTATATTTCATTACAAGTGCGGAAAGGCCGTCATTGCAAAGAGTTCCGACAAATGTCTACCCGGGCCGAGGCGCAGCCGAAGGCTTAGAGCGCTGGTACGGTTAGCCAGAGGTCGCGAGTTCGAGCCCCGGCATGGGTGGATTTCTTAGCCTCTAAAATAGGTTTTTGATAATTTCTGACAGTTAGGCCCACCACAGTCGTACACTCCTCCACCAACCCGGACTTGACCCCCGTGATGGAGTATGGCCTAACCTTCATTCGATGCAGGAAGAGACCCGTGCCCCAGCAGTAGGGGCATGCAAGGGTTGATGTCGATACTTAGTTTTGCAGGCCAGTGTCCATGTACTAACATCATCATCATCCGTATCAGTCCGGTGTTAGTCCACTGCTGGACCTCTCCCTAAACACGCCACTGACCCTGATCTTTGGCTCTTTCCTTCAAGTCACTGGACACCGCTTTGCAAATGACGCTTCACCTGGTCACAGGGCGTCCTGCGCTACGTTTGCCTAGTATTATATCCCAGTACTATACCTATCACCGGTATACCTAACGGTGAAGGAAAACATCGTGGGGAAACCCGCGGCTTGGTTGGCTCCGCACGTATTGACTAGTCTTTCCAGTGGGCTAGGCCGACTAAGCTGTCAGGATGGTATAGGTGCTGGGCAAGCCTACACCATCTATAAAACCATGTCCCAGGCACTACAGCGTCGGAGTGGTCTCTTCATCCATCTATTGTGAGTGAAGATACCACTGGAGGCTGTATAAATAATTAAGTAGATGCAAAAGGCCAATATTATTATTATTATTATACCTATCTAAGATAAGATAAGAATATTGTGAATTGTACACCGGTGCACAAATTACATATAACCTGTAAAGATGGAGTACAATTGGCTGTCTTATTATTTTATTATTTACTATCTACTCGTAATTCAACGTATAACCAGCACTGTTTTAGCACCAACCCATTATAAACCAATATGATTTGGAAACATTTCCCATATCTGGAGCCACGTGACCTATTTCGATGCGCTTGCGTCTGTGCTGCGCTATAATTCCATAACCTGCCTTTGCTCCTGGAAAATCTACTTTATTTTGTAACCCTTAAAAGACATTTTTTGTTGATACTATTTAGGGCGAGATTCCTGTTAAGCTTCGGAAATTTAGACTCCATTCCGTAATACCAAGACTCAGTTTTGATTGGTTACATCGTTTCACACACAAACGGGTGAAGTAATTCAAAACCGTTATAAGCATGAAATAGATAAATAAGATCACGCGCGGGTGTGACAAAATGCTTATAAATTGCATATTTATTAGAGGGGCGGGCGACACGCGTCTCTGGTTAGGGACTTTCCCGTGACTTAGGACGTTAGCCGTGTCATGTTATTGGCAATACTGAATGCAAGAAAAAACCCACTTAAGATAAGATAAGAATATACGACTACTCCCAGTCGTGTGGTTTCGGTGTAAGCCGAAGCCTACTCTAGAGCCCGAGGTATATTGCGAGGTTGCCTGGAGGAAATTGCTATCAGCACTAAGACCGCCAACTGTACCTCTTCTCTTGTAACTGTTGTCACTGTAATAATTTTCTGGTGAGTGCAATTCGAATAAGAATTGTACACACCAGAAAATAATTAAAGAGACAACAGTTCAAAGAGAAGAGGTATAGTATTTTCTAAGGTTAACACGAGCACTAGACATAATTAAAACTACACTATTTTTATTTTTAATGCACTAACCCGTGCTAAGGAACAAATTTAAAAACCTATTTAATCTATTTACCTATTTATTTAACTTATAAACCCATTTAGAATCCCGGCATGGGTGAAATTTTTAGCCTCTAAATAGGTTTTTAAATAATTAAAACTGTTTTTATACGGAAGAGAAGAGGTACAATTGGCGGCCTTATTGTTGATAGCATTTTTTTCCAGGCAAACTTAAATCGGGAAGATTGCAGAGGGAGAAATCGAGATGGGTAGTTGGTGCTCAACGAATATTAATATACATACGTATACATAATAAAATAAACTTACATGTATCATACATAGATGAATATGAATTAGTGCAATTCTGGCTTGCACCAATTGTGTCGTACCATCGTTTAGATATAATACTAGTTTTCTTATTTCGTTCGTGACCCTTACTGAGAGCCTAACTGGCACTTGACCGATTTTTATTAGTTGTTGTTATTCTATAGAGACAGCTTTATAATCACACTACGAGTAAGTTTGTCAGCTGTGTGCACTAGCGTTTTAACAATAGAGCAAAAATAAATGAAATGTAAGAAAATCATGTTTCTCGTATTTTTCTACTTTTATTATTTGTTAATCTATCGCCCACAGTAACAAATACTTCAAATTCGCTCATTGATTTGGGCACACATGGTAAAAAGGCCCTTATGCTATCTCTGAGTGAAGCACGGTCTAAATACGTCTGCAGAGCCAAGTTCCCTTCAGTGTAAAAGACTAGAAAAAAGTATAAAGAAGAAGTAGAAAGAAGAAGTAACACTCTCTGTTAAGTAAACTTCCAATAGTTAAGACCCATAAACAGGAGTAGCTCAACACTACTTTAAGTTGGATGTGCTTGTTGCACATCCAACTTGAAGTAGTGTTGAATTTTGAGAATCTTCTGTCAGCTTTAGAAATTGGTAGTACTTTGAGATATGCCCACAACAGAAATCCAAACCCCTTACTGCACCAACGTCGAACCAAAAAAGAACTCCGATCAAACGAACCAAAATGACTTTTCGAACTTACGTCGACTTTCCTCGCGGCACCGCGTACAAAATAATTACCACTATCGCCCGCCGCTTAGCCACAAAAAACATCGCCCAAAATTAGTTCCCGATGACAGTACAAAAATATAGATATGTAAAGTACAATATTTTTCTTTTTATCCCGATGAAAAAGTGGCCAGCGAAGCGCCACGTTAGTGCTATCGGTGCCTTTCAACTCAGCGGGGGACGAGCCGCGGTTTTGGTAGTAAATATCCCCTATTCTTCTTCATATGGCATATTTATTCTTTTCGGCCAGTACCCTGACAATATTGCTTTTGCTGTGTTGTTGAATTTTAATGTTCTAGTAATAGAGTTGGATTTTCTTCGCTGAAACGCTTTGGTGACTGCTGAGTCCACGTTTTGTCAAACTGATATTTAACGCTAATTTGTCTTGTAAAGCAATAGTGGTAGATGTTATTTCTGCTTGGTTGGGAAGCGAACGTATAATGGTGATATGTTTCTAGTATTTTACTGTTACCCCGAGGCGGTGAGGCTGTATGTAGTTTGGGTAATGAATTATGTGTAGTTTTCATTAATACGCTATGAGGTCATGTTGTTTGCTGCTGTCTGTTGTCTGTAACTCTACCACGAGTTTATGAACTTCTTAAAGAAAATCGGTGAGTCTGAAATATTTTAAAAACCTATTTAGAGGCTAAAAATTCCACCCATGCCGGGATTCGAACTCGCGACCTCTGGCACGGATAGCCAGTGGTCGCGGGTTCGAATCCCGGCATGAATAGGTATTTAAAATTGTCCTTAGCACGGGTTAGTGCATTAAAAATAATATAATGTCTGAAATATATTTACCTGAAGCATGAAGATATTGAATCAGAATTTAAAAACCTTCACATTTTATTCCAAACTTACGTATACTTGCACGTATATATGGAGTGAGTGCTTGGAAATATTGTTTACAGTTGAAAGAAAATCAACCTTTTGCAAACAAAAATATAAAGGTTGATCTGCAGCTTAATGAACGTTACAATAAATTCAAACTAGGTGTCCATTTCAAAATCATGGTAATTTTGGAGAAAAAATGTACAAAAATCTCCAAAATTAGTCTTTTCAAAGTTTACATAACTATTATAAAACAGAACTCATGCATTGTACTGGCTTTAATGCAGACATCATTGACATCTAAATAATCCTTTATGTTATAGTAGCCCCTTGGGCACAAAGTATGCTTAACACATTTTATCGCGTTTAGAGGTTCAGAAAGATGAATTACTATAGAATGTCAGTAAAAAACTAGGTAGCAACAAGTTAAATTAATACAGAGATTTGAACATTCAAAGTTAAATCTTAGATGTACAGTGCCGTGGATTTGGACTTGTTAAATACATTTTGGTGAAACGCGGAGATAATCACGTAGTACGAGTATTTTAAATTTTTTTTTCGGCGTTAAATTATAAAAATTATGCTATAGTAATTTTGAAACTTAAAAAAAAATTCAACCATCTTTCCGGACAGGATTTTATTTTTCACACACAAAAACCGGGAAACAAAAGAGGTTGTCGGTCAAAGGACAGTGGGCTACAATATATCATCGACGGCTGCCAGTTCTTACGAAGATGGATTGTCCGGCCGCGGCCTGGAGCGTAATTATCGATAATTTGGAACCCCCAAATAAGATGGCCGCCAGAAATTAGGTGCTTGTGTCGTTTTGTTACGCTTATTTAAGATGAAACTAATCTTTGCGATTGATCAAATTATCTAATCTAGTTGGCAGTACTGCTGGAGGAGCAAACGTCACGATAAAAGTTTTATCCCGTTATAGGCTAGCGCCATCTTGCTTTATATCACCACGTAAAGTGAGATGCCGCTACCGATAGTGGGATAAAACTTTTAACTTGAACTTGTGCTCGCCTAGCTGGATAAGTTAACTTAGATAAAAAGTTAAATCTATACTTACCTCTCTACATACTCTAACTTGAGCATTGAGACATAACTTTGGCCTTTGCATCTACGTAATGAGATGATTTTCACCTTCACTCACACTATAAGGAATCATTTTTTTTTTTTAAAACATTTACATACAGGCACATACATTGCTTCTGGCCCCACACTAGGATACCCTGTGTCGTGGGAACCAGAAACAAAGACATCACAAACATGTAAACATCCAAGACCTGGACTTTTTTTTTGTTTCCAGCCGGGATTCGAGCCCGGGACCTCTTGCATGGTAGGCAGACGCGCCACCGCTACGCCACAGAGGTCGTCATTTGGAGGATGCAATGCCGATGATTATTTGAGGCACCCCAATTTCCCTTTGCTGACAGAATATTGCCTAGTAACAACAACTGAGTTGCGTATCGCTACTCCTAAAACCTAAACTTGTCAAACCGCATAAAACATAAAAAGCAACAAAACCGTTCCAAGGGTCGTGAGTAAGTTATTGCATAAATAAACAGTAGTATAGGGTATCTTTACTATTTGGGGTAAAATTGGCTAGTCTTTGCTGCGTATCTTAACTTTATTTAAGTTGTGTCGCCAGCACCTACGACACGCAATGGATGTGGACTCTGATAATGCGCTCGATACCTTCAGCACTTGCTCCACTACTTATATTACGTTTGACCAAGACTGTTATTCATCCTCTTGTGACATTGTAGAATTGACTGCACGTCGAGACTGCTCTTACGTCTCTCATGCTATCTTGCTTGCTCTAACAGTGATCGTAAAATACGGTATACTTTTGATACAGTAATCAGAATTATACAGTTTTATTTCGGTCTGAGGGTTTCATTGATATTTGAAAACTTACGGTCTTTTGAAATATCCATTTATTTGTTTTCGTATAATTTTAGGTTTTAATAAAGTAAAGTTTATTCTAATCTATAAAATAAAAATCTTGTTTGTTCGTAATTATTATCGAGCCCTCAGACCGCAGTTACTGAAACTATACTGTTTTTAAAATTTAATTATATTAAAACTTTCATAAAATGCCTACTCATTTGATTAAAGTTTTAATATAATTAAATTAAATTAAATTTTATCATCATCATCATCAACCCATTATATCCTCACCGAGGGCCACGAGTTTCTTGAGGAAGGTATAAAATAAAATTTATTTTGGAACAAAATGGAAAATGTAAAGCTTCATCGCTACTTAATATTGTTTGTGATATTTTTAATTCAATAGGGTGTATATTAATTAATTTAAACCTTTCCGCAGGCTTTCCCAACATTTTAGGCAAACATAATAAAGGTGAGTAATTTACAAAAACAGGGAATGCACTCCCGAGTACAGACTAATTAGCGCTCTTCATGACAGCGGTGGTAAAATTAAAAGGCTCTTAAACATACCATTCACACCAAAAACCCTTTAACAAGGTTTATCGTCCTAAAACCCGCTCAAATCGCAACCTTATCTCCCAAGCTTAAGCCCTAAGTGGGGTGCGCGAGTAATGTTGCCAGCCTATGCCTTTACGAGGCCACGTCCAGCGAGGTTGCCATAACAAAATAAAAGAAAAAACGCCATAAATTAGGTGATTTTATATCCCTATGGGACGGGTTACAGGCATATGCGCGGTGCTCGTAATTCCGAGCGGGTTCTTTCTGCGCGCCGCTTCCTACCCATTAAACCTGGCTAGATACTAAATGTCGTTGTAAACTCAACTAAATATGTCCGTTTTAAATGCTTAATCGCTTTTTGAAGGTTTCGGTTGCGTTTTTATCGGTGAAGCTGACCTTTGAAGTTGTGCAGCCTCTTTGGTAGAGTCTTGATACTCGTTAATGTTAGGTAAGCCTACGACGGTAGGCGCTTTGTCTAAAAAGTTTTTTTTTTTGAGTTCCGCACCTCAGTAAGAAACGCCCAATCCTTAAACGAGTGTACAAATGTAATAGTGATAGCTGTATTTTCCCATGGTTGACTATGGAATAGCAGAGCTTATTTGAAATAAAATGCTCAAAGAGATACTCAAATTTATATTGAAATTTGTCATTGTTAATTAGTTATCATAATTATGTATCGAATAATTCGCAGAAGATGACAAAATGCATACTCAAGTAATTTACTTTACAAAAATACGTCCTTCCCACAACAAAAACAAGCGACAAGCCGAGATCATTCCTTCTTTTTTTTATAATGACATCATCACATGAAGGTTTCATACCTCATGTTAATCGAGATCGCCAAGTAAATTTTAGTACCAGGTGGTACTACTCGTAGTAAGTTATTCTATATTATATTCTTTATTGCAAACAGTAAAAACGAAATAACATCACATAAAAATTTGTTTCAAAGGCGAACTTATCTCTAACAGAGATCTCTTCCAGCCAACCTTCGCATTGGGTGTTTAAATTAAGATAGCAGGTAATTGAATTGAATATATATTGTTAAATGACTATTAATACAATCCACTACTAATAGGTACTTATTTTGGTTTAAATCATTACTGGCATATCTACCATCACTTTGTTGGCCACCTGTCCGTCAGACAAGATTTTTCTTTCTTAGGATCGAGTGACGCTTCTTCTTCTTCTTCAGGCTATATTATGTAGTTCACTGCTGGACATAGCCCTCCCCTAATGAGCGCCATAGCGCGAGTGACCCTATTTTAAATTAACTTCAAATATGCAATTTGTTGGAGTTGTGTAAAAATTAAAACTACTAAGGCCCACTTGCGTCAGCCCGGGTTAGCACATTTAACTCAAGTTAACAGGTTAAATCGATAATTTTGCATACGAAATGATCGATTTAACCGGTTATCTCGAGATAAGTGAGCTAAACCAGGCTGACGCAAGTGGGCCTAAGTCGATGTAATAAAAGATGCTACTTTTCCGCTTAAAATTACACTGGCAAGGGAATCCACAACACAATTTTCCCGGAATTTCAATCCTCCTCTGAAAATAAAGCATTCAGCTAATTGTTAAACTTGGCCCAAGGCGCAGTACTACAACAATGACGTTAATATTATATTAAATCACCTAATAGCCCTCTGTTTAAACTCATTAGTTGAGTCAACTGTAATTCTATTGTGGTTTTAAGAATTGGGTAGAGGGTTGGTGTATCCAGGTAGTTTGATAGGAATGACTGAACTTAAAAAATATTATTCATAGCTAAAATAAACGTTATTGATTGTATTTCTTAATGATTTGCGATGCTCATACATAGTTATATTATATTAAACGGGTCTAATCCAGTACTAAGTAAATTCAAGTCACGCCCCTTATCACCGGACCTGTTCGTCGGCATAGTGAGTGTTGTTGTCGGCCAGCTGCGAAAAATTAAAAATGAAAAGTGACTACTTACAATAAGTGATTGTACTTACTCGCCACTTCAGTCTACCCGAGACCACGGCCACTGTAACTTTGCCGAAACGTCGGGAAAAAAGGTAATTACGTTTTACCTAATAAATAATCGCGATTAGACCCGTTTAATATATAACTATGTTATTTATTGTTATGAGTGTTATGTTGAAAAATACTGCCGTATAATTAGTCTGTGGTTTTTAGTATTGTAACTTCACTATAAAAACACTACCACAGATTATTTACACCGCGTTTTTTTGGAATCATGTTTTATAATTAAAACGCTATTGCGAAAATATTTATTTCATTATATTATATTCGGTATATCTTTATACCACATAAAATTGAGTCACCGCTGGGTAAGTCTCTGCCAATATAGACAGTTGCTTTTCGATCGCTGACACTAAAATTTAAATTGTAGGTACCATTCCAATATTTAAATTTGCAGTCTGAAATCAAACTCTAATGCCCGTTTTCGCCAACTTAATCTCAATTCCTTCTACCTAGATGGTAAATCGGACCCTTTTACGCAAACTGGAACCAACCCACATTTTTTGTGAAATGGATTTAAGTGCACAGATAGTGATACCAAAACATTTCCTACCCTACCAAAAAAATGGTAGATTTCGAACGACTACAAAAAAGGAATTTCACCTGTCAGCTGCAGAACCAACCTATTTTTGCCAACATTTGAATATTAAAAAAGAACTATGCTGTTTGGTTCCTCCAATTCTTCTGCATTTACACGTCAAAGAGACCCATGTTACTTGGTTGCCTAAGGATTCTTTAGCTTTTTATTATGCAAACTGGAACCAAAGTTGGTTGGTTCTGTTTTGTACGAAAAGTTAAAATTATTTTTGTAACTATAAAGAACCAACTAACTTTGGTTCTTGTTTGTATATTCCAATTTATTATGCAAACTAGACCCAAAGTTGATTGGTTCTGCTTAGCACGAAAAGTTGAATTATTTCTGTACCTATTAAGAACCAACTAACTTTGGTTCTAGTTAGCATAACTCAATTGCTCAGTCTTGAAGTTACTAAGTGGCATAGCTTTTTTTAGTACATATAATTTTAATGAAGTAGTTCTAGTGCGAAAAGATCTCTACTAGCTCTGTTAATTTGTCTATCTGTGGTTTTCTTTTTTTGACTTTTCGAACAGACACAATTGAACTGGCAACACGTTAGCATTGCGCCTGCGACATTTTTTTCGATTAACGTTCGTTCGGTTTCTATAATGAGTAAAAACGCGAGTTCAAGAACTAAAGCTCTGATAAGTGCCTGCTTGATACAAAATTCAGATGATGAAGAAGACAATAGTAATGGTAAGTAAAAACCTATTTCTTGGTAATTATGCTAATAACTACCATTTTGATAATATAACCTAAAAAAATACTTATCGTATTTTGTTTTCTAATAAGACTGATGATAAAACAAGCCAGCAATGATGAGAGAATGTCTCTTTGCAATTTCATATAGGTATGAAATGTACTTATCTAGAAAGGGAAATCACATTTAATAAGCGATCGACTCTGTTTAGACTTTGCTAAATGTATTTAATGGTACCTGCCTATCATGTTGTTTGTTTTATTATTATACAGATATTATAGAAGACACTCCAATAAGCAGTCCTACGAAGCTGAAAAAAGGTAGGCATGGACAAAAATACTTAAAAAGCCTTTAAAGCACTATAATCGTTATGCTAATAGGTATGTAGGTGCAACACGATTTATTTTGACAAAAGTTCTGTCTTGTCTTCTCTCAACTTCTACATTACATATACTTAAATGTAATTTTTAGAGTTCAGTACTAAAGGGTATAACGCTATTGTATAAAAGGTAAGACCCTATTACTAAGTAAGTAGTATTATATTTTTGTAATACCTAGGAGCAACAGCAATACAATCACCTGTAAAAATTTCAACTATCTATGATAGCCTGGTGGCAGTCGACGGCAGTCGACTGCCGTCGAGTGCCGTCGACTGCCATCGAATGCCGTTGACGGCAGGCGACGGGAGCCGTCGAGGCCTGCAGTTGGCACATGCCGTTACTTCTATAAGCGCGCTAAGACTCCGCTGTCCGTCTGTCTATCTGTCCGACTGCCACCAGGCTATCATAGATAGTTGAAATTTTGACATATGATTGTAGGTATTGCTGTTGCTCCTATTACAAAAATATATTACTAAAAAAGCGGCCAAGTGCGAGTAGAAATATCCACAAAATATTGATTAATATTTTTCACTTTAAAAAATAAATCATAACATTACTTAGGCATGTTTTTTGGCGTTTTTATTGATCATATAGTCCGTTATGCACTTGCGCGTGTTATATTTTATGAAAAGAGAAAAGAAGAAGCATGTTTTTTTTTATGTAACCTATAGGTTAGACTGACAGCAGATCGACCTTTTTCTTTTGAACCAACTTTATAATAGAGGCACAGAGTCAACATTTAATCTAACTTGTAAAGCTCGATGTGTTCTTGACTATAACTGCCAAGTGTTTTATGATGCTGTTTTTCATGACTAAAAACTTTGCTATTAATCTAATCTGGAGTTGGTGTTTGTGTTTTATTTATTAAATGGTCACGACAGTTCTTTATAAAAATAGTCTATATATATTTTTTTGTTTTTCTTCAGTACTGCCTACTGCTGATGTCGGACCGCTTATAACTGGGAGTGGATGCTTATATCAAGCTTTGACTAACAACCAAATTAACAATGGTGAAGAATCTGGTGAAAAGAGCGTGGAAGCTCCCCCATATTCCCCTTTGACGCCTAGACCACCTATTTTACATGCATTGGGATTCGAATGCAAAGCTTGAAGAACTGTCGAGAATTTTGGGGAAATTAGTTTAGATCATCCTTCCTTCTCTTCAGTTAGATCTAAGGCACAATCGCTTGATACAAATTTGCTAAAAAAAAGTTATGAAAAAAAATGCATGAATACTGATGACCCTTCATCTAAGCTCAATGACCTGCCTAATGAAACAGATGCCGAAAGGAGCATCGAATCATCAGAATCTTTTCCTTTGTCTCCACAACCACATTGTTCAACAAAGCAAAGTAACCCCGACAATGACACTTCTTCTTCTCCATTGAGACCGATGACGCCAGAAACAGCTGAATTATTCAATATTTTAGCAGAATCCCTAGATAAAGACCACTTTGACATTAATTGTAGCCAAGATACTGAACGAAATTCTCCGGTTTCTTCGGACTTAACCAACATGATTTTGAATAGCGATGACTCAGCACAAGATCCAGATTTTGTTTGTCATAACAATAAAACTAGTAGATCTAGCTCGGAAAATTCAATATCATTGATTACAACAATGGCAGAAGTCTATCAAACACCAACTGAAACAAGAAATGAAATGGAAACCATTAGTTCCAGACATACTGAGACTGAGGCACCCTCTCAAGGAAGACCAAGCAGGGGTAGAAAAAGATTATATGGCGGAGCTCTTAGAGAAGAAAGAAAGAAAAGAAAGTACAACAATCTGAGCTATGTGAACAGCAAGAAGGAAACTATTGATCCTAAAGTTTTCAATGATTACAGCTGCAATTGCGCAAAGAAATGTCAAGACAACATATCCACTGAAAAAAAACTTGCAGAATTCAATAAATTCTATTCAATTGACTCGTACGTTGGGCAAAATATGTACCTAGTAGCATGTGTCAAAGAAAGAAATAAGAAACGCGCATACGTAAACACTACAGAAAACCAGAGTGGCAGAAGAAACAAAAAAACATACAGTCGGGAGTACTATTTAAAAGATATCCTTGTTTGCAAACAGATGTTCTTAAAAACTATTCAAACATCATCCAAAAGAATAAATACGGCTCTTAGCAAAATGCGGAATAACAGCCTCAAAGATATGCGTGGTCAACAAGCTGGTCGTAATATGGCTTCAACAGAAAGTGAAACGTTTCTGATAAACATGATAACTAAACTACCAACTTACGTATCGCATTATCGGCGAGCTAAAAATAACGACACAAAGTTTTTGACATCAGACATGACTTTAACCAAAATTTATGACAGGTATTGTGAAGAAGCTAAGTCAGCAGGCCAAAATGTGCTTTCTTACGCTAAAGTTAGACACGTGTTCGTGACAAAATTTAATCTGCGCATTAAGCCCCTGAAAAAAGACACTTGCAATAAATGCGACTTCTATAAAAGCAAAAAAAGTCATGCCTCGGAAGAAGAAAAGAAAAAACTCAAAGAAGATCACCAAAAACATATAGACAAAGCGCAATTTTTGCAACAACAACTCAAGAATGATATGATCTGCAAAAGACGCTGCCACTCCCGAGGATATCCACAAATGTTATTTTTTACAAAAGGCAACTTTGGGTTTATAATTTGGGCATCCACACCGCCAGTGATGACCAAGCTTATTGTAATGTTTGGGTGGAAGGAGAGGCCGGCCGAGGTTCACAAGAAGTCGGTTCTTGTTTAATAAAACATATCACGGAAAGATTGAAAGATGGTGTTAAGCATTTAATTCTATGGAGTGACTCTTGCGGAGGCCAAAATAGAAATATTAAATTAACCCTCATGCTTAAAGCATTGTTGAATGACCACCCGACTCTTACACAAATAAGCCATCGCTTTTTAGAGTCTGGTCACAGTTTTCTACCGAATGATACAGACTTCGGCCGAATTGAGTGCGCTCTTAAATATCAACAAAGACTATACACCCCGGAAGACTACATGGACATAATGAAAAAATGTAAGAAGATAAAACCAATGATCGTTCAAAAACATGACAAAGAAGACTTTTTGTCTTCGAGAAATTTGGAAAAAAAAATCACAAACCGGAAGAAAGCTGTAGACGGGTCTAAGATATCGTGGTTGGAAACTAAAGAAATAACGCTTAAAAAAGAAAAACTGCACTTGCTTTTCATGAGAAAAAACCTAAATGAACCATTCATGGAAGTCAATTTAAAAAAAAAAGTGAGAAGTGCGACATCCACACCATTGACCATTCGCGATATGGATTTACTTTGGCCCATCGGAAAACCTATATCGGAGGCCAAATTAACAGATTTGAAAAGCATTATGCACCTCATACCAAAAGATGCACATGATTTCTATAAAAAATTACAAGGAAACGAAAATATTTTAGAAGATGATATTGATGGGTTCACGGGGCCTCCCGATTTTGAAGTTGAAAATGAGGGCTTTTAGTTTTAAGGTTCTATAGGAATAATATAGGTTTAAGAAAAAGATGATTCTTTAATTAAAGGAATGAAAACAATGATTAAACTAAGAAAAACTCTTTTTATTATTTATTATTACAATATTAGAAGCCATCATCAGTTTTGCAAGAAAGAACCAAGCGACAAATTTGTTTTTTGCAGCAAGGAACCAAGCGGTTTTTTAACGACCATTTTATTATAACTTAATAAAAATCTGTAAGTCTGATATTCCTAGACAGGCTTCAAACTGTCCTACAAGCCTATCAACTTTTTTTTATAATACGTACTGCGTACACATTTTGCAAAACCTATTCATAAAAGTCTCGTTTTCTCGAAATCAACATGCTGTGGGTTGGTTCCAGTTTGCGTAAAATGGTCACTAGAGAGGGTCGGGTTTGCCCCGGGGCGTTAGTCTTGATTAATTTAGAATCTTAGTTTAATATTATTTATAGTGCAACGGAGACGGGGATTTCTGGGCCCGATTGTAAATAGTTGAGATATGGTTTAAAAAAAAGCGTTGTATTTTTCTATTTTAAAATCTAAATATGAGCTCAATTCACAATCTGGAAGACGAAAAATCTCAAAAATAAGTTTATGTCCATAATAAAATAGGATACCGATTAATTACTTTAATCGATTAGTCTGCATGTATTAAATAAAAAAACACCTGCACCAGATGATTGATTCAATCAAATTAAATAAATACATTATAATATACTTAATGTGAACAGTTTAAAAAAAATCCAAATATTAACTTGATGAAAATCATTAAATTGATTCTCGTTTACGGATCAATTTATTACCAATGTTTATCAACTGTATTTTTTATCTGTGTCTGTTCCAATAAAAACATCCTTGGTCTGTGTTAACAGTGACAGGCGTGACAGCTCCCCACGTAGAGGGAATCTACGGCTCCCCGACTCAATCTATGATCACTCGTCTTCTCTCAGAATAATCACAGAATAATAGAGCGTCTTCTCGCATCGTTTAGTGCGTTTTGAGTGTGTTTCCTGTTATTTTTGTTATTATAATTCTCCGACCAGTGCTTTTTTTCTACAGACCTACGATCTTGCTTAACTTGTACGGACGCGGATAACTTTAGTTTAAGTTTCATTGTCAGCTTGTTGCATAGCCTCACTTTTACTAAATCTCTTATAACTCTGCTCTCAGATTGCCAAAATCCGCAGAATTTTCCGAGATGGTTTGCTAAAATATAAGCTCTAAATTGACATCTCTTTCACTTTTTTACACCCGGGCCCAAGGATGTATGAAAGTGTATCCGTCTCCTTTATATGACGAAGCTTTTTATGAATGCTTCATTTTTTGTAATGCCTTTTTCTATGCTCGAAATAAATGCATAAAGTCGCACGTTAAATTTGTCATCACTACACATGCACCTACCGGTGAATCCGTATCCTATGATTTCCTAAAGTGTTAACGTGTGCTACTAATAATTATAAAACAATATCTTCTTTCATAATTAAAGAACAATATCTTCCTTGTTTAATTAAGTGATCAGATTACCAAATTCCAGTAAATCTTTATCTAATGAGTTCCGAAAGTTTAACTTGCGCCACCTATAATTTTAAAACAATATTGTCCTTTGTTATGCTTATGCAGTAATTCCAATAATAGCAATTTATTGAACATTCGCCCTAGAACTTAACGCCAAGAATGTAGAACTTTAATCGATAGTCCTAACGCTGAAAGAGTCGGGTAAACATTAGTGAAACCAAATTAACCCCAAAAACCCAAGTAGCCCCTAAGACGGGTTAGCACGAATTTAGAGTCTGTGAAATCAGGTATTTAGTCCCAAATATCTACACCCCTCTATCCTGCCCCAAAGGCCTCTTTGTACGCTTTTTCCTCTTCGTCGTATTTTTCGCCTGACCCCTCGCGTTGGGAGGCACTCGGTGCCGCAGTGGCCCACCCCGGTAATCTTCTGGGAGCGCCCTGTACTGTCCTCCCTGTGCCTGAAATAAAGGCGCTGGGCTTTGTCCGTTAGGGTAGCCCGCCAAAAGCCTTACAGGGTACCCCGTCCCTATGAACCCTATTGTATCTGCCTTTTCAGTCTTCTGCTTGTTGGTCTTTGGAGCTGTGCCCAGCACGGCCATGATCATCGTGAGACGCATGTTGCAGTGCATGTAGACCAGGTAGGGCGCTTTGATCTTTAGATGCACTGTCATGGGCCGGATCACAATGACGGAGGCTGAAACAAAATATTATACAGAGGCAAATCTAAAAAAAAATAGGCATCGAATGGGATTGGATGACGTGACGTGACAAGTAGGATGCTAGAGCTAAAATTACATGCTAATAAAAAAATTGTCCTATCGCTATTAGTAGCGCCTGTCTCAGCGTCGTATACAGAAATTACAAAGGTGTACCTATATAACAAGACTGATGTTTGAGATTAATCTTGTGGTATTTACACATGCTGTGGATATACTCGTACCTACTCGTATAATTTGTGAAAACATCAGGGTCATCTTTACCCTTTCGAAGGCTCCTGGGACTTGAAAACCTAGTAGAGTTATTGAAGACTTATTGAAAACCTAGTAGAATACTGATCTCGTGATGACTTCACTCACACTTTTCAAGATCGGCTACCCAGGGCAAGGCCCGGAACCTCCCTCGCCTATCCATAGCTACCAAGAGGACATCGACTTTCCCACGCTCCTGAAGCAGCAGCTTCGGTTGACTCCAGTCCACCGTGAAATTAAAGAACCGCTCCTGGCTACTTTTAAACGCTTCCACGGCCTGAAAAAGTCAAAATGTTGAGATCATGAGCAACTCGCTTTTAAAAGCGTGATACCTAATTTGATATATTGGAAAATGTTATCTTATGTATTGGGGTAGTCATGTGTTGATTGCTAGTATTTATCTGAGTGAAAAGTAGAGCGTTTAGCATGAACGCCTCCAGAAAGGCGATAATATACAAAGACTCTATCATCAGCGTCATTGTTCCACTCTCATCCGCTACGTGAGCACAATATGGCGCGTATTCTGTCAACAGGAATATTCCTGTTGACAGAATACTCGCCAAAAAACCGCGACAATATTGTCGCGATTTTTTTCTCAAGACGTGCATGCTGCGTGAATCGAGTAACTTCGACCCAGATTGATTGACTGCTAGACACGCCTCTTCCTCATTCTCAGGCCTCGTTCACCACATCACCAGTATTCGTTTTAGATGTTATCGGTCCAGAGAACTAGGAAGTATAGTATCCCTGAAATATCCGATCCATACTCAATTCAATATTGTGAGGGTATAAGGGTCACGGAGGTACCTTTTTTGTTGGCACAGTAAACCTGTGGATCGCAGCTGGGAACCGAGCGGTGGACCAAATGTAAAAAGGCACCCAGTCAATATTTGTGACCTCTTGTGGGTGGAAGTAAGCTTTCTTGCCAAACTCCTCGCATGTCGTCCAGTTGATACTGTTATCAGGCTCGTCCTTTTTGAGGAAAAACGAGCCATTGAGAAACTCATTGCGACCTGCTGGTCCTGTGTCTCTCGGTATGGGCGGTGGAGTGTACCTCAGCTCGGGTATTCGTGCAGGGTCAACCATGTTGCGTTCCAAGGCTGAAGAAATATCGAACCATGGAATCTTCAAGGCGGGAGCACTGCCATTGCTCGTTTGTAGCAGATTGGCGGCTGAATTCATGGAACGACTCATTGTATCGAATATTAACGGTTCTTGGTTCTGTAATATTGCACATATTTTATGATGAAAATCATCGGTAGATATAAAACAATTATTAGAATTGAATAAAGTCACCAATCAATTGAAGCAAGACTTATAGAAATAAGATCACTCCTTTCCAAGGATGAATACGAATCTAATTCTCTGACTAACTCTTTGGCTGACCAAATGATACAAAACATTTACAAAGCTATTCATAGTCTATTAGGACCGACGTTCAAAGTGAAGATAAGTTGATCTAATAAAGTTGTTAGGTAGTTGTATACTTAACTAGTACCTTAAACGTATAAATAGTTTGACACATACACTGCCACATCAATGGATATCTTGGTAAGAACTGGTTAGGAGTCAACAAAGTATTCTAACACCGAAAGGAATACGTTACGTTACCAACCCTTGTATGTCCCCACTGCTGGGGCACGGGTCTCTTCCTGCATCGCAGGAAGGTTAGGCCATATTCCACCACGGGGGCCAAGTCCGGGTTGGTGGAGGATTGTAAGACAGTGGCGGACCTTACTGCCAGAAGTAAACAAACCACCCATTAGGCCTCTGATATAGCTTAACGACTGTCATTACATGACAGCCGGGACCAACGTGCCTTGCGAAACACGGAAACGCTCGGAAAAATGCCACTAGCGGTAGTCACGGAAGGAAGGAATACACAGTAGATTCTTCGTGGATGGAAATACTAGTAAAGAAAATGGTTAACTGTACAGGATTTGATATACCTACCTGGCCTAGCCTGTAGTGCACAGGAAACTCCATAGGTGTCAGCAGAGAGGTATAGATGTCTTCATAGCCGCTCTTTCCTAGTGGCCTATTCCTCAGACTGTTAGGCAAGGTTGGTGCCTCCATAGGGCCCGTCTGAGACTCTGGTGGTCTCGCGTAGACCTCCTTGGGTCTCCTCTGGGTTTCTTCTGAGTTGACACCTTCCTTGTAAGTCAGAGAGCACGCTAACATGCCAACTAGATAGAGGACACGCATCGTGCGTTTGTGGCGGATTGTTGTGTGCGATGGTTTATATTGTGAGGTGACGAAGGTTTTCAAACTTCGGTTACACTTACATTTCTGGTTTTAAACTTGTTTCAAATTTTTTTTTCTCATGTCAATAGATTTTTTATGTATGTTTACGTTGATCGATTTTATGCCTTTCCTGATAGTAAGATCGTACCGCAAGTTGCTTCCTATAAATTTGGCCAAAATCTCTTGATGAGATCTATGAAAAATATTAAAATTTTATACATTTTATTTTAGTTACATAATTATTTCTTTTTAGAACATGCTAATCTTGAAGTCAGTTTTATTGTTGTTTTTTTAAGCCTCTGTGTTTGTCACCTGCTGCTGTGCGGTCTCCCACACTTCAGAATATAGTTTTCCGTCCTGCTCATCCACCATTCCACCAAATATCCTCCATCGTCTCGCGGTCTTACTTCGATGTACTTGGTTCACCCACACGATACGAACTGACATAGAATTGTATTATTGGGAATATCTAAATATTCATATACATAAACAATGTGTACCTATGCTATTAATGATTCTTAACCTTAGTGCTTAAGTTAGGGCCCTTGAAATGGGTTGTAATAGTTCAATCGACAGCTCATTACGTTAGACTGCTCTAATTGCGATTATTTAAAGGTAAACTAACACGAAGTTTCAGCAACATTGCAGCTGCCGTAGTCACGGTAAGACTAAAGTGACTGTGGTGAGTAGGTACGTCAACGTAAGTAATCTATGACCACTACTGGCGACTTGGTACAAAAGTGTGAAGATTACTCAGCTATCGTCTACAGTGTAAAGTTTGAGTAACATTGTAGCACTTGTTTTATTGCCATAGATACTTCCTATAGGATGTGGAATGTGATCCAAAAGAGTTGTTATCACTTTACATTGTTGTAGGAAAATGAACGAAAGAGTTTACAGTGAAAAAAAAGTAATAATTATGTAACATCGAACTTTATTGTCACTTACTCAATACAGCTCGGTATAAAAGTAGATTTCCTTCAAATAAGATAAGTAAACTTTTACTTAAGGAAGTACCTATTCTCTTCAATAAATAGTAAGTATAGGGTCTACGAGAAAAGATATTTTGATACCTAACAGGTTGTGTTCTTCGCAAGGTTATTTGACCTGGCTGAAAGTGACTAACAGAAAGTAACGTTTTGTTCAATCACACGGCTGAATGACCTTCAGCCCTTTAAGTGGACGGTTAATTTTAAAATTTTAGAGCCTAAAAATTCCACCCATGCCGTGACTCGAACCCGCGATCTCTGGTTAAACGTGCTAGCGCTCTCCCAACTGAGCTAATGGGCGACTCACCGGCATCAGTGAAATTTCGAACCTCTTTACAATACTCTCTGTATTACGTACAGGCAGCGACATCTGGCTGAAGTAATTTGCCTATTACTACTACCTACTTTGCAGTTAGGTTTTACGGCTAATTTTACCAGATAGCGGCGACATATCTAGTATCAGCCTCCCTGGTCTCTGCCTCCGGGAGATATCCATGAATCTATGTAATGACAATACCCCTGCTTATAATAAAAGTGCTTGTATTCTTTACGAAAGTGGACATGGATGTGGATGTAGCATCTATGGATCCAAAATCCCCATAAAACTTCATACTTAATGTCTTCGTCTCTTCCGGACACCGGACTTGTATTTATTCTACAAGTCCGTTCTACTTCTACTTCTAGAGCATCTGCTCATGTCCCTTAATAAAGTAAGACTTTTTTTATTATTATTTTTTATTTATTTCCACACAGCTTATTATTTTTACAGGGTATTGCCCAGGGTATGCAATAGTGAAGACACACAAAACAATCATAACCTTAACATCAAGCTTGCTTAACATTATAACATTTACATACAGGCACATACATTGCTTCCGGCCCCACGCCAGGATACCCCGTGTCGCGGAAACCAGAAATAACGACATCACAAACATGTGTATATCCAAGACCTCCCGGGACCTCTTGACCTCTAGTTTCAGCATAAGACTACATGATGTCCCCGTCCCTTATGGGCATCCACTCGTGTCCCTTATAGAAGTGGGAGCGTCCGCCCGGCCTCCGGTAGCCGATGGAGGCAGCTGCCTCGTGGACCTCTTTCCGATTGGGCACGTCGTCCGCAGCTGACATCGCGTAGGCGAACGCGTCCTGCAAATATGTCACACAATTAGCTCCGTTTTTTAAGATATTTTCCATTTTTGTAACTAAACTGGGCTATTATTCTACAACGTCGAACGATTCCTGAGATTACTATTTTCTTTTACATCTGTGCTTTATGGAAGCAACATAGAATAGTTTTCTCTGTATAGTGGGCCACCTATATTATGTAGCTTCAGTAATAAAGGTGTCCCACTGCAGAGCACAAGATAGTTTTGTGGCGTAACTATACTCGAAGCAAACCGCTCCGCTTATAAAGTTCCCGCTCCGCTTATCACGGACTGCTACCCGAACTCACGCCACTATCAGCGAGAACAAAAGCCTGCGCCCGCGCCATCCCCGCACTCCGCGCCTCTCCACTTCGGACGTCCTGCGAGCCGGCCGGGGCACCGACGCGGCCGCCGTGACGACACTCCGCTGGCTTATCGCTTCCTAACCGCACGCGCGTCTGCTTAGCATTTCCTTGCCTATCCAAACTACTTAAATAATTGTACATATTTTTCTTCCTATCAGTAAATCATCTTATGTAAATTCTAATAATATTCTTCATTCTGTGCCTCAACCTATCGCTTTCTACGCTTCATTTCTACTTCCTACAAATTGAACTTTTCGGGATTCGATTCCCGAAAGTTGGTAGTGGGGTAACCTACTTCACTACCACAGTTTTTTCTGTATAGTGAGTGACCTATATTATGTAGCTTCCGTAATATAAGTAGGTGTCCCACTGCAGAGCACAAAATAGTTTTTTCTGTATAGTGGGCCACCTATATTATATAACTTCCGTAATATAGGTGTCCCACTGCAGAGCAAAGGCTTCTCCCCTTTTAGACCAAGATTTCAGTTATTTGTCACCTCTGAACACTCCGGCAAGAATTTGTCGAGATCATCCCGCCATCGTCTTCTGGACCGTCCTCGTTTGCGATGGTACCCAAAAGTCTTGCCCACCTATTTGGATGCATGCGACATACGTGGCCGGCCCAGTTTCACTTACTTCATATGGGTACCTACCTATATAACTTATATCCTTATGTATATAATTTATATAGGCAACCTCTGGAAGCACTTTAATGTCATATGGAAGATCCAGTCTTATTTATAAAAAAAAAGATTCCTTAACACTCCCTTTAGAGTCACTTTAAATAATAGAGTCAGTCCGTGGTAAAGGGAAAGACATGAACATGTGAATTGCCTCTGAGGGGTGTTTCGGAGGAAGTGTATTTTTATCAATAAGATAGTGAGCTTCCAGAGAAAATATTTATATTTTCTTTAAATAAACAGTTTTTTTTACCGATACCATTGAGTGAATGTCTAGTGAGTTTGAAGAGGTCCTTAATAATAAAGAAATACAGCGCAAACAAGTGTGCGCAAATGTACGCTAACTTACTGCGCAATTCAGCAAACCAATGTATCGTCCGCCGGCAACTTGCTTCAACTGCAGCCGTAACGGCATTATCTTCTTTTTGATATCTGAAATATACAATTCAAAAACTTCAGGCTATGTAGAAATAATTACAAATTTTAAAATAATAATTATATTAAAACTAAATGAAACGATTAGAGTGAAAACGAGCGTCAAAATTTAGGTCACAGAATTAAGTGCAAGAAGTGTCAACATTAATTGGCACTTTGGTGAGCAGCTAAGCGTTTAACTGCAGTACAAGCAGCATCAGAATTTAGGTGGGTACTTTGATGTTAGCAGCTCATAGTAGAGTGCAAGAAGCATCAACATTTAAATAGACACTTTTGCTCTTAGCAGCTCATTGTGAAACTGCAGTACAAGAAGCATCAATATTTAGGTGGGAACTTTTATACTTTTGGTCTTAGCAGCTCAGGTTGTAACTGCAGTGCCAGAAACACCTATTTTATATCCTACACTTTGATGTTAAATTATCAGTGCAGAAATCAGTATTCTTGATGTTACCAGTTGAGTCAAAGCGAAACTATAGCAAGCAGTCAAGATTTAGGAGGATGCTGACGTTAGCAGCGCAGAGTGAAACCGCAGTGATGTTGATGTTAACAACTAAACAGGTGCACCCTACCCAGTTTTCAATCAGCCAATCAGCCTGTACTCTTCTGTTGCTGGAAATACCCCCCCCCCAAGACACGTCACTTCCCTCTGTCCTCAACGAGTAATTTGACTACAAAGATATTGCGTATGTCGTGCGGTATTTCCTCCACCCAGAATACCGGCGTTAATGTAATCCAAACAGCTTCCCCTTTCAGTCCACCACAACCGATGCACCGCGCTATATTTTGTGGATGTGGTAGCGACCGTCTGTTGTTTAAAACTGACAATGACACTTCCGATTCTAAAGGTATCATGACACTACTTATATACTTTTAGCATAGTGATATTATCTAGCGATAGAGAAACAATATAGATACAAATTAATGTCAGAACAGTCAAATGTAACTCTGTTTTCATTGAAATTTTTCAACATGAAACTTACCCTCAGCCACTATATAAAAGTTGTACATCCCGCGGTCATTAACTTCCACCAGCAACTCCGTCTCATTCTGCAGATTGGTTAGAAGCAATCGGCGAGCCGACCAGTCAATGGGCACCTTAACCTTCCCATCTAGAAACTTGTGCAGCTTGGCGTCTTGCTGTGAAGTGTTCATGGATTAATAGACCCGGCAAGCCAAGAATCGGATCCTCGTATAGTTTCAGTACTACATAGTACCAGACGAAAGACCGGTTCAGTACTAAATGGTATCAGATGAAATTGTCCGGTACTATTTAGTACTGAACTTTAGTAATGAAGTCTACGAGGAAGCGCTCGTAGCCTGGGCGAACCGAGTGATTGGAATCAATCACTTGAGTTAAGCAACAACAGGCGCGATAAGGTGCAGGATGGGTGACCGTCCTGTGACTACCGCTAGTGGCATTATTCCGAGCGCTTCCGTGCTTTGCAAGGCACGTTAAGCCGTTGGTGCCGGCTGTTATGTAATGGCAGTCGTTAAGCCATGTCAGAGGCCTTATGAGCGGCATGATAACTTCTGACAGTAAGGCCCGCCACTGTCTTACAATCCTCCAACAACCCGGACTTGGCCCCCGTGGTGGAGTATGGCCTAACCTTCCTGCGATGCAGGAGGAGACCGAGCCCCAGCAGTGGGGACATAAAAGTGTTGATAACGATAACGACGAATTAGTACTGAACCGGTATTTCGTTGTGTTTCAAATAAATCAGTGTCCACTATACAATTTATTTTACTTTGTTAGAAACGACATACATACATAAACTCACGCCTGTATCCCGGAGAGGGAGCTCTGCCTCCCTCCCAGGATCTACCACTTGACATGATTGTGACAGATGTGTTATGCTTCATCAAAGAGCTGTGCAACACTCTTCTTCAAGAACGAGAGGACAGCGAAGAGGAGATCCGTCAACAAAACAAAACCAACTCGGCGCTCAAAGAAGAGCTCAATGAGTTGGATATCCAATGCCAAGACCTAAGTGCCCAGCGCGATGAGCTGCAACATCAAGTCAACACATTTATCAAATGCCATGATGTCCACGATGTAGCATTACAACGTATACGCTCACTTGAACACCAGCTTGCTGAGGCACACCACGAGCTTCAGCAGATAAGTGAGCAGGAACAACAAAAAGAGAGTGCTAAAACCATGGCTTTGTATAGTGAAGTCATGAGTGATACAGGGATACCAACTGTCGACCTAACTACAGCCAGTAGTAGCAGCAGTATAAAAATGAACAGTGTAAGGAAAATTAAGAAGTACATTAAAACAAAAAAGTACATAGAAAAGGTTCAGAAACTCGTTAAACGAAGCCGGAAGAGTATAGAAAGTATACCCATTCACCGTCAAAAACTGCGGTTAGAAATAGAAATGGCCGAATGTCAGAAGGAATTATTCACCAACAATGTCGACCACGAACTAGCGATGGCCGAACTACAACTACAAGTTGAAGATCTGCAGTTTCAGTTGCTGGACATCACCTGCAAGTACTCAGCTATGCAAACTCAGTACTGTGACTGCATTTCATCAATGAACGAGTTGATTGCACTGAGCAAAAACAACCTGGAATGCATCGAGTCCAACTTTATCCAGGACTTGGAAGACACAGAAGGCAAATCTAGCTTGCTACCCTTAAATCCACCATTAGCCGTGATTGGAGACACAGCCCCTCTACAGCAGAACTCCATGCAACCACGGAATAGTGAAAAGGGCAGTAAGAAGCCAGGCTTATGTCCACCGTGCAGCATGCCCAATATACCAGCCACTTTACAGCTGGATATGACACAGCAGCATGGGGGCGAGCTAAGTGGACAGCCTGCAACACCGAATGTGACAGCTGAGACCTGTGGACCAATCACCTGTGATGCCAGACTTAGAGTATCACCTAATAGACCGACCAGCTCTTCAGTTCCAGTCAACGAGCAGCGCAGTGCAACACCGACCCCTGATGCCATACTGGATGCACAGCCGCAGTCTAGACCCACCAGCTACCGAGTTCCTGACAATGACACCCAGTACAAAACCATTATCTATTCAGATAAATTAGGTTTAGGTTTAGGCAGTAGACTACAAAATAACTTAAAACAACATGTTGAAAATATATGTATGCCCTATGCATCTTACATGCAAATAGTTAACTGCATGCTTAGTAAGGAGTATGATAATAATACTACTGTTGTGTTATTAATAGGGGACAGCACAGGAATACAGCAACAAGATTTGACAAATTATTTTGATTCTATAGTTGCTCTTCAAGCAAGAAAAATTGTAATTTGCGCTTTCCCTTACTCAAAAACTCTGTCAGAGACACAAAATGCCCGGTTAGATAAGTTAAATCGGCTATTGTTTAATATGACCTTTGGCCATCGAGACAAAGTATTATATTTTGATACGAATAATTTTATTCGAAACTTTATATTGACTAGGGACACAATGCATGTGCCTCTTTCTTCGAAACGACAGATTGCCAAATTATTGGCATTCAATATTTATGACCCCATTATTGTTGAGACAATAAAACAGGGACCAACTAAAGTTGCTAACTGTAGAAGTTCTACACTCAAACCTCTGTATTCTGAGGTTTTGAAAAAACCTAGTATAAGTAGGTTAAGCTTGACTGCTGATTTAAACTATCAGCGCAGACAACAGAAAAGCCCCCCTTAAAAAAACTTATCTTAGCTAATCAAAATTTACAGGGCGGTTTTTCTGGTAAATTACTAGAATTAGAGTTATTTCTAGAACAACATAGAGTAGATGTACTCTGTGTCACTGAGCACTGGCTACTAGAGTCCCAAATGAATTTTTCTGTAAATAATTATGAAATAGCCAGTTGCTTTAATAGAAAGTCTGCATTGCATGGTGGATCTTTAATAATAGTAAATAGTAGTTTGAAGTATAAAGAACGAAAAGATATTAGCAGACTTTCTGTTGAAAAAGTTGTAGAACTATCATGTGTTGAACTGGCTAAGCATATTGTTGTAAGCGTATACAGGCCCCCCGCCAGTGACTACAGTTTATTTGAATCCGTACTAGAGGATGTTTTAAAGGTAGCTTCAAGTAGTAGCAAGAAAGTTATAGTATGTGGAGATTTTAATATAGACTTGCTGGTAGACTCCGTTTTAAATAAAAAATTAAAACTTATTTTCAAGTCTTTTAATTTAGTTAATATTTTCTTAGAGCCTTCTAGGATTACCGAAAACACAGCCACCTGTCTTGACAATGTATTCTGCGACTGTGAATTTTCGCATTGTTCTACAGTAACTTGCTTAAAGTCAGACCACAATGGTCAAATTGTCCACTTTGAAGCAGATTTTAAAAAAAAGGAGCAAGCTATAATTTATCGGCCCATTACAGCAAAAAAGATGGAATTATTTAGAAATTACATACAAAGTAGCTTACCTACACAAAATAATAAGACCCTTAATGCAAATGCTCATTATGGAGATTTATTCAAAGTTGTTTCAGGTAGTTTTGAAAAAGTTTTTAAATTAAAAAAGTTATCATCAAAAAGAAATAAAGTAGCATTTAGTGAATGGGCTACTGCCGGCATCCGAAAAAGCAGGGACACACTATATGCGCTATATGAGAAAAAAACATACACATATGACCCCAGTTTTATACAGTATGTTAAACTATATTCAAAATTATTTAAGGCCGTCTGCCACAAAGCAAAATGTGAGCATATAAAATCAAAAATCCTTCAATCGTCTAATAAATCCAGAACAATTTGGGCTATTATAAATAAGGAAACCGGTAAATCCAAATCAGGAGATCGCGAACTTTCACTTAAAATAGATGATAAATTAATAACCTCAAATGAAGACATTGCTACGGCTTTTGAACAGTTCTTTACAAATGTTCCAATTGTAACGACAGCTCCTTTAGACTCTTCTCCAGCTCTTGCTGAAAGTATTTTGAAAGACAATGTCCCCCCATGCCATCACGATTTTTCGTTCGACTATATTGAAGCCCATACCGTGATTAAATCGTTTAAAAAGCTAAAGCTTAAAAAAACTGAGGACTTATGGGGTATGTCAGTAATAGTAGTTAGCTCAGTAATCGATACCCTAGCACCCCATTTAGCCAAAATCTTTAACAAATGTTTAGATGAGGGTATATTCCCTGATCTAATGAAATATAGTAGGCTCGTTCCTTTATTTAAAAGCGGTGATAAGCAAGATCCCACAAATTTCAGACCAGTCTCAGTTCTACCCGTTTTGAGTAAAATATTCGAGAAGATAGTTCTAGGTCAGCTGCTTACACATTTCAATGACTATCAACTTCTCCATGGTCAGCAATTCGGCTTTACGCAAGGGCGCTCTACAACGGACGCCGGCGTCATGTTAGTTAAACATATATTTAGTGCATGGGAAGAGCGCAAGGATGCTATAGGCGTATTCTGTGACTTGTCGAAAGCATTTGATTGCGTTGACCATAAAACACTTCTTTTAAAATTAAAGCACTATGGTATAAACGGGAATAGCCTAAAACTTATAACATCATATTTAGAAGGGAGAGTTCAAAGAGCTGATATAAATAGAACTAAATCTTCAGGGTCAGAGGTCAGGATAGGAGTGCCACAGGGATCGATTTTGGGGCCGTTCCTCTTCCTCGTATATGTAAATGATTTGCCGTTCATGGTTCAAAATATGTCAGAGATAGTATTATTTGCAGATGACACGTCTCTTATTTTTAAAATTAAGAGACAAGAAAATGACCTTGACAATACAAATAATGCTCTCTCTCGGGTACTAAATTGGTTTACTTCTAATAACTTATTGTTAAATTCAAAAAAGACGAAATGTATAAAGTTCACTCTTCCAAATGTCAAAACGGTAGACAGCAATGTTGTACTGGGGAATGACAAATTAGACCTTGTGAATGAAACTGTATTCCTAGGTATCACAATTGATGCAAAGCTTCAATGGGGTCCTCATGTAGAAAAATTAGCAAATAGGCTTAGTTCAGCAGCATATGCAGTCAAAAGAATTAGGGAACTAACTGACGTCGCAACTGCTAGGCTTGTTTATTTTAGTTACTTCCATAGTCTTATGTCCTATGGCATACTACTGTGGGGACGGGCAGCAGACATTGAGACCATCTTCGTCTTGCAGAAGAGAGCGATCAGATTCATTTATAGGCTGGGTAGTAGAGATTCGTTAAGAGATTTCTTTAAAGAAACTAACATCCTGACAGTTGCCAGTCAGCATATATATGAAAACATTATGTACGTTAGGAAAAATATCAGTAACTTTAAAACTTTAGGTAGCCAACACAATGTAAATACTAGAAATAAACATAAACTTTTGTTCCCACTATTTAGGCTGGCAAAGGTTAATACATCCTTCATGGGGCATTGTATACGCTTCTATAATAAAATCCCTGAAGATATATTAAGCTTGCCTGAATCGCGGTTCAAAAAATATGTTAAGCACACTTTGTGCCAAAAGGGCTACTATAACATAAAGGATTATTTAGATGACAATGAGGTCTGGAATGAAAGCCAGTACAATGTATGAGTTCTATGTTCAAAATAATTATGTAAACTATGTTAATTAAGGACTTTTGAAAAGACTAAGTTAGGAGTTTTTTTGTCCATTTTTTCTCCTAAATGATCTAGATTTTGAAATGGACACCTAGTTTGAATTGTTACGTTCATTAAGCCGCAGTTTCTGTGCTACTTTGAATAAAACTTTTTCATTTCATTTCATTTCATTTCATTTCATTTCATTTCAACAAATAAAATAAGTCTTCGTTTAAGTTATTTGGGTTCGCAAAAGATTTTCCTCACAATTTTTCGATATAAGAATGACACAAAACCTGTATGCTATATTACTCCAATCTTATTTTGTGCATTCTGTAAATAAAAAACTTAAGGGGAAATCATCATCGATCCCATCCCTCTAAATGAGTCTCAATGACATTTTGACGTAATTCCTTTAATACCTCGATTGATTGAGTTCTTTTCTCAGAATTATAATTACCGAGGCCATTATTCTACCCAATGAAGGAAGAGGAAATCATGAGGAAATCTTCGGCTTGATTGGCTCCGTACGAATTGACTGTGGGCTATGTCTACTAAGCTGTCAGGATGATGCCATCCTGTGCTGGGCAAACCTACTCCATCTAGAAACAGTGTCCGAGGCACTGCAGCGTCTTGCTCAGGTACCTAATACCTATTCAGTTTTAATTTCTGAGTAAGTATTATATAATTCCTTTCGCAAAATACTGAAACTTTCTTATTTTTCATTCTTCAGTGATGAAACGACTTCTTATTGTTTAGTACAATGTCCCAGGCATTGCAGCGACCGATTGGTCCCTATAAGAAAAGATAAGATAAGAATATTCTTTAGTGTGCACACCAGAAAATAATTACAGACACTACAGTTACAAAAGGAGAGTTTTTGGCGGCCTTATTGCTGGTAGCAATTTTTTTCAGGCAACCTTGCGTATCTCTATACCCATCTAGTGTGAGTTAAGGTGCCACTAAATGCTGTATAAAAATCTCATTACGTAGATGCAAAGGCCAAAGTTTTTTCTTATATTTTACGAAATATCAAGGTCTCCATATATCTACTGTTTTAATTCGCACCAATTGACAACATTTCATAATGTTACAACGCGCAAAACTAAAAATACCGTTTCTTAATTTTGCTATCTCGATTAATTTTATAGAAAATAAATAAAAACCAAAAATTGTGTGATGATGTCACACATACGGTGGAATGAGGAGGTAGGTACCGTTGCCTAGTATTAAAAATGATACGACAGATGTAATTTTCAATTTCATTCAAATGTCATGTCGGAGAAATTACTTTTCCTTTCCTTAATTCCAATGGTTTTTAAAAAGGCGGCAAGGGTGTTAGTATTATTAAGCCGTACTTGTGGCGTCATTTGGCGGTTACGTACTTTTAGAATTAGACGAAATTCAAACAGAAAATTATGAAAATCAATCGAATTTCCGAAAATAAAAAATATAGGTCGTTTTATTTCGTATCTAGTTTCCTTTAAGACAGTAAAATACGTATGCTAAAAAATTTAAATGTTGTCAATTGTGGATAACTCCAATATTGTAGCTACGTACTTACCTGTGACGTCGGTATTCGGAAGTAGAAATGTCTCGAGGTCGGAGGCTGCCCCCAGTAGTAAAAGACGAACCACCATTTTCCCACCACCGAGTTCGGATTGAACCTCGCGAATCTGCTGAACTCCACGCAGCTGGTGTTCAAATCGTTTCTATTTGGGGCCGTGACTATTTTATTCTGCTCACTAGTGGTTGAAACACTGAATAAAAGGACTATAAAAAAATCGAGGACGCTTCTTTTACCCATCTTTCTTTTGGATGTATGGATGTGAATGAAGAAGAAATTACAGAATGTGGGTTGTTTTATACTTACGAAGTAATAAAATACTGAGGATGTTTTTGTGAATGTGATACAGACATCGTCTTGCGGTGATTGTTTGTTTTCAGGAGTTAAAAATAAACATTAAAACTTAAAACAACAATGCAAGTCAGTAACAAGAGGCATGAGGAGACGTCCTAATGCCACTGCTTTAGTGTACGAGAAACCGGGGGTTTACTAGATTATAATAGAGAACTTGCACTTAAAATGTTTTAATACAATCGGAGAGACATGTCTCTGTAGCACAGTCGACAGAACGTCAACCTATACATACGACCACTCTAATTGGTTATGTACATACATAAATAACCACGCTTGTATCCCAGAGGGGTAGGCAGAGACCAGGGACTGCCACTTGCCACGAATCCAGACAGATCACATTCGCTTCATCAACGTGCATAAGTCGTTGCATGCACTCCATTGCCCGCTGGCAAATCTTAAGTTTCGAATTCTGATATTCGGTTAAAGACCAGGTTTGTGCACCGTAAGTTAGGATAGGCAGGATGCACATGTCGACGAGTTTTCGCTTCAGGGCAAGTGGTAACGTTCCCTTCATCAGTTCTTTCATAGACCAGAAGCTCTTCCAGGCGTTGTCGATGCGGCGATCGATTTCCTTATCCTGCCTGTTGTCGAAGGAGACTATCTGGCCCAAGTAAGTATACTCATCGACGTACTGTATTTCCTGCCCATCTACCTCGACCCTACTTTTCGTGCTGTTCGTCATACACTGGGTCTTTGACCGATTTATCTTCAGTCCAACCTCAAGGCTCGCGATGCTAAGTTGTTGTAGCATTAGTTGGAGTTCTGCAGCTGTTGGGGCCAAGAGAACGATATCTTCGGCGAAGCGGAGGTTTGTAAGCCGCTTCATCCTACTATAATATTATAAACGTAAAAGTTTGTGTATATATTTATGTATGGATATTTGTTACCCAATTACGCCAGAACAGCTAAACGTGCATAAGTCGTTGCATGCACGCACGCCGGTTCCAATCAGTTACGTTACGGACGAATTTGCAACAAAACTGTATACGACCTGCTCTCGACTGTACAATTATGTCAAGTTAAATTTCAAAAGTCGCCACTTCCCAGATCACAAAACGCGTGATTTGTGCCTTTGTACTACCCAGGCATGTCAATAGATAAACAAACATGGCATTTTTTTCTGTACGACTCTTAGGTACCTACTTTTCTTAACCCTGTCGAAATATCATTCTAGTCACGTGGTACATAAATGCTCCACACAAAGCGGGCTCATAGGTACTATGACAATCACAAATGGCTAGTAACGTGTTTTCGTCGTATACTTGAGTTATCTCGTAAAATAATGTTTTTTTAATAAATAAATATTCATTGACATATTACACAGATCTTATTCACCCTATACTAAGTACAACTAAATGACTTGTGTTACAGGCGCTAACTCGACTATAGATTTTATACAATAAATGCATATATAGTATAACATCCAAGACCCGAGACAAACTAGAAAAGGTCGTTTCCTAGTTTGACCCGGTCGGGGATCGAACCCGAGACCTTCGGTTCTACAGACAGCGTGCCGAACCGCTGCGCCACCGAGGTCGTCAAATGCATGAAATGTAGACCCATACAAGAAAAAATAAAGTTAATAAGAATTTTTTGTTATTAGATTAAGTTCTTTTTTTTAGTTTCTAGTTTTTTGACCTGGGAACCCCAAGGATTTTTTTTTATTTTGTTTCATTTTTAAATTTTTCTAACTTTTTATATGATTTCTTGGTATAAAAGCAATGTTCCCCTATCTAGTTAGACGCAAGTTTCCTATTGTCTGTGTACAAATTTAGAAAAACTACTCTATAATTTTGTTCAAGTACCTATTACTAATGCTTTCGTTTTAGAGAATGATGTTCTTTATACAAGTTTTTCCACCAACCCGGACTTGGCCCCCGTGGTGGAGTATGGCCTAACCTTCCTGCGATGCAGGAAGAGACCCGTGCCCCAGCAGTGGGGACATACAAGGGTTGATAACGATACAAGTTTTTAGGCATTTGTGACGTCAATGTTAAGCTTCGTTCAAATGGAAGTTACGAACTTCCTTCACAAAAAACGCATCAAAATGCACTAAGAACTGATCAATCTTTTTTTTTCCAAATTATAGTTGTAAGACAGCTCAGTGGCGCACGCGCTTATCACGTGCCTCGCGCCGATTTTCGTGTCATGCGCATTGCTTACTGTCACAGAGTGCACAGAGAGACAGAAGGGCTGTGTTGAAACAGAGTGAATGTAATTATTTCAAATTTATAGCCCCTAAATATTTAAAGTACGTTTGATTGATTGTCTCAGACTAATAGTAACAATTGTTATTGTACACTTTTCCCTCCTCGTTGATAATGTCCGTATCAAGTACCAAGGGTTGGCTGAAAGAGATTTCTAATGATATAACCTCGGTATATACACTTTTTTATTTTATTCTTTTGTTCTTTCTGTATGATTTTATGTATGCAATAAAGTATAAGTGAATGATGGATGGTCATAACGTTGCGTCGTGCTGCGAAGCGTTAATTTGGCTTTAAATTTTGACGCGTCGTAGCACGATGCGACGTCCGTATCGTGTTTAGGTGTAAGAGCCCTTACTCGTTGAAGACTAGGTTTTATTTTTATTTATTGAAATAAAACAATCAATTTTACAATAAAAGTCAGAAAGATCGTACATGAAAAAGTACAACCAGTGGCGTTTGCTATACATAATTAAATACAAAGATATCGAAAAGAAAGATTAATCTTATTATGCGTCTCAAATCCTGAACGAAGCAAAAAAGATCTATCAGGATAGTTGGGAATGGGGCAAGCCCTTTCAGGATACAGGCGTGAGTTTATGTTTTTTAATCGGCCTAACACGATGACAGAACTGTTAACGCTTAAAAATGTGTAAAAACCGTAACAATACATATTATGTTTCTTAGTTCCTATTCCTTGTCTCTCAGAGACAGAAATTCAATAGGCTTGTACAAGAAGTGCGGGTTCTGTTCCAATACAACTGTTTACTCTTTGCCTTTGATGGATTGGACAGGGCAGGGCTAACCATTGGAAAGGGGGAATATTAATTCTGATGTGAAAGAATGATAAAATGCCGCTAATGTGAGAAAATCAACATCCACCGCGTGTTTTAATGACATTAGACGACATGACAGCTCATAAAAGCCTCAAACTAATTAAAACTTTTTATTTATCACCTCATTGGTATTCTTAGTAGGGAGTCTATGTCAAATGTGGGAAGTGCATGTCTTGTGGTAATTCCATTTACTGCTTCAAAGATATAGGACGTATGTTCAATTTTTAAAACCTATTTAGAGGCTAAAAATTCCACCCATGCCGAGACTCGAACCCGCGACCTCTGACTAACCGTGCCAGCGCTCTCCCAACTGAGCCAATAAAAAAATAATATAACGTATGTTCAAGTTAATACATAGCGTTAAATAAATAAGGACTGTGTTAGCGAAGGACAAAAAAGTACCCAAAACAGGCGTGCGCGGCGCTCGGAGCCAAGTCGAACCGAGTGATTTGAATCAATCACTTGAGTTAAGCAACAAAAGGCGCGGTCAAGTGCAGGATGGGTGATCGTCCCGTGACTACCGCTAGGGGCATATTTTTCGAGCGCTTCCGTGCTTCGCGAGGCATGTTAAGCCGTTGTCTTATCTATAAAAGACAATATTGTAAGGAAAACTGAGTGTCTGAGGTGTTCAAACACCTCAGCGCTTGTAAATATCAACCCCGGTGGGCACGCGTGGTAATTAATAAGCCCAAACTCTCTCTGAGAGAGAGGGGGCCTGTTCCCTGTTTGTGGGATGTTTATAGTGTACATAAAAAAGGATGTGGCGAGCACATGTCAAATGTGCGCGCGCACTACAAACTCCAACATTCCTGCATCGCGCATTCAAAGTGTTTCAATGACATACCATAAATATAACGTCCGACTAACAATAGTTGGACCGGCCGTCCCCAGGCATACGATCTGCCTGGCGGGAAATTTCCCTTTATAGTGGAAGAGCACGATCACCCGCTCTTCCCTATAAGGAAATAACAATCAGGATTAAACATGTTACATTAAATGTGTGTTTTTTTGACATACCTTCATATCATGTCATACCTTCATTCATGTAACATCCTACTATAATATTATAAACGTGAAAGTTTGTGTATGTATGTATGGATATTTTGTTACCCAATTACGCTAGAACAGCTGAACGGATTGTCATGAAATTCGGCACAGAGATAGATTATAGTTTGGAATAGCACAACTTTTTTAGGCTGCCTGGAAGAAATTTCTGTTGAAATAAGTCCGTCTTTATACGTAATTATTATCACATTGTATGTTATTTCAGTTTTATTGTGCAATAATAATGAACAAACAAACAAACTACTTTTTATCCCGTAAAAATGCATATTCGCGGACGAAGTCGTGGGTAGCAGCTAGTTCATCATATAACAATAAGGCTCACTTCCGTCAGCCCGGGGTAGCTTATTTAACACGAGTTAACCGGTTTTTAACCGGCTAACCCGGCCTGACGCAAGTGGGCCCAACTAAAAGAAAGCATAGCGGTGTAATGACACCGCTATGCTTTCTTTTGTGAATGCACAAAAATGTGACACCCTGTACATTAAACTTAGACAAGCCAATCCTGTATCACGCGACTAATTGTTGCCTTATTCGTGAGATCGTCCTTTGTTTCTCGCAAATGTCACGTCAAAAACCCATCAATCACTCCCTGGACGGGCGTTGGACCGTCTAGGTCTGATTTTTTATTATTTCCATGTAAAATACTGACCTCCGTGTCCGTAGTCTGGCAATGATAATGTTGATGTGGGATCGGCGGAACTGCGACTCAGGTATATATTTTTCTTAAACACGGTTGCTGCGCATTCTTCAGTAAAGCCGACTTTTGACTATAGGATGTAATTTTATAATATTACATCTAGAGATATTAATTCTTTATGGCTCGTCGTACGTTTGTTTATTTAGCTATAATATTATTTTAGCACAGTGTGAACCGGTCTCGTACAAAATGTATGACGATATGCGATATATTTTAAAAACCTATTTAGAGGCTAAAAATTCCACCCATGCCGGCACTCGAACTCGTAATATATATTATATTACATACCATAGTCAATGCCGGCTTAACAGAATGCCTTCTTACTGTTAAGTACAATGTACCAGGCACTGCAGCTTCGGAGTGGTCTCTTCATCCATCTAGTGTGCGTGAAGGTGCCACTGGACACTACAAATCTCATTACGTTAATCAACATTTCAACGGTTTTTAGTTCAATAAAGGTATTTTTTGTGTAACTTCTTTCGATTCCCCTCAAAGTTTTGAGTATATATTGGTAGCTTGAGCCACTCGGGTTTCCTCGCGGTGTATCAGAAATTATAGTTGTAGGTATACTTTTTCTGGTTGTTCAATAAAGTGTTCTCCATCTATCTATTTATTTATTCCTTCACTTCAACGAGTGGTATCGCTGCCACAAATTCAAGTGTACGTTACTTAGAAAACGTTGAGGTATAAAAGTGCTACCCTGGAGGCCTAGAGACGGGCGCAGAAGTGTGGGCATTCAAGCAATAAAATTTCATTCCATTACATAGGGATTATGGGCATTACCCCCTATGATAGCACAACGTGGTGCTCTTTAGGGGAGGGCTATGTCCAGCAGTGGACTAGTATAGCCTGACGACGACATTACATTACATCACAATGCATCACATCACAATGCATCACATCACATTACATACATCTCTGTAGGTAATGTTGCCTCTCCTGTACCTCCCGCGGGTTGACAGGTAGAAAATGCAATCACCATTAAGTCCTTTTGTACATTATCTTTTGTGCAATAAAGAATTAATAATAATAATTAATATTATTATCTTTAATGGTTCTCAAAAACAAAAACAGTGAAAGTGCTTATAGTCGACGGGATTTGGGCGAATTTGTCGAAACCACGGGGTGTTATTATGGACACAATATTTCGCTACACTTGGCGGAGCGGCAAGGGTGCGGACCACCTAGGGCGTCCTCTCACCGGGCATATGGCGTATGCTCTTGAAACTTTTTGAAATTATTATTTTTTAAGTTATCGTACAAAATGCAGCAAATTGTTACCTTTTCTGGCAGCTGTTGCTTTGGGGATACTAGTTGGAGTATGTTGCCTGTCACCCTACAGTCTGTTAGCTTTTAGAATACACCTCGGGCTCTAGAGTAGGCCGCGGTTTTCGCCGAAAGCACACGAGTGTAATACTACTTTCTGCTTCTGTATTTCGAAATTAAGTGTCGTATTAGTTCCGATATTTTTACTACACGAATATATTTTACGACCTCTGTGGAGTAGCGGTAGCGCATCTGCCTACCATGCAAGAGGTCCCGGGTTCGAATCCCGGCTAGGGACAAAAAAAACCCCAGGTCTTGGACGTTTACATATTTGTGATGTCCTTGTTTCTGGTTCCCACGACACAGGGTATCCTACTGTGGGGTCGGAAGCAATATATGTGCCTGTATGTAAATGTTATGTATATCCGATTCTATCCGAGCCGAGGTATATTCTAAAAGCTAACAGACTGTACGTAGTTTGTACTGTGCCTGCCTAATCCTAACATTTATGTCCAAAAAGACACTACAATAGTACATTACACAACTAGGGTGGTAATACAAAGAAAGGCCGAGATCGCAGAAGTTTGCGGCCCGAGCTGCAAGCGAGGGACGTAAATATGCAATCGAGAGCTTTCTTTATTACCTCCCGTGTTGTGTACATATTTTTATGTCTACACTTAGCCAGAAAGCGGCTTTTTCCGTTCGCGCAGCGTGCGGAAAAAGCCACTTTATATACCAGGTGTGGCATAAATTAAATTTATTAAAGCTCTCGATCGCATATTTACGTCCCTCGCTTGCAGCTCGGGCCGCAAACTTCTGCGATCTCGGCCTTTCTTTGTATTACCACCCTAGTTGTGTAATGTACTATTATAAATGGCTTGCACTTGAAATTATCAATCCGCGGGGGCACGCGTAATCAAGCCAATACTCTCTGTCTGAGAGATGTACCGCGAAGTATTACAAAAAATGTTTTACAGTAACCGCAGCCCCCAAACTAGGCTACGACAGAGTGCTAAGTGCGAGTTTGACAGATCCAATCGAATAACTTTACTACCGCGTTAATCGAGCATTGAGTAGTGAGTATGAGTAATTAACCGTTCGATCTGGCAAAACGCTGTCACAGTACAACTCGCACTCGTGTTTATTCGTGTTTTGGCTGGTAAACGTCTTCACTTCTCGGCGTAAACCATTACAACTCGCACTCAGCAATTTTAATTTCCATACTTGTCGCTAGGTGGCGCTTCCTCGATGCCATAGAAATATGAGTTTACGTTAACGCGATCGAGTAGTTAAAAAACTCGCACTAAGCACTCTGTATGTTGAGAACTTTATGAGTACGCACAGTTTCTGTTTTACAACGTTCTTACTTAGTCGTCGACAAACTCCGAAATTCAATAACACATCTGGAATACTTGGTACATAGTTTGTTTATATATCGTAGACTAACAATGTTGAGACGACGTCTTATCACTTCTTCTTCTTCTTTGGTCCTTTAACTTCTACGGGAGCATAGGGCCTCAATCACAGATTTCCACTTCTGACGGTGGTTCGCGGCAGCTTCCAATTTAGGCCAGCTAGCTAGTGCCGATCAACTTGGTCTCTTGGTCTATTGATATTTTCCTGGTGGTCCTCCCGCCCCCTCTTTCGGCTGCCCACTGCGTCTTATCGCTGTAGGATAAAAAATATTTCAAAGAGAAGTTAAATACAGACACAATATAATTACACTACATTTAAGTTAAAAAAATAATGAGTTGGCCCCGTTTTCGAACTGGTTTAGATCCTGTATTTCAGCAAGCAGCGATGTCCCCAGAGAAAACAATTATAACAGCGAAAATGCAGTATAGTATTTAAAATTCTATGTACCTAAATGAAATAAAATGTAAACGTTAGTGTACGAGTGTAATCAAATGAAATCAATTTTATTTCACCGTAAAAAAATTACATTAGCTGAATGTAAAATGCCAGCCGTTGACTTCGGGCCGTAGTGTAGTGGAGAAAAATGCAGCGGGGAAAAAAACTCCACTCCGACCATCTTTTCTCAAGTCAAATTAAACCTAATACATCTTGACACCTATACGTATGTTAAGATTCCATGATTACCATCAATAACTTTATATTTCAAAGCATTAGTTAGTAGTATGAGTGATCTATTTCAGATTATATCAGGTAAAGGAATTCGTAGAAAAATATGCAGCCGTTTTTAGATTACTTTATTCGCCATGTTAGCGTTCATATGGTAGGTTTAATCTTATACGAAGCTTGCAACCCCATTAACAATTTTTCAAAAGTTCACGAAACTAATTTCGCTTTATCTAGCAAATTACTTGTTTAATTTACTCAACCGATGGTTCCAAAGAACGCTGGCACTGGGGGCCGGTTTGATGGAACCAATGGGCCCTGACATCGTACCTTTTTACCCGACAACGAGTAAAAGACAAAGGAGCAGGGTGCCAAACAGCTACGACCTTAATGAGCCGCTTTCAGCACAAATTCACGGAGCACTTCATAGATGACGCTTATAGTATTATTAAAATTCTGTATTGCATAAAACAATGTAAGTGTCATACTCACTTGATACAAACAAAGTGCTGTAGTATGAATACTGTACAATATCTTCTTGGTGTAATAAATAATTTTAATAATAATAACAACATATGACGTTTCTAAAAATCACAAAATCTCCACCAATTTAGTATTTTCTAAGGTTACCACGAGTACTAGACATAATTAAGACTGTTTTATACGGATTTTACTCTTTTATTACTTTTTAGGTGCCGTGGTCATGACTGTCATGAAAAAGACGAAACGTCGGAAAATTGTAATAATAAACGAGTGAAATCCGTATAAAAACAGTTTTATTTATCTCCACCAATTTGTAAACAACAAATATATTTAGGCATTGTTAAGATTTTTGCCAGTCGGGTTTTCGTTTTATTATTAAGTTTTTTTAGAACAACCAAACTCAAAGGTAGGTTACCTATAACTCTTGAAACACGGACTATTATATGACCGTAACTTGCTACATGTTTTCAGAAATGTATAGTCAGCAGGGGTGTACCAAGGGCTGATATAAAATAATTAAGATTAAAATAAATAGCATATGTACAGTTCGAGACATCAAGAATTTTTCCAACTTGCTTAGACACGTACAGTTCCTAAAATGAATTATACCTATCTTAGTAATGATTACGCGTGTCTTGTTTTAAGTTATTGTTTGTATCATTGCTATCGTATTACGCCAACAATTAAAGCAACATGCAACAATCAGTAGTAGATATAAAATAAATAAAAGTAAAAGCAATTTTAATTTAATTACCAAAATTGTAAATTCTTAGTGTAAATTAATAATGTATCCTTGTTATTAACATAATAATAAAATATTAATTCTTCAAGAGTCATTCTAGAAGACGACGTTTGTAAGCGTTTTTAATAGAGTTTGATATTTTTGAAAAGCCATACATACGTTTTGTTACAATTTTTACTGAATCGCGTTTTAAAGCCAGGCTTTTAGGCCTTGTTGCTGAAATAAATAAATTCTAATTCTAATAAAAACACACCTAAACATACGTACTAAACTCAGGTATGAGTACCCTGAAAGAGTAGACCGACATCAGGATATGCCACTATTATTATTATTATTATTTTCTATGTGGGTTTTCTAAGAAAATAAAATAATTATAAAGTTAAAATAATATAAATGACCCAAGTTTACTATCGTTTACTGCCTTTGGCTTTTAAAACTACAGTTCATATTTTTTTATAAATATTCAATGTACGTAGCGAGTCTCCTACTTGTTAATCTGTAAGTTTATGGGCTTTGAAAAATACATCGAATTGTCATAGTAAATCATGAATTGTACGAGTAGTTCTATGAAACACACCCTTGTTCACTCCCTGAGTCCATCCCTGTCATAGTCGCGTCCAATTATTCGATAAGCATCGGCCGGAAGCTATTCGCGGGAAGCCCGGCGGGATGCGCAAGCGCATGCGTGCAACTGAATTTTCGTTTTTGATTGAGTTTTTTAGTTTAATTGGCTTATTACTTTATTTAAACATTGAGCTACATAATACTTGTATTGTATAGAAAAAGTAAGATAAATAACTCAATATCACTACGTATTTAACCCTCCGAATCGTACGCATTTACGTACGAGTCAACCCTTTGTTACTAGACTCCATAGACTGTTAACAAAGTGTTGATGGTTTGGGTGATCAATGGTTTGATGGTCTACGTTTTTTTTTCGTATGCCAAAATACTCGTTCCCAGGGTGATTGGCAATTTCAAGCGTTGATGTATTTGAACATCCTATACACTCAGATTTCCTCTTCTTCTTTAGGCTATATTATGTAGTCCACTGCTGTCCTACATAGTATAGCATCCCCTTCAGCTAATGAGCGCCATAGCGCCATTAGGGGAGGGCTGTGTTTCTTCATGTTTCCACAGGTTTCGTCACGATGTTTTAAATTTAGAACACGATCGGGAGGATTAATTTGTAAAGAATAAATAGAAGAACATGTCACAATCCAACCACTTGCGTTTTTCTAGAGCGATAACAGTCACAACGGTCGGTAAAAGCGCATCCATTAACAACAAAAGCTCGCAATAGAAGGCAATTTCAGGGACGTTTCACGTCTGTTTGGGACGGGTAATCAAATCACTCATACGCAAGACGGCGAGGCACGCCCTTGCTATGATTTTGTACGGAGGAACACGTGTTTTGGGGCTCAAGGGTAGCGTATTGTTTATTTTTTTCTCAAGTAAAGAGGTTATGCATAATGTTCTTTCTGATTGAAAGAATCACGAAACAAATACATAGAGTGAATGTGGGTGGAAGGGCCGGTAAGAGGCGTCCCAGGAGGAGAGACTTCGACTAAACAGATGATGTATTGGTAAAAGGCAACTTAAAAAGTAACTGAAACAGGAGTTAGGGGAAAGAGTTGGTAGGAGTGCAAAATTAAGTTTAAGAGCATATTTAGAAACACAAAGGTGAAATTAAAACTTTCACGTTAATGTAGAGCTACAACACATATAATGCAATATATATTAATCAAATAAGTGTATAAGCTTATATATCACGATATCACACACTATAACAGAAAGGGGTTATATTTTCCATATATACGAAAGCCACTGTTTTACTCCGCCACTGTCGTACATATGATCTGTGGTAGAGTATGGTCTAACCTTCCTGCGATGCAGAAAGAGACCCGTGCCCTAGCAGTGGGGTTGGTATCATAAATACAAAAGAATAATATAGTAAGAGTTATATACTATAAGGAAAGCACTGTGAACAGTGTAACAGTTGTACATAGTTCCGTTTCTGCGATAGAGCAAAAACACTAAAACTTAGTCGGTATATAAACGTTTTTGCTAGAACATTTTTTCTGTTACAGCTGAGTAAGGTAAAAATTTAATAAAACGTTCTATTACATTGATACCTACATATAACTTGTCCACAAATGCGTGTGAAGCAATCTCAGTTCGTTTTACAAAAGTACATAACATAAGCACAGCATGCGTGCAAGATACGCGTAACTACATATTTCTATGTACTACTCTACTATCTTGAAAAGTGCAGTCGTTAGTCATTCGCTGAATTCTAGTGCGAGTTGGGTAAGTTACACCCTCGAGCCTAACAAACCTATAACGTAAGCTTAATGGTTATGTTCATTTACGCTACATATTTACGTTTTGGGTGACTTTGTAACAAATATATAAACAGCGATCAGCTTTGCGTTAATTAGTTACGTTTCGAGAGACTTTGTAACCAATATACAAAAGGCGATTAGCTTTGTGTGTTAGTTGTGTCGTGTAAGCTTAATGCTTACTTTCATGTAAGCTACATCTTAACGTAAAGTTAATGGTTATGTTAATGTACACTACATATTTAGTCGCCTTTTAGACTAAATAATTATGTAAAAGGCGATCAGCTTTGCGTTAGTAAAGTTACGTTTCGGGAGACTTTGTAACCAATATATAAAGGGCGATTAGCTTTGTGTGTTAGCTGAGTCTTGTAAGCTTAATGCTTATTTTCATGTTCGCTACATCTTAACGTAAGCTTAATGGTTATGTTCATGTACACTACATATTTAGTCGCCTTTTACACTAAATATGTAAAAGGCGATCAGCTTTGCGTTAATTTAGTTACGTTTCGGGTGACTTTGTAACAAATGTGTAAAAGGCGCAGCTTTGCGTTAATAAAGTTACGTTTCGGCAGACTTTGTAACCAATATATAAAGGGCGATTAGCTTTGTGTGTTAGTTGAGTCGTGTAAGCTTAATGCTTACTTTCATGTACGCTACATCGTGAGGAAACCCGCGGCTTGGTTGCTTCTGCACGTATTGATTAGTCTTTCCTGTGGGCTAGGCCGACTAAGCTGTCAGGATGGTATAGGCGCTGGGCAAGCATACACCATTTAAAACCTTCACCCATCTAGTGTGAATGAAGATGCCACTGAACGCTGTATAAATCATATCATTACGTAGATCTTCGTAATGCCAAAGGCCGTATGCTACGTATAACGATTGTGTAAGTAGTCTTTTTCAATTAAAAACTAGAGTAACAATGTCTATTGCCGCACAGAGCACATTTGTCAATGTCAATGTCTTGGTAATGGAAAATTATGCGGATTAGGGAATCACCCCCAAGTATCCCTCACTCTTTTCTGTTGAACGTTTTATCTAAAACGATACCATACAAGCTCGAGAAACCTAGGTAGTAGTACAATCGTGCACAGAAGTGTTCTTAGCTAATGGTCGAGTGATTGACCATGTTAATATTTAGGTTCCTTTGATGAATATTGCCTTTACATTTATCTCGATGTTAACGTTAAAGTTGAACGCTGTTTTTTATGAAGACACGATTCCTTAAAACATTTCTCAGGGGCAGTTTAAATTGTCTGTGCTAAAGAAAAACGTCACCACAGATTATTTAAACTGCCATCGAGAAGTGTTTTAGAGGAAGCGTGTATTCATAAATAAGACTTAACATATTTTATTCGCAGCGCAGTAACGGCAAAACATTCAAGGACGTTACAAGTTAAACATTGGAGTTTATTTCAAGCAAGATTTAGATTGTTTATATGAGTTCGTGTCATAGTTTACTCAGTCTGTTTATTTCCATAATAAATTCCTACTGAAATAATATGTACTAACAAAAACCTAAAAACAGTCCTTAGTCTCTTTCTCTCTCTGAGAAAGAGCCTGGGCCCTGCAGTGGGAGGACGTTTACAGGCTGCTTAAAAAACAACAAAATGTTAAAAAAATGTCAAGAACATGTTAATAAAATGAAAACGAAAATCAATAATGACGAAAAATTTCAAGAATATTTTAAAAACCTATTTAGAGGCTAAAAATTCCACCCATGTCGGGATTCGAACCCGCGACCTCTGGCTATCCGTGCCAGCATGGGTGGAATTTTTAGCCTCTAAAGAGGTTTTTAAAATTGTCCTCAGCACGGGTTAGTGCATTAAAAATAAAAATAGTATAATTATGTGGGTACAGCGATATCATTCCGATGTAAAAACCTAACTGCAAAGTAGGTAGTCGGGGCTGTAAGTGATGCAATCAGCCAGATGTCGTTGCCTGTACGTAATACAGAGAATAGTGTAAAGAGGTTCGAAATTTCACTGATGCCGGTGAGTCGCCCATTAGCTCAGTTGGATAGAGCGCTGGCACGGATAGCCAGAGGTCGCGGGTTCGAATCCCGGCATGGGTGGAATTTTTAGCTTCTAAATAGGTTTTTAAAATTGTCCTTAGCACGGGTTAGTGCATTTAAAATAAAAATAGTATTGTCAAGAATATGTTATTAAAATGAAAATGAAAATTAACAATGAAGAAAAATTTCGAGAAGATGTTAATAAAATGAAAACGAAAATTAACAATGAAGAAAAGTGTCAAGAGAATGTTAATAAAACGAAAACGAAAATCAACAGTGAAGAAAAATGTCAAGTAGATGTTAATAAAATGAAAACGGAAATCAACAGTGGATACCCAAACAATGTATAGCTGGCCTCTGCATCAAATATGCCCCAAAGCAGTAGTTCTAGACACGGTAACGGTACTTACTTCCGTGATTAGCTTTTTTTACTTCTTGTAGCACGTTCATAGGCGGCAGTCAAGCTCTCAGACTCATCTGTAATTTTGTATGAAATTTAAAGAAGACTGACTAGCTGTGCCCCGCGGTGTTACACGCGGTTTATCGATTTGGGAATAACATAACATTCACATACAGACACATAAAATAAGATAAGATAAGAATATTCTTTATTGTACACCAGGAAAAAACAAACAAAACATAATTACAAAGATACAGTACAATTGGCGGCCTTATTGCTTAGAGCAATTACATTGCTTCTGGCCTCACAATAGGATTCCCGCAGGAATAAGTTATTTTCTCACGGGAATAAGATATTTTCCCGCAGTAAAACGCAGCTTATTGTATTAATCCAGAGTGTCAGCTAACTCCATAACAAATTTTATTAAAATCGCTTCAGCCGTTTAGACGTGAAGAAGTAACAAACATACACACTCACAATCTTTCGACTTTATAATATAAGTGTGAAGTGATGATGATGTGATTAGTGTATTTTTCGAAAGAAATTGGTATACCTCAGTGGCAGTCGCTATGCTAGCGTCTAAAGTAACTACATTTCTGTCTAGACATGTGCTAGGGAAACAGGACCTACACAACCTAAGCACTGTATCTCTCGCCTATACCCGAGTCACGTACGCCTGCCGACCGCAGCGCGCAATCCCGCGGTAATTCCCAGCATTACAGCGGGCCAGCGGTAGCCGCTTGATTAAAAATACGCCGAGATTGGATATGGGAGGTAGGACGCAAAATGACACGGCTGCCGCCCACTGCTGCCCAGCGTCTGGGCGGCACAGACTGCGGAGACGCAGAAGCCGTGGTGAAAAGCGCGATTGTATGAGGTAAGCTTGATTATCGTTGACATAAATATATCGACAAATTTGTGCGAGCGGCTAAATGTGACTATTACACTGACACAGTAACAATAACAACACATTTTACCACGTACTACTCGGACGATGACAATTGATTGCTGTTGATTCTTCATCAGGCTATATAGTCCACTGCTGGACATAGCTCTCCCCTAATGAGGTAATGCCCATAATCCCCACGCTGGGCATGTGGGTTGGGGATCGCAGTTTTGTGGAATTGTACTGCAGGGGGCGCTGCTGCCCACCCCCCGGTGTTGTATTTGTGTCCCTTAGTCGCCTTTTACGACACTCTCGGGAAGAATTTGGCTTGGTGCTAGGTATTCTCTAGTCCGACACCACACAGCTTGATTGTGGTTGATTATTTCATGCAATTGATCAACAAAAATAAATTTTCATCGTCTTTTTCATTGTCATCGACATCAATCGTGATGAATTGGCTATACCTACGACGAAAATATTACGTATTTGCATAATTAAACTTTTTTACACACACACCGTTACACACTTCCGTGCTTCGCAGGACACGTTAAGCCGTTGGTGCCGGCTGTCATATAATTGCAGTCGTTAAGCCATGTCAAAGGCCTTTTGGGCGTCTTGATAACTTCTGACAGTAACGCCCGCCACTGCCTTACAATCCTCCACTAACCCGGAGTGGGCCCCGGTGGTGGAGTATAGCCTAACCTTCCTGCGATGCAGTAAGAGACCCGTGCCCCAGCAGTGGGGACATACAATTGTTGATATCGATTTGACACATACACACACACATACGAGTACACACACACAACGGAGCAGCATATTTACATGTGTCACGCATGGAGAATAATACGGAATTATCTGCCCTCATAGTGATTAAAATTAGTCCAATATGATAGGCAAATGATAATAGAAGTGTGTATATCATCAGTTGAGTCCGTAGACAGATATCAAGACAAAGACAGAAGATGGATAGAGATAATATCAATTGAGTCAGGCAACATTGTCAAAGCAGAACACATACATTTTAAATGATAAGTATTACACTATTTTTATTTTTAATGCACTAACCCGAGCTAAGGAACAAATTTAAAAACCTATTTAGAGGCTAAAAATTTCACCCATGCCGGGATTCGAACCCGCAACCTCTGGCTATCCGTACCAGCGCTCTACCAATTGAGCTCAATTGGTAGAGCGCTGGTACGGATAGCCAGAGGTTGCGGGTTCGAATCCCGGCATGGGTGAAATTTTTAGCCTCTAAATAGGTTTTTAAATTTGTTCCTTAGTTTTTCCTTATTCGAACCCGCAACCTCTGGCTATCCGTACCAGCGCTCTACCAATTGAGCTCAATTGGTAGAGCGCTGGTACGGATAGCCAGAGGTTGCGGGTTCGAATCCCGGCATGGGTGAAATTTTTAGCCTCTAAATAGGTTTTTAAATGATAAGTATGTTCGAACACCATACGTATGTACCTACAGTAGATAAATATATTCTAAAGAGAGAGAGGAAGGGAAATAGAGAGAGAAAGAGATAGTAGACTTAGCTGAAGACGAAGTTAAATAAGCCTTCTATGTTTTCCCTATTTGTATCCAACGAATGGTTCTCTTGGGAAACTTGATGCAGTTTTCACGGCAAATCAAAGATAAAGATTACAAAGCAAGAGCTACTAGAACGACTCGGTCTTTACGCCATGATTATTGGCAATAGCTGATACTGACTTGCCTGTTTGCAGTTTGAAGTTTTTGAAAAGAGGTTACATAAATGTTGATTAGACTTCTGGAAGAGGTTTTTGCCAAGAGGTTAAATTATAAGGACCTATTTTTTATTTTTAATGCACTAACCCGTGCTAAGGAACAAATTTAAAAACCTATTTAGAGGCTAAAAATTTCACCCATGCCGGGATTCGAACCCGCAACCTCTGGCTATCCGTACCAGCGCTCTACCAATTGAGCCAGTGGGCGACTCACGGCATCAGTGAAATTTCGAACCTCTTTACACGTAATACAGAGAATATTGTAAAGAGGTTCGAAATTTCACTGATGCCGTGAGTCGCCCATTGGCTCAATTCGTAGAGCGCTGGTACGGATAGCCAGAGGTTGCCGGTTCGAATCCCGGCATGGGTGAAATTTTTAGCCTCTAAATAGGTTTTTAAATATAAGGACCTATTGACTAGTTTTTTGGAAGAATGCCGCGTGAGGGTGGTGATTAACCATTACATTGGAACTTTACTGTATGACGATTGTCGCGATTCGGGGCACGACTACTTAGTTAAATAAATATTGATTGGAGTTCAAAGATGTATTTGCAAAGAGGTTAAAGAAATATTTATTGTACTTTTGGAAGAACTATTTGCAAAGAGGTTAAGTATTAACAGGATTTTTAGAAGAATGGCGCGTTAGCGTGGTGATTAACCATTACATAGTAACTTGAATGAATGGCGATTGTCACGATTCGGGGCACGCCTACTTAGTTATACATGTAACAGGTTTTTTTTATTTACGAAGTTAGTTTCAGGTTTTTCAAAGAATAACATGGGTTTCAAAGTACCTATAATATTATACAATATCTCAACAATTACTAATTAACTTAAACTTAAATCGAAATAAAACTCAAATTGTAAATATACAAAATAAGTAAAACATATTTACAAAATACGTTTTTAAACATGTTTACAAAATAAGTTTTTTTCGATTATTTACTCGGGAAACTTAATTAAGATAGCTGTAATACCGTGGTCGGTAGAACGCTTAGCTATATTAAAGAGTATGTGGGTTCGAACACCGGCGGGTACCAATGACTTCGTCAGTTAGTCATGTACATTTGTGAATTTGTAAATATTTGCAATACCACTCGCGAAGGAAGATATCGTGAGGAAACCTAAGTGCATGAAGTTTTCTAAAACTTAAGCGTTTGAAATTGCCATCTCCTTGACAAAATGCCTGTGTGTGCCTGTGTGAATGCCAGTGGAAAGTATTTCGTAGGCGTCAGTGTAGCACCTATTATAAACTTTAACGCTATTAGCAAATCGTTATAAAAACGTGATCCCTCTAAATACTCCTAGAGACGTGATATTTAATCTGTGGTTACGACTTTTCCTGTAAAGTAAAATCTCCACCATAGACCATTTTATTGAGCGTCTTTGGAGTGTTTTGAGAAATTGTGTTTTAATAAAATAAGACCGTGTGTGCACAATCATAAACGCCATACATTGTTAGTTAGACCTGAGATTACCAAAACTAGCCTCAAGCCAGTAGGGTTCCCTCAAGATGTTTTCCTTCGATTAGCGAGTGGCATTGCTACAATAATTTTACAAATGTGCATAACTTCGAAAACCAAGTAATTCATTAGTAGATGCAGGGATTCGAACTCGCGACCTCCCGATTGAGAAACCGGCGTTCTACCGCTCCACTACCACAAATTGAATAATGTGAATCTAATAAATATATATATATATATACATTGTATAGACAATCATATAAAAAGAGCCTATAGTCGCGGTCGATAAATGCCTTTTCAACAAAAGAAAGTGAAAATAAGGTTATCTGAAACTAGATTTGAAATTAAATTAAATTCTTTCACCTGTTAATCTGTTACTATACACCAGGTATATAAGAAAAAAACAACATTACCACTGGCAACCAGTCTTCTGTGAATAATCAAAGATTTGTACAGACACTCAATCACCTCGGGGGAAAAAAACTATTAGCCAAGTGTATTTTGGCACTCAGTTCCGGTCGTACAATCAATGTTGCGAATAATTCGTATCCAAACGTGTACAAGAGGGAGCGTGATTCTAACTTTTGCTACGCGCACCATTGCAATTAGCATAACGTCTGTGATTTAGCGATCGATATCAATCCTTGTATATCCCCACTGCTGGGGCACGGGTCTCTTCCTGCTTCGCCAAAGGTTAGAGGGTTGTAAGACAGTGGCGGGCCTTACTGTCAGAAGTTCTCAAGGGTCTCTGACATGGCTTAACGATTCCATTAACACCTATTAATTTTTTTGGACAAAACCCTTTTTTACTTCATTTAGTTAGATACGAGTAGATAGAGAAAGAGAAAACTTTATTGTACATAAAAATGGAAACTACACAGATATTTCTTCACCTAAGAGTACAGACGGCGTCGGGACTACCTTATCACTAAACGTGATCTCTTCCAGACTACATATCTTAAATTTCCATCATCATCAACATCGTTTACCTCACAATTTCATGACTACGGCTAAGCTGACTAGAGGGCGGGTGCTCAATGAACCCCGAAATGAGATCCGAGCAAAGGGACACAAAACTACTGGGGATGGAAGGACTACCCAAAGCAGGATTAAATAGCTGGTACCCTAAGAAGACTTGCATTAAGTCAGTGATGGATAAGTAAATAGATTTTCCCTACTAATGTGACATATTTTAACAATGCTTTGGCATTTAGCGTTGTTAGTGGCAATCATGAAATTTTATTAGGTAGGTATACTTATAGGTCGCAACTGATGTATTTGGTTAAAGAGGATTTGAGAAAAGATGGTCAGAGTGGAGTTATTTTTTTCCGCTGCCTTTTTCTCCACTACAATACGGGCCAAAGGCAGCGGCTTACATTTTACATTGTACATTGACAGTAAGCAAACAGAATGTAAATTCTTTACGTTGAAATAATTTGATTTGATAAATACTTATTCACGAATAAACGACTAAACACCATCAGTCTGCATTAGAGTTCAGGAACACTATCTACATGTTCAGAACAATAATGTGTAATTCTATCCGTCAGTATGTAAATATATATTACCAAGTCTATTTATATGTAGATATATATGTACTATTTATCTTTGTATGTGTGCTTAATTATTATCTTTGTATATACGTATATTTAAAATTAATGTACATATTAATACAATATTTATTGCAATAAAATATCACCTCACTGTTTGACACTACCCCCCCCCCCCACCTTCTCAATAACCTTCTACAATAATCTTCTACAATTATTTTATACATAAAAATACAATGATTAAATCATTACTATGTTCATTACCAATAAACGGATATTGTAATTAAGATTAATCTTTATTTATTTTATTTCTTTTGTAGATTAGTTGAATGTAGGTATTATCTCATAGGTATTCGTTTATTTTACCATAACATCTTTTGATTATATCTTTTTTTAATACTTGATTGATTTTTTGGTTGTTCATATCACTAAACGCTTGAAATCAGTGCCTGCTAGTTTCTGTGTCTATCCGTGGGACATATACTAGCTTGATAACCTAACTTCACATACGGATAGAAATACGTTTTATCAACCCTTGCATGTCACTGCTGGGGTCTCTTTCTGCATCGCAGGAAGGTTAGGCCCTATATTTATAGGAATATACATATAGAGGTTAACTTAGTCTGAAATGTGGTAGGATTTTGTGTGACATAAAATTATCTATCTAACTAATTAAATGAGAAGCACGACTCGAACTTGCGCCTGCGCTTACGAGTAGTTGGTATGACTTAACATCTAGAGTCGTAGATACGACCCCGCGTCTAATTTAACCCAAGAGGCGTCATAAAGGCACGTATTTTTTTTTCTAGTTCGAAGTCAACCTTTTGACTCTCTATCTCGCGTCTCGTTGAGTTGGGGTATCCCCCGGGAGTGGTAGGGGCCAGGCCCTGTGGCCCTTCGCTCCAGGCTTTGACATGTCGCGCGTGACACTGACTGAGGGTCTGATTACTTCATGAAGTATACATATGTTGTTAATTATACAGAGGTCGCCGAGGTCGGAGATTGGAAAAGGCTATGCTACAGCATAGCCTTATGTGTTGCATAGTAAACGGCAATTATTTATGAGGTGAAAAGTATTTTAGAACCTTTTCTGGTACCTCACGACACACAGCGCCTCCATCTAATATCACTTTGCCGGCTGTATTATTTTTTATTTCTTTAATTATTGTTATTTCTTACCATGCGTAAGTTCTCTGACAGTCCATGTTACTATTTTTTATGTGTGTTATACTTTTGTTGGTATTTTTTTTTATTATACTCGTACTATTTTTATTTTTAATGCACTAACCCGTGCTAAGGAACAAATTTAAAAACCTGTTTAGAGGCTAAAAATTTCACCCATGCCAGGATTCGAACCCGCAACCTCTGGCTATCCGTGCCAGCGCTCTACTAATTGAGACTAATTGATCTAGTACCGCTTCACGACCGCGCCCTGGTCACAAATAAAAAGGGGAGTTACTTTTGAATGATCTCATATACCTAAACACGAAGGTGAGGGTTTTTATGACTCCAGCCAGACTGATCCAGTACGATCGCTGTACGGGCAATTATAAGCGAGATCATACACCGAAATTATAACGAAAAAACACCAGGCGAGTCGCCAAGGTGTATGGTTATTTACCATTAAGAGGAAAACATTACAATTTGTGAAATTGCTACGAATAAAAACTTAATAACTCTACCCCTGTGATTACATGGGCCCGGCTAAACGGATAGTTGCTGTGATGTTATAATACTCTGCTGCGTATGAACTGTACCTATATCTATACTACCCGGTGTATAGGGTGTATAAGTGCTGTACTACAATTAGACTTCGTGTTTTGCTACAAAAAAAAAAAATATCCATGAGTTTTTTTTTAATTTATATTTTTAGATAAACCAGGGTTAAATTTGCGTTTTGCACGGTCTACCAATTTATCAGCCTTAAGCAAATTATTGTCTTGCAATAAGTAAGAAAAATTCTCCTAAGGGAAGAGACCCTTTTTATATTCTTTTTAATGCACTAACCCGTGCTAAAGAAAATTTCAAAAACCTATCTAGAGGCTAAAAACTGAGACCCTTTTCGTCTTCATTTCAAATGTATATGCTGTTAAATAAATGTCACTTTAAATTGTCATTAATGCCTCTAGTATAAGTAATTGTTGTGCCTTACTTCAGTTGAAGACAAATAAATATCTTCTATTCTATTCAATTTTGTGCCCCTCTGTGGGGATATAATGGGTTGATCCGAGGCAACCCAGGCGACCAGTTGTCATTTTGAACAGCTGATATAATTTTAATTAAATAAACTAGTAAAACTTAGTAAAAACCTAATTATTAACTGTGTAAAGTGTTATTAAAGTAACAAACAATACCCATACGTGTTATTCAAGTGTTTACTTAAGTATTTCACCGATTTTCGCGACATCTAAGCGGCGACAGAGAACCGTTACGGTTGTATACATTGGACTCTAACGACATCATAAGGGGAGTATATTGTTCCTACCGGACATTTATTACATGTTTTTACTGTGTTATTACATGCCTTCTCTTAATATAAGTGCCTTGTAACGCAACAATTAATAAGCGACAATAGTTGAAAAATTGCTAATCTTATTCAACCCTCTCTTTGAAAAATAAAAATTTGCAAAGTGACAGATTTAGATTAAATTATAACTGTAACTAAAATAAATTCACAACACAAATACTGCACAACTGTGGCAACTGTATTTGCTGTGTTTTCCTGTGGAAATACTGACGTTTTCCCCCCTGGTTGCATTTCAGTAATCCTACTACCTACAACACAATGATGACGCGCAAGAATACCGCACGAGATAACGAGCAGCGCTTGAAGACAGCGCTACTGGAACTTCAAGCAACCAAACAGCAATGCCAACAGCTATTAGAGGAGCGGGAGGAGAGTGAGTTCGAGGTTCAAAGAATTGTGGAAAAGAACACCAAACTTAAAAATGATCTTGCTGAACTGGACATCATCTGCGAGGACCTCCGTGGACAGCGAGATGAACTCCAAAAAATTGTTCATAAATATGATCAGTGCCGTGATACCCACGAAGTAGCACTTCAGCGCATAAAGCTACTGGAATATCAGCTTTCTGAAGCGCATAAAGAACTCAGTGTGCTACATCAACAAAACCTTGACAGAGAAAGTGAAAATATATCTTGTCTGTACAATGACTTAATAATCAACAATAGCACTAGTTGTCTTTCCTCACAAACTGAATCCTCCCAACCCAAAATGCCACTTCAAGGTTCCAACAAAATAAAACAGTACATTCGTACAAAAAGACATATTAAACGCATCAATAAAGCCTTGAAAAGCAATAACCAGATTATGAAGTACATGGGTATTAAAAAACTTAATATTAGTCTGCAGAAGGACCTACTGGGCAACACAATGGAACATCAAGTAATAACAAGTGAATATGAGGAAAAAATTCAGGATCTTCACTCCCACATTCATAGTTTAGAAAAATCACTCAGTGACTTAGGCAAGCAGTACACTGAGGCACAAGAGGAAATGGAGGCATATGCAGCAGAACTAACAGCCTTAGGTACATATAACATGGATCGATTTCAGTCGCTAAGCAACAAAATATCAACGGGTTCTTCATGTGCATCTTGTAAAATTCTACAAGATCAGCCACCAGCATCAACATCATGCCTCACCACACGACTGCATGGCCCCACTGAGGATACAAGTCCAGCTGCGTTGCGTCTACCTCCAAGCACTACTGAGATAACTCACAGCCAGCCTGAATCAAGCACCATTAGCATGACTGGCCCGGCAGTAAAACAAGAAAGGAGGACTGTAATCTTCTCTGATAAGATAGGTGCAGGGTTAGGTCCTTTGTTGAATGACAGGCTGACACAAAATGTGCTGAATAAATGCTATCCCCATTCAAGTTTTACTGACATTGTTAAAGAGCTGTTCAAAAGCCCAATACAGAACGACACAACCTACATTTTATTAGTAGGAAATAGCCAAGGTGTTAAAAAGACTGATATAAACAATATATTTGAATTATATGGTCAAGCTAAAGATGTCCAACCGTGGATGGGAAAATTAGTGTTTTGCGCTTTCCCATATTCTCAGTCCCTGTCAGCAAAAGAAAATAATGACATCCATAGCTTGAACATACACATTCACCATTTGACATGTCGTCATAGTGACATATCATTTTTTGATCTTAACAAATTTGTTAAGAATTACTTTTTGACGCGAGATACTGTGTACCTCACGAAAAATAGTCGACGTAAGTTAGCTACTTTGTTAGCTTACAATATTTTTGACTCTGTGGTTATAGGAATTATAACACAACCTGATAGGAATGACAACCGTGTTACTAGTATTAGTAATAATTCAACAGCGGGCTCAAACACACAGTCAATGGCTTTAAACTGCCATCGCAGACAAAGGAAAACCCTAAGTTAGGTATCAATTTAGTTGCACAAAATATACAGGGTTTTTCCGGCAAAGACAATTTAATTGAACTATTTTTAGCAGATTTCAATGTAGATATTTTGTGTTTAACAGAACATTGGCTGAAACATTCTGAAATGTCATTTACTTTAAAAGACTATTTAGCAGCAAGCACTTTTAACCGACAACACTCAATAAGAGGAGGTTCAATGATCTTTGTCAAAAGTAGTTTGAAAATGAAAGAAAGAAAAGATATTGTCAGTCTATCTGTTGAACGTTTAATTGAGATATCGTGTGTGGAATTGGATAGGTATATAGTTATGTGTGTTTATAGGCCGCCACAATCAAATTATAATGAATTTGAATTACTTATGGAGGATGCCTTAAAACGCCTATTCAGTACTACGAAGAGCATAGTGGTGTGTGGGGACTTCAATATAGATTTCTTAGTTCAAGGTCCACTTAAAACTAAACTCGCAAGCCTTTTCAGGTCATATAATTTAGATAATTTATTTACAGAACCCACTAGGACAACTGCTACTAGCGCTACCTGCATAGATAATGTCTTTTGCAATTGTGAATATTTAGAAAAAGAAGTCATACATAAATTACAGTCGGACCATAGCGGGCTATGGGTAGTCCTACCGTCAGTACTGGAAGCAAAAAAATGCAATGAATTAAATTGTAGGCCAATAACAGAGAAAAAAATTGAGTTATTTAAAAAAAATATAAACATAAAGTTAAATTCGTTGAATTTCGATAGCAATGATCCGAATACGTTATATCAAGTATTGTTTTCAACCATATCAAAAGAATTTGAACTTGTTTTTAACGTAAAAAAAATTACAGAGTTAAAAAGCGGGTTTTCAGAATGGGCAACGCCAGGTATATATAGAAGTAGGAAAAGGCTTTATGAATTGTATGAAGAAAAACAATTCAATCACGATCCGACGTTCAAAGAGTACGTAAAAAAATATTCAAAAACTTTTAGACAAACTTGTTTAACAGCGAAATCGATAAGTATAAGTAAAAAAATTATGGCGTCTACTAATAAAATAAAAACAGTCTGGCAAGTAATTAACAAAGAAACAGGTAAAACGAGACCTAAGGACCAGGGATTTGCGTTGAAGATCGAAGGTAAGTTAGTTAATTCGAAGAAGGACATAGCAGAAATATTTCAAACTTTTTTTAAAAACATGCCACTGCATATAACGGCTAGCTTAAATTCTTCCTCCCAATTAGCCGATACCTTACTTTTGGAAAGTACAAATCCATGTAAAGTTGACTTCCAATTCTCCCATATAACTACCTTAACTATTGTCAAAACATTTAAAGAGTTAAACTTAAAAAAGACTGAAGATTTGTGGGGGTTATCGGTTAAATTAATATCCACTATAATCAATATTCTAGCACCTTACCTTGCTTTGATTTTTAATAAATGTGTTGACCAGGGAACCTTTCCTAATCTATTAAAGTTAAGTAAAATCGTACCCTTGTTTAAAACTGGTGATAGTGAAGATCCAAATAATTTCAGACCTATAGCAATACTGCCGGTGCTAAGTAAAGTTTTTGAGAAAGTAATATTACATCAATTGCAAACTCATTTTAGTATAAATAAGCTCTTCCATAAGAAACAGTTCGGGTTTACAAAAGGCCGCTCAACGACGGAAGCAGGCATAGCGTTAGTAAAGCATATCTTTGAGGCGTGGGAAGAGTCGCAGGATGCCATTGGGGTTTTCTGTGACCTTTCTAAGGCGTTTGACTGCGTTGACCACGAAACACTTCTCATAAAATTGCACCGATATGGTTTAAGTAATAAATCACTAAGTCTTCTTCGATCTTACTTAACAGACAGCACTGTAAAGGTTGATATTAATAGAGTTAAATCCTCGGGTTCTGATGTAAAAGTAGGAGTCCCTCAAGGTTCTATACTGGGTCCGTTCCTTTTTTTGGTATATATAAATGATTTGCCCTACCTAGTAGAAAAGCTTTCGCAGATAGTGTTGTTTGCAGATGATACTTCCTTAATTTTTAAAGTAAAGAGAGGTATAAGTAATGTAGACGATGTAAACAATGCTTTATCTACAATTCTAAACTGGTTCACTATCAATAATCTGATGCTAAATGCAAAAAAGACAAAATGCATCAAATTCTCACTACCCAATGTTAAAAATGTTGACACGAGTTTAAAAATATCTGGTGAGAGGCTAGAGCTGGTAGAGTCCACGCTTTTTTTAGGTATAACGATAGACTCAAAACTGCAATGGGGTCAGCATATTGGAAAACTGTCGGGTCGGTTGAGTTCAGCAGCGTTTGCAGTCAGAAAAATTAGACAACTTACAGACGTGTCGACGGCGAGGCTGGTCTATTTTAGTTATTTTCACAGTGTCATGTCGTATGGTTTGTTATTATGGGGACGGGCAGCAGATATAGAAACCATATTTGTCTTGCAAAAAAGAGCAATAAGAGCTATTTACAACATAAACAGTAGAGAATCGCTAAGGGAGCGTTTTAAAGAAATAGGCATTCTTACACTGGCTTGCCAATATATATTCGATAATATAATGTATGTCCGAAAAAATATAACAATGTTTAAATTAAATAGGGACGTTCATAACGTAAACACAAGGAATAGAAACAAGGTTGCTTGTACTAAATCCCGATTAGCCAAGGTAGGCACATCATTTGTAGGTTACTGCGTTCGTTTTTACAACAAAATTCCAGAACGTGTTCTATGCTTGTCTGAAAATAAATTTAAAACTTTCATTAAAAATTCGCTATGTAAAAAGGCATATTATAGAATAGACGACTATATAAACGATCCTAATCCGTGGTAGTAAACCAATTCCACCGCGATTTTATTGTTAAGTATAACTAAGTATAACATATATTTTATAATACAAGTGTGTACAGACGACGTGATTGCATATTAATAACTATATGATACCTTATATAACTGACAAAAACTTAACTGCAAGTTTGCTAAAGGTCATTCGAATGGTAGCGTGGTGTTCGGGTCATCTATCTCCCTCCAAAATGGTTGAGACTGATGATGGCTGAGCACTGCGTTATGCTCGTGAACGAGTGCTGTTCGTGTGTCTGGCCGCAGCACTTATGTTTTCCCCTATTATTGTGAGACATTTGACTAATGCTTTGGCATTTGGGGTTGTTAATGGCAGTCATGAAATCTTATTAGGTTTACATATGGCAACTGATGTATTTGGTTTTAAGATGATTTGAGAAAAGATGGTCAGAGTGGAGTTTTTTTTTTCCGCTGCCTTTTTCTCCACTACAATACGGCCCGAAGGCGGCGGCTTACACTTTACATTGTACATTGACATTCAGCAAATAGAATGTAAATTCTTTACGTTGAAATAAAATTATTTGAATTTGAATTTGAATTGAATTTGATCATGATACAAGAAAAATATACTGAAATCATAATGGTAGGTTTTTTTTCTGATTGTGTAATAAAGGGTTTTCTATCGGTCTAGCTGTAAGAATATTATTTCTATGCAACATATTATTATCAAACAGAGCCACAAGAAAGCAGCTAAAATCATAAGTTATTTTAAAAACTACTTTTACTTACTTATAAAAATTTTAATAATTTTACTTAAAAAAAATGTGTAGCGGAGAAAACACTAATATGTTTAAGGAGTTGTGCATTTTAAAAATAGCACCGTATCTAATGCATAAAAATCTCGTGTCACGATATTTGCAACCGAACTCCTCCGAAACGGCTGTACCCACTTTTATGAAAAAAAAAAATGGCAAAACAACATTGTGTAGGGTCAGCTAGTATATTATGCGAACCAAATGCTGACGTATTCCTGTCGCATAGCGAACTGTTGACGAAGAAGCAACCGTCAAACACTCCGGATCTATTTTCGACAAAGATTTCCTCAAAAAGCCTAGACACGGACGCGGTAAAAAATCAACTTAAAAAACGCGTCGATTTTTAGTAAAGTACCGATTATTTTAATCGGCGCACGGCCCGGGTGTCCGTCTGCCCGTAATAGTTCGTAATCGGTCGCTAATCGGGGCACAATTTTCGAAATTGTCCGATCGGTTGTTCGGTCACCGATCATCGGGTACCGCGGTCGGCGGTGCTAGGGATGGGACCGTGTACCACGATGGTCATCAGACATTTTTTTTTCGATAATTTACTTCATACCTGTGAGCGAGGGCGAGAGGTACGCAATGATTGAAATAATGATTTTGAAGCGAGACAGCAATAATTAATCACAAAACTCTTCTCCACCCTATTGTGTAATCCGTGGCAAGCATTTTTACATGTATCAATAATGGTAACAATTTGAAACTGAATTGTTTAAGAACGTCACAACTCAAAAAGTCATTGCCGTTTTCGAATTATTAAACAAAAGAATTACGATAGAAACGATCCGACCACATTTCACCAAACAGCTGGCCAGTTTTATCGATGACAGATCTAAACCGCATTATTTATTGGAAAAAAAATTAAACGAGAGCCACGTCAAAATTGGCAGCACACCGACATCTAACCCCCGTATCGATCACAATAATCGATCGTGTGCCACGTAATTGCGCGGGATAGAACCCGCGACCCATTATGTCATTATATGGAGTTTTAACCGGCCGGGATGAAACAATAGATTAACCTGACAATGCACTTTGAATCTCCGAACTTAGTATTTAGGTATATTTTTGTCTGCCTCGAACTTTTGAGTTAGGTCGTTATTCATTTGACGAAGAGGAAAACAAAGCCAATTCGGGTTAACAATTTTGTCCGCTAAAACAACGAAATAGAGTTGCTTATTCAATTGCTGCGCTGTTTTCGCGGCGGTTAGCAGGACGTTCAGTTTTCGAAATTGGCTGCGATCGGCAGCGGCGCCCGCGCAGCACCTGTGACGTCACGTGACGCCGCCGGAACTATCGGACAATTCGACCGTAATTTTCTGATCGTTTATGAAATTCGAACGATCGATTTGGGGGGCTTTAAATGGGGTATGGGTTTTTGTAAGCTGTCTAGTCGTACCGTTTTATCCTGCCGGTATTTCGGTGGTCAAAAGACAGCTAATTCCCGTCTATGCATGTAGCTACTATCTACGTGATAGTTAGTTAGACTTGAGATTTCCGCACTTAGCCTTATAGTTGGGCCATTGTACGTAGCAAGCACTGAGGTACGCTAACACTCAGACACTAGGGTTTCCTTACGATGTTTTCCTTCACAGTCAGCGAGTAGTATTGCTACTATAATTTCACAAATGTACCTGCATAACTTAGAAATCAAAGTCATTGGTAGATATATGCCGGGGTTCGAACCCACGACCTCGCGATTGAGAAGCTGGCGTTCTACACCGCTCCGCTACCACCGCTCTTTCTATCTACGTGATGTCTCTAATAATCTAATATCTAATATTGTTTTTATGCGTAAGAAAGAAAGAATTAGGAGTTGTTTTGATACAAAGCTTAAGTCATGGATTGCCTATCTAATACGATGTGATATAGGCGACTAGTCCTAATTAGCACGATCTAGAAGGTTTGGCAGAACTATCGCCATGTACCTTTAATTGTACACCCCAGTGAGGACTGCATCAAACTTGGATTGGAGTGACGCTGTTTTCATACGGTAGTAAAATTAACAATACGTAAGTATAATATTAATAATAGAAGCGCTCGTCGCCTAGTCGAACCGGGGGATTGGAATCAATCACGTAAGTTAAGCAGCAACAGACGCGGTTAGGTGCAGGATGGGTGACCGTCCCATAACTACAGCTAGTGGCATTTTTCTGAGCGCTTCCGTGCTACGCAATGCATGTTAAGCCGGCTGTCATGTAATGGCAGTCGTTAAGCCAAGTCAGAGGCCTTATGGGCGGCTTGATAACTTCTGACAGTAAGGCCTGCCATTGTCTTACAATCCTGCGCCAACCTGGACTGGGCCCCCGTGGTGGAGTATGGCCTAACCTTCCTGCGATGCGTAAAGCGACCCGTGCCTCAGCAGTGGGGACAGAAAGGGTTGATACCGTATGCGAGTTTGTAGAATATTATTATGTATTGTGGAAATTATTATTATTTTAAAAAAGTCGAAAGTTACCTATTGCCATAATAAGAAATTGTTAAATTTCAATATTTCACAAAGTTGTCTAATAAGGGTGCAAACTCATAAAATATTATTTAAAGTGATAAATGAAAGGAACGCTTCATCGTACATTATACTGCACAAAGTGACGTACCTATGTATGTAATCTCTACATACATACATACTTTACTCTAGCTATCTTTGGACTGATTTCAGCCATGAAATGATATGCGGATTCATTATTAGACAAGTAAAACAAATACCAAAAATTCTCCTTTTTTGCCATTTCAAATATTTATAGTTAATTTTTGCCTTCTAGGACTTCTTAATCGGAGACAAATTCTGCAAAAAATATTTAGGATATAACTTGATTTTATTGCAGTGTTCATATATAATAAATAATAATAAATAAATATTCATGGACATATTACACAGATCTCGCTATACTAAGTACAACTAATTGACTTGTGTTATCGGTGCTAACTAGACGATAGATTTAATACAATAAATACATAGATAACATCCAAGACCCGAGACAAACTAGAAAAGTTCGTTTCCTAGTTTGACCCGGCCGGGGATCGAACCCGAGACCTTCCGTTTCACAGTCAGCGTGCTAAACCGCTGCGCCACCGAGGTATTATTATTATTATCAATACGTTTATTGCACATGAGTAAAAAAATACAATGGCAATGTGGCGGACTTAATGCTATAAGCATCAAGCATATTGTATGTGAATAATTATTTATAAAGTTGTGTTTTCTTAAAAATCACTATCTCAAAACACTTCTCAGAGCCAGTTTAATAGTAGGTATTCTTTGAAACCTCAGTATCTCAAGAGTTCAAATATCTCAAAGCTTGTAATGGCCAATCCGCGTGGGCACGCGTGGTATCTAATTAAGCCTATACTTTGCCTTGGAGAGAAAGCCTATGCTCTGCAGTGGGACAGTATAGGCTAGATAAAAAATGCATCAAAAGCGTATTTTACTATAGACTAGCTGACCCAGCGAACTTCGTCCGCCTAACAGTCGATTCATTAATACTTTACTTATTTTTTTCTCCATAAGAACCATCCCCGTACTTCAAGGAATATTCTAAAAAAAGAATTAGCGAAATCGGTTCAGCTGCTCTCGAGATTTGCGCTTAGCAACACAGTCAGCGATTCATTTTTATATTCGTTATCAACCCTTGTATGTCCCCACTGCTGGGGCACGGGTCTCTTCCTTCATCGCAGGAAGGTTAGGCCATACTCCACCACGGAGGCCAAGTCCGGGTTGGTGGAGTATTGTAAGACAGTGGCGGGCCTTACTGTCAGAAGCTATCAAGCCGCCCATAAGGCCATTTTTATATTATAGATGACTAATTATTTTTTCTCTCTCCGTAAGAACCATCCTCGTAGGCACTTCAAGGAATATTCCAAAAAAAGAATTAGTGAAATCGGTTCAGCTGCTTTCGAGATTTGCGCTTACTAACCCATTCAGCGATTCATTTTTATATTATAGAAGATTTTCAAGACAAACAGAAACCCTCCCTTAAAACATTGCCAACGGTTACAAGTTAACCCTGTACGTAGTCGTAGCCCCTGCATACAATTTCTGGTCGCAAGCCAATCCCGACTTTGTCATTCACTCGAGCAAAAAAAAAACCGCATGTTTTATGACGTCACCGCAAGTTTATAGGTCATTCGTCAGTAAGGATCGGACAAACGGACATACCGACTCGTGTGATGTGGTTTGAGACCGCAGATGCTGCCTTTGTCTCGCTTTGTGAACGCCCGCCTTGGCCGAGATGAGTGACACTTGGATCCCTTGCTATTTCGTCGTTTGAGGGAGTGAGCGGTTTCCATTGGTACCATTATTATTTTAAAAACCTATAGGCTAAAAATTCCACCCATGCCGGGATTCAAACCCGTGACCTCTGGCTATCCGTGCCAGCGCTATTTCCAACTGAGCTAATGGCGACTCACCGGCATTAGTGAAATTTCGAACCTCTACAATACTCTCTGTATTACGTACAGGCAGCAACATCTGGCTGAAGTAATTTGCATCACTTGCAGCCTTACCTTACTTTGCAGTTAGGTTTTACATCGGAATGATATCGCTGTACCCACATTCTATATTCTTTTTTTTAGTTATTGTCCTTAGCACGGGTTAGTGCATAAAAAAAAAAGAATTTTATTATTATTATTTGGAAATCCAACAGCACAAAATAACAAAAAATATATGCAAACAATTATTGTGACAATAAAGCCAAAAATAGATTTCACTTGTAACTATTACTATACAATATCGAGCAGTGGAGAAAATTAAATATTAATAAGTTTTAATTAACTGGAATTGGGAAGTGGACGGGGCGAGAAGAGGGAGGGGCGTATGCGTGTACGTATGTGTGTGTGTGCGTGAGTGTATGTGTGTGCGTGAGTGTGCGAGTCTGAGTGTGTGTGTGTGTGTGTGTGTGTGTGTGATTAGTTGAGTAGCACCTTTATAGCCTAATGTTTGAAGGAGGCTTTGCTAGATGAGAATAAATCAATGACGTAATGTAAAAAAGGACTTAATGCTAATTGCATTTTCTACCGGTTAACCCGCAGGAGGTACAGGAGAGGCAACATTTGAGGTGGGCGTGCAAAAAAGTTACCCTTGGTACCATTAGCACCAAGGCCGCCAATTGTAGTGTATCTTTGTATATTTTATGTTTGTTTTTTCCTGGTGTATAATAAAGAATATTCTTATCTTATCTTAGATCTTATCTTAGGGCCAGTTACTGGATTGGAAATTTCACTAAGTAAATACTTAAGTAACGTTCTGTCACGGTCTTTTCTAAGAAATTACATAAATACACATACACACAGCCTAGAATGTAGTATAAATATCCCAGGATTTAAATCGATTTCCCCTAAAAACGGCCGTTTTTGGCGGCGTTGATCCTAGGTACTGTAGCGCTGTATTTATTGAAACGCTAGATTAGCAATAAAACTTTCTTTTTATTATATTTTTTATCACCAAAACCTAGCCTAGGTGCGAGTCTCAACACGACTAACACCTACATAATCAAAACGTAACGATATTCCTCTAATAATTCAAACTTTGCCTAGACGGCTACGCCAGCCAGCTACTACAAAGAAGTATCGTTACAGTACAAAGTATTAAATATTATTTTTATGAACTAAAACTTTCATAAGTATTATATACATACATACCTCACGCCAATTCTCATTTGATTTGATTTTTGCGAAACCATGAACAGTTCAAAGTTAACTAGTAACAAGGACCCTGTAGGGGTTTTCTAATTGGTTGTTGTGTTGCAATTAAATTGCAAATTTGTAATAAATATTATTATAGTATTTTCTAAGGTTAACACGAGCAGTAGACATAATTAAAACTGTTTTTATACGGATTTATGCTCGTTTATTACATTTTTACAATTTTCCAACGTTTCGGCACTTTTTCAGGTGCCGTGGTCCCGGATGAGTCATCCGTAATAAACGAGCATAAATCCGTATAAAAACAGTTTTAATTAATAAATATTATTATGTAAAACATGAATGAAAATACATACAAAGTTTAAATTAATTAGGACAAAATGCAGCTATGGTTCTATGGCCGATCATACGGCCGTTCTAAAAGTGGTCTATATTTTCACTTCACCTGCATACAAAGAGAACATGTTACCAAAGGTTGCATAAGTTAAGTGAATAAATACCTCTAAAAGTGACCATCAATACCTTTACAGGATCATTATATTCACGATCACCAGTAAATCAGTCTGGATACAACGAAAATCTTCTAATTAGAGCCTAAACTGAAAATGGAAACTGAACTTTTCTCACCATTTATGATACGAAAAACTACAACCCTAATCACAGACCAACAACAAAAGAAAAATCCACAGCAGATTAACAGCGCAACCCGTTCGAAACTAATCAAGCTTATCTAAAATCGTGCCTCGGAAAAAAAACAGTAGAACGCTAAAAAACAAATGAATGAAGGAGGCGTATGCGCATCCCATGCGGACATAAATCATTCACCGACGGGAATGGAACCCGCGAACACAGAATAAAAACACACAGAATGCCAACCCAAGCCTATTTTTTAAGGAAATCTCTAATTAGTTGTAACTTGTAATGTTGTCTTGTAATGTAGCAGTGGAGACATACAAAAGGGTTGATATCAATCGATTCATCATAAAAAAGTTGGTTTTTTTATCGAGCAAAGCCTCAGACCACATTAAAATTTATCAAAATAAGTATACAAGCTAAAGACAAGGCGCTATGGCGCTCATTAGGGGAGGGCTATGTCCAGCAGTGGACTAATATAGCCTGAAGAAGAAGAAGATACTATATTTACCACGAAGCACTCGTGGCCTAGTCGAATCGAGTGATTGGAATCAATCACTCGAATTAAGCAACAACAGGCGCGGTCAGGTGCAGGATGGGTGACCGTCCCGTGACTACCGCTAGTGGCGTTTTTCTGAGCTCTTCCGTGCTTAGCAAGGCACGTTAAGCCGTTGGTGCCGGTCATGTAATGGCACTCGTCAGAGTGCCAGAGGCCTTATGTGCTGCTTGATAACTTCTGACAGTAAGGCCCGCCACTGTCTTACAATCCTCCACCAACCCGGACTTGGCCCCCGTGGTAGAGTATTAACCTTCCTGTGCGATGCAGGAAGAGACCCGTGCCCTAGCAGTGGGGACATAAAATATAAGGGTTAATATCGATCGATAGGTACTACTTTTTTACTAATGAAAAATATCCGAAAGTGCGAGAAAAACGTCGGCTTCTAGACGTAACAGCAGCCTTAAACAAAACCGGTTCAAACTAGTACTGACTTTTACAGATGCTTTAATACTTTAATGCCACAAAGGCTCGATGCGTTTGTGCGAGTGAATTTGAAGCATCTGTAAAAATCAGTGACTTTATAATGGTTTTATAGAATGTTGCATTAATAGAATCTAGGACTTGAAATCATATTTCAACCAAATAGGGGATGTATTAGCAAAAAAACAGATAAAAAGGAAATATGGCAAATGCTGGATGAGTCAAGCTGAAGACAGGTCGTTTTGGTGCTCGTTAAGGGCGGGCTATGTCCAGCAGTGGACTAATATAGCCTGAAGAAGAAGAATATATAAAATACCTGAAACTGGCGTGCTTGCAAGCCACGACCAATGTTGATGAAGCGAAATAAATCTGTCAGGATCGATCATGGCAAGTGGCAGTCCCTGGTCTCTGCCTAAACCTCTGGGATACATGCATGTTTTTATGCTGAATTATGATTTTAGGTATTAACCAACAATCATGATCCCTTAGAGGACCTGAAGAGCAACCATGACCCTTCAGTGTGACTGAAGAACAACCATGACGCATCAGGGGTTCTGAACAACAACTATGACCCTTCAGCGGGTCTGAATAATAACCATAACTCCTTAGCGGTTCTGAAGCACCACCATGACCCTTCAGTGGGTCTAAAAACAACCGTAAATCTTCAGCGGGTCTGAAAAACAACCATGATCCTTCAGCGGGTCTGAACAAGAACCAAGACTGAAGCAGTGTGAAAGCCGACGGAACGTAGATCAGATACGCCGTTTTATCTTTGTTCTTGTAGGGAATGGTGCCCGCGATCTTCGGGAGATTTTAATAAACATGAGAGAGGCATTAACTGTAGGAATATTCATTCATTCTTTTTGTTATGTTGTTGTACGCCTGTCGTTTGGTGTTGTTTTGTAATTCTTATCCAGCGCCCGTGTGAAGGTTGTTAGCGGTGAGGTTTCGGCCGGTAATTATTTAATTTTGATTATTATGATATCACTGGGCGAAAGGACTTTTAGAGGACTATTTTCAAGAAGGTCTTGATGTACGGCATTGAAGAAAATAAGATACTAATTGAGGGCTTGTGCCTTGATTGATGACTTATGTGAAAGTGTTCATAGTAAAGTAAAAAAGAATATTCAAAATAATCTTCAAGATACGATGTACCATTTATTGAAAATCATGATTTTTTTTTGTGCCAGCTTCAAAAAGGGTTATTTGTGGAAAAGAAGCGACAAAACTCCACGAACTACCTTTCAAAAACATTTTAAAACATAATAATTCGGAGTTAGGCGATCGTAAGTTGAGCTGGCTAGTGCCAGACATCTTTGTTATCTTAATATTGTAGGCAATAAGCCTTTTTTGGTTAATGTCTCTCATTCTTTCATACTTACAGTGAGCTTCCTATCCTACTTGCGGAGGGTTAAAGCGGTCCTCCTTTCTCCTTTCAGGTTCTATTCCGTGGACCTCGATTGGTTTTACACAGGTTACCTCACTATGGACTCTCTTGTTTGTTACTATTAGATTTTTTTATCACCAAAAGAATGTGTCAATACAATCTTCGTGTGCTATATAAAAATCTTGAGGCTTAGCATTTTAGCCACAGAAAGGAATTGATTGAGTTGAATGTCTCGTTCCGTTACTATTGTTAAAAGAAACGAAAGTGTTTTGAAGCTGTGCTAATAATGATTTTGGAACTAAAACTTTGGTAAGCACTACACATCAGTGAAGTACATAACTTAATCCCACAAAAAAGCAAAAAATATTAACTATGTCTTGACGGAAAACAACACAAATAAAGTAAATACCAAAGAGAATAACATAACCACTAAGTTATACTATTTTTATTTTTAATGCACTAACCCGTGCCAAAAGGACAATTTTAAAAACCTATTTAGAGGCTAAAAATTCCACCCATGCCGGGACTTAATTTCTATCAATTTCAATCTAAGTGATGCATACTTAAGCCAGATGTCGCTGCCTGTACGTAATACAGAGAATAGTGTAAAGAGGTTCGAAATTTAACTGATGCCGGTGAGTCGCCTATTAGCTCAATTGGAAGAGCGCTGGCACGGATAGCCAGAGGTTGCGGGTTCAGCCTCTAAATAGGTTTTTGTAACCACTAAGTGAAAAATAATTGAATCATTTTCTCTGAGGTTTGCTGGAAGAAATATCTTTCAGAGATAAGCTAACCTCTGTTCATGTTATTTCTTACGTAATATCCTGTTAAATGTTTTGTGTGCAATAAAGTATCTTCTTCTTTTTCAGGCTATATTATGTAGTCTACTGCTGGACATAGCCCTCCCCTAATGATCGCCATAGCGCCCTGTCTTCAGCTTGCCGCATCCAGCATCTGCCGGCAGTTTTTCGCAGATCGTCATCCCACCTGAGTGCTTAGTGCGAGTTTGACAGATCCAATCGAATAACTTTACTACCGCGTTAATCGAGCATTGAGTAGTGAGTATGAGTAAGTTGACCGTGTGAACTGGCAAAACGCTGTCACAGTACAACTCGCACTCGCGTTTATTCGTGTTTTGGCTGATAAACGAGTTCACTTCTCAACGTAAACCATTACAACTCGCACTCAGCAATTTTAATTTTCATACTTGTCGCAAGGTGGCGCTTCTTCGATGCCATAGAAATATGAGTTTACGTTAACGCGATCGAGTAGTTAAAAAACTCGCACTAAGCCCTCTGGTCGGCGGGCGTCCTACACTACGTTTGCCAAGTCGCGGTCTCCACTCAAGAACACGTTTACTCCAACGGTTGTCGATTCTTCGCGAGATATGGCCAGCCCACGGCCACTGCCTGCAATAAAGTATATTCACTAATAACTGATGATAAGTCTAATACCCAAATGGTGAATACTTTCAGCTGACATACTGACAGATGAGTATAACATAATGAGACGTTTTCAGCACAAACTTACAAAGCAATTCGTAGATTGCAGGCTAAGCCAAACTCAAACTCGGAATACGGCTGTCAAAATAAATCTGGGGCAAGCAAAATTTGACAGACGTCCCTGTTTCTGAACAGGGACTCTTCTGTCAAATTTTGCTTGCATGTACAAGTACATGCACGCAATAAGCGTCATCTATGAAGTGCTTTGTGAATTTGTGCAGAACACGCCTCATTGCTGAAATAAAACACAAGTCAAACAGAAGAGGAGTTAGTAAGAGACGGTATTTTCCTTTTCCAACAAAGTTTCACAATAAAGTGTCTTCAAATGACCAGTATGAAAAAGGATCAAAACGCTCAAGCTACAGGGTACTGTCTGTTAGCTTTTAGAATACACCTCGGCTACTATCGGATAGAATCGGATATATTCGTGTAATAGAAATATCGGAACTAATATGACACTTAATTTCAAAAGCAGAACTCGATTATTATCTTATATTTTTATTAGTATTACACTCGCGTGCTTTCGGCGAAAACCGAAGCCTGCTCTAGAGCCCGAGGTATATTCTAAAATCTAACAGACTGTACTTACATACGTAAAAGGTATACGATGAGCTATAGGTTAGCTATAGCTAGCTATAGCTCTATAAAAACAGCTTGAAGCCGGCGAGAGGCAGTGCGGCGCAGTGCAGCGGTAGCAGCCTTAATTACCTGAACTGGATATATTTTATCACCTAGCTATAGCTAACCTATAGGGTTACGTAGGTATATATTTCAGCCTGCTGGGTAAGGACACCTAAGTAAGCTCATTATGTCTCAGGCCTCGACTTCGCTAACCGCCAGGGGAGACAGGTCTAGTGCTAATCTATAGTAAGTACTTTTGTGGCGGTCAACTCACACTCTTGTCGTGACTCTTTCTGCAAACTGCGACTAGCGCGAGAGTGAGTGTGCACCGAGCATGTCCACTTTTTCCGTGTCACTCATTCTCTTTGTTCAATGTCATCACATTTTCATTTCATATTTTGTAGTACTCTGTGACTCGGTCAATTCCTTCTTCTTTAGTAGCTTTAAAGCAGGAATAATTCGTTTTGTTCTCATTGTCTTCTAACTCACAGAACAACCTACAAGAGAGTTTGGAACAAACAGACCACCAACGACAAACGCATCTTCTAACTAAGATATAACTATATTCTAATGCACCCAGCGGTTTTAATTAGACTTCAACGAACGTATAACACTTTAAAAGAGTTTATCGATGCCAGTCTAACTACACAACTATTGAACAGGTTCTATTCAACTAAACACACATACATACACACACACACACACATAAACACACACACACACATGTTGTCACAATACTTCAATGCAGATATTTTATTTATTTTCTGCTGTTAGATTTTCAAATAAAGAATAACAAAGTTATAAAAATTCTTCTCCGTATATTTACAAAACCTGTAGCTGCTGCAAAGGTTGAAAGAGCAAAGCGCACCCAGTGAAGCGTGCAAGACTTTCATATCGTTTTGTTCAATCTAAGGGCATATTCACACATCGGTAAGGACAGTTCGACGTCACGTATACTACCTACTCATAATGTCAACTAGTTCTACATTTAATAAGCATATTCAGGACTAGCTGCTGCCCACGACTTCGTTCGCGAAGAAACGTTGTTATGTATTTTTACCGGGCCAAGGGACACTCGCTTAACAATTTATTAGTATGCATTTTATATTTGTGAAATGAGTGAAGTTCCTATCACCTAGATTGATGTACGGTCGCGGTCTAAAAATGTTTATCAGATTTTAAATTAGATTCTTTAGCACACTGTGTGCAGTAAAGTCTAAAATGCTATATCTAGGTACGTATTACTTTTTAATAGTTGCGTAGCATCGATTCTAACAAAAAGAGTAATTATGGCGTTTTGATGCTGAAACTCTTTTCTTTATTTAAGAGTTGACATAATTTAATTTTTCACAATGACATTTATCAAAAATACTAGGATTGAAATACGATTGAAATAATAGAAATTGATTGTAAAACCATGGCAACCTCGCTTGGGTGAATCTCTATTGCTTCTTCTATGCTCTATGCCCAATCTATGCTCTATGCCTTATCAAATCACATAATATCATCGACCATGTGACATAGATTTGTGCATGCAATTACCAACCTTAAGGTGGTAAACATTTTCAGACCGCGAGTGTATATAACTTGGTTTAGTTCTCACCATGTAACTTCCCTTTTGAAGTTGAAGCGCTTGTAGCCTAGGGAAGCGCTCGTGGCCTAGGCGAACCGAGTGATTGGAATCAATCTCTTGGTTAAGCAACAACAGGCGCGGTCAGGTGCAGGATGGGTGAGCGCCCCGTGACCACCGCTAGTGGTATTTTTCCGAGCGCTTCCGTGCTTCGCAAGGCACGCTAAGCCGTTGGTGCCGGCTGTCATAAAATGGCAGTCGTTAAGCCATGTCAGAGGCCTTATGGGCGGCTTGATAACTTCTGACAGTAAGGCCTGACACTGTCTTACAATCCTCCACCAACCCGGACTTAGCCCCCGTGGTGAAGTATGGCCTAACCTTCCTGCGATGCAGGAAGAGACCCGTGTCCCAGCAGTGGGGACATACAAGGGTTGATAACGAACTTCCCTTGAATTGTCAGGGGAAGTTACATGGTGAGAATTTCTCATTTCAAGCAACTTTCCCTGGACTTCCACAAATATAACAAGTAGCCAAATCGGTCCGACTCTCTTGTTTTAGTGGGACTAACAAACAGCGACTCGTCTTCTGCTACCAGTATGTAAAAATCTCATCTCACTGTGTTCCTTTATCAAACTCCTCCATAATGGCTTCACTTCATAATTTTTTTGTGTATACTCTTCGTAAACTAACTAATTTGGCGAAACAACGTTTGTCGTCTCAGCTAGTTTTTATATACTTACGTGTTATATTAGTAACGGTATGGAAGTCTATTATTATTAAGTATAAGCAAATTTGAATATTGATACCTATGTATCAATATACAAATTTGCACTGGCTACCCGTCTTTCTAATTTCCTTCATAATATTATTAATAGCAACTTTCCATCGTAAGGTTGTCTGAAAGAAACTGCTTTTAGCAGTAAGGCCGCCAAATTTGCTATGTATATTTTTAATTATTTTGTATTTGTTGTTTTTCCAGTGTTCAATAAATAATATTCTTATCTTATCTTATGTACGGATATAGGGTAGAAGAATGGGAGGAGCAAAATCCCATTTTACGCATCCCTCGAAGGGACAGCGAGAGAGAAAAAGAGGCAGTGTGTGTAGGCTTAATCCCCACGTGTGGCTTCCTCCGAGGTTGACCTCTCAGCAAACGAGCTACACTGGGTAGGCGGGTACAGCAGCCAACGTAAGCTATAATTAGCAAGGGCGGACCGCGCCGGCTTCCTGGCCCCAGACCTGAGATATGGGCGCGCGGCGTATTGGTTTTTATCCAGTTCTCATGGGAAAGGCGCTCTACGAGCTGCTTAAAACAAAAGTCTATTTGTGCCTCGATATCAACCCTTGTATGTCCCCACTGTTGGGGCACGGGTCTCTTCCTGCATCGCAGGAAGGTTAGGCCATACTCCACCACGGGGGCCAAGTCCGGATTGGTGGAGGGTTGTAAGACAGTGGCGGGTCTTACTGTCAGAAGTTATCAAGCCGCCCATGAGGCCTCTGACATGGCTTAACGACTGCCATTACATGACAGCCGGCACCAACGGCTTAGCGTGCCTTGCGAAGAACGGAAGCGCTCGGAAAAAGGCCACTAGCGGTAGTCACAGGACGGTCACCCATCCTTGAGTTAAGCAACAACAGGCGCGGTAAGGTGCGCCTGTTGTTGCTTAACTCAAGTGATTGATTCCAATCACTCGGTTCGACTAGGCCACGGGCGCTATTTCTGTCTATTTGATATCAAACCTTTGTAAGGCAGTGGCGGGCTTTACAGTCGGAAGTGATAATTCCGCTGATAAGGCTTGACATGGCTTGACTACTGCCATTACTTGACAGCCGGCACCATCGCCTTATCTCGCCTTGCGAAGCACGGAGCAAAGTGGTTGTTATACTTAAAAAAGTAAGACTCAAAATAGATGACATATATTATAATTGCTTATTGCATAACCGCGACTTTTAGGACATCTCGATTTCAGAGTGTATACAAAAACTAACTACTAAGACGCTTTCTGTTGAAAAGACTGTGTCCATGCACTCCTATTGTGTGTATTTAATCAAAGACTAACAGCAAGTTGTTGGATAAAAACTCCATTTTTTGTAGCACCCTTCTGAATAGGCAACCTATGATTAGATTTCAAGCCTCAGAAACGGCTAAGAACGAGACAAACCAAAGGAATACATAATTTATTTCATGCTTAAGTGACTATTTTATACTCTTGCGCGACCAAAAAAGTGTATTGTGTTTTGAGGACTTCGTCTCCAAACTGCAACTCAGTTGATGAGTCAAATGATTCAACGACCATTTGATGTACAATTTCGTTTTTTTAACATGTTGACACTAGTAGGTACCCAGTCACGCCTCATGGCAAACGAAGACGGAGTCTAAGATGTTACGTGCTTGCCTGTTAAGTGAAAACCTGTAATTAGCTTACAGTTATTATTTCCAAGTTATTAAGTAAGAGTATGTCTTAAAGCTGTTGGTTTTCCAAGTATTAGTAACTAAATAAATAAATGGCGGTGGCAGGTAACATGTCTCTGGAACTTTCGAAACTTTCGAAATGTCCCTCCTACTATTAATCAACACAACACAATCACAATGTAAACTAGGATAGCCGTGATAAGTGATTAGGAAGCAGCGATCTCTTCAGGAGGCTCGCAGTGACATCAGAGCACTGCTGGCTTTCTGGAAAGAAACAGGCTAGCTGATGTAAACAAATTTGATACGTACAAATAACCCAACCATGAGGCTTAGTGCAGAAATCTGAGGTCTAACTAACTAAAGCAATAATGTTTAACCATGAAAAATACCCAAACTCAGCATATTGCTGGAATCAAAGGCGGACCCACAACTTTTACTCAGTGAGAAATTTTTGGGGTTCCTACAACCTATTGACCAACGGAACTCTAATAAAAGTCCCAACCGTCTGCGCAGTGACCAAGCATTATTTCCGAAATGGGAGGAGATTGTGAGAAAGGCGGACAGACAGGCAGACACGACTTAAAAAAAGCATAACAGTTACATACAGCGTGTATAGACGGTAGGTGGGAACAAAAAATGTATTTATAAAGAGCGAAACTAGAGGTGGCTGGTAGCCGGTACATAGACGCTGATGGAACAAACGTAACGAAACTTGGAATGCTTAGTAGTTGTTTGTGATCACGTATGATTCCGAAAAAAGGACATGGAGTCTTATACGCCTAATTATTTCAGTTTGGGTCTTAGGAAGACTAAGGCTGACATTCAGAGACGAAAACTAAGCAAAGACTGGTCTTACAAATGTCCAAATCACGTACATTTTGACATTTCTGAGACCGTTCTTAGCTTCAGTTTTCGTCTCTGAATGTCAGCCTAAGGGCTAGCGTCTGAATTGAGAATTTAGCTAAATAGTTAACTGTAGTGCTGTCTCTTCTAATTTCTCAAAAAAGAGCGTAATAAAACGTTACTTAAGTATATACTTAGTGAAATTCTCAATTCGGAAACCGTCCCTAACAGCTGTAACAAGATCGAGGTACGCCGAGAAAATATAGGCACAGTCAACGTCACATCAGCTTCGCAATCTACTCGTTACGTCTCGGATACCTACTACGTAAATAATAGCATAAAAGTCGAATAGCTGTCAACTGTACCTGACGAAAATATAGGTGTAATTTACCACAGCTCTTATATTTGATCACGGATTTCTCAGAGTTCAAGCCCAAATGAAGAGCTATTCATGACGCAAGGTGATGAACTCAGGTTTAGATCGCAAGCTGCCATACAATTAGCATCATCAGCCTACCACTGCCCACAACATGCTGCAGCCTTATAGTCCTTGCCATCTACAATACCAACCACTACTCAGATACATAGCCTATATCTTATATATAGACTATATATCTGTCTATATATCTATATCAACAGCACTTTTACAGTGACTACAGTCACGTGAATACTCTCTCCCCAGGTCTCATGTCTGCCTTGCCATGCCGTATGTAAAGAATCGTGATCTTGGTCATCCTGTATCCCTACGTCACAGTAAGTTCTAACAGGGTACAGCATCAATGCGACGACGTACCGAATAAAGTAAGTAAGGTGCATGAACGCACCGAAAAAGCATCTCATCATCAAACCATTATGTCCCCACCGAGGGGCACGGGTCTCTTTCCCGAGGGAAAACATCTGACCAAGAGGAATAACAGGGTATCGTGAGGCGCACAACATCAGCCCAAAAACTATTACCAATGTCTTCATGAAGACCTCAATGGCTTTGTCAAGAGCGTTCCTACCAAAAATAGGAACTACTATAAACTGTACTTACTCTATAAAGAATGCAAATAATGGCTTTCATGATGGATGAGGCACTTATTGCATGTGGTAAGGGTGCTTGACTGATTATTAAAGAAGAAATAGTTTCAAGCAGTCACAAGTGCCAATGGATGGCAGAAAATGTTTTCGGTGGAAAGCGGAGAATGGGATGCGAAGAATAAGTGTGATATTTCTTTATTGAAATAAAAACTTTAGTTTATTGCAGAAATACAGGTTATTAATATAAAAATGTAGCTAAACCTCAACCTAAAACTTATCTTCTGATATCATATTATCAATACTACCGTTATTTTAGACTTTAACACATAAGGAGTAAATACTAACACCACTTAAACAAACGAATTATATTGGATGGGATAGTAAATATACTTATCTATGGATGGGATAGGGTTCACAATATCATGTGAACAATTGCAGATGCACATTATATATTAAACGGGTCAAATCGCGATTATTTATTAGGTTATTATTTATATAACTATGTATGAGTATCGCGAATCATTAAGAAATACTGATGCACATAGCGTTAGTAGAGTAACGGTACATCTTTGTCTAAAACATGTTTGTAAATTAATGACTAGCAAATGATTTGTTTAGACAAATAAAAAGCCAAGTCCGTACACGCTCTTAAATTGAAATAGTAATCTAATCTTTGTATAATTTTAGTCCGGTTTAGGTTTTGCTCCGATACGCAGAGCTTAATCATGGTGAGCAGAGACGGAGCTCGAGTGTGAGACGAGCAACCGACGACGCGAGCTCCATCTCTGCTCACCATGATTAAGCTCTGCGAATCGGAGCGAAACCTGGTCAGACTCTTCCGATATAACAACACCCGTAAGTAGATCCAGACTAAAAGTCTACAATGTGTTGTGCTTACGAAAGTTTTAGTTCAAAAATCTAATCTTTACTGAAACAGTTTATTGTAAATTCAGTTTGTGGACTGCAACGAATAGCTGGGCGGAATTAGTTGAAAGAAGACATAATTCTCAAGATCGTCACAATCTCTGGTCACATGAGTTGTATTGTACGGACGATAATCTGGGATATGCGTCCGAATGCTGCCGACTTATTCTCTGCTCTCATAGTGTAAAAGTTCCACAACAAAAATACCTACAATGACTGTCGAAATACCGAGGAGTCTGTAGACAGACTTTTAAATTAACTCTCGTATAACAGTAGCTGGCAATCCGAGTGAGACGAAAAAACGTTATCATGACAAGTCGAATGTAGATTACACGCGGGGAATTACCATTTAATCTACGTCGAGGACTTTCTCGGGTTAATGAAGTAGCCGCGGACAATGGTAAAGCAACACTACAAAGCAGATTGTGAAGATTGGGAAAGAACATCAGATTGCACATCAATAAAAGATTGAGCTACACAATTGCCGATAGCGAGGCGAGGTGGTCAGGCACATATTCACATAGACAACGAGACCCGCAATGGGGTGGAATCTGTGGTCAGTCTGTCATCAAGGCAAACTATAAATCAATAAGCATTGTATGGTATGGTATCAACCCACTCTACAGGCTGCTTAAAAGAAAAGTTTATTTATCCCTATTTGATATCAACTCTTTGTTTGTCCCCACTGCTGGGGCACGGGTCTCTTTTGCCTCAATTCGGTAATCTACAAGGCAATAGCAGTACAATGTCATTCCCGGGTTATAACTCGCGCAATTTAAATAGGCATCTCTCGCGAAGAAGATGGAATCGCGCGAGCTGCCGAGTTAATTACCACGGGTTGTACCATTGCAATGCGTTTGGTTACTAGACTACCGATAGTGTGAATGAAACGACCATTACCGGACTTATATAACTCTATTGAACAACTATGCATTTTAGAGACTCGCCCCCAGGTATATTAACACTTCAGACAAAATGTTTGTCTTCACCGTTACCGACTGTTATAACTACAGTCTATTTATTCTTACTTGTCCAATTTAGTAAACAAGATTCTAACCTTAAAATTGAGATTGCAAGAAAATGTCTAGTTTAGGCATCTAGCCTAAACTAGACATTTTCTTGCAAATTCATGAACTATCATGAACTATGTTTATAAAATTGGCAGCGTGTTATCTAAAAGAGTGTTCCAAGTTACTTCATTTATGGAAATATGGCAGTTTTGGACTAAAAAGTTACAGTTTACGGGTAGAATCTTGTTTACTAAATTGGACAAGTAAGAATAAATAGACTGTACTATAGCTTCACAAATGCACATAGCTTAGAAAACAAAGATTTCTCTAGTTTTTGTCAGCAAGCTGGCTTAATACTTATTGCTAAGCAAGCTTGCTGACAAAAACTAGAGAAACCAGTCTACTTTTTTCTTCCCCAAGTGCAAAAAACCTAAAGCAGTTGTTTTCCCCAAAACAAGAGAAAAAAACAAAAGTCGTTAATTCTACCCAACGCCTTCCGCTGAAGCCTGAGAAGGGAGTGGTCGCAGCCGCGGGGTCCCTTCGATGGTTGTTAAATGGTAGCGCTGCCCGCCCCCGCTCCGGGCCGAGGGATGCTCGGTCATTACTTCACTGATTACTGTACTGAAAAGCGGTGGTAAAGGAGCGGCAGAACGCCTCTCAATCGCGACTCGCGAGGTCGTGGATTCGAATCTTGGCATGTACTAATGCGATCCCCAACCTGCATGCCCAGCGTGGGGATTATGGGCATTACCCCCTATGATAGCACAACGTGACGCTCTTTAGGGGAGGGCTATGTCCAGCAGTGGACTAGTATAGCCTGACGACGACGTTATATTAGTAATAACAGTCGGTAACGGTGAAGACAAACATACTCGGCCTTACTAATAACGGTTATGAGCTGTGTATACAGCCGTTATGCGAGGTCTGACAAACTGGTTATTTGTACGCAAAATGCGATTAAACCAGTTTAAATTGATATACGTCAAATAGTTACTCAGAGTGTATAACTTATTTATTGGTAAGGCCGTTTGTCTGAAGTGTTAATATACCTGGTGGCGAGTCTCTAAAATGCACAGTTGTTCAATAGAGTCATATTAGTCCGGTAATGGTCGTTTCATTCACACAATCGGTAGTCTAGTAACCAAACGCATTGCAAAGGTACAACCCGTGCTACTTAACTGGGCGCCTCGCGCGATTCGATCTTCTTCGCGAGAGATGCCTTTTAATTTGCGCGAGTTAAACCCCTGGAATGACATTGTACTGCTATTGCCTTGTAGATTACCAAATTGAGGCAAATACCAACCTTTGTCTTGTTTATATCATTCTATTGAAAAATTATGCAAGTATTTGACTCTAGGGCCTTAAATTAAAATTGAAAAACCTAAGCGCTTGTTACAATGGCTCAACTATGAGGCTGAAAGTAGGCGGAAATCTCAGGTCTATCTAACTAACTTCTGTGTTGCTTCAGGAATCGAGGGCTTGGATTCCCAAGGATGAGTGCAAGTGTTTGTGTCGTGACGCTTTCATTTACCCTAGACAAAAAAAAACTTAAGCGTTCACTACACTATACTGGTGAAGTTATACCTTTACGAATCTGAACGAGGTTGTTTATTAAGCGTCCTCTACACCAGCGGTTCCTGAATGGTGTTCCGCGGAACCCTGGGGTTCCGTAAAAGGCTCTCAGGGGTTCCGCGAAAATTTCAACATTTAATTTTTTTTTCTCTTTTGATATATTTTGATATAATAAAAACTGCTAGTCTAGTGCTCGTGTTAACCTTAAAAAATACTATATTTTGATATATTTGGTATATTTTCTCTTTTCATAATATGAATATTATGTATTATATATTATATAATTTAGGTATGGTAATCTCATAAATGGACGTTTCAAATGTGTTATTTTAAAATGTTGTATTCCGAAATTCCGTTTAGGTCTATGTAGGTACCGTAAAGTTACAGTTAGTTTACATCTTCTTGAGCAAGGGTTCCGTACAAAAACGGTGAACCAAAAAGGGTACCATAGCCAAAAGAATTCGGGAACCGCTGCTCTACACTACTCGCGAAGTTGATCGAATTCGGGCAAGACACAGTGTTAATTTTTCCCTTGAAAAATATTTTTTTTTATACGTCTGTCAATTGTCGGATAGTTATGAATGGCAACTTAAGCACTATGCCTTGAACTGCGTATGTGTGTAATGTACGCTTAATTAGTAAGTTGCATTACTAGTCAGTAAAAATGCCTTTACAAAGTTGATCGAAGCTGAGCGAGACAGTGTTAAAATGGATGAACTCTTGGACAGAAGCGATGTAGTCGCCTCATAAGAAAGGCCATTTAAAAAGTTAAATAATCATGGTTATTTTAATTTTCTACGAACAATAATTTTCAATCGCTCATATTTCAGCGATTCAGCCCTGGCTGCCTGAGTGATCTTAAACGATCACGATCTTAAGCGCGTTTAGTGCATGGATGGGTGACCGTCTATGACTAAGGCTAGTAGCATTTTCCCGAGCGGTTCCGTACCGTTAAGTAGTTGGTGCCGGCTGCCGTCGATAGATGGCAGTCGTTAAGCAAAGCCTTAGGGCGGCTTAAAAACTTCTGACAGTAAGACCAGCCACTAGTCTTGCAAACCTCCACCAATCCTTCTTGGCCACCGTGGTGGAGTATAGCCTATACCTTCCTCAGGGAAAATACCCGTGCCTCTCGGTGGGGACATAATGGTTTGATGATGATAAATAATATAACCTGTTGAAAAGTAATTCTATTTATTCACTTGGTACAAAAACAAACCATACTGTCAATAGGTCACAAACTATGACGTCATAGTTTGTTCGTAAATTTATATTTTTAAGCGTCTACTCTAATCAACCAGATTTTTCGCATTTTTAGGGAATTGTAAAACCTAGAAGAAACATATGTGGCTTTATTTTTAAGTAATTTTTGAGTTAAATAAAAAAGCATAAAGTTTTTCCCATAATAACAGTTGAACGTTTTAGTAAGTCGTAGGGTATACTTTATATAATTACCTTATATTTGTATGTATGCGCGAATTCTGTTGAACCCTGTGTACTCCTCAGGATCGTTAAATATCTCAATACACCCACACATCATCCTTTCAATACCTCCGGATTAACACCAGCGCCAATCACTAAACCAGGCGTTTAGCTCCAAATTACTCCCAAGTAGAATCATTTACCTTGGACCCTGCGGCGAGGTGCGCCTGCGACTTGAGTCCAGCATTATCTGGTAGCCGGACCGCCTGCGCTCCGGGCTAGCACGACACGGTACGCCTTACCAACTGGACTGGAAACTACCGTCAATATAAGGGGCTAGTAAGAATGAATGGGTAGCATGATCTAATTGATAATTTACAGCATATTTAAATTGAGTTTGAGTTTCTATTGATGTTAGGTAGGTAATATATAAGCGACAGCTATTCTCTCTCTGAGAGAAGGCCTGTGCTCTACAGCGGGACATAGATAGGAATAAACAAAAAAAAAATTACACAGATACAGTACAATTGGCGGCCTTATTGCTTAGAGCTATTTCGTCCAGACAACCCACGATGGATAGTTGCTGAAGGAAAAGTGAGACGGGTAGTTGGTGCAAAATGAATATTGATATATATACTTATACTTAAATATAATATACTTACATAAACTATAAGATATACTACATAAAGCAATTTATTATAAACATACACAAACGTACATTATTTACAATAAAGTTCAACATAGGTTAGCTTTTAGAACATACCTCGGCTGCTATCGGACAGAATCGGATATATTCGTGTAATAGAAATATCAGAACTTATATGACACTTAACCTTACATAACTTATCGAAAGATTCCTTATGTTGTTTAAAGAAATCTTAGGTATGTTGGCAGTCATTGTACATTCGTCCCCATTCGTCCCCAGAAGAAGAATGTCGGTTAATACCGTAGTTTTTTTTTAACCCTATAAAGGGCACCCTCCAGAGAACACGGGGGAGGTGAATGCTCATGCATAACAGCACGGACCCGGCCGTGCTGCCAATGTGGGACTCACAAGAAGTGCGCCTACCCACTAAACACCACCTTGGGACTGGTTTTGGTCCTAAAGACCCCTAAACCCACATCGGGAGCGACCCCCCTCGAGGCCGAGGAGGGCGCACAAATACCGTAGATAGAGTAGACGGGTAATACGAAAGTGTCAATTTCATATTGTGACTAATGCGACTACGTGATAATGTGACAAATAACGAAAGTCACCTAAATCTCTTGTGGCTTCTTGCTAAGGTGGTCTATGTCTCATGTGACGGATGGCGAAAGTGACGTTAATCTCACAAATCTTTCAAAATACTGAAGAAAAGTTTTATACAGAGCAGGAAGTAGTATTACACTCGTGTGCTTTCGGCGATAACCGAAGCCTACTCTAGAGCCCGAGGTATATTCTAACCCCCTTATTCATAATAGTCCGCTAGCTTAAAACAGCTGCTAAAGAGTGTTCTCTTTCATTCTGACTTAGGTCAATAGAAGAGGACAGAGTGAGAATAAGCATTGCTTAAAGTTAACAGACTATTATGAATAAGGGGGTAAGAGCTAACAGACTGTATGTCTCAAATGCGCGGTTCCTAAAACATGTTGGTTAAAGTAAGTCTTTCACGTCTCACTGGAGGCCTTATTTCAGAGAGAGAGAGAGAGAGATTATGAGCTTAGTTACCACACATGCCTACAGAGGATTGGCAATTTTAAGCGCTGATGTATGTCAACACTTCCTATACACAGGTTTGCTCACGATGCTTTCCTTCACAGTTAGCTAATAGTATTGCTACTAAAACTTCACAAATGTAACTTAATTGACAATGACATTGATATGTGCCGGGATTCAAACCCAGGACCTCCTAAATGTAAGACCGGCGGCGTTCTACCGCTGCGCTACCACCGCTTTAAACTTTTGTAAGAAATATTATTTTAAAAATAGCTCTTTATAGAATTTTGATAGAATTCAAAGTTGACCGGGCAAATTCCCTGCGAATCTGAAAGGCCACTCATAAGGCGCTTAAGTAAGTACCTACTAGATTTTTTTCGTTATTTACAAGGGACATCACTCATAATGTTTATCATAATTCTCGCATAAACCGCGCATCAGCATCGAATAAAAAATGCAATTACACGACGCGAGCTGAACATTTTCATAAAGAAACAAACATTAATGTGGTGCCCCGTTGGGATTCCGTCCCTCGGACTGCCCTTCGCACTACTTCTCAACTTTCACATGTTGTCAATGCAATTCCGAGGTATTGAGACAAGTTATAAGTGTATAGGTACTATAACTAATACAATAAAATGAGTTTATTATTTTTTTTTATTGGAACAGCATTTTGACAGTTTTCTTCCCATAATAAAACAGTGCCCGAAAGATTTTTATTATGTGCATTTTCATTTTAATCAAACTATCAAATGAAAAACGCTTATAATACATTTACCGTTTGTCTTATAATACATTTAGCATAATTCTCGATGTATGAACAACCACATGACCCACATGAACAACCACAACATCTGTGCAGTGTGTTATAATTAATTGTAAATTTGACTAAACTTCAGTTCGAAGAGTTTTAATTGATATCGCGCACCAGCCAAACCAGAAATACGTCCAAACGAAGTCAGTCATTTATCGAGCATTATACATTCATTAATAATGAGTTAAGATAAGATAGGAATATTCTTTATTGTACACCGGAAATTGTTACATAAACAGCAGGTACAGAAGCTAAGATGCATTTAGCGGCCTTATAGCTAATATTAATTTCTCCCAGGCAACCTCAAATCGGAGAACTAGCCTTATGCCTACTTCCCAGTTCCCTGCAACTGCAGTGCGTGTGACACGAACCACGCAGAAACACGCGCTGTACCTACCCCTGAAGTCATCATTTGCATATCTTGTTTACGCGGTGTCCAAATATGTTAATGACACATGGACTTGAATATTCGGATGGGAACCGCGGCTCGCATTGTCTTTCTGATCTCTTCAGACCTCAGATGTGCTTAGACATGAAGGCTCATGTAACGCTGGATGAGTATTTGCCTTTGCATTATAAATCTCGCAGTGGCTTTGCTTTTGTTTTGTTATAATTTGGCGAAGGAGCCGCGGGCGAGACCGTAGAGAATATTAACGATTTTTTGCTACACTCGTTGTTTTACTTCTGGCCCCTCGTTCTCGTAGCCTTTCTGAGAGATACTGGAGGAATATACAGATAATAACAAAAAAATAACGCAGTTACCTTAACGTCAGTATAGCCATTTAGAGGGGGAATGCTGCCAGCATCTTGAGAATTCTCCGCAGTGGCAGAGCGGTCTAGGTAGATTTCGTTATATGTACATCTCATTGTAAATAGGTACCTATATAGTAAAAAAAAAATAATATACACGCTGAAATCTGTGTGGTTTGAGTGTTGGAATTATTAAACAAAAATTTCATCGATTTAGACTATTTCATGGTCGGTAATATAGAAATAAGAAGAGTGGAGAAATTTTGTTTAGGAATTTCGCAAATTTTTGGTACATCCGCGGACTATGTCATGCGGACATCGCTTTTGCTATACCAATAGTAAGTTTTCCTCTGTGCCAATAGTTATAATATAATACATTAGATTTTGTGTCGAGATATTTTTGGAAGGTGCTTTTTAAAAAAAATGAAACCAGCGTATTCCTTAGCTGTTGTTTGGGCACAGTTATTTTAAAGGCTGCTTATACTATGTACCTCATAACGTGGTTACGGCCATACACTCGATTGAGTTGAGTGCACACATAGAAAAGAAGAAAATTTTGGTTTCTAATTCTTCAAAAATTTAATGTTTCTCACGAAATAGTTTGGCATCTTATTTTCGGCCAGTGACAGGCTCTAACGAAATGCAAATTATCAACGGACCCGTGGGCGTGGTCCAAGTCAATTCACCTTGATTTATGTTTACCTCTTTTGTTTTTAATATTTCGTTGTTTTGTTCTACTAAAGGATGAGATACCTAGAGGCTAACTCAGGGCAAGACGGACTGGAATGTCACTGCTTAGCTTGGTCTCGTTACAATATGCCCTGACCTCTCTTAGAAGTTTAGGTCACAGATAATAAGCTTGCCAGAAACGTGGGTCAAAAAATAGGTAAGGCACACTTCATGCAAAAACGGCGACTAAAACATTAAAGATGACACAGAAGTCTGTATTTAAATCTTGTTTAATGTATAAGTCTTACCTTTTGAAATAAGAAATTCGAATTGTGTTAAGGGCTAAAGATACAAAGTTATTTTTTTTCCAAAAATGCACCAGCTCATGAATTGTAGCTCGAAACGAAGTTCGGTTGAAGAGGCCCTTCAAACGAACTTCGCTAAGAAATATTTTGTATATGTAGGTATTTATTAAATAATGACGAAATAAATTTAAATAATAAAATAATTATTATTTCGTTATTATTTTTTTCTTCAACGTAGCATTCCTATTTCAACTCAGACTTTTCAGTTTATAACGTTCCCTGATCAGACAACGTAAAGATAACATAAGATAATGTTTTATTTCAACACAAGACACACATTTAAACATTTGGGTGAAGTGAACACTAAGAAACCCAAAAAATAATTGCATCAAAACAATGCAACATTGCACCTTATTAGCTAATTAATACACTATTCTGAAGGCCAATTCTAAATCCACTCTTAATAATGGTTGAGTAAATGTAGTAAAGAAATGCGATATTATATGACTTCACAAAATATGGTATCAGAATTATCATCAGCAACGGGTGATCTCTTAACGCAGTGGTTCCTAAACTTTAAATTCTATGGGACATTAACAAAACTTCTTTATTTATCAAACATTAACAAGCTAGCTCCATATCGAAATATCTAATTCAAAACTTAACTTCACTTCGACCTTCTGGACCTCGACACTATCCCATTGCGTTAATTCCCAATAATATTTGAAACAAAAAAGGTCCAACGAACGAGTGCCAGGTATTATTCGCGGAACCATGGTGACTTTTCCACGGAACTCTCGATTTCCACAGCACCCACTTTAGAAACCGCTGCCTTAATGAACCCTTTGTCCAGAAACAGACAGTCAAGTCCTTTTGTCCATTTTATAGTTGACCGGGCCAAGAAATCAGTTGCGGCCGAACTCATTAATGTTTTTTTCACAGAAAAATATTAATCATGGACGACCACGCCCCCGGCGGCTAAACACCAAATAATATCTGCCATAAAAGTTTCCTGGACTAAAAAAGAATGAAGCAATAATTAATTTGGACTGGGCCCGGACGCTACTATTTTTCACGTTTTTTCTCGGACAGGTGAATGTCGGTGCGTGACGCGCTAGAAATATTGCAACGATTAAGATTGTTTGGTTTAGTGAGCGCTAACCGATTTGGTATTGTATTTTTTTATCTTATGTACCTAGGCCTCTGCATCCACGTGATGAGATGATTTATCCAGCGTTCGGTGGCCTCTTCACTCACACTAGATGGGTGAAGGGACCACTCGGATGCTGCAGTACCTGGGACATTGTATAGATGGTGTAGGCTTGCCAAGCAGCTATACCATCCTGACATCTTAGTCGGCCCAGCCCCCAAGAAAGACTCGGCAATGCGTGCGGAGTCAATCAAGCCGCTGGTTTTCTCATGATGTTTTCCTTTAGGGTGTTTGTATTGCGACTACAGATTCGCAATGTACGTAACTTTGAAATTAAACAAAGTCATTGATACATGCCCGCTCTGGGGATCGAACCTGGGTCTCTCGCTTGCGATTCCAATCTACCTACTGAAGATTTGTAGTAAATGTATATTTCAATATTAATACAATCACAAGGTACAGTGTCTTCAAGTTACAGATTAATTTTCATATAATTTTTTTGTATTTTGTGAGTCAACATCCTGAGACAAAGTGGATTTGAACGCTCAACAGTAACTTGAAAAGGACTTGCTAATTTACAACGAAATTTATACGTTACTAGGATTTGATAAAGACCCTCTTTTAAAAAAAATAAGCGCCGTTTTAAAACCATTCAGCGAACAGTATATAACTGTTTGTTGAAACCCATTACTGTTTGTTGAAAGTCTTCTAATGGGTCCCGACTGCATCATTTTATGTAAAGTTATAACTGCAACAGTTTGAGCAAATAATGCTTATAAAGTTATATCATTTGGTCCCTCAAGTAAAGCAGCATGATCTCTTCTGAATCGAGGTTAGCATTTTAAAATAAAATTATCTTGTTTTTTCCCTTTCAGTTGATCTATCACTGCAGTCGGGTTCTTTTATTTTTTTAAATATTTTTTTTATTTTTCACCTTTTAGTGGCTCAGTAGAATGATAAAATTTAAAGGTCCATCTGTACTGCTTACATCCTTTAAATTGTAATATTATTTTCTTTCCTAAATGAATTTTAGTTTATTGCTTTATTTTCTTTTGCTCGACAAAGGACATGTCTTGGCAAATCATAAATGTTTTTACTGATATAGTCATAGGTACCATCTGCCTGCATTCAAAATTTATGTCGTACGATATTTTTAAGCTAGTTCAAGATGGTCCAATGGTGTTAAACGATCTAGAATATTCGCAAAGAGACTGATAAAAGGAAACGACAGATTTTTTCTTTATTATCCCTACATAAATTGTCTTTTTTTTAATATCGCCTATAAACGCTTTACTGCACCTAGTTATATAATGTTAACGCTTGTAGGTGGGGACTGGAATAGCCTCAAATTATATCCTCGACCTGAACGGCGCGGCGCTCAGCTTTTAGCATCTCCAGAGTAGAATTCTTCGTGCTTGCATTGCTGGGCCCAGTTTTCGGTCTCGCTACTTACTTAGAATAATGACTTGTAAATGTTCTGAGCCTTCGGCCGCGGCCTGTACAAAGGTGCGACAGGTTTCCTCGTGCACGTTTCGTGAGGCTCGGTTTTCGGCCTCGCTAGTTACTTAAAGTTGGAACTTGTGGGTGGGGACGTGAAAAGTCTCTGTCGGAACCAAGCTCGGCTTTCTGCCTCGCCGTGCCAGTGGTTCCTGTGTCTGCTTCGCGAGTAATGGCTCTCGGACTTGCCTGCGCGGCCTGTACGGAGTTCGGCTTTCAACCTCGTCACAGCAACTTTAAGTAACTGTCGCGGCCGTATTTTGCGTGGGAAAATGAATAGTCTCGGCCTTCGGAACCAATCTGAAAGGAGATCGGCCTTAGGCCTCGCCGTGGCAGTGTTCCACGCACCCGCATCATGAGGATCGGCCTTTGGCCTCGCGTAGTTACTTAAAGTTGGAGTCTTATAGCCTTAAGGCTATAAGACTATAAGGCTTGGGCGTAGGAATAACGATAATCACGGCCTTCGGCCGCAGCCTCTTTGGAACTCTGCCTTCAGCCTCACCACGACAGAGTTCCTTGTGCCTGCGTCGTGGAGCTCGGCCTTCAGCCTCGCTAGGTACTGGGTCTTTTAAATGGGAACATGAATAGTCTCTACCTCAACCAAACTCGCGCTGGCAGTGTTTCTCCTGCTCGCTTACCGGGGCTCAGCTTTCGGTCTCGGAAATCACTTAAAGTTGGGTGTTGTGATACGATGTCACGGAGGATCCGTCTTCGGTTACCAGTGAGAGCGTTAATTTTTTTATCAATTTTTGTTTCTTCTTTGAATCTGGCTTGTCTATGACCTAGTTTCTATAAACGTTTTGTTTACATGTAGAACCAAGCTAAAATTATGTAAATACATGTACCAGAATAAATATATGGCAGCGCCATCTAGTGGCTAAAGGTGGTACTTTAATTGCTTAGAAGTGAATATTATTTTTTGTTCCGTTTGTTCTCTATTAATGCTGATTTTATGTAACCTACGACATCCATAAAATTCTGTTTTAAATACTTCGCACGTGTTAGGCGTAGTTCAACAAAAGTATATTTTTTAAATATAAATGAATGATCTAGAAGGAACAAACCACTTTATAGGCATTATATCTATTATTTCTTTCAGCACTTATAGCGTTTCTATAAACGGTTTGTTTACATGTAGACCAAAGCCGAAATTATGTATACACACACATGTATTAGAATAAATCAAATATAGCAGCGCCATGTAGTGGCTAAAAGTGGTACTTAAATTGCTTAGAAGTGAATGTTATTTTTTGTTCCTTTGGTTCTCTATTAATGCTGATTTTATGTAACCTACGACATCCGCAAAATTCTGTTTTAAATACTTCACACCTTTTAGGCGTAGTTCAACAAAATTAGGATTTGAATTCAATGAACTAAATATAACAGCGCCATCTAGTGGCTCCTAGCTGTACTTTAACGAAGCTTATTAACGTTTTTAATTTTTCGTCACGATTCTGATCGCATAATTCTGATTTTATATAGCCTATGACACCCGCGCAAGGATGCCGAATCCAATGACACCTTATTTAACGAAATCTGATCATTGGTTAAGGAGTTAAGAGGGAACATAGAATCGGACATACATACATACATACATACATACATACATACATACATACATACATACATACATACATACATACTTACATACATACATACATACATACATACATACATACATACATACATACATACATACATACATACATACATACATACATACATACATTCATACATACGAACTAAACACATTACCCTCCTTTTGGGCTTCGCCGCAGTCGTGTAAAAAGCGATGACTCCACCCGCATTTTTATCTCTGTTCATATTCTTTACTGCTAAATCACGTACATCATATTCATTCGATAAACCGATAAGGACGTCAATTGTACAATATATCCTTACATATTTTTATGTCATGTGCTCTGGTGTACAACAAAGAATATTCTTATCACACTACATATAATAGGTACAGTCTATTTATTCTTACTTGTCCAATTTAGTAAACCAGATTCTAACCTTAAAATTGAGATTAGATGCCTAAACCTGACATTTTCTCGCAAATTCATGAACTATCCATGAATTATGTTTATAAAATTGGCAGCGTGTTATCTAAAAGAGTGTTCCAAGTTACTTCATTTATGGAAATATGGCAGTTTTGGACTAAAAAGTTACAGTTTACGGGTAGAATCTTGTTTACTAAATTGGACAAGTAAGAATAAATAGACTGTATATATCACATACATCACATCACACTGTACATATTATAATATTATAAAGGCGAAAGTTTGTGAGTGTGTATATTTGTTACTTCTTCATGTCTAAACGGCTGGAGCGATTTTTATGAAATTTGGTATGGAGTTAGCTGACACCCTGGATTAACACAGAGGCTACGTTTTAATGCGGGAAAGTATCTTATTCCTATATGTAAAATCGATGAGCCGCGAATAAAACCGCGGGGCACAGCGTGTCTTAAATAAAACATGAGTTGTATATGATCACCGTTCACCTGTAGATTGGAAGTACTAGCCCTTATATGCAAAACTTATTTACATTACGCGACATTGTATGAAAAAACGTATAAAGAACTTGTGAGCAGTTGACTCTACTTAAAGGACGCACATTTAAATTATTAATGACGTTCTTACAAACAAGCAGTTTCCTACCTGGCTACTTTACCATCACAAGTTGTCAACACCTAACACCCTTCTCTAAAACGTGAAATAATAACAAACCAATTGGAAAATCGGCCCTATAATTATCGGCATAGAAGCTACGTTCCTGCTAAGCTAGCGTGCCTTGGGCGCATATCACGCAAATGTCAACACGTGATTGCGTGCACGTGTAATCTGGGTTTCATATGGGTCCTACGAGTAAGTTATGTATAGAATGTAGAAAATACTAGTTTGAAAAACGTGAATTCACAGCGTATTCACAGATGTATTGTAGACTTTGGCGGGAACTGGCAGCCGCTCCCAGCAGCGGAGGCATTTATTGAAAGTCGTTTCTGCGTTAGTATTATTTTCGTGCGAATTCACCTTAATAATTAAATGGTAAAACACGTATTTACTTTTTTACAGAGCCGTGATGTTTGCACAGACTAAATAGACGTTTACATCCTGGCAAATTGCGAAAAACAAAAGGAAATAGTTTTTCGTCGTCTATAAAAAAAAATAAACATACTGGCCAGCGCGTCGCGACGCCGCCGTGCAATCCAGCCAGCTTACTGCTACAGTCTAGACTCAAGGCCCCAGAATTAGGGTCCACCTGTGATTTTCACACTTAGCCTTATAGTTGTGCGAGAGACATTTATTGGCTACATAAAACATAAGCCATTGTTGCCGTCTTCAAGTAGCAAGCAATGACAGTGCCCTATAGTTATGGTAAAAATAACAATATGTACTAACACTAGAATAATATTAGTAAAAAATTTATATGAATTTTTATATTTGAAATAAATGAATTGAATTGAATAAAAAATCTCTACCTGTGTCTTTCGGTGAGCAATGTCTCAGGTCACGAAGATCACGGAATCACGGGGTGCGTTGTGGTTGTTGTGTCTGCTACAGAAGTACCTACACACGCAAATGTCACTGCGCACGTGGGCTTAGGGATCTAGCTAGAGCTGCAATATTTATCTATCCACACATTAACCACCTCTTACTTCCACTGTTCCGATACCAGATTCTGTAAGTACATCAGGAGCGCAAACAAGTAGTCTGTTAGCTTTTATAATATACCTCGGCTACTATCGGATAGAATCGGATATATTCGTGTAATAGAAATATTGGGACTAGTATAACACGTACTTTACATAACTTTTCAAAATAGTGAAAAAAGTTTTATACAGAGCAGAAAATAGTGTTACACTCGTGTGCTTTCCGAGAAATCCGAAGCCTAATCTAGAGCCCGGGGTACATTCTAGAAGCTAACAGAATCTCGATTTAATCTACTCCGAACTGTCCACAGATATCTCAAGTGCTCTGAGGAACTATAAGATAGAAAATACATAAATATTTTACACTTCGGAAACTTAAAATTGAGTAACCGAATATAATGATTAAAATGTCTATGTTGGATGGTGACGTAATAAAAGGCGGTGTTCCCAGCAAGTGAATTTTTAGACTTGACAGTTTTTTTATTACTCAGCTCAAACATGTAAGTAGGTACTCAAAATTTGTTACGTTTTGTTGTCATCGTAACATAACAACATTTCAACATCAACCCTGTATGCCCCCACTGCTGGGGCACGGGTCTACTATACTCCACAACTGGGGCCAAGTCCGGGTTGGTGTAGGATTGTAAGACAGTGGCTGGCCTTACTGTCAGAAGTTATCAAGTCGCTCAAAAGGCCTCTGACATGGCTTAAAGACTTCCATTTTATGACAGCCGGCACCAAAGGCTTAGAAAAACCACATTTAATGACAGGCATCTGAAATAAAATAGCTACATGTCACGTAGTCAACAGCACATCAACCTTTTCATCCAAGAGACCAGACCCATTACACCGTAGGAATATTACAGGGGCCCTGATAACTGCTCTATAGAGATAACCACCGAAGCGCTGACCACCCCTTGGATTCACGGTAAAAGTACTTATGAATGGTCAATGACAAAATTACACCAGGAATTCTATATTTACTTCTACCGGGGCCGAGTTTCATATACCTACAATTTGTAGTATCAATTCGAGGTACATTGCGTAGTAGCCTTCCTACTTGTCAAAGTTATCAATGTGTGGGTTAATTGACTTTGCAACGTACGTTGAATTTTTATAGTTAACCATTAAATAAATAAATTTTTAATTATTTTTAAATTAAAATTTTTAAATAAATTAACCAAATAAATTTTTTAAGGTTAACACCAGCACTAGACATTATTAGAACTTTTTTGAACTAAAACTTTCGTAAGCACAACACATTGTAGACTTTTAGTCCGGATTTACTTACGGGTGTTGCTATATCGGAAAAGTCCGACCCGGTTTCGCTTCGATTCGCAGAACACCCGTAAGTAAATCCGGACTAAAAGTCTACAATTATTAAAACTGTTTTTATACGGATTTATGCTCGTTTATTACATTTTTACAATTTTCCGACGTTTCGGCACTATTTCAGGTGCCTTCGTCTCGGATGACCACCTACAAAAACAGTTTTAATTATAACCATAAATTGTAGTTACAGGTCCCTGATCGCATTTGAATACCCGAGAAGTGATAACGATAGCGAAAGAAATTCAGTTTAATTAGGTACCTACTATTTCTAATGAAATGAACAAAATTCGCAAAAAAGTTTAACGTGTGTCAGATATCGCGCTTCTGCTTGAACAAGTGGGAGGGAGGGCGGTGCACTAACTAAAACCGCATGGTGCTTGTGGGATTTTTGGTGAAATTTAGCAAAGTAATTTTCACTTTTTAGTGCTATTATGGATTTCCGCAAAGTAACGCCTGATTCCATACAATATTATTTAGTGGACTTGAGGACCAGGTAGACGGGCAGAGCGGGTAGGTGGGTAGGTGTAGAAAACATCAGTCTCCGTCGATTTCCAATCAATCAGCATTGGTCACAGCCATTGGGGAGAATCGCGGGAGCCGGCGAGAGGCCCTGTGTGTAGTTGAGTCGCCGCGAAGTATGCTCTACTTTGTGCTTGGTAGGATTGGCCGCTTTTCATCATCTTACTGGCAGTGTAGTTATTTCTTTACACATTTTTATTAAGTCGAGAGGAAACCTAAGTGTCTGAAGTATATAATATCACTTGAAATTGACAATCTGCGGTGGGCACGCGTAGTAAACCATACTTTGTCTCTGAGAGAAGGCTTGTGCTTTGTAGTAGGACGTATATAGGTTACTTAAAAAATATTACGGAAGGTGTGATGAGGCAAATCATAAAAGTTTGAATACTATATATAGTCCAACAGCGAATTTACGGCGTCCATACTTGGTGCTTGCTCTACTATTAAAATTAAATAAATTCTACACGCTAGCTTTTTGTTGTAATAAAAGTAATAGTTACGTAACATATCAATAGTTTGATTTCCTTTGGTAATATTGAATTGTCTGGAACCAATTACTCTTCGAAATGTTTATGTCACGTGTACAATAATTAATATTTTTGAACGTGCTCAAGGTTAAAACAACTTGGTAGTTACAGCTCGGTAAACTTCTATATGGGGCGTGGTAATCAGTCAGTGCCAATTTCAACCCTTCCGTCGGAGTCCCTAGTGTTCTAGTGTAGTTAGTATTTAATAAAAAATAAACTTAAGCATAAAGTAACGTTAACGCAGGGTAGGATGCCCTGTGACCAGGTGGAGCATCGATTTTAGACAGCGGTGGGTAGTGACTGGAAGAGGAGAACCGAACATCGGGCTCAGTGGCGTATCATGGAAGTGGCCTATGTAAAGCAGTGAACTGACACCGGCTGATTATGAGGATAATACTCGTAAAGTAGAGCAACGTCCACGACTTACCGACGGTGTCCATTTCGATTTACGACTTGTTTCCAAGTAGCATTTCTTCTATAGCCATCATACACATAAAACTTTACATAGCCAAGCTGCTATAGGTAGATAAGTATGTATCTACTGTATCTCTTACGTTTGAATTAAAATTGCCTTCGCACTACGCTTGAAAGCGTGAGCTGCCATACATACGCTATTTCTAATTATCTTTGGGTACGTTTTCGTACAAAATAAACACGCAGAAGTGATATTTCCAATTATAGGGCAACATCGGGAGACCGCAAACGCTATTCCGCTCGGACGGTGCTTTCCCCGTAGTCCTACTTACATATTTGCCAAGAAAAGAGAAAAAAATATTTCTTTGTTTGTCATTCAAAACAATACTAATAATTTCTACGTAACATTCATTTGTCCTGGTCTCAAACTGGGTTACCCTGTGCAATAGGTATCCTAGTTTGAGAGGTAACCAGGCAAGGACAACACAAGCCTTTAAAGATAAGCTTTAAACGCACTACAAAAAAGTGCGAAGCCAAACATACCTTGCTTGTATAATGATATGTATTAGTCCACTAAAGAAAGGGATTAAACAACGATTTGCTTATCGGTTCCAAATTATACTGTCTATATTATGTGAGCAAGAGGAAAATGGTTGTTCGATAACTACTCCTTAACAAAGTTATATTTAAAAACCTATTTAGAGGCTAAAAATTTCACCCATGCCGGGATTCGAACCCGCAACCTCTGGCTATCCGTACCAGCGCTCTACCAATTGAGCCAATGGGCGACTCACGGCATCAGTGAAATTTCGAACCTCTTTACAATATTCTCTGTATTACGTATAGGTTTTTAAATTTGTTCCTTAGCACGGGTTAGTGCATTAAAAATAAAAATTGTGTAATAAAGTTATATTTGACGACCTCTGTGGCGTAGCGGTAGCGCGCCTGCCTACCATGCAAGAGGTCCCGGGTTCGAATCCCGGCTGGGGACAAAAAAAAGCTCAGGCCTTAGATGTTTACTTGTTTGCGATGTCGTTGTTTCTAGTTCCCACGACACAGGGTATCGTAGTGTTGGTCCAGAAGCAATGTATGCGCTTATAGGTAAATGTTAAAAAAAATATTTACATAAATTTTTGTGGGACGCAGATAGATAACACTCTTGTAATGTTGGTTTTGGGTGGTTATCTTTAGTTACTTAACTTTACATTAAAGTATTACTTACTGTATAGCTGCTGATCATGGCCTGTATTGGACAACGACCTATTCTCAAACCTACCAAATAACCTTTTTGTTCTTGTCTCCTTTTGATATATCAACCCCTTATACGTCCCCACTGCTGGGGCACGGGTCTCTTTCTGTATCGCAGGAAAATTTAGGCGTTTTCTTTTAGCCTCTGGGAACAAGCGGTAGAACTTAATCTTAAGGGCCATATTAATAAAGCGTTTTTACTTCTGAGATCTCTGTATCGATCTATTTAAGTAATCTAGGTTTTAATAACCTAATGTGTATATTTATAGTTTTATACATTGCGCTTCCAGCGGTGCTTCCAAAACTGATATTAGCTGTTGGCTAATGCTAAGTAGCATTTAGGTCACTTATGTATAAAACTATGTTTTAACATTAAGCTCTGCGAATCGGAGCGAAAACTGGTCGGACTTTTCCGATATAACAACACCCGTAAGTAAATCCGGACTAAAAGTCTACAATGTTTTAACATATTTTAAACTTTCGCGGCTTGACACATAGAATATTTTCGGGGCTTAATCGCGTAGTAATTTATTGCTATTTTACCTCGACGTTGTTTGTAAACTATGTTTTAATGCTATAACTATTGTAATATGAAGTTGATAAAGTTAACATGCTAAAGTTGCCGTAGTTTTGAATGGACTCTTGAGAGCGATCTCAGAAGTAAGGGCAAAAATAAGTCTAGCCCTAAAAGTCACTGAGCGTGTTAGGGAACCAGTTAAAAAGGGTCACTGCGGAATGAACTGCGAGCCGTGAGAAGTAACACGTGATAGCGCCCTCCTGCCCAAATTCCAATTTTCCTTTATGGCCGAGCGTCGGCGCAGGGAAAGGTTAATCGTTATTTCTCATGTGGATTCCGGGTATTGGGTGAAATAAAACCAAAGAAAGTAACGTGGAGTTGGTTAAGAAAGTAGGTAGCGGCCGCACTTCGACCTTTATGCGCGTGCGCTTTATTCAGTTGGGTTATGGGCGAATTTGCAATGAAAATGTAATGTTGATCAGCTGTCGACTATGGCCGGTTTTACATTGTACGATAATCGTGACAAAAGGACATCTTGGACTAATAGTTTAATATAGGTAAAAGGCCGCTTTGCGAACATTCATTTTTTTTAAGAGCAAGTCCAACAGACACTGTAAAACATGAAAATTACATAACGAAAGTTGAAAATAAGGCCCAATTTATTATCTGTTAAGATCCAAACACTTTATACTGACAAGCAAAATGAAATAATGAATGTATAGGTACGTATTCACAATCATTAAAAGGTTTCAGCGCAGTCATACAGCTCTTTAGTTTTTGTAGACATGACTCCTAAAAGAGTTCTTACTAAGATAAAATATGGATGCTAGAAAAACGATATCGTGTTGTTACGTTTATCGTACGATGTGAATTAATTATGGGCATTACCCCCCCTATGATGGCACAACCTTGCGCTATGGCGCTCATTAGGGGAGGGCTATGTCTAGCAGTGGACTAATATAGCCTGAAGAAGAGAAGAGTGAATTAACATCATCATATACCATTGCCATCCATTGCGCTGCCATTACATGACAGCCGGCACCAAAGGCTTAACGTGCCTTTCGAAGCACAGAGCGCTCGGAAACATTGCAACTACATAGCGGAAGTCACGGGACGGTCACCCACCCAGCACCTGACTGCGCCTGTTGATGCTTAACTCAAGTGATTGATTTTAATCACTCAGTTCGACTAGGCCACGAGGGCTTCCACGCGATATATTTCTTTTATAAATATTCCTTTGTTATCATTATGAAATCACGCGTGATGCAAACAAACACAAATTCCTTTCTATATTAATATTAGGGACTAGAATTAACTAGTCCCTATATCCTCTTGCAGGCCAGACGTTTCTAATCAAACTATTTAACAGCATTTACACCACCACTGGCCCTCATTTCGAGCTCATTTCTACTGCATTAATCCTATTTACTTTCATGATCGATTCATTCAGTTTACTCATTAGAAAAACTGTTTGGATTGGTAACTGGAAATTACCAATCGCAGTGAAGAAAGCCTATACTCTCTATCAGAGAAGGCCTGTGCCAAACGTTCGTACCTATGCCCTACTATGAAACGTAGGTATGTTAGCAGCAGAATCGTTTAGTAGTTAATGAAACTAGTTCTGTTTCCATAATTTTTCTTTTGATGTTTATTATCAACCTCATATCAAATACTTGAAAAGTTACTAAACCAAAGTAAAAGTAAATACCTATTAAAGGTTAACTTATAGTTACGGACCTAAATGATTAAATCTTAAGGTTGTCTGGAAGAAATTGCTTTTAACAATAAGGCCGCCAATTGTACTATGTATATTAGCAATTGTTTTGTATTTGTGGTTTTTCCAGTGTACAATAAAGAATATTCATATCTTATCTTATTTTAACAGTACTGTACCTAATGTATGTACTTATAAGGTCAGAGTGGTGGAGGCGGAGACCAGTGGCAACGCAGCTGTAGAACCGACCGCGCATTTGGGAGGCAGAGGGTTCGAATCCGAGCGTGTAAAAAACATTGTCTTTGTTTTTTGAGTAACATACATTTGTGAAGATGCAATAGAAATATTATTCGCTAACTATGAAGGACAACATCGTGAGGAAACCCTAGTGACTGAGGTATTTAAATACCTAATGACCCCACTATTAGGCTGATTACGGAAATGTTAGGAAGACGGAAAGGAAACAAGAACTATACGGTAATTAGTGTGATTATATTCTTTTCGTTGCACTAACACCTGCTAAGGACAATTTTTAAAACCTATTTAAAAGCCTCTAAATAGGTTTTTATAATTAGTGTGATTTTTTAAATCGGAATAGTGTGTGTAGATGCAATTGAGGTGAAAATAGAAGAGAGTCAAACAAAGGTAAAATTTTCAAATAGATTTTAATTCTTACAGACAATTCCATTATATTTTTAGGTTTTATTCGCTAATAAGAATAAGACAGGTATAATATAACGTTGCATGTTCCAAATATAAACACTTATAAAGGTTTAATATAAACAGGAAGTAATGTGCCTAGCAACTTATCACTTTACCTCGGGCAATATAAGAATGCCGTTGACGGCTTACAAAATACCGAAGTTAAATAAATTGCTCAATTTCATTCGCCTTAAGGCTGTTGTTAGGTCGAGCACGCTGCCTCGCTCGCACAGTCTAGAATTTTTGGTGATTGTAATAAAATTAGTATAATATTGAATAAATATGATCTAACTGCCGCACTCAGAGACGTCCATTTAACGTAATGTTTATTTAAATAATAATAATAAATAAATAATAAATATTCATGTACATATTACACAGATCTCGTTAGCCCCATACTAAGTAGAACTAAATCACTTGTGTTACAGATGCTAACTCGACGATAGATTTAATACAATAAATACATAGATAACATCCTAGACCCAAGACAAACTAGAAAATTTCGTTTCCTAGTTTGACCCGGCCGGGGATCATCAAACCTGAGTGAGACCTTTCGGTTTTACAGACAGCGTGCCAAACCGCTGCACCACCGAGGCCGTCAAATGGCCGATATCATTATCTTTCACTTATTATCAATGAAACAGAACAGGACAACAGCATACTTAACGGAGATTAACTTTTAATTGACGTTTTTGAGTGCGGCGGCAAGAGTTTGTTAGGCAGTAAAATTACGGACAGACATATTTTTCCTATACTGTAGATAGTTTTTGATTGAGAAAATTTAAATCAAATATTTATACATTTTGAATCAATTTTTCTGTATTAAATACAACTTATGCAGTAACAATAACTTCCACACAGCACAGTCACTTGACCTGGTCCCAAACTAGGATATCCTGTACTATTATAGCCAGGCAAGGATGTCACAAACATTAAAAAATACGCCCAGACTGAGGCCAGCTGTACAGTTGTACGGCGGGTCCCTGTGGGAATCGAACCGACGACCTCTGTCTAGCTAGCAAACGCCTTAACGGCTTAGACCAATGAGGCAGTCAGGGTGTTAAGGTGTTTATCAAAAGAAAAAAATATTTAAAACTAGCTGACCCAGCGAACTTCGTACCGCCTAACAGTCGATTTCCCTTTCCCCCCTCCGTAAGAACCATCCTCGTACTTCAAGGAATATTCTAAAAAAAGAATGAGCGAAATCGGTTCAAATGCTCTCGAGATTTGCGCTTGCCAACAAATTCAGCGATTCATTTTTATATTATACTATCTGACCCAGCGAACTTCGTGCCGCCTAACAGTCGATTCATTATTTTTTTCTCTCCGTAAGAACCATCCTCGTACTTCAAGGAATATTCTAAAAAAAGAATGAGCGAAATTGGTTCAGCTGCTCTCGAGATTTGCGCTTACCAACACATTCAGCGATTCATTTTTATATTATAGATATAGATGTCCGTAATTAAATTATCTATCTACCGTATATCAAAAGTGTACTAATTTTATTACAATCACTAAAACTGTTAGTGCGAGCGAGATGCCTTGCTCGACGCAAAGACAAAATATTTATGCAAATGTGAACTAGCGATTTGTATCGGATGTCTATAAATCAAATGTTACGTCATCGGTAATCTTAGATGGTCCCAGGTATAGGTGTAAACCTGTATTATCAGACATTGTAGTTTGTTTGAAAAACTGAAGGCAATTCAAATGCAATATTGAAAAGAAGAAGTTTTCGGCGACAAGTCGATCAATTGTATCGACATCATGTTACTATATAGAAACGTATTATGAAAGCTTTGAAAATCGTTATTTACTGGAAATTTGTATTTACCAAATCTTAAAATCATAACATTGTGTTGCCTCTGAAAACATTTTTAAATGCTTTGTAGTTGTGTTTCACGAACAAAGATATTCTGTACCTACTTAGTAAATATATAGTATTATGTTTGTATATTACAATCTATCCTAGAAATAGGTTGTGTAGTAAATAATACCTATGTACAAAATAGTATTTACAATATAAGTTAAGAATATTTTTCTTTTCAAAAATGTCGGTCCATTTTTCATGATCCTATTTTGTCTACTTATAGGTAATTATTTAATACCAAATACATAATACTTTTTTAATAGATTGTACTTAATTATGGAAATAAACGAAATACAAATAATAACATCGTACATACTTATATAAAATGTTTTACCATAATTATAGGAACCAAACATTATATTATAATGCTTACCATCTGCTTATAATTATCATAATCATCTATGAAGTTGCATTTAAACCCATGAAGAAAATAAATTATTATGTTACCAATACTTTTTCTTGAATAAAAACCTCATTTCTGTACATTTACGACCTAAAATATACACAGTAAAACAGTTCTCATTATTCACAATTCACAGATATATTACTTACACGGGACATCCCGGAAACATAGTTTAAGGAATCACAAGACAAATGCACTTCAAACCTGTTTCCTCCAGAAAATACACAAGTTATGCTGAACTACACTAAAAAAACAAAACGAAGAACCTCGAACAAAACTACGTCAATCGTGCTCATAGAAAAAAAAAGGAAAACAAAGTGTCCCATTGAAAACAAAACACCATCGCCGAAATCGAACGAAAAACAAAACACTCGCGCGCGCCATTCGAATGGTCCGTCCGTCGAAGGTCCTCGAGCGCAATCACCACTCGAGTCAAAAGTCCACTTTATAGCCTACAGAGCCGCATCATTCGTGGTAATCCCGCGGCTCCGGCTTCAGCTACCAGACCAGACCCTCGGGGTGCAAGGGAGGGGGGGCGTCGCCGAAGGTGAACTCCGGGGAGGAGGGCCGGGGCAGCACGAGATGGTCTGGCGGCGGGAACTGGTCCGGAAACTCGCCGCCTTGCAGCGACTCCATGCCACCTGGGAAACGACCTGCTCACGTTACTTATGGTGGACGTGTCATTTTGGCATATTATAAGCAGAAAAATACGTCGGTAAACATAAAAAGTGTGCAAAACTGAGGTGTGTGCGTGCATGCAACGACAAATGAATGGTGATCAAGCGTAAAAGGTTTGTCATGATCGTGACAAGTTGCAAACCCTGTTCTCTGCCACTCTTTTCCATGCCTGTACCTTTCATGAATTCAGGCTTGAGTTGATGTAATGTATGTGTGTCGTCTCACTGCAGAGCACAGGTCTCCTAGCAGGGAGAGTATTGGATGACTACGGTACGCATGCCCATTGTGGATAGGGTTAAGAGTTTCGGTACTAATTATTTATCGTATGTCTTTCTATATTGGTCTTATGAAAAGGGTCAAAACCTAACAACGTCACATACATTTTTGGTGAGTTTTAAAAGGATCCATTACTTGTTGAAAAGTTTTGTTAAACATGAGTATAATATTTGGATTTGAAAAAAATGACCATTTTCCGTAAATGCAACTCTTCAAATTATACACGACACTCCCAAATAAAATCCATTTAGGTCAAGGAAAACTTCACCAACCTGGCTGGTTGAACTGCATGGCTGGCGGCGGGTGGAAGAAGGGCGCGTCAGGGTGGAACGGCGGGCCATAGCCAAACTCGAACTTTCCATCGGCCGTCGCGAAGTAGGGGAACCCCGGAGGACCCTCCTCGAGTCCCCCGGGGGATAGGTTCATGGGGAACCCCCGCATCTTGCGCGAGGAGCCGAAAAACGGGCCCCGCCCCATCGAGGTCAGCTGCTTTAGGCGGCGCTCTTTCGACCGCTTGTTCTGGAACCAAACCTGGGGACGAAAGAAGAAGTGGCGTTTAGCACGTTTCAAATGTCGTTAGTTGGTAAAAGGTGATATCCACACGACATAATAGTACTAATACAGTTTTGAAGTAAATGGTAATTATACTTTTTTGAAGGCCTGTAACCATTTTTCACTTCAAAATCGTAATAATACAGCTTTAAAGACCTGTAACCATTTTTGATGGCCTATAACCATTTTCAGTAATTCTTGTGATTACGGCGAGCGACACCGATCTTAATGTTGGTATAAAATCTCTTAACCGCTACACAAAAAAAATAGACAATCAAGACAAGATGGCAGATAACGCACAAAATCGACAATTTGATTTAAACCTAGACATGCTACGTTACGGTTTTCAATCACAATTTGGGGGCTTGTCTTGCAACTTGTTTGCCCGATCCAAGTTTTCTCCAGACATTTCCGCCGCCGAGGCGAATCACAAAACCTAAGTCAACTAGGCAGGCAAGAATCCGCAGGACGCGTGACTTTTTCCAGTCATCAACGCAGTTTTTGCTGCGGGCTGTCATGTCGCGCGCGCGATTCGTCGCGGGCAGTCGCGAGCGTCCCGCGTCGCGTGCCCGGCCGCGACCAATCGGTAAACTGTCTGGCTGGCTACATCGCGTGTCGCGCGGACGATTGTTCTGAGGGTTGGCTGAACTGGGTACGTTTTTTAAACTCATCACTGTGCTCGACATAAGACTGAATCACTTTGCCTCGTACTAAAATTAAATACCCATGACATTGTCATCGGAAAAGAAAACAAACACGGAAAACACCCAGATTTAGTCCAGGCAGATATGTCTGCAACGCTGCCAAAATGTCGGGCATTAAAGTAATAACGTTTTACCTAATAAATAATTGTGATTAGACCCGTTTAATATATAACTAGATTTGTCTAGGTTTTGCATAGTAAAAACGTTCTCCAAACACTGGTTTGTGACTCTATATTCCTGTTAGTGGATAGTATTAAGGTATACAATATAGAGTAGATGTAAAATTTGCCGAAAAGTTACGAACAAATTTAATTGTGGGATATTTTTATATCGCGCCGACTTATTCTCTTCTTCTTAGCAATCGATGTCGAATCCACTGTGGTGAAAAGATTCGCCAATCACCGTAAAGGACTCGCTGATTGTCACGAAGGGTGCGCCAGACGTAAGGGCTCAATATGTTACCGATCAATCAATTGTTTATAGAAAAAAACAAGTGAGTGTTAGTGTTCTGTGAGAAAATGCAAGTAGAACTGTTTTTAATCACCAAAATTTATGTAGGCATATGGGCATGACGATCCTTTCCCTTTCAGTAACCTTCAATTGAGAGAAACCTCAACCTCATCACTCTGTTTGATTAATTCACTTTAAATTGACGAAATCTCATTTGAATTACGTTCTAATTTAACACACGGTCTCTTTTGTAATGCCTCAATTCACGAGGAAGTCTGTCTTTAATTTTTTCGTCCGTTTTTCAGTCGAGTGCAGCGATGCGTTTGGCGGAGACAGGTTGAAAGATTTATTTGTTTTGCGAAGTCGTTTCAAGAAAGTGTAGTGGGACTGCCACGTCGATGTTACATTATATCAATCAGTCAACGTCCATTTATTTCATAATTCACGTTAATCGGGCCCAGAAACTTTCTCTATGTAGGTACTTTCACAATCCTGTTTGATGTGGAATTAGCTATCAGTCTGAGTGTGTTACAAAAGAGCTTGTTGAGACGACTCTGGCGTAACGAAGGATTCTAGCACCCGTATTCCAAGAAGTACCTCGCAGTGTTTTCGACTTCACTCTTGCTAAACCAAGGAAAACAGTATTTTAATACATATTAGATTTCCCCCAAGCAAGCAAGTTTCTCACTCGAGTCGAGGAGTCGACTGTCAAAGCTAATGTACCTCGGGACCTACCAGCCTCCTCGAGAAAGAAAATCTCTGCCTGTCAAAACTTAGCAATGACATTGCCATTGCCAACATAAAAAAACCAAATTCTCACTAGAGTTAAAGCACAGATGATATTGATAGTACTCACTCGAGTACACTCCAAATACTGACTGGTAATACTAACTCAAGATACTAACTCCACCTCTCCTCGACTACACCTCCGTTGAGTATTGAGTCGAGGAGACTTTAAGAAACGTCTTGGAATACGCGTGTAAGAAACCCTTGTCTCTGGCCTCTGTCTAGTTGTAAGATATGGTCGTGTGCTAAATTGTATGTAAATCTGTACCGTTCGTCTAGGAGGCACTACGATCTCTACTTTCACATATCATATTAGAAGGGACAGAACAATGTTATTTTGTGTTGACGTCGTTACAAACTCAAAAACTCTTCAATACTGCCCCGGGCAGCTAAAAAACCGAACAAGGCACCCACTATTGCCGCTTTATCGACACGCCACAAAAAAGGCCGAGTAAAAACAACAGAGCGCCATCATTGTGCGCTAGCAACCCTAGCCCGCTGCGCGTGAGTCTTTGATCGCGCCGCGTGCGCCCACGCACTCATTTGCACCGAAAACGCATTTGTCGTGGTCACCACCGTTCGGGCGCTTGAGCTCTGATATATGTAGCGCTAAAGTTATCGTTACCTGATGGATACGCCATCAGCAAATGGGTTGTGTTTATACCTAGGCAAGTTTTTGACCAGTCAGTGCGTGGACCAGCAGCCTGATGGTCGTGTGATATCTTTAAGTCGGCGAAAGTTCGGTGATAAGGCCAAATGCCATCTAGCACGGTCCGAAGGTAAGGGACCGTGCTAGATGGTATTTGGGAGAAAAAATAGAAGGCAGCGGTCGGCTGATATTGAAGTTGAAGTTTTGAGACGGGGGAGAGCATTACTAGCACGAGAGAAAGTTAGAGAAGGACGGAGAGAGAGTAGACTCTATTTCTAGGTAACAAACGGCCACAACACTTAACCGCTTCACAAAGATGTCAGAAGCAGGCGCTCTTTTCAGTAGCATTGCTTGAATCTCTAGTTAGCGCTCAATTTCACCGAGTAGTGGTGGCGGCAAAGCACCGCGAGGAAACCCGGGCGAGAGTGAGAAACGATCTAATTCACGACATGGACCTGATTTTGATTAACTGCTCTATTGAATTAAGTTTGTTATTGTAGAACAGGTAGGTGTGGAGTGTTATGTTAGAATTTAATTGTCGAACTAGTTGCATGTCGAGTATGAAAGGTAAATAGTTTAAATGTAAACTACATTGTAAACAAAGATAATGATGACGTGGAACGCCGTTAAAATTCATTGTCTTCCTTTTATTTCTGACAGTATGTTATTTAGCAAAAAATAATCCTTATGATGAAGACTTCCGATCGGTGTGATAAAGCTACGGGATAAATTTTTTTCTCGTGTAGCGGGTATCGATTCCCGGTTCAACCGTGTAATTATTTAAAAATCTATGAATGCAGTTTAGATTGTTTTTGAAATTAAAATAATGTCTTCTTTCAGTAAAATGTTCCATCTACATTATTAAAGGTACTTTCCCTCCATGTAGCATAGCCGTGGGACGCCCTGTATAGCGTCAACCTCCTATGAAGCGCTCATGGCCTAGACGAACCGAGTGATTGGAATTAATCAATTGAGTTAAGCGACATCAGGCGCGGCCAGATGCAGGATGGATGACCGTCCCGCGGCTACCGCTAGTGGCATTTTTCCTAGCACTTTCGTGCTTCGCAAGGCATGTTAAGCCGTTGGTGCCGGCTGTCATGTATTGGCAGTCGTTAAGCCATGTCAGATTCGAGGCCTAATGGGCGGATTGATAACTTCTGACAGTAAGGCCCGCCGCTGTATTACCAACTTACAATCGTAACAAGAAAAGGATTATGGTTAGATATAAGGAAATGTATGATATTTAAACATTGTTAATAATATAGTTAATTGTATCTCCCTATTGAACTAGGTTACACCTGTAAGGATAGGGAATGTTTGGAAATAAAGAAATAAATAAATAAAATCCTCCACCACCTGCGATGCAGAAAGAGGTCGGGGCATACAAGGGTTGATATCGAACGTCCTATGTGTTTAATGAATTATACTTTATTGCACACGAAACATTTAACAGGACATTACATAAGAAATAACATGTACATAGGCGAGCTTATCTCTGACAGAGATTTCTTCCAGCAAACCTTAGAGAGTCGGAGAATCAGTAAAAAGCGGGTCTATATACGTGTACACAATATACTACATAAACATTGAATAACCTACCTAACTACGAAAGAAAGAAATAAATAAACTACATAAACTAAAAATAAATACATAAATATATAGCTCATAGATAATGCTCTTTCAACCGCTTCTTAAATGTACCAACAGTGGGACTAGCGCATATATCTTTTGTGGCAGCGCGTTTCACAGCCTGACCGAATGGACCGTGAAGGAGTCACCGTAAGCGCCACTATTATGAGCAGGGATTTTAAGAAGGTGAGAGTTGGCTGATCTAATTGGCCTTTCCCCAGAGTGTCGGTACTGAAACCTTTCTCTGAGGTAGGCGGGGGATGAGGGATTGTTAAGTATTTAATATTTAAGTGAGGAATGTAAGGCTGTGGAATGTTACGCATTAACGGCTCAATCAATTTGTACGGCTATCGGCCACAGGTAGAGTATGTCCTGGGAAAGAATATGTTACTTTTATCAGAATGCCAGGAAGTCGGGGTTAGACAAAAATAATTTTGTCATAACCGCTGTAGGCCAAATATTAAGTACCCTAATTTGCCTGCTACAATGTTAATAAGGAGATCAAAGGTTTACGGTTCCTGATCACCGTTAGACTAGCACACTTGAATACTTTGTAAGGGCACATTGTGATTTGGCTATAAAAATCATAAAATATGCAGCATTTACGATCGCACCTAATTTTACTGTTAGAGATTAGTGCGCTTGCGCAGCGAGCAACCATGTTGCAAATACTACGTCGTATGATATGATGTAGTTGGTAAAACTATCTAGAATCTGTAAGTATTTACGACATATGGTAATTTGCGAAGCCTGCGCATGCACATATAAATAGAGGTAGAACTATCGAGATTTCGTTCAGATACAGGGTGTACTCGAGTGAATGAAGCTTTATAGAAGTATTGACAAATAAGTAAGTTTCAGAAAGAATAAAGACGTAACAAGTTGCCTAAACCTATGGCAATATCTATAGCCATGAGTCGCAATTGCGTATTTAAATACTGCCATATTTCCTTGTCCAGCCCTTGTACTACAATCACGAATCTTACCACTTCATCAGTTTAAGCATTTAGACGACCCCAAAGTGTCAAAATCCCTACTAATCATACTAATAATAATATAAATTTGTGAGTGTGTATGTTTGTTACTTCTTCACGTCTAAACGGCTGGATCGATTTTAATAAAATTTGGTATGGAGATAGATGACACCCTGGATTAACACATAGAGTACGCTCTATTGCGGGTAAGTAACCTATTCCCGTGGGAAAAATCACTAACCGCAAGTTTATAAGTATGGACGGATGTTTGTTACTCTTTCACGGAAAAACTACTGAATGAATTTTATTGAAACTTTACATTAATATAGCTTATACATCAGAATAACGCATAGGCTACAATTAATAAATATATTTTTTGAATTGTCCAAAATATGACGATAAGTATCAAATAAGTAGGAAAAAATCTATCCGATAATCCTGCGCAAACGAAGTCGCGGGCACCAGCTAGTTTGTATACGAGTTTAAATGACAGCTCGGCGTCTGCTAAATCAGACAACTCTATTCAGTGGATGACTTACGTGGTCACACCCTTTCTCTACCTTTCTCTTGTCTCTTTTTAATCAAGCTAGAGTTCGCGTAGGTCACTCTCCAAATTTGCTTTCTCTTCTGCGTTAAATACTGATAAGGAGTAGGTATTACTTGCAATCAGGACTTTTCTGCTGCTACAGCGTTCCTCCAACATATTCACTTGTGATGATGTCAACTCTGCGCGCGCACTACAAACTCCAACATTCCTGTATCGCGCAATCAAAGTGTTTCACATGATATACCATAAATAAGAAACAACAGCCGGATCGGCCGTCCCCAGGCATACGATCTGCCTGGCGGAAAATTTCCCTTCATAGTGGAAGAGTATGATCACCCGCTCTACCCTGTAGTAGATCACAATTAGCACAAAGGTTAAGAATTGAATTGATCTTGTTTGTCTCTAAAGATCGGCGTTGTCAACATGCCTTTATTTGTCCCAAACTCGTATCAGGGTAAAGCTGCGCTCGCGCTGCGTGACGCCACGTCTTACAAGCCGCTTAGTGTGAACCGCTATATTTCATACCACACGGCTCCGGGGGCTGGTCCCGAGATACCTGCTGGATTTGACCCACTAAGCATGCGCTGTCTAGGATTGCATCGAGATTTTCTTTTTTATAAGAGTACTGATAATGCATCACATAAAAACTACACAGGCAAAATGAAAAAACAAATTGAGCGAAATAAAAATTTGGAAATAGGTATTGGATTAATCATCCTATTTACATACAGTCGAAGGAGGTGTTTTTTATACGAGCAATATTCATAGATCTTCTTTCGTCCGTTCCGTAAAAATAGGGAAAATGAAATTCGTGGAAGGGCACTCCTTCGCCCATTCCCTTTAATCCGTTTTAACATATTCATGAGGTAAGGTCCATAGTTACGAATGCACAGTAGATAAAGTAGATTTTTACATTTTATAGATACCTAAATTGTGCTTATGGCAGAGATTGGCGACATCGTTTTTCCCTTGTAAAAACCCCGAGTTGGAGACGTAGTTATCACCATCCAAAAAAAATATTCTCCGCGTAATTTTTTTGCGTATAACACAACTAACGTGACAATCTCTTTACTAACTATACGGGGCAAAGTAGGAGGTATTTTTGGGAAAAATACCCACGGTCGAGCCGTTCCCATACGACGCGCAGCAGTAAAGGAACCGCATATATATGAAAGCTGTGGCAAAACTGTGTCAACTGTTTTTTGCCGCGCTGAGCGGTTTACGACTGGCTGCCATTAGACAGTGCTTTCATGGCTACGCGAAGTTTGACAACTCAGCGTTCTTTCGCCATATCTAACGGAGTATCCAGTATCTTCTAAGGAAGATTCGGCTATTAAATTCCTTCGAGTGCTAATGTTTCAGAAGAAAACTTGTTCTCAATAACCGCTTGATCAAAACCATTCCTTGGAGAGATTGTTTATGTTTACCCCATGTTTTACTGCAAAATATTTTTCTGACACAATAATTTCGGTTACAATATGGTCATTCTACTTAAACAATATAATTATTGTACGGGGTGTAAGAAAATCTATAAATACATCCGAAAATAAGGGGTATTTTTTCATTATGGACTCTGCATCTACGTAATGAGCATGAGCATATATACGCAGCGTCCAGTGGCATCTTCACTCATCTCACATGGGTGAAGGGACCACTCTGATGCTGCAGTGCCTGGGACATGGTTTTTAGATGGTGTAGGCTTGCCCAGCACCTATACCATCCTGACAACTTAGTCGGCCTAGCCCACAAGAAAGACTAGTCAATACGCTCAATAGTCAATATTTTTTATTATAATACATCCGAAAATAGAAGGTACAAATTTACTCGTCAAGACGAAAAATTTTTAATATAGGTATAAAACTTCGAGACATCAAAAAAATATACATCTATTGTACACTAAAGTTGCATTAATATGTATGGAACAGCGGATATTTTTTCGTGATTTCTTAGTTTCCTTACAGGAAAACTTTTCGTATTGGGCCACCCACCTTTTTTTGTTTGAACGGGATAAGTTAATAAATTTCTTACACAGTTTTTCTTATTTTCCTCTTCTGTAATTTTTTTATCACTTCCCGTTATCTTTAGCCCACCACAACTAAGCTTGTTGGCTATGCACCGAACGGCAAGCGTGTCGCATCATACATACGTGTACAACAAGCAGCACATCCATCTTTAAACGCGTGCTCTCTAATCAGTTACGTTACGGCCGACTTTGCAATAAAAGTGCAAGCTTGACAAGACCTGCTGTCGCCCGCTGCACCTGCTGGCATATAGAGCCGGTGCCAACTCCACAACTTCGCGGGAAATTAAAAAGGGCGAATTTAGCAAATCGCCGCCATCGATCAGGCATTCTTGCCAGTTCTCCAGCTCGTAATGTGCACTCATTAGCGACGGGGGCTCGTTTCGGGGCAGGTAAGAGGTAGAGGCGTTATTTATACCTACTGTGGGCACAGAACAATGTCCACGGAGTATGGCGTATTAATCATCTCTTTATGCCGGGTGTTGGTTTATTTTCCTTGGGCCCTCGGTTGAGCTCTGGGTGTGTCTGTGTGCGCCGCCCATGGATGTTGAGAAAAGTAGTCTATTAGCTTTTAGAATATACCTCGGGCTCTAGAGTAGGCTACGGTTTTCGCCGAAAGCACACGAGTGTAATACTATTTCCTGCTCTGTATAAAACTTTTCATATTAAGTTTATTTAATTAAGTATCATATTAGTTCCTATATTTTTTTTACACCAATATATCCGATTCTATCCGATATTAGCCGAGGTATATTCTAAATGCTAACAGACTGTATAAAGTTGACAATACATAAGATTTCTCTCTAATAAGAGCGATCAGTAGTACAAAAGAAGAAATCTGGTAAGGTTTTATCGGCTGTCAGCCGCAACAAAATTGAGTAGGTTTTAGTAACGACCGTAGTATAATAAGTCTTTAATAAATGGTTAATTTTTATTAGTTATTTCATTTAGAGTAGATTTTTAATTGTTTGTCTTGTTTTAAAGCAATTTTATTTATATTCTTTTTAATGCACTAACCCGTGTTAAGGACAATTTTAAACACCTATTTAGAGGCTACAAATTCCACCCATGCCGGGACTCGAACCCGTGACCTCTGGCTAACCGTGCCAGCGCTCTCCAAACTGAGCCAAGGGGCGACTTACCGGCATCAGTGAAATTTCGAAACTCTTTACAATACTCTCTGTATTACGTAAAGGCAGTCGCGGGTTCGAGTCCCGGCATGGGTGGAATTTTTAGCATCTAAATAGGTTTTCAAAAAATCTGTTTAATTTCTATTTTTATGTACAATAAAGTGTTCGCTATCTATGTTCTCTATCTATCTATCTTTTCCAGGTGAAGCTTGGCCGTCCTCTCCTCTGATCTAAAAAACACATCTTCTAAGCCTAGTAATTTGGATTAAGGGCGTCGAGAGGCGCACGGCGGGCGGTCCTTGCCCCGTAGGGGGCGCCTGGGCTACAATGCGTGCTCTATAGGCCGGGGGGCTCGCTAACAGTTGTGTTGACCGCCTCTTTTTGTCTCACAGACGTCACATAAGGTCTGCTACGGAAGGTCAGACCTAAGCATAAAACTATAGCTGATAGAAAGGAAGGATACGAAATATACAAATCATCACAATTGAATTACAAAGTATCAGCACACAGTAAACATAGACAAGAGTAAAGTAGTATTGTAGAACAGGGTGGAACAGAGTATTAGTGTTAATGTAACAAAGGAACTGAATAACTTTGTACTCACGTATACAAAACATCGCTTTTTATTTTTCAGTCACAAAGTAACATGACATTGACATCAAGGAGGTTTTTAGAGTAAACATAGACAAGACAGCAGTAGAACATGAATATAGCAAGATTAGTTTAAGAAAGACTCAATAACTTGTCTCCCGCTCACACAATATTAAACGCAATACTGCTTGTCCCTTTCTTTAATTAACAGTGTAATACTAATCTAATAGTCAAAGTAATTGTAGTATTCAACAAACTGCCTAATGAGGGCTAAAATAACTCGACAGCAAAATACTGCAATACTAACGTCTTTTTAAGATCAGTCGTTCTGTTGTAGTCAATGAATAAGTTAGTGGTAAAGTCTGTCATGCACCATATGGAATACGAGCATTTGGTTGCCCTACGCATATTCAGTTGCTCAGCTTACGTACACGCGGTGCATATTCATGTCCCCGATGATTTTTTCACTTAATTTTGTTGTCCAAACAAGTTGTAGCACTGTATTTATATACAGTGTTTTAATTTGACGTAATAAAGAATAATGTCAACGTTTGCCGATAAAAAGTGACGGAAGCGTGCGACACGCACACGGGACAAGAGCGGAGCGTTTCAAAAAAGGAACACGTTCCAAGATGGCGGCGCTGAAGACGCGACCACACCGGCGCGCGCGCACCTCATGCTCCATCTACAGTCAATTGGCGTGGCGTTTAAATCGGGAAAGGTAAATTGTTCGCCAGCAAAAATGTACAACATACAACATGCTTCTCATGTTTTGTTTAAGAAAGGGAGCATTTTGAAGAAATAAAAATTTGAGATAGGGTTCCATGGAAGCAGTTTAAAGCTACGGAGTTAAGAAAGGAAAATGCAACTTTTCCCATTTCATTGCTAACCTGGAAGGTTCATCATCATCAACCCATTATGTCCCCACCGAGGGGCACGGGTCTCTTCCCTGAGGAAGGTATAGGCCATACTCCACCACGGGGGCCAAGTCCAGATTGGTGGAGGCTCGCAAGACTCTTACTGTCAGAAGTTTTCAAGCCGCCCTAAGGCCTCTGACTTCTCAGAGGGCAGCCGGCACCAACTGCTTCACGTGCCTTGCGAAGCACGGAACCGCTCGGAAAAATGCTACTAGTATTAGTGATAGACGGTCACCCATCAATGCACTGAACGCGCACTGAGTTGCTTAATCTTCTTGATCGTTCAAGATCATTCAGGCAGCCGGGGCTACGAGCGATTCGGAGTTACAAAATCATGGAAAAATTAATTAGCTGAACTATTTTCATATTACCACGAGGAAAAAACAATTCTTTTGTAAGAATAAACAAATTGGAATAGGTCAAGAAAAACTTAAAGTGGAAATGTTATTTAGATATTTTTTCGTTCTTTTTTTCGCGGTCGGCTCAAAAACCTTTGAAAAAATCACAATAAATATGACTAAGAATGTCAAAAGACGTAAGCAATTTATCCCAGTATAAAGCAATTTATCTAATTATACAGGAGCGCGTAAAAAGTCATGTTGTTGTTCGTAAGCGCTCAATCTGTTAAATTTAGCGTGTAGCTTGACAGTTATTTCAATTTGAGACTCGTCTTATTTGAGTTAATTGGTTTTCTTCGCGTTTTATCTTTGAATGTTTTATTTGCAAGAACTTTTGTGTGGGCCTGAAAATGAAAAGGTAGCGTTCCATTAGCAGGCCCCTTTTATCTTCATGACATTTTCAGGTTACGTAACTGTATAAAAATTAAAGTAGGCAAGTGTATCTGAAGGCGTATAACAAAGGCGAATGTTTGTGAGTGTGTATATTTGTTACTTCACGTCTAAATGGCTGGAGCGATTTTAATAAAAGTTGTTAAGGAGTTAGCTTAACTGCGGGGAAATATCTTATTCCTATAACACCGCGGGGCACAGCTAGTATGTTGATGAACTCTCTTTAGATCTGGAATGGTAAATGATGTAATTTAATTACGAAGGTTTACAATAAACACCATTGTCATATTAATGATCCAATTTCACAATCGACGACGCCGTAAAAATTTAATAAAGACTTGGTTCCATTATATTGAGCGGGTAGCAGTCGTCGTCAAAAGCATGACCCAATTCTTCTAGAAGCGAGATACCCGAGATACCATTTTGAAATTCCTGATTGCCGTGACAACCGATCGCTCCGCCAATCAGCGGGCGGGATTCATAAATCGAACTCTTATCAGTTCGCCTGATAAGGTCCGGCCGAGCGATTGGTCACGGGTTTATAATGGCGATTGTTTATCTCAAGCTCGTTTTCTTCGCGAGCGTTACTTTTTATGACCAGATAACATTATCGCAGCCTCTAGAAGCATTAAAATTATTTACGACCGCCGACCTTTACCAAGTTGTTATAAACTCTACTTACTTATTTTTCAACTGAAGCTTTTATAAGCACCACACATCAATAACTTAATTCCGCAATAGCTTACAATTTATTGTGAGAACGGTCCGCTTCTATTTACTTATTTATTTTTCTAAGGTTAACACGAGCAGTAGACATAATTAAAACTGTTTTTATACGGATTTATGCTCGTTTATTACATTTTTTACAATTTTCCAACGTTTCGGCACTTTTTCAGTCATCCGGGACCACGGCACCTGAAAAAGTGCCGAAACGTTGGAAAATTGTAAAAAAATTAATAAACGAGCATAAATCCGTATAAAAACAGTTTTAATTATTTATTTTTACGTAGCTTTTTCTTGGGTGGACAAAAACGTTATAGTTAATCCTTCTAATGTTCTTAAAACTTATTTTATCATTATTATTAATTTTTTTATTGTACCTGTAAAGATTGTACAATTGGCGGGCTTAATACTAAATAGTATTTTATTCTAGCCAACCAACAGGTGACGTGGAGAAGGTGGGTGGATGCTTGCTTATGCTGTTTAGCAACAGCTGGTAGATATTGCTAGGCAGCATTAAGCTCACGTACCTGCTAAACTTTTAATGTAACTTAAATAATTTTATTTAGCATAAGAAAGTCAATGATACTAACATGCAATCTGACAAATTAAACTTGCATAAATTTATTGGATTGAAATTTATAATAATTCTTGTTTATTAGTAGGTACAATGGCAGCTTCAAACTGAACCTAACTTGAGTGACATTATTGGTTTCAGTAATTTACTGATTTCTGCTAACGATAAAATGTATTTAGTCAAAATCTGAATTAGATTAAATATTACGCTGCAAAAAAATGCAGACGCAGACACAAATTTAAAGACTGTTCACTGTACTGTTACTATAATTTAAGGAAGTTATCGAAGCTAACGAAACTGACATTTGTAAGGGATAAAAGATTACGGAGTTGAATCTATACAGTGATTTTTTATTGTTACCTTGGTGTGAATTCGATATTTAGACTACGAACTAGCAAACTTCAGAACTGTCAGAAGTTTTCAAACCGCCTAAGGCCTCTGCGGCTGGGCTTAACGACTGCAATCTATCGACGGCAGCCGGCATCAACTGCTTAACGTACCTTGCGAAGCACGGAATCGCTCGGAAAAATGCCACTAGCGTTAGTCATAGACGGTTTACCCATCCATGCACTGAACGCGGCCTGTGTTGTTTATCCTTCGTGATCGTTTAAGATCACTCAGGCAGCCGGGAGTACGAGCGAATCATGTGTTTATGTTTACATACATCCAGGGAAATCCTGACTGACACAGAGTTTATTGGGGCCAAGTACCTAGTTTGTTTCAGTTTTTATGTATTTATTAAAGTACCAAGTACAAAATAGCTTCTTTGGGAAACATTACGCAAACGCTAACCGCAGTTGCTGTGCGATTGGTACACGATTAGTTGACGATCAGCTGCTATTACGTAGGCTGTTCGCTCCAAAGCATTTACTGATCGTGTACAAATTCCTCAATATCTCCTAAGCTCTTGATTCCTCAGTTAAGGTTTTTTCAAAATAATAGATAAAGAAAATCTTTTTTCTTCCATGTACGCCAGGTATTACACAATGAAAACTAAAACAATAACATAATATAATACCGTTAGCGGCAATATTACTAAAATTAATTTGTTCTAGACAACTATATTGTGCCAACGTGTTACGAAGCTTTCGAGAGGAAGTTAACTAACACTCGTTATACGTCCCACTAGACGGCGCAGGACTCGGCTCACAAAGAGATACCTAGATAGAGAACACTTTATTGCACAACTAAAACTTTTTACATAAGACTTCTCAGATCGAAGTAATTGCTTTGAAAGCGGAGCGAGAACGCTTGACCACTTCAGTAGTTATTCAAATCGCTGAAGAGCTACAGTGGCAACAGCCGATTAGTGTGGCCACCTTGCCCTGCGATAAAATAGCTAAACCTTAGTAAAAAGTGGCTAGATACCAATAAATTAAGGCTGCCTAAAGTAGCCAAAAGTGGCTAAACAAAATAACCATTTTTTCTCTTCTTTTCAATCAGATGTTTTTCCTAAATTATTTTCTTTGATTTCTCCTCATTGATTGTATGAAAGCACAAAAATGACCGAGCCGAGCTATTAGTAAAGAGTTGCGTTCAAAAACATAAAAAAGTAGGTAACTACGTTTATTGCCATATTAAACAAACTTACACGAAATCATTACATTTTAAAAAGGTACACTTCTTTGCATTATAAATTAATAGAACATTATAACTTTTATGAAATTAATAAAAGTGGCTAAAATATTTACGCTACCTAAATTTTTTTTGTATCTAACTATTTCGGAAATGTGGCTAGATCTAGCTATAAAGTGGCTAAAGTGGCAACACTGCAGCCGACGCTCTCCATGACAAATCGTCACTCGGAAGCCGGCAGAGGTCGCGAATGTCGACGCGTCGCCTGCTACGCGGAATTGAGCGACAGGCGACCTCGCGGCCATCCGTGACGACAGCGGGACGCCTGCCTTGACCAAACAGTACCTATTGGCGACGGCAGACGCTACCGGTAGCTTCTGATCAGCACGCTGAAAACCATATATGCATGGACCGTGTCGGTAAAGACCGTGTCGCTTTTAGTCATAAGACCAAATAGTAACTTATGTACATACATACATAACCTCACGCCTGTATCCCCGAGGGGTAGGCAGAGACCAGGGACTGCCACTTGCCACGATCCTGACAGATCACCTTCGCTTCATCAATGTTCGTAAGTCGTTGCATGCTATAAATCCCCAATTGCTAATAATGGTCGATGTATGTCCGCCTGGGACGTCCCTTACCAGCGCTTCCACTCACATTCGCAATATATATTTGTTTAGTAACTTATGTAACTTTAAATATATTTCAGTTTTTCATGTACTCTCAAAATGTATGGCGTGGAATAAAAGGCAATCGAATCTAATCTCAAGACAAAAGCGACTGAGTGCCAGTTGGGCCACACACAGTGTAGGGTTCCGTAGAACGAGCGGTTTTTTACCTGCTTCACCGAACTAACCACTTCATCAAAGTTATCAAAGTTAATTGTCGATGGAATTTGCACGCCGTTTTCTTTTTATAAATTGGTCGCCTTCAACACGTTAATGACAATTTAAATCATCTGTCTGCCACAACAAGTCCAGTAGTATGTACTATTGGCTAACGGAGACGAACCAGCAATGGTTTAACGGAGCAGTAAACGAATGAAATGTGTAATGAAAACATTATGAATCAATGAATAAATTAAAGAAAAACTGACTGATGCACGCTTTTGGAGCCGGGTTTGTGTATTTATTTTTGTTTATTTAATGACAGGGAAATCTACAGCGAAATCAGTAATAAAAAAAAACTTAAAATTTACGATAAATAACATGGCCAACTACAGATTTCTACGGAATTACTTATATTTTTTTCTTATTTTGGGGCAGAGTATTTTAAGTTTTAAAGTGTTTATATCATTACCACAAACCGATGTAGACGAAACCAAAAGTCCTCGTATGATAAAAAAAGTATCTTGAGTAAAATTGTAGTTAGCCTAACTACTACTAGCACACTTCACCAATAATATTATAAAGACAAAAGTTTGTGAGTATATATGTTTGTGGCTTCTTCACGTCTAAACGGCTGGAGCGATTTAAATAAAATTTGGTATTTGACACCCTGGATTAATACGTACCCTACGTTTTACTGCGGGAAAATATCTTATTCCAATGGGAAAATTAGCTGATACCTTGGATCATCACATAGCCTACGTTTTACTGCGAGAAAATATCTTATTCCCATGGGAAAATAGATAAACCGCGAGTGACACCGCGGGTCATAGCTAGTATAGAATACGCCAGACGACAGAACACGGGCGAAGCTAATTTCGCACAATGAATGAAGCACTAAAGATTAAAGCGCGGCTACTGTACTGCCTACTTGACTAAACACCTCGTAGCTACGCAGAATAATTGATTGGACTGTCTTTGAGTTTACTTTACGGCCGCTGAGTGAAAATCTAGTGAAGTTATCGGGTGTAACAAGTTAGTAAAACTTTACCACTACAGTTTCATGGTAGTATATTAATGTAGTGAAGTTATTCTTAATAATTCGCGATACTCATACATAGTTGTATATTAAACGGGTCTAATCGTGATGACAGGACGATCCCATAGTGCTGATTGTGTAAAACCTGCAACGAATGATAAACTCTCGGGCTCTAGAGCGAGCGTGAACAGCCGCCATCATGTTTTTTTTTAATTTAATTCAAGGTGAAGAAACAGATACAATTACAGGTAAAATTTAAAAACAAACAGATGTAAATAGACATAAAGTAGGTACTGCATACTTGACGACCTCTGTGGCGTAGCGGTAGTGCATCTACCTACCTAGCAAGAGGTCCTGGTTCGAATCCCGGCTGGGAACAAAAAAAAACCCTAGGTCTTGGATGTTTACATGTTTTTGATGTCGTTGTTTCTGGTTCCCACGACACAGGGTATCCTAGTGTGGGGCCAGAAGCAATGTATGTGCCTGTATATAAATGTTATGGTATGTTACTTAGACCTTCTCACTGAGGAGTAGTATAATATTAATTATAAAAACAGGACGCTAAAATAATAGGTACTGTAAATTAGCATCATCTAGGAAAAGGTTCCTCTACAACATATGTTTAAGCTTAGTTGAACTTGAGTGAGCTTACGAATTCCTTATAAATGTTTTATACACAAACATAGAAAAAAATACTAATTGTTCTAAAATACCATTGGCTCAATTGGTAGAGCGCTGGTACGGATAGCCAGAGGTTGCGGGTTCGAATCCTGGCATGGGTGAAATTTTTAGCCTCTAAATAGGTTTTTAAATTTGTTCCTTAGCACGGGTTAGTGCATTAAAAATAAAAATAGTGTAAATTGTTTTTAACACAAATGCATTCAGTACCAAGAAATGGCTTTTGTGCATTACGATGACATGCCGACCGGAAACTTGGTCCGATCTCGTGTTAGACCACGGAGCAATAATAATATCCACACTATAATAAACAGTCGGAAAATCATCCGAAAATCGATAAAAAATATAGGATGAAATCATTGCCATTTCCAATGGCAAATTGTACACAGCCTGTATCTGACAATAATAATAACAATAATAACGTCTACACAACACAATCACTTGACCTGGTCCCAAACTAGGATACCTAACCAGACAAGGACGTCACAAACATGTAAATACACCCAGACTGAGGCCACTTGTACAAATCTACGGCGGCCCCCAGTTTGAATCGAACCCACGACCTCTGTCTTGGTACCCAAGCACCAGACCAACGAGACAGTCATCTCTCGCCCAACTTCTATCATCGCGAGTAGTGTAGTGAACTGCTAAGAAGTATCGTAACTTATTCCATTCCCGATTGTCCAGTCCACATGTTCGCCATTGCAATCTACTTCTTTTGGCTATATTATGTAGTCTACTGCTGGACTTAGCCCTCCCCTAATGAGCGCCATAGCGCCCTGTCTTCAGCTTGCCGCATCCAGCATCTGCCTGCAGTGTTTCTCAGATCGTCATCCCACCTGGTCGGAGGGCGTCCCACACTACGTTTGCAGTACACTGTTGTAACCCACATTTGATACTGTAATACACATCGAAGTCTTTAGGGACCTTAGGGGCGCTTACTAGCGCCACCAATGGAATAAAAATCATACTAACTTGTTTTATAATTACTTTTCATCAAAAAAAAAATTACATCTGTGATAACTATTTTTAGAACATGTCTACAATATAGTATTAAAGTCCTAGATTGTTGATTGTTCTAGACTGAAGATTCTAAAAATAGTTGTCACATTTGTGAAGATTTCTCATGTTCACTTTTAGATAAAAACGTGTTATAATACAAATTATGTTTTTTATTCCATTGGTGGCGCTCTAGTTAGCACCCCGAACCACCTTAAGGAATTAAAGTATTTAAATAGATTTGTGTGGTATTTAGTACCTATTTGGAGTATTTAATAAATAGATCTGCTATGTGGTGTCGGCCTAGAGAATAGCACCAACCCAAATTCTTTCCGCGGGTGTCGTAAAAGGCGACTAAGGGACACAAACCGGGGGGTGGGCAGCAGCGCCCTCTACAGTACAATTCCACCAAACTGCGATCCCCAACCCGCATGCCCAGCGTGGGGATTATGGGCATTACCCCCCAATGATGGCACAACCTTGCGCTATGGCGCTCATTAGGGGAGGGCTATGTCCAGCAGTGGAATAATATAGCCTGAAGAAGAAATAGATTTGTCTTTCCTGTAAATCCTTGAAGAAGAAACTTTTCAATACAATCAAAAGGCTATAACAATAATACGTGTCGATTGCGTTACTCTACTGTCACTATAAACAAAAACATAAGACTGATGACAGAATCAAAAAAACAGTATTAGAAAAAAAACATCTGTCCGTCAAAAGGTTTCACTGGTTTGTTGCAATTTGTCGTAACAGAATAAGTCCCCATGTAACAAGTGTTCTGAAGAGTCTGGGAACGAAATAGCTCCCCTGCCGCGCGGGCAAATATCGCCGATTCGCGAGCACCAGCGCGCGGCGGCACGTCATCGGGCGTGAAGCGTGACAGCTCGACAACTGACGGTTAGGCTGAATCCACACTGGGCGGAGAATAAATGAATCTCGTCCGCACAACCGAATCACTAAGCCCGGACACAAACTAGGATAACCTGTGCTATGGTAGCCATCTGTCGGGTGTACAGTAGGGTGCACTAACATGTAAACATCTTCTAGCCTGATGCACTAATGCTTGATGTATGAGAAATTGATTAAAATAAAGCAACCAGCTTGACAGAATGTAATTATGTAGGTACGAGTATGAATAAAAATTTATCAAAAAAACAAAAGATATCTTTTCACTTGAAAAAAAAAACAAAGGGCGTCATGCCATAGACTCCATGGAGTTATTGCGTAGGCACGTAAAAACCACAAACATAGAAAAATACCCCAGCAGTTTCTAATTTTGTACAAATGGGCGCCCCACATCGGCAATTGAACCCACGACCATTTTCTTAGAAATGAAATGACTCCTAGACAAACTATAAGATGACAAAGCGATGTGGTTTTATAGCAAGTGACATACCAGTAGGATGAAAGTAGAGACGTTAAAGCATAAGTCTGAACATGACATGAAATGGAAGAAATTCCATCGTTGGAACATGCAACGGCGATAATGTAGGAGATATATTCTTCTTCTTCAGGCTATATTAGTCCACTGCTGGACATAGCCCTCCCCTAATGAGCGCCATAGCGCAAGGTTGTGCCATCATTATTAATGCCCATAATACCCACGCTGGGCATGCGGGTTGGGGATCGCAGTTTGGTGGAGTTTTACTGCAGGGCGCGCTGCTGCTCAACCCCCGGTTTGTGTCTCTTAGTCGCCTTTTAGGACACCCGCGGGAAGAATTTGGGTTAGTGCTATTCTCTAGGCCGACACCGCACACAGCTTTAGGAGATCATTAAGTGAGTCTAACCTCGATTATTTAATATATAAATGTGTATGAGCATCGCGAGTCATTAAGAAATGTAGGGGATGTCAGCAACAATATCTTACCACTAATATTAGCTAAAAGCAAGATACAAGTATTTGAAATAGGCATGCATTAATGGGACTAATGAATTTTGTTGTTAATAGAGATTCGTTAAGAGATTTCTTTAAATAAATTAACATCCTGACAGTTGTCAGTCAGTATATATATGAAAACATTATGGACGTTAGGAAAAATATGAGTAACTTTAAAACTTTGGGTAGCCAACACAATATCAATACTAGAAATAAACATAAACTTTTGTTCCCACTATTTAGGCTGGCAAAGGTTAATACATCCTTCATATGGCATTGTATACGCTTCTATAATAAAATCCCTGAAGATATATTAAGCTTGCCTGAATCGCAGTTCAAAAAATATGTTAAGCACACTTTGTGCCAAAAGGGCTTCTATAACATAAAGGATTATTTAGATGACAATGAGGTCTGGAATTAAAGCTAGTACAATGTATGAGTTCTAAGTTTTATAATAATTATACTATGTTAATTAAGGACTTTTGAAAAGACTAAGTTAGGAGTTTTTTTGTTCATTTTTTCTCCTAAATGATCTAGATTTTGAAATGGACACCTAGTTTGAATGGGGAGAAAAACTGCGTTTTTATCCCGGCAGAGCGCGAATGATCGACTAGGGCTAAATAAACTGTCAAAGCTGTCAAACGCCATAATTTTTCTTGTTTACTTATTTGTTTTCTCGTATAGCTAACAAAATGACGAACTGTGCTGCACGTGGTTGTAAGAATAAAGGGATTCATATGTTTCCCAAGGATTCTAAAAGAAGAAAGTTGTGGGAAAAGGCCATGAGAAGAAAAAAATGGACAGCCTCTCAAACTTTTTTACAACTTTTTTACCAACAACAGAAGCTTTACGTTTTCTTAACTCATCCTTTAGCTGCGGCACGGTCATCATGGAGTACATTGTGTTAATAAATATTAAGAAAGAAAACTCAACACGAATATCAACAACAAGATAATGGCGGCGTATTGGGACTACTTGCCGGTGGCGACATCTGGAATCAGCTTTGCGTTTTCCTCCCCATTGTAAAGTTCATTAAGCCGCAGTTTCTGTGCTACTTTGAATAAAACCTTTTCATTTCATTTCAATAATGCAAAAAAAATATTCGGATAGGGGCAAGTATTAAAACCGAACCTCGGCCTACCCCAGCGACATACAAGCGTGAGTTTATGCAATGAAAAAAGAATTTGTCTCTGCATTTACATATTGTTATCAACCCTTGTATGTTCCCACTGCTGGGGCACGGGTTTCTTCCCGCAGGAAGGTTAGGCCATACTCCACCACGGGGGCCAAGTCCGGGTTGGTTTATATTTACATATTGAGATGATGACAAGTGTAAATGTTATCATTATAAACGAACACCTCTTAATTCACAATTTCAATGATCTAGATTTTGAAATAGACACCTAGTTTGACTTGTAATATTAAGCCGCAATATCAGCGCTAGTTTGAATATTTTTTTATTTCATTTCATTTCATAAAAAGAAATTTCAAATACATCGCCCATCAGTGCAATTTGAACATTTGCACAAAAATATTCTGTGCAAACTTTTTTTGTGCTAAGATACAAAAACTCTGTTTTCAGTAGGAATTCAGTAGGCATAACGAGTGTTACGTGTCTAGGAAATGCACTAGAAATGAGCACTCAGACATATGTGATCTAGGCTAATCTTGTTGGTTATGGACTGTGACGACATCGATGAATGACAGTTTATTGATAGAATCGTTATACCAGTAAAGCATGAACCACACCAACGCGGTGGTAACTGTGATTTTGGTCGATACAAGTTCATATTCAGTCTGTAAGCTTTTAGACCAAAATATAAGATAAGAATGTTCTTTAGTGTACACACCAAAAAATAAATCACCGAGACAACAGTTACAAAAGAAAAGGTACAATTGACGGCCTTATTGCTGATAGCAATTTCTTCCAGGCGACCTCGCAATATACCTCGGGCTCTAGAGTAGGCTTCTGTTTACGCCGAAAGCACACGAGTGTAATACTACTTCCTGCTCTGTATGAAACCTTTTTCACTATTTTGAAAACTTATTTAAAATTAAGTGTCATATTAGTTCCGATATTTCTATTGCGCGAATATATCCGATTCTATCCGATAGTAGCCGAGGTATATTCTAAAAGCTAACAGTATTGTACTGTACTGCAGTAAATGTCGTATAAGGACCGGCACCGCGCTGGTGTGTTGCGTCCTTAAATGAGTAAAGGTCGGATGACAACCAACTTGATGTCAGCTCTGGCAAAGATAATTTTGGATTTGTGTGATGCTTTGAATATTTCATTATGGAATATGATGACATCGATGAATGCAAGACATTTTGTTGATAGAAATGTTACGCGAATAATGTATGAATTAAGATGTTAACAAATTTTAAAAGCAGTGTAGTATATTCAACTGCGACTCTCTTAGAATAACTGCTATAAAGGGACTCTTAATGCAGAGGTCATTGTTAAATAACATATGGATAATTTGAATTTTCATCTTTAGACTTCTTTGTACTTAATATTATATACGTGAAAGTTTATGAAGTTGTTTGGAAGTTTGTTAATCAATCACGCAATAATGACTAAATAGATTAACATGAAATTCGGCGTACAGATAAAGAGACTTTAGTATACTTGATATCTCGGTAATCCGTTCCCTTGGGATAACTTCTAATGCGGATGGAGCCGCGGGTTAAAGCTAAGGCAATGGTGTATTTACTAGCTCGAAGCGGAGATTGCCAATTGTATAACTTATGTAGTATAACATTAATTAGATTTAAGAAATTATAATTGTTATTCTTTTCTGGTTGTGCAATGAATTGTTCTCTATCTACATTCTATCTACCTACTAGCTCTGGGTGTAGTATATCAATAGACAGCTAATAATTTATCTAATATTCAGGTCACATTTTGAATAGGTAACACCTTTAATGATTGTATTCCAAGCGAGCTACTTGATTTCAGAATTAAATTCAATTAAAATTTAACTTTATGTTGAAAGACTTAGAGCACACAAATGGAGGGTAAATCACTTTTACAATTATTATGTATTTTCGCGTAATAAATAACGGTTTTATGATGAATAGTCCATTGTGTTAATATTTAGTGCAATAAATAACGCAAGTATAACGTTAGAAGAAACGCAGAGATTTGAATATTATTCATTATCCAATACAGTTTATTCAGCAACTCCTGTCGTAACAACTTAGACGTTCCTTAAGCAAACATTTTGGGCAAGCACTTGTCATTTTTAGGGTTCCGTACCTCAAAAGGAAAAAACGGAACCCTTATAGGATCACTTTGTTGTCCGTCTGTCCGTCCGTCCGTCTGTCAAGACCCTTTTTCTCAGGAACGCGTGGAGGTATGAAGCTGAAATTTATATCAATTACTCAGGTCTACTGTCCCTTGAAGCTGTGAAAAAATCAAACTTCTAAGCCAACGCAATCAAAAGATACAGCCGTTTATGCCGCAAATTTTCGACACTTGCAAGGGAATCAAAACCTACAGGGTGCTTCCCGTGAACTCAGAATCTTGAAATTTGGTACGAAGCAACGTCTTATAGCATAGATAAAGGAAAAATTACGAAAATCATAAATTTTTAGTTACATCACATAATATATATTTTTTTAATAATTTTAAACTTACTACCCATTTCCTCATAAACGCGTAGAGGTATTAAATTGAAATTCATACCAAATACTCAGGTCTATAATATAGGTTTGTACGGAACCCTCGGTGCGCGAGTCTGACTCGCACTTGGCCGGTTTTTCTTCTTCTTCTCTTCTTCTTCAGGCTTTATTAGTCCGCTGCTGCACATAGCCCTCCCCTAATGAGCGCAAGGTTGTGCCATTATTGGGGGGTAATGCCCAGCTGGGCATGCGAGTTGGGGAACGCAGTTTGGTGGAAGCACTCATCATAGCCGTTAAAATGTTTTCTTTTTCACCTACAAGATATACCTTATTGTATTTAGTACAAAACAAGACTACGAGATACCTATAACAAAATAATTCGCATGTAAATTGGTCATGAAATGTCATGAAAACCATATGGTGAAGCTTAAATTTGCTTTACCTTCTTGAAAAGTTTACAATAGGTAATTAGATCTCTTTATACGTGTACAAGTCGATGATGCTTATCAAATGGCGTTTAGGCTGCGATTTTGTAGCCTATGGGATCTATCTACCTCGTCTTTTATATCTATGAGGTTCTTCGCGGGCTTTTATAGTAGGAACTTATTACTGCACATTATATGGGTCATGTACTGCAGTCGTCTTCTTTTAATGGTCTTGTTTTAGCCGACCGGAGGAGGTGAGCCAGTAAGTTGCTACTGTGACCCGTTTGGTCTTACAAAAAGAGAAGGAGGATGCAGTACCTACATGAGTCGTATAAAGAAAGATAAAAGAAAGAATGAAATAGTAGATTGTTAACCGAGGGTAGAAAGAATCAATGCCCGAGGTATTTAGGCTATAGTCCGAGTAGAAATTGATCTTTTACCCGTGTTAAACACTCTAGTTTTTATTTCGAATATGAAGAAAATAAAAACTCATTAATAATATTCAAATCTTAGCATACAAGATTATTACCTATGTTTTTGAATTCCGAATAACAGATTAGTATCCCGCCAATTTAAGTCGACTTTTTAAATTTTAAATATGGAACTCACCGCGTGATTGTTGCGGCTTATTTCGTTCAAAGAAGTTTGCGCTAAGTTCACACTGGCTGTTTAAAAACTCAGATGCATTTTTTTTTAATTAGTTTTTTTTACATAAAACTCTTCACAGCTGACAGAAGTTCTATTTTTAAACTTAAACTAGATCGGGGAATACTTGACCGAGACAGATAGATCCCATTGGCTACAAAATCGGGCTAAATAGCATTTGATAAGCACCATTGACTTGTACATCTCACTCCCTTAGGAGATGGCACCGTAAGAATTTGCGAGTACAAGTTCTATAGGCAAACTATTTATTAGAGATTGCCCTGGTCCGTAAGAAATCAATTAGCCGAAAGCAAAGCGTCCCGATCGAAAATAGCCAAGTTTTCCCTAACCCTCCGCAAGTCCGAGAAAGTTGACTGATGACCGGCCTAGGGCCCTTGGCCCGCGCAATATAAATGCGCCGCATTCCCACCTGACACGTGATAAAATAAATGATGTCATTTTTTGTCCACGGGGAGCACCTTTGTCCCAGTGTGCGCGCCGCCCTGCGACATAACACATTTTGACGACAGAAGTACCTATAGGGCCGTAATTTTTATTTACTGCTCAAATTGGTCATGAATATCACAAGACAAGTATTGCAATGTTTTATCATCACTCAGTATTAACTTATTGAGATATGGTTCGTATATAATGTTGTCTAAAATTTTTTTATAATATTCGCACGCCTCGGGTACCCCTTCCACCCCTCACATTTTTGCACGCCCTCGGTGCGTTTTCACTTTTTAAATTTTCTCAGCAGGAAGATAAATCTCTAAATTTTAACCTGGGTACTTATTTAAAAAAAAATGGATTCCTAGGATGAATCATACATAATACAAAAAAAAATGCATTTGGTGTCCAAAATGTCTGGTAAGTCGTAGGCTTTTACAGGCACTTTAAATGTGCTCTATTTGGAGCGATGGAGAACGTCTTCAGGATAGTAAAAACTGAAACAGTGTCCTTCATAGACTGGTGATGACCAAGAGGTGTCAACCCGCACGGGCTGTAGATTTAACATTTATAAAAAAAACTCTTTAGTACAAAAGAGGTTTGTGATCTAAAGGTTGTATTCCACCTTCTTATAAGCCATTTTATGAAGTTCATTGAATTCTTTAATTTTAGGTCTAGGGTCTTATCGACTAAACAACCTTATGAATACAAAAATAAATAAAACCTGCCTGCACTTGACTGCGGTTCTGGTACGACGGGGCTGACATTGGCTGACTAGAAAAAAAGTACCAAAATAAATATATAAAAAAAAGGACTGTGGTGGTTAGTGTTTCAACTGAACTTATTATTGACAATTATTAATAAATAAATAAAAGAAAAAATCAGACAGTGCACATTAAAGTCCTAAATAAAATTAACTAAGTACCTGTAGACTAAATATAAAATAATTAAATCGAATCTTCGCTGTCTCTGGGAAGGGTCCCCAGTATAAATATTTTACTTTACATTTATAAATGACACGATGAGATTATGACACAGCTATAGAAACTCCACACGTAAATGAAGACGTTATTCTGCCCAGTTTGTTTTGTGACAATATGAACCTACGAGACAAAGAACCGTAGGCGCCGCACTCGAACTTTTTTTACGAATTCGCGATGATGTCGGATACTTTCCCGATGGCTATTGTATGATGGTTTTTGTCATAATTAATAATTTATTGCTTTTCGTCTCCTCGAGCCATCGCCTTTGTCGGATCCACCTGCTAAATCGCTACAAGGCTGCTCCTTGTGTTTGATATGAGCCGTAAATAATATTTTTGTTGTTTTTTTTTGCAAGTGTAATGGACCGTGTATTTTGGCATCGTTTGTCAAGTGTCACGAATAAAATAGGCCGATGATGTTTTCTTGGTGGTATAGTCAACACAAGAGTCCTGTAATTGGGCTATTATTTGAGTATAATATTCAAAAGAAGCAAACAAGCTTGAAGGAGCGCATTACGATTCTTATAAAAGCATTACTTCGTTTTTGCCGGCCGCAAAACGGTTCAGGTCAGTTTCCAGTTCAATCGTGCATAGCAACAGCCGAGGAGCAACATCGTTGTGGTTTTAAACCCATATCAGCATAAGGAAAGCAAAGCATTACACACATAATTATAACAATAATAACCGTCACGATTTTTTCTCGAAATCCCGTAATACAAATTTGAGTCAGCACGGGCAAATCTCAATATAAGTTAAATAGAATATTTTATGCCGTTGTTTTTGCAATAATGGGGATTAAACTTATGAATTTATCGGCTTGACTGTCAGCTTTATTATGATTGGGGCGTCGTCATCGCGTCGATTTTGAAGATTTGCACAAAAAATGCCGATTCGTAATCGCCGCGTACAACATAACACGTTCGATGACACCCGCCCGTTCGCCTGACATTCCATTTTTAAAATTAAAAAAGAAAACATCTCGGCATCCCGCACCATAGACTAAACAAGCCAGTGTGTAAATTAAAACTATTACTCCGTTTCTTTCAGGCTTCCAACTCATTTGTGAGGAACAAAAAGTAAATAATAATAAAAGAGTAAATAATTTGAAGCCAATGGGAGGAAACTTGGGCATCTCACGGCGCTCATAAAGGCGGCAGACCACAGGCCGATCGAGGGAGCGGGTTGCCACATAACTCGCGCAACTTATAGTATTTGGGTGAAGTCAAAGTCACCGCGCGACGGTAAAACGTGAGATACGACCGTACGACCGCCACGATATACGGCTCATTCAGGTCCGACGTGGTTTAACAAAAATCTTTAAAAAACAGGTGTCAGTTCGTGGCTGGCAAGTAAAATAATCATTGTCAAGTTGAAGAAGACGAAACAAGTGGTGTTATAAAACACTATCCTTAAAACATTCGAAAAAACTGATTCAAATTATGTAGTGGAAATTGCAAAAGGAAAAGAAACACACAAAACAGATTAAATGAACTATGAATAATACTTTTGAAATGCTGGGTCCAGAAACATATATTTTTGTTACTTTTTATTGTATATATTTTATTTAAAGTTTTCCTGAATAATGGCCAACCTCAGTTCTATGATCTGAGTGGCCAACTAACGACTCTCTACAAACCGAACAAAGTGCCAATAAAAATTTAACTCTGTGACACTACACTATAGTCAAAAGCAAAAAAAGCATTAAAACTATTAATTACATCAGAACGCCCTACAATTACGATTGCACTTCTATGTTAATAACATTTCTGAATTAGCACTTCATATGGAGGCAGTAATTTGCCACAGACCGCACGGGCCCGAACTGACCACAAACAACGTGTTGCCAGGTTCTCCCGCCTATCGCTTTAATGACCATAGAGACAGCATAGCAACTAGGATTACAGAAAGTTCAAACATGAACCTGGGTTTCAAGTGATACTAGGATGACGGAAATGAGTATTCTTTAAGAAGAAACGCTGCTCAAGATTGCTCTCATTTCTGTCCCGATTTTGTTTTAGAAAACGCGCATTTTAGAAAGCGCCTGCCCGCCTGCCTGCCTGCCTGCCTGCCTGCCTGCCTGCCTGCCTGCCTGCCTGCCTGCCTGCCTGCCTGCCTGCCTGCCTGCCTGCCTGCCTGCCTGCCTGCCTGCCTGCCTGCCTGCCTGCCTGCCTGCCTGCCTGCCTGCCTGCCTGCCTGCCTGCCTGCCTGCCTGCCTGCCTGCCTGCCTGCCTGCCTGCCTGCCTGCCTGCCTGCCTGCCTGCCTGCCTGCCTGCCTGCCTGCCTGCCTGCCTGCCTGCCTGCCTGCCTGCCTGCCTGCCTGCCTGCCTGCCTGCCTGCCTGCCTGCCTGCCTGCCTGCCTGCCTGCCTGCCTGCCTGCCTGCCTGCCTGCCTGCCTGCCTGCCTGCCTGCCTGCCTGCCTGCCTGCCTGCCTGCCTGCCTGCCTGTCTGTCTGTTCGTCTGTCCGTCCGTCCGTCCGTCCGTCCTTCCGTCCGTCCGTCCGTCCGTCAGTCCATCCGTCCGTCCGTCTGTCTGTCTGTTTGCCACAAGTACTAGAAAACTGAAATAGATATAACATTATTCGTGCCCACAAAACTCTCGACTAAACAGGCGATTGTAGAAATGATATGAAAAAATCAGGGCAAAAGCACAGAATTAGCTACAATGAACTTAAAAGGAAAGCTATTACGGGGAGGCTTTACAAATTAACGAGTAAACGGCGACCAATTTATAAAAGGTTAATCGGTCACGTAATAACGGAATGTAGATTACAGTTTGAAATAGCATTCAGGCTACTTTACATTAAAATCTCCACAGTGTTGTTTATGTGGCGTGTAGGCTGTTTTAGCAATTTCAAGTCAACAGCTAGTTAATAATATTTTACATCTCTTTGAGAGTCTACTCTCTAGATAGGTCAGTTCCACGTTATGTAGGCGGAAAGTATGGGCTTAATTACCACGTATGTCCACCCCGGATCGGCAATTTCAAGCGCTGATTTTAAGTCAACAGGTAGTAAATAATACTTTACACCTCTTTGAAAGTTCGCTCTCTAGAAACATCAGTGTCAAGTTATCTAGGAAAGTATGGGGTTGATTACGACGTAGGCCCACCGCGGATTGGCAATTTCAAGCGCTGATTTCAAGTCAACATCTAGTAACATATTTAAACTTTCGCGACTTGTACACATAGAATATTTTCGGGGCTTAATCGAAAAGTCAGCGATAGCGGAACATCTTCTTGAATCAGGATCAAACCACTGGATAGAATTGCACAAACCATCGGTGCTTTCCAACGATCGCCATTATTATAGCCGAATTGTGCGTGAAGCGGTTGAAATTAAGAAACACAAAAATTTTAATTGGGAATGTGGTTTCAAACTGTCGCAAACGTGGGATCCGGTCATCAAGATGTGTTCGAGTGGAAAAAAGTCGCATGGCTTATCGTCCGACATTGTTAGTGTAGTGTGTCGCAACCCTAATAGTGCTTTGTGATAGCTGATTGAGGGTAGTCTGAAAGAAACCTCATCAGCCGAAGATGCGAAAGGGTGCCAGCCATCAGTCTTCTCGTGACCACGATGACTGTAACGTCGTCGAAACGTCGAGGTAAAATAGCAATAAATTACTACGCGATTAAGCCCCGAAAATATTCTAACTAAACATCTAGTAAATTATATGTTACACATAGACTTTGACCTCGTGCTTTATTGTATTGTTTTATTTAGTTTATATTTTATAATAAAACAGAAAACTGCATAAAAACGGATAAGCAGGTAAAAATAGTCAGATCAAGTGAAAATGAAGATGAAGGTGTTATTGATAAAAATGAGGGACCCCGAAAAATGTGTGACGTAATATTAAATATTTATAAGTGATAGATAGAAAAATAAACATAAAAAATGGTGTAAATAGGTTTGCACCTTTACAACGTCATCTAGAATCAACATTTATAAGGGTCCTTGTGCAAGGAGAATTGAGAGCCTTCTGAGCCTCCCTCTTCACAGACACAGCAGAGCAACATTAATCAGGAGCTGGCCCCTGCTGCAGTGACATAATAACACGTCTTCGCAACGTGAACTGAAGAACGCGTGTTTTGTCGCCGTCACTATCAATCAAATCGCTTCCGTGTAGTGGTAATTACACCGGCCAAAGACGTTTTTTCGAGGAGTTTTCTCGTGTAAGGTAGCTTGAGGCAGGGATGTTCTATGCCAACTCTGGAACTATGGCACTGGACACATAACATTATGGTACTTTAGGTAAAAATATGGTACGTTTTAAGAAGTTTGAATAACTTTTGACTGCTTTAGAATTGGCTGGTTCACTAAAATTTAAATGTTTCTCAGTCTATAATGTGTTTTCCGACAAAAAATCAAAACAAAATGTTTACTTAATTTATATGTGTGTTTATTATAGTCGTAAAGTTTTGCGTGGGTTAAAGAATTTAAATGGTTTTGACCAAAATTAGCGTTTGAGTTTGAGATTGTGATATATCTAAGTTTCTGCAATATCGGAATTTTGATAAGAAAAACCGGAAAAAAAGAAGAAACAGCAAAAAAGGACTTTTGCAGAACCTTTATATTTCATCACAAGACACAGGGCTGTCACGATAATAGCCAAAATTATGGTGGGTACTTTGGCGTTCCATAATGAACGGTCTTATGGTACGTGGCACATGTACCATAATTATGACACGTAAAGTAATATTGTTAGTTTTGGCATGAGAAGGTAGTTGGATCTTATAGCGAACTTATTTCAAGCCGTTATAGGTAGCCAGTTGAAAATGTTCACAGTTTTTGTGTTATAATCGAGGATTTCGCAATAAAACGAATACAATTGCTATCGTTCGTTATCAACCCTTGTATGTCCCCACTGCTGGGGCACGGGTCTCTTCATGCATCGCAGGAAGGTTAGGCCGTACTCCACCACGGGGGCCAAGTCCGGGTTGGTGGAGGATTGTAAGACAGTGGCGGTCCTTACTGTCAGAAGTTATCAAGCCGCCCATAAGGCCTCTGACATGGGTTAACGACTCCCATTGTATGACAGCCGGCACCAACTGCTTAGCGTGCCTTGCGAAGCACGGAAGCGCTTGAAAAAATGCCACTAGCGGTAGTCACGGGACGCTCACCCATCCCGTACCTGACCGCGCCTGTTGTTGCTTAACAAAGTGATTGATTCCAATCACTCAGTTCGCCTAGGCCACGAGCGCTTCTACGAATACAAATGGGTCCCTAATACTCATGCAAGAAACGTCATAACTCAAACATAAAAACGGTAATACGTACCTGCAAGTGTCATACTTAGTGTGATTATAATGCAGTCGTAATAGTATTACCACAAATAATAAAACCCGCCATGCGTGAGTCGGAGTTTCGCTAGGGTCCCAAACTGAATGAAAGAAAACAAATTTTTGCTAAATATGTAAAGCAAATATTGGTAATACGCACACGGCCACTTTTTGTTACATTTATTTTCTTTGCTTTGGCTTATATAGCGTGTATATCCGGAAGTTAGATTTGTGACGGTTTTTAAAAACGTTTAAATGATTAAAACAATATTGCGATTCTGGAGGTTTTCATAGTACTTGAAAGTTGTTCGTATTGACAAGTGAAACCGCCCCTCCATTAAGACGAACACCCTGTGTTTTAATATATCCTCTATTTTAGAAACGGTATCAATTCTGGCTTAAGATTTCTTGGTTGATGTTTCTGTAAGTATTTATTATTATTATTACGATAGTGCTAAATCTATTTTACAGTGGAGTAATAGAAATCATTACTACCTATTTAATTGAAAACCCACATAATTAAGAACTCCTTTCTTACGTCTTAGTTAATTACAGTTATTCGTGTAATGTACAATTAATAATGCCATCTCATACGCGTTACCCGTCTTGGTCATTTATTAGAGCAAAAAACAAATGACATAAAAATGTAAATTGCCTATACATATCGACACCACAAACGGTAATAGCTAGCTCAATTAATTAGTGATGATTAATGGATAGACCGACTGTTTTGCATTGTTAATGACTACGTATTTTACTACTTATGTACTTTGTTCTTTGTAACCGAAGACAGACCCAATTAATTGGAAATAATTGGCGGTGCAATGACAGTCGGAGTTAAATACACTCCTCTATTTCGATTTGTAGGTAGACTTAAGATAAGATAAGAATATTCTTTATTCGGGTTCGATTCCCGGCCAGGTCAAACTAGGACACGAACTTCTAGTTTGTCTAGGGTCTTGGATGTTATCTACGTACAGTCTATTTATTCTTACTTGTCTAATTTAGTAAACAAGATTCTAACCTTAAAATTGAGATTAGATGCCTAAACTAGACATTTTCTCGCAAATTCATGAACTATGTTTATAAAATTGGCAGCGTGTTATCTAAAAGAGTGTTCCAGGTTCATTTATTGAAATATGGCAGTTTTGGACTAAAAAGTCACAGTTTAAGGGTAGAATCTTGTTTACTAAATTGGACAAGTAAGAATAAATAGATTGTACATTATAATATTTTCAATATTACCTACCGGTGGAATAAAATCGTATCGACTTCCGTGAAACCACCAATATTCAGTATCATGTGGTAAATTCGGTGGCATAACGTGACAAACAGAATCATGGCATATTTCGGATGTTAGAATGTTTGTAGATATAAGAGATTAAAAAAAACTTGACATCATTTTGTACATTATAGGTATCAAAGACTATTAGAAATTAAAGTCGAGCTCAAACAACAATTGGGCTGGCTGTTGAAATGCAAACTCTAAGCAAAAGCGTCCACCCGCGTACTTATTAATTTCACTTAATAAAACATCGCCAACCCTGACACTCACCCGACAAGCTGTCAAAATAAAATATGAGCCAATAAGGGCACGTCGCCGCTGACAGGGCTGTCACGCGCAAGTTATTGCTATACAAATGAACTTATTAAAATATCATAGGTTTTTCGTGCGCTTCAGTGACAGCGCGCTATGTGGATGGGACTCTCGTCGAGTTATTTCCGTTAGTGTAGTCCTTTTGCCACGATGTAAACTTTGCTATCTGTTATGTTATATATATCTACCTTGTAAGGTAGCATTTGTTTTTATTATTTCCAGCTGTGGACGAATTAGGGATGCTTGATATATTATTTATTTGAAAAGTACCACGTGCTTCACTAAGGTTCTGTAGAACTTAATGGGATTATTGTAGCCATGAATACAATATTTTTTTATTATGGGACTAACTCTAGGCGATTGGACATTTATACTGCAAATATGAGACTCTTATTAAGACCAGTTTTAGATTTTTATAATATAAATATAATATAATAATAAAGTCGAAAATATATAGCAAGTCTTCTACGACAACTTCTAACGTTTATTTCATAACAGTAACAAAATAAAAATTCTTTTTTTTCCGCTCAAAATTTAAATTATTATCTTCTGAAAGAAAGATTTTGATAATACATAAAACTTTTAAGCAAAGGAAGAAATTAGCTTGCATTTAACGGTTACTTACTTATTCCATTTTTTATTAAGAAGAGGCATTTGTCCGGTAGCCAAGTAACAAAAATAAACTGAAATAGTATCATTGTCACACGAACACTTTTATTTTATAATTATTGTTACGAATATTAAGAAAAATAAATCGTTCATTCAAAAAGTTGAATTAAGTACGAACACTACGCAAGGAACTGATGATTTTGTTAGACGTGAGAACACAAATAAGAAGCAACCTTTCGGCAAAAGTACTATACCGCAGTTTGTGGCGTGTTGATTGCTTCCTGCATTCTCCACCGTTGTGAGGTGATCTGTGTTGCCTTTTTGCTGACTAAAGAGGTACCTAATATTGTTTAGAAACTGCCAGTGTCACGTTAAGCTTTCAGCAGCTACGGTTATTTCTTTGCATTGCTTTATGGTGCTGCACTTTGTCTTGGAGTTTTGCATAAGTTTCTTGCTAGCACCTTTTGTTATGATATGAGTGCTGGGTGTGTAAGGATTATAATACTTTGACAAACCTTCATAGTTCAGTTGTAACCAGTGAATGGAAGCAAATGGATTGCAAAATTTTTTTTCCAGTATAGAAATTATCTTCATCTTAAATTTAAATCCTTTGTGCAAGTATACCTAGGAAAAAAGAAGAAAGGAAAAACTTATAATGATCCCTAATTGTACAAAAAACAAAGATTTTAACCCTTTACCAGGCCAGTGCCTGATAAAGGGTTAGTATAGATAAGTAAGTATAGATAGATAACACGTACATAAAAAAGGAAATTACGCAAGATATTTTAGCCTAAGACAGCGGCCTTATCACTAAAAGTGATCTCTTCCAGACAACCTTTGGATGAACTGGAGCAACACATAGGTCCTACCACCATATAAAGACCAAAACCAATGAAAAATTTAGACTAGCTCTGCCTGCCTTTTGACCAAAGGGTCAAAAGCGTCCTTAAGATAGTTAAGTTATAGTACCTACTTAGATACACTTTGAACTGTAAAGTTGAAACATATCCTAAAAGTAATTCAAAACCTTCACTTCAACGCGTCAGTCAGCCCGTATTCATCCACTGCTCGACATAGGGTTCCCTTAAGCCATGCCACGGCTATGTGCAGTACGGCTATACGGCGATGAATGCCATACTTTCTGTTATCGGCCATCCTCATTCAGCGGCAGGAATCTGCCTCAGATCGTCTATCCAGCGTCCTCCACCAACCCGCACTTGGTTCTCGTGGTGGAGTATGGCCTAACCTTCCTGCGATGCAGGAAGAGACCCCAGCAGTGGAGAAATACAACGTTGATATTGATTTGTGCGGCACTTCGTTTACCTCTTTCTCTCTCTTCAGGCTATATTAGTCCACTGCTGGACATAGCCCTCCCCTAATGAGCGCCATAGCGCAAGGTTGTGCCAGCTTACCTAGCCAGCGGCGAATTTATTTCCACTTAACATGTTAAGACGCATGTCAAAGCAGCCGCCAATCGGCGTCTTCAAAGGCCGGAGTCTTCCCGTCTAACGGTGCTAACTGCTAACACGCCAGCTTAAGAAAAAGTGCCCTTTGCCACAGAATATAATATGTAGAAGACGAATACTACCATATCTCGCGAAGAACCGACAACCGTTGGAGTAAACGTGTTCTCGAGTGGAGACCGCGACTCGGCAAACGTAGTGTAGGACGCCCTCCGACCAGGTGGGATGACGATCTGCGAAAAACTGCAGGCAGATGCTGGATGCGGAAAGCTGGAGACAGGGCGCTATGGCGCTCATTAGGGGAGGGCTATGTCCAGCAGTAGACTACATAATAAAGCCTTAAGAAGAAGAAGAATACTACCAAGGGCGTGCTTCTTAAAACTTTGCGAAGCAGAACACTATCTGTTAATTTTCTGTTAACAGCTGTCAAATGTTTTTTTTTTTGTATGCACTTTGGCCAACTGACAGCCGTTAACAGTTGATTACCGGCTTGTTAGTGTACCAGAAACTGGGGGGTACTAATTTGTCACTTTCCTTATCACAATTTTATAAAACTACCGTCCGTAGTAACACACCGTCCGTACAGTCTATTTATTCTTACTTGCCCAGTTTAGTAAACAAGATTCTAACCTTAAAATTGAGATTAGATGCCTAAACTAGACAATTCCTCGCAAATTCATGAACCATCATGAACTATGTTTATAAAATCGTGTTATCTAAAAGAGTGTTCCAGGTTACTTCATTTATGGAAATATGGCAGTTTTGGACTAAAAAGTCACAGTTTAAGGGTAGAATCTTGTTTACTAAATTGGACAAGTAAGAATAAATGGACTTTAGATTATTTCGGGTGTCAAACAAACTATAGCAATTCAAAAAGGTTTTATTCAAAATGTTTAACCTATAATTTTATTCTTTATTATGATACTCAAAGTAACAATTGTGTCGATGTTGTATGCTTTAGACATGCTGCAGACCACAACTTAGTACATGGATTACCTATGATTATATCGTGTAATGGTGTGATTGTTTTTACACCAAACAAATAAAAGAAAACGAATTCCACTCGGATACCTTGGTTGTTAGTCGGCAAAACTGAAAACGACTTTCTGCTTACGTTTAATCTGTCCTAACTATGAACAAAAACCATTCTGAACAGTTATTTCACACCGCATATGGTGGTGGCAAACATTTGACACGCGCGATACGCCGTGACCTGATGGATGGCGGCAAAAAAACATGTTTATGTGCCCACTTAAAGTGTTTGACATTGTTTTTGTGGCGGCGTGGAGAAGAAAAAATCGGCCAAGTGGTAGTCGGACTTGAGCACGAAGGGTTCCGTACCATTATCTAAACAACGTCTGGCTGTCTGAAAAAGTTTGCATTAAGTCATAAGACCGCCAATTGTATATGGCTAAACTTAGATGTGTAAGCCTATTGATGTATATAACTTTCAGATGTGTAAAATAAAACAGTACAATTACAACAGTTTATTACTTTATGTTAGATTTTAGTTTAGTATTACTTTAGATGTTTTGTTTAATCACGGTCTAATTAGTAGAAGAAATACATTCCCTTTTCCATAAAAAAAAACTGTACTATAAAGCACAAAGTTAAAGTCGTTCCAGTTTTATTATTTATGAAAGTTCTACAACTCTACAAACTGAACAGAAAAACACTTGGGCTGAGGCATTCATGTAAATCAATCAATACTGTAGCTTCAATCAATCAAACCTCTGGTTTGGAAGTCAAGCGTGATAACCGGTAGACCAACCGGCAGTCTAGACTTATCGTCATCTTTACAATTTCTAATACGACGGTCTCAATCTATGACAAGTTACAATATGCTCTATGGGTCATGCAGGTGCAACAATAACTAGACGTAAGAATCCGGGAATAGTACTGTGACGATACTTCTTTAGAGTAGCTGGCCGGCGTGGCCATCTAGGCAGAGTTTAAATTATTTGAAGAATATCGTTACGTTTTGTTTAGATGTCAACCGTGTTGAGACCCGCAGCTAGGCTAGGGTTTCGATGAAAAAATATAATAAAAAGAAAGTATTATTAGGTCCATCAACCCGGACTTGGCCCCCGTGGTGGAGTATGGCCTAACCTTCCTGCGATGCAGGAAGAGACCCGTGCTCCAGCAGAGGGGACATACAAGGGTTGATAACGACGACGATTATTAGGTTAAATAGATTAAAAAAAAAGTATTATTGCTTTGATTAAGTGTTTTAATAAGTAGTGCGCTACAGTACCTAGGTAATTTGTGTAATTAAGTATGTTTTTTTGTAAATAACACTTTCTCACTTGGACAGCGCATAATGTAACCTCAACGCATTTAATGTCATACATAATGAACTCATTACCTCACGGATCAGACAGACGGGATGACAAAACCAGCTTGCAAGAAACGTTTATAAACAAAACGCTACGCAACGTTTATAAGAAAAAAAAGTGACATTTCTGTTCGGAAACCGCGCTCGACAAAAAAGTCTGTGAAATAAAGAGGAAGGAGTGCAAAAAGCGTGACCAGACGGATGGATCATCGCGGTGCTTAGCGGCCATCTGTTGAGCCAAGCCGCAGCGTAGAGAATCGCCCGATTCCATGTGGGATTGTAACAATTTGTAATAGTTTCGGAACGTGCACGCTAATAAAAAAAACAAGTGTCAAATTTAAATTCATTTGACGCTTAACCGTTTAGAGATTACCGCTATTGTGGAAACACTGAGAGATCCGCGCAGTATTTGAGATTTAGACTAAGGTTTAGATTGGACTTAGACTAAGATTTAGACCAAGTCCAATCCTCAGACTAAAAGTCAGTGGTCTGAGAATTGGACTGAGGACACTGTACACGCATGGGTAACGACATGATAACAACTACCTATTGCCCGCGACTTCAGCCGCGAGGTCATTGTAAAAAAAAATTGTTTTATTACAGGTGTAACGAAAACCTAATATCCCTACATACATAAGAAAATATAAAGTTCTACCCATATGTACCAGGCATTAAATCTAATCCTTTCAAACATAAAACCTTTCGTAATAAAAACTGTTCAGTGGTTTTTGCCGAATAATTAGGAACCTAGGTAGACACCGAACGTGCTGAGAAACAATTGAGTGGCGCACGGATAGCCAGAGGTCGCGGGTTCGAATCCCGGTATGGGTGGAATTTTTAGCCTCTATAAATAGGGTTTTAAATTGAGTGGCGTTTAGTTTTACTATAAAGTTTTACTAATATTACGCATATTACGTGTCTTAGCCTACCTACAAGGGTCAGTGGCTAAGACACGTAGTATGATTTCAAGTATTCAAAAATGTACAACGTGCGATTAATTAATTTAATTTCGGTCAAATTAATTAATCGCACGTTGTACATTTTGAACTTACCCGAGTTTCCTGACAGGCCAGTTAAATCTCCGAACTGCAATTCCAATTCAGAATGCCTCAGTAACGAATTTGCGAGAGCAAATTGAAGCTCGAAAGTGGTCTCAGAGAAATAAAGCGGAGAGGCGAGGTTCGCTCATTAATTAGGTTATTTGTCATAGCGTCAACGTCGCGTCTGCCTTTCCGAAGAGCTGTAAATTGCAATATTCAATTCGCGAACGCTACCACGATGAAATGGCAAAGTTGTTTGAATCGGTTTTGGTATAACCAGTTTCACAGATGTAAGAGGTTGGGCGGTTATTAGCTCCTCGTTCATACAATACAGCCGTCTATATTATGGTAATAAGGGGCAAACATCTATCGAGTCGTTAAGCCAAGTCGGAGGCCTTAGGGCGGCTTAAAAACTTCTGACAGTAAGATCAGACACTAGTCTTGCAAACCTCTACCAATCCGGACCTGCCCCCGTGGTGAAGTATGGCCTATAACTTCCTCAGGGAAGAGACCCGTGCCCCATGGTGGCCCGTGCCCCTCGGTAGGGACATATTGGGTTGATGATGATGATGACGATGATCTATCGAATCCTTTCCTTTTACGAGCTGGTTCAAGCCACATGTAACTAAAAGTTCATATACACCCAAAAATTGGGGAATCTACTTGTCAATACGAACCACGTTTACAACGACAAAATAAAATACGACCGTCTGTATTATGGTAATGAGAAGCAAACATCTGCCGGATCCTTTTCTTCTGCAAGGTTTCACCAAATGTCCATATAAACCCAATAATGAGGACCGCTACTTGTTTCCACTTTTACTATGAGGAAAATTGTGTTCATACCTGGTCTATGAATACCGCAGTTGGTAACTTTGACATATTTGTAGTGATGAACAATAAGCTGGATTCGCAAGTTCGTTTGCATGGAGTCGATATGAAAAGTAGCCCTTATTGTAGCCGACACTTATAGTTTAATGGAATACGAGTATATTAGTAGGCGCTGAGATTAATTAAAACCGAGATTCACAATTTTCAAATTATGTTCACTTAAGGCTCTTCAGTCTGGTACGATGGCACGAGACACGCGTTATGTGGCGTTAAACTGACAGAATTTGACAATTAATACAGTATACTGTAAAGTCGCAACTTTTGACAATCGAAACGCGAGTCCAGAGTCGACGTTCTACCCAGGCTGGTAATAGAAGGCACCAATTTCGCGATGGAGCCGTGTCAATTCGCAACGGTTACCGGACGAAGGTTGTCGTGTGATAAATGGCGCCGTTGTCGGTGCAAAATCAATTTGGGCACGGCCACGCGGCCATCTGGTTTCTGCATGCATACTTAACAATGATCGGGACGTTTTGTTATTATGCAAATTGAGCGGTGTAGTCGTAGGTAGCGTGTGAATGAACTTTATGATCGCCAGCGACACTTGAACTCTGCATCAGTAACGGGAAAACTAAATTGATTCAAGGTAGGAAAAAGTTTATGCTCTATTATTTATACAATACCTGGCTACTTCAAAATTTTTGACTTGAGTTTGTAAATAGTAAAAATTTATTGATTTTATTAAGACTATTGTTTTAAAAACCTAATTAGAGGCTAAAAATTACACCCATGCCGGGATTCGAACCCGCGAGGTTTTTAGCCTCTAATTAGGTTTTTAAAATTGTCCTTAGCACGGGTTAGTGCATTAAAAGTAATATAATTAAGACTATTTTTTAGTCATTAGTCACACTTTTGACAAATTTTACCACGTTTTTCACAACAATAATGAAAAATTAGCGCTGAAATGTTTTAGTACCTAATCGATTAAATTAATTTTAATTCGATCAAAATTATAATGGGTACTATGGTATAAAAGCAATGTCACTCCAATCTAAGTACACGCAAGTAGCCCCATTACAGATATTTTAGACACGTTTTAATTTAGTAGGTATAAGTAGTTAGCTACTTGTCTTTTGATTGAGAATCACGGCGTAAGATGCTATAATTTTAGTGGCCACAACTCTAAACCTATAATATAGCAGATCGAAAATACATCTCTGATTTTATTTAAAAACCTATTTAGAGGCTATAAATTCCACCCATGCCGGGATTCGAACCCCCGACCTCTGGTTGTCCGTGCCAGCGCTCTTTTCAACTGAGCTAATCGGCGACTCACCGGCATCAGTGAAATTTCGAACCTCCTTACAATATTCTCCGTATTACGTACATTACGTACCTCTGATTTTATTGTACAGAAACGCCATTTCTCACACGTATACAAACTATACTGGCTCAGGTCTTTGGTCCAGCAAGCTGGTGGGCGCCCTGAGCTGCATTTGGATCAGCACCAGGCTGTGGTCTCAGAATTAAGAACCATCGACCATCGGTGCTTCAGCTAAGTGACCAGCTCAGTGCCACTGCCACCAGATTGCTGGCAGTGGCTGGATGAGGATGGCAGAAGGAAGTACGCCTTGGGCGTAAGTCCGGAAGTGGACGAGTACAGGCTAATTGACTCATTGAAAATAATTATTTACAATCATAGAAGAATGTTACGCTTAACTTACGACCTGGTTACGGTGGCGGGGAGTCGCTGAATGCGGACGGCACAAGACCGTAAAGCTTGGAAAACCATAAGGGAAGCCTATGTCCTGCAGTGGGCATCAAATGACTGATGATGATAAAAAATTTTAGAATATCCGAGCGAGCAGGTAGGAGCAGCCTTACCTAACAATAATTGCTGCACGTATCGACTGTCCAAATTCTAGCTCAGTTTCAGAAGTGCTTCAACTTTCAACTGAACTCGATCGTAATAAAATACAGTCACAGAGTTTCCTTCTTTGTACCAGTCGCGGATTTCGGCAACCGAGTCACGCTTTCATGGTCGGAAAGGCCCCGAACTCGAGTCGTAATGTCTTCACTACACCTTTTGACCACATCTACTAATAAATGTAGCGTCTGTTACTTCGGTTCGGAAATAGGTTATTTAAGATTTTTTTTACATAAAATCACTATCATTTTATGTATAAAATTTCTGAAAGAAACCTACTACCGCATTTATATATAAGTACGGAGATGTTAGTTACAAAGTTTTATACAGTTTTGGTAACGTCGTAGGTGGCAGTGTTTACGCGTATTATGGAATTGACGTCGGAAAAAACATCTTAACACTATACAACTCACTCTATTCCCATCCAAGAGTAGATTTACAGTTTTATTTATAATCAAAGCCGATTCCACTAAAACACTCTTAAGACGGTGGTATATTGGGATTATAGCAGGAGTTTTTGACATAAACCGGCTTTAATTCCGTCCTAAGAACTGTCTCCATTGACGGTTCGAAAATTTTATACGTCTGCGTAAAGACTTAAAGTGTCGATGTTGTAATTACAGTCTGTTAGCTTTTAGAATATACCTCCGGCTCTATAGTAGGCTTCGGTTTTCGCCGAAAAGACACGCGTGTAATACTACTTCCTGCTCTGTATAAAATTTTACTTCACAATTGAAAATAAACAGTCGAAAATAAATTGGGAAATGAAGTAGAAATGAAACTGAAATAGATTCTAGATAAAGAGTAGTGATAAAGGCGTACTTTTTGAGGTTTATTTGTCTTCTAGCACTAGTGCTAACGAGTGCTGTTCGTGTGTCTGGCCGCTAAAAGAGACAACAAAAGTAACTAAAAAGGCAGCATTTACAAAAAAAAAAATGGCGTTATTAACAAAGCACTACTCCCCAAAAACTGCCAAACTTGTGACGTTCATTAATTAAGTCGTAGCGTCTGAGCTATAATAAATAAAAAGAAAAATACTTTATAATATCAGTGTAGATGAATAAGACTGAGTCTACAAAATAGTTTGTAATTTTTCGTTCATGTCTAGAGCGAATGATCAATGGTTAACCGGTAGCGATAAAGTGGAAATATCTTTTAGTGAAATTAATCGGTTTAATTTCGATCCATTTACGTCTTCGATAGATTCGATTACGATTTAATATATTTCTCTCACACGGGGGTCTTGCCATTCTGAATGAAGTTAAAGTAGGCTTTTACGTACAAAAGTTGATCCGAAAAACTGCAACCCCATAGCGTGAAAATCGTTTTTTATCCGATTTAAAAGTTCAATTGGGATCAAATCGGTCGAGAGAAACGCTTTAAAGCTTTTTTTCTTCAATACCTGGAAGTGAGTTTTATCACAAGAGCCGTTATTTGTACAATTTGATCGAATTAACGGAAAAAAACAAAGTCTAAGAAGCTCTTTTAGGTACTTTTCTTCACAGTGACACTTAAGCGTTTTTACAGACGAAGGAGTTTTTTCTAAGCCTTTGTTTTGTTACTTTTTTAACTTATTGCGGTGTAAAAGAAACTTGGTCTACAAACAAATGTTTGGCACAAAGATTTAACGTGGAACGTTTTTTTTTCAATAGGTAATAATGTAAAAACTATACCATTGAAATGAAAAGAAAGAAAACGCTGCAACTCTACAGCAATTGTATTTCTGCCATAACCTTGCAGTTACCTACTCGAATTTATGTGTAGTTTTCGTTTGTTTGATTCTATTAGTAGGTACAGCCTCATGCTGGGCTGGCTCTTAGTAACCCTTATTGTGCGCGGCATAAAACAATATGTTAAGCAAAACGACTAGCCGGAACTGAATTTCGCTGTACGACTTTTATGAGAATACCAATGTCAGTAAACATCATATTTTACGCTCTACGCTGAGTTTTAAAACTCCTATTCTCTTGCTAGGATACTCCGAGCTATGGTAACCAGACAAGAACATCACAATCAGAGAAATCCACCCAGACAGGCCATTTGCACAAGTGTACGGTGGGAATCAAACTCACGATGGCATGGTAATCAGACGTCATTCCACTAGACCAACGAGGTCGATGACAATGGAATAGTTTTCATCGATACAAAATAATGTTAAAATATCTCCTCTAGTAATAAGTAGCACATTGGTCACAAAGTCCGAACACAAGCAGCACATACCTGTATAACCCGCATAGGCAGCCCGGTCTCCTTGGCGAGCTGCTCCCGTATGTGTCGCGTCGGCTTCGGCGTTTGCGAGAAGGCCGACTTCAGAATCTCGAGCTGCTTGGCCTTGATCGTCGTCCTCGGCCCCCGCCGCTTGGAGCCGCCGTTCCCATCGTCCGGGGACTTGTTCTCGGCCTGCGAGTCTCGCGTCTCGGGGTCGCCGTCCAGCGAGCCCTGGTAGGGGAACAGGAATAACTGAGCGCGACTATGCGGCTAGGTTGTTTGGCGGCGGGGCGTTAGTTTGTTTGGCTGCATGGTGTTACTTGGTTACTTGGCAGTAGGGAATTCGGTTGCTTGGTTTTCCAGCGAGCGCTGGTAGAGGGAACAGGAGTAACTGAGCGCAACTATGCGGCTAGGTTGTTTGGGGCGGGGTGTTAGGTTACTTGGCAGTGGGTGTTAGGTCGCTTGGCCGTCCAGCGAGCTCTAGTAAGGGAACAAGAATAACTGGGAGCGACTATAAGGCTAGGTTGTTTGGCGGCGAGGAGTTAGGTTATTTGGCTGTGGGCAATAGGTTGTTTGGCAGTAGGGTGCGGTTGCTTGCTTTGTTTGGCAGTAGGGATGTAAGGTTGTTTGGGGGTTGAGCTCTAGGTTGTTTGCCGGTAAGGCGCCTTCGTATACATCATGCGCATTCTTTTTAATTCGGTCAAAGTATCTTCTCTCTCTTTTGCCTTTCTTTACCTTTCTTTTCTTTTGTTTCAACTCTAACACAGCAAGTGGTCGAATATTTCATTCCTCTTATTTACATTCGCTATACCATTGTTCTCAAAATCTTTATCTTTCAGTTAAAACTACGAACAGTTGAGTACCAACCTGGTCTTCCGAGTCGTCGTGAGGCTTTGTGTCTCCGTTGTGGCTCAGTTCGGAGTGCAGCGCCGGGTGTGTCGCGTGCGCAGGGCTGCTGGCGTTCGTCGTACTCCTCGACTCCTCCTCCTCTTCTTCGTCCGACCCTGAGCCCAGTAGGCTGTCCGCTGGAAATAAAGACGGGGATAAGATTCGTGGTATGTAAAAGCAGTCTGCTTCTGTAGAACATAGGCGTAGTTTACAGAAAGTATGAGCTTAATTACTACGCGTGCACACCGCGGATTGGCTATTTCAACCGTAAAGTTCAAAGCCTTAAACGGTCAGTTCACTGCACGATATTTTCCTTCACAGTTAGAAAGTGATATTGCTACAAATTTACGAATGATGGTACGATTTTAGAATACTGTTTCATTGGTACTGACCTACATGTCGCGATTCGAATCCACGACCTCTATAATGTAAGGCCAGCGTTTCACCGGTGTGTTACCATTGCTCATAAAATTCGTGTAATTAACGCGGTCGAGTCAATTAATAATCAATTTTAAAGAAGCCGCTAAATTACGAGTCCTTTTGCTCTTCGCGATATGAGCAGAGCGAGATATAGACACCTCTACTGTAAATAATCATTTCCACTTTGACTTTGACTCTGATGCAAAAAAGTGATATGATATTAGCACAGTTGCATTTGGTCGATGCATATCTGCTTGAGACATCTTATCGGTCCTTCCACTCTCATTCGCTCGATGTATTTCCTTGGTTTCCTTTCTTCATGCTCGCTCATATGACAGTTGCTCCTAAAATATGGCAGACAATGTTGGAAGGAGATCACCACAAGTGAAACAATTTAAGCGCAGTGGGAGTAGTAAAATAAGATAACAGTGTCATCACTTTTTAAAACCAAACGAACTTAGTAACCCTTCCCAGAGGACGACCGACAGAAATTGACTTATTAAAAAGCAATCAAGCGCGCCCCAAAGTTTCTTTAACTAAATAAAAATGCAATTTCACCGCGACCCCGCTCGCCCCACTAGAAAAGAAACGGAGAGAGGGAATTAGCCACAAAAACAATTACTTATGGGACCGAGACAGCGTGGGGAGAGTGTACATCATGGCTCCTACCATAGACCATAACACAGGTGCTTAGTTATTTTTATGGACCTCTTTCTTACTATCGAAGAATAGGGTAGATACTCTGGAATAACAGAGCGCTTGTGGCTTAGTCGAACAGAGTGTTTGGAATCAATCACTTGAGTTAAGCAACAACAGGCACGGTCAGGTGCAGGATGGGTGACCGTCCCGTGACTATCGCTAGTAGCATTTTTTCCGAGCGCTTTCGTGCGTCACAAGGCACGTTAAGCCGTTGGTGCCGGCTGTCATGAAATGGCAGTCGTTAAGCGATGTCAGAGGCCTTATGCGCGGCTGATAACTTCTGACAGTAAGGCCCGCCACTGTCTTACAACGCTCCACCAACCCAGACTTGGCCCCCGTGGTGGAGTATGGCCTAACGTTTCTGCGATGCAGGAAGAGACCTGTGCTCCAGCAGTGGGGACACACAAAGGGTTGATATCGAACTCTGGAATAATTACCCCAGCGGGAGTCAAACAGCTTTTCTGCGGGAGTAATATAAGGCTGCCATTAATATGACTGTACTAGCTTTTGCCCGCGACTCCGTTCTTGTGGACTTTTTTTGCAGCCCCGTTCACTCTCTTTGGGTTAAATTTAGAAAAACGGCGAAACTCGTGTTCAATCAATTGCGTTGAAGAGTATTTATTTTAAGTTTCGAGAAAATTAGACAACATTCTTTATACCTCCAATACAAATTTTGGCAACCCTTTTCGCCCCCTTAGCGGTAGAATTTCAAAAAATCTTTATTCCTTGCCTACATTATATATAGACCCTCTGTGCAAAATTTTAGCTTCCCAGGTCCAACGGCTTGGGCTGGGCGTTGATGAGTGAGTCAGTCAGTCAGGACTTCAAATTTTAATTATATAGATTAATTTGAGAACTTGATAGTATCTTCTAGTTTTTTTGTTTTTTTCCTTTTCTATTGGGGGGAAGGATTTAAGATCATTTCGTCCACAAATTGTACACGATAATGATCAGAAACGACCGCTCTAAGGCTTGCTGAAAACTTTTGCCTCTGTAATAGCTTTCTCGTTTGTGTAGTTTGTTTGATTCTGTAGTCAACTCTGAACTTGTTATGCAAGTTTGAGTCTAGTAAGGAATATTGATCGGTTTCACTGAGATTCTGAATCGGGTTTGCAAATCGAGAAATTAACTTGAGAAAAACCGGACTAGTGCGCCATCGGGGTTTCGAACAAACTAATAAAATAGTTTTGCAGTAGATAAAGTATGGTACTCCCAACGCACTGCCAAGACAAGTTTGTATTTTTTTTTATCATAACCACAAATTTCCTATTTTAGTACTGGTTGTTTGACCTTGTTTTAAAAAAAATATGTTTTTGTTAATGAAACCTATAAGCCAAGTTATATAATGTTTCATATTGGCAGCTGCCTACCAATATTCGAGTCACTAAAATTAGAAACTTATCTCTCGCGTAATCTCGAGTGAATTCGAAATCGAGAACCATGGTAGGGGTGCAAAAACCGTTTACCCTCACCAAACAGGAGGGTTGGCGAGGTTATAAAATATTTACAACTGGAATCGAACCGGCGTACAACACTTGATCGCTCTTCACGAGACTCCCTTATTAGAGGGATGTGGTTGTGTGGCTGAGACGCTTTTAAGTCTTGGCTATATATAGATAGGTAGGTACCACTTTATTATATACTAGCTGGTGCCCGCGACTTCGTTCGCGCAGGATTAGTATTTTCAGTAGCTTATATTAGCGTGGCGTAGAAAAGAACTAACATTATGACATAAAAATTATCACATAAATAATTTTTGGGTCCCATTTGAACTATAAGGCACAATATCTTTGTAAATTGTTGCCTATGTATTATTCTAATGTATAAGCAATATTATTGTAAAGTTTCATTAGAATCCAATCAGTAGTTTTTACTTTAAAGAGTAACAAACATCCATCCATACATACTTACAAACTTTCGTGTTTATAATATTGGCCTTTTTTGCATCTACTTAATGAGATGATTTATACAGCGTCCAGTGGTATCTTCACTCACACTAGATGGGTGAAGGGACCACTCCGACGCTGTAGTGCCTGGGTCATGGTTTTATAGATGGTGTAGGCTTGCCCAGCACCTATACCATCCTGACAGCTTAGTCGGCCTGGCCCACAGGAAAGACTAGTCAATACGTGCGGAGCCAACCAAGCCACGGGTTTCCTCACGATGTTTTCCTTCACCGTTAGCGTGTGGTATTGCGACTGCAAATTCGCAAATGTACGTAACTTTGAAATTAAACAAAGTCATTGGTACATGCCCGCACTCGGGATCGAACCTGGGGCTCTCGCTTGCCAGTCTATGGTTCTACCCACTGAGCTACCACCGCTGTAATATAATATTAGTAGTAGGATAAAAGTAGAAATTTTCACCGATAACACTTAGTCGTAAAGACCACATTATTGCACAAAAGAATAAACAAGAATAAACAAACATTATATTGTATTTTTAAACAAAATATAGCTTCCGCGAAAATATTTCAATTTCAAACACGAATCAATTTTATTTCAACGTAAACTGCTACAAATAATTGAGTTGTACATTCTGCGATGCAGCAATCAATCAATGAGCTCATACTCGTCCGCTACTAGACATACGCTGCTTCCGTCCTCGGGCATCCTCAAGCCGCGTTTTCACGGTCTTAGTGGACTCGGACCGAGTGCGCCATCCGAGTAAACTAATGCTTCTGATTGGCTATTTTGGTGTTGTCACGAAAAACCGTCCATTCAGAAGCATTAGTTTACTCGGATGGCGCACTCGGTCCGAGCGTACTAAGACCGTGAAAACTTGGCCTCATTCAGCCTCTGCCTCAGATCGTTAGTCCAGCGAGCCGGTGGGAGTCCTACGCTGCGTTTGGATTTGTGGTTTCCACTCGAGACCATCACATCGACCACCGGTTCTTCGTCATATGTGACCAGCTTACTGTCACTTTATCTTTCTAATCCTATAGGCTATGTCAGCCACCTTAGGTTTAGGACTTGATCCATCAAAGAGACTTCAGAGCATAGCCCGTTTCATAGCGCGCTAAGCGCCTTTGAATTGGTAGTCCTGTTGATAAACAGTTGTAATTTTTTAAACTATCGGTAGTTAGTTTAGGATAAGTACTGAAATTTAAGCGCTCGTGGCCTAGGCGAACCGAGTGATTGGAATCAATCAGTTGGTTAAGCAACGACAGGCGCGGTCAGGTACGGGATGAGTGAGCGTCCCGTGACTACCGCTATGGCATTTTTCCGAGCGCTTCCGTGCTTCGCAAGGCACGTTAAGCCGTTGGTGCCGGCTGTCATGTAATGGCAGTCGTTAAGCCATGTCAGAGGCCTTATGGGCGGGCCCGCCACTGTCTTACAATCCTCCACCAACCCGGACTTGGCCCCCGTGGTGGAGTATGGCCTAATTTTCCTGCGATGCAGGAAGAGACCCCTACCCAGCAGTGGGGTCATACAAGGGTTGATAACGAAGTATTGAAGGCCTTGTTACATTTTTAAAAACCTATTTAGAGGCTAAAAATTTCACCCATGCCGGGATTCGAACCCCGGCCTTTTTAGCCTCTAAATAGGTTTTTAAATTTGTTCCTTAGCACGGGTTAGTGCATTAAAAATAAAAATAGTGTAATCATGTGGGTACAGTGATATCGTTCCGATGTTAAAACCTAACTGCAAAGTAGGTAGTCGGGGCTGTAAGTAATGCAATTTGCTTAAGTCAGATGTCGCTGCCTGTACGTAATACAGAGAATATTGTAAAGAGGTTCGAAATTTCACTGATGCCGTGAGTCACCCATTGGCTCAATTGGTAGTGCGCTGGTACGGATAGCCAGAGGTTGCGGGTTCGAATCCCGGCATGGGTGAAATTTTTAGCCTCTAAATAGGTTTTTAAATTTGTTCCTTAGCACGGGTTAGTGCATTAAAAATAAAAATAGTGTAATCTTGTTACATTTGACAAGTAGTTATTAAACATAACATTTTGTAACTATCATGTACCTATAAAGTACACAAGTAGACAACTCTTAGATATTATTATATTTATTATAGGTACGGAACCCTTTATTCTACATAAAAATCGAAATTATACAGATATTTCTTAACCTAAGAGTACAAACGGCGGCCTTTTGACCAAATCGTATTATCTGATACGAGCATCGAAGTAGAAAAAACCAAAGTCACGCTTCTTAAAGGTACTTAATATGCGTAAAACTTCTGTATTAAGACTATTACACACAAAACCGCCATTACTATCTACATAATAACAGTTAATCGCGATTAATTCCAACCAAAACGACAAATATTTAATCACGTTTTGTGTCGGAACATCGTGTAATTTCGTCGAACTCTATAAACAAAATTTGAATGTTAATTATTTTGCATATATAATCAACTTGTAGGCCGGAATAATGCGATTTGATAAATTATATTCTCTCATTTTATCATGAATCCATATCCATGTAGAGACAGCGTTTGGGTTGCCCCGCTCGAGGCTATTTTGCCTCGGTGATAGACCCGACATCTGTCAGGATTTCAGCGAGGGTACACTTACACAGGCAGATATATTTGTTGTAGTTATATAGAAGAACGATTTTATAGCCCGTGGATCCGTACTCACTGAAATATATGCGGTCCTGTGAAAATAAATTTGCGTAGCAATTTTTTTCGTAGCACTTTTTCGTAGCGCGTAGCAGTGTCGTAGACATTAAAATATATTTCGTAGTGCACTCAAAACTGATAAAAAAATAGTAGAAATTTATTTCCACCAGTTTGTGCCTACAGTACAAAACATTATGGCTTCGAAACGTCAATAGTCACATTCAAGCGCCGATGAAAAAAGCAATGTTTTTGTTTCCTTTTGTCTCGTTTTTTTTGTTCTTCTATCAGATATGTAACGGCCAACATTTTTTTTGTAATCAGCCAGTCTCCCAGGCATCTTATAAACCGATCAGCGTTCAAGGGCCCAGGCAGTTTGCACAAGCACTCCAAGCTAAAACGTCCGGGCATCGAGGGTGCTACAGAGCCCATGTTCACTTGTTCAGTTTGTTACCCCTCGTTTGGGTAAACACTTCGGTTTTAGTGTTGTTTTTGTTTTTACGGTGCGGTTCTGGGGTTTGACGGAGATGGGGCGTGAAAAATACATTATCTGATATTATACTTTTGATCATAATCGACCAAGTAGGAAGGTCAAAGTAAAAGTAAGTTCGTAAAAATAAACCTTTCTCGAAAATTTTGTGACCACCTCTCAGTCCCTGACAGCAATTAGATTGGATACAAAATTTGAGGAAAAATCTTATTACAGGAGGGCGAGTCTAACGAGAAATCGATTAACGAAAGAAGACCAGGGAGCCAATTCTGAATACGTTAGCAAATAAATCGTATACGACTCTAAGACTTATGACTTGGAATTCTACGGAAAAATTCGAGCGACAGCCAAAACCTATATTCTGAACGCCATGCTAGATTGAATTCGAATGAGAAAATAAATGTCTAATGACTCTGTCGAGTTGTCTTATCTTATTTTTATGCGACAAATGTCTAAGCCTTCGAATATTTTGCGTCTACGCTTTCACTGGGGAGCGGGAATCGGCCCCAGGAGAACGAATAAACTAATACCTACCTAGGTACTTTTTACCGACAGGTAAAGGGCTAGACAGCTTTATTGCTAAAAGTATCTACCCATACTTTAGCGTTCTCGAATAACAAAGTCATCGTCTTCATCAACCCATTATGTCCTCACCCAGGGGCACGGGTCTCTTCCCTGGAAGGTATAGGCCATACACCACCACAAGGGGCAAGACCAGATTAGCGGAGGCTTGCAAGACTAGTGGCTGGTCTTACTGTAAGAAGTTTTCAAGCCTTAAGGCCTCTGACTTGGCTTAAATACTGCAATCTATCGACGGCAGTTGGCGCCAACTGCTTACCTTACCTTGCGAAGCACGGAACCACTCGAAAAAATGCCAGCAGCGTTAGTCATAGACGGTCACCCATCCATGCACTGAACGTGCCCTGTGTTGCTTAACCTTCCTGGTCGTTTAAGATCAGTCAGGCAGCCGGGGCTACGAGACAGTGTTTACATTATAGAGCATGTTCAAATCAGAGCTGAGAATCCGACAGAGACAGGTCATTAATAAATCCTGGTTTTCGCAGAGCACTCAAGATCCACATCAATTTGCTCTTGACCGTTTTTAGATCACAGAAGTCTCACAAACACAGATTCGTTTGGCTTCAAGAGTCCCTCTTTTTCGATTGGCGTAGCCCCTGCGTAAGAATTTGAATTCTCAAATAGAATAGGCGTTGAACGAGGCTCCAAACCAGCCAGTACGTCGACGCCCCAAATTGTAAAATCAATTTTAAACGTCCCCCCAATAAACGATTTCCTTTGTTCCGTTCGATCGCGCCTAATCGAATTTTGGCGCGAAAACGGCCTTTTATTCATTCGCCGTTTGAAATTCGAACGGACTGCAAAGCTCCCTTTGACGTAAGGGTAGGTAGGTCTTAAATGAATTTAAAGGCTTTCAGCGGTTATACGATTGCTTTGAATTGTGCAGTTTTGTGAAGATTCAATTTTTAGATATACATAATAATAAATACGGACTAAAAGGAAGTTACCATTTTTATTTATATTATTTCGATAGAATCTTCAACAAAATCATAAATTTTCGTACACGAAATTACAAGTGTAATGCACCGAAAAATGGAGCATTAAATCATGGTACCACTTTTGGATCTCGCTTATCAGTGGCAATTAACATTTCAATCAGCGCGTTTCATGAATAATTCTCTAGCCCAAAATTAGAACTGGGTATCAGGTAATCTACAACCGCCTATTAGCGCTCTGCAAAAAGCAATAAAATCACAGATTATATTGTACTACAAGCATATTAAAGTGTGTTATAGCGTGTTTATGGAGCCGGCCGTTAATTCGAGGCCCACCATCTTAAACGTAAAATAAGAAACCGCAAGATAGGGATCTAAGAACATAAAATATATGGGAACTCTTTTGTGGAGCCGGTAGCATGTACTAGGGCTGTACACAGCACACAGGTTTAGGGAGCAACATGTTCCACGCACACACGGGTGGACAGCGGCACACATGAAAGTGGCTCCCGTATTCACACACGCGGCGGCGGCTCATGATTGGTGGTTGTGGTGGCGACGGCCACGCCCCCTTTATCGAGCGCGGCGCGTCGGGAGCGCTCTGCGAAACGCATTTCTATACGTGTGTTGTTGTGCAACTTGTATGGAGTTTTCGGAATGGTATTTTTATCTGACTAGGCGTCGGTTTTTTTCGTAGAAACATTATTTGTTGTTGAGGATATTCATGTGGCTAGGTACATGCATATGGCAATAAATCATAATGTTACGTACATAAACTCACGCTTGCATTCCAGATAGGCAGAGACTAGGGTTTGCCACATTACACGATCCTGACGTTAGTCTCTTGTTGATCAAATATGGGTATTTCGTCAGGAAGCATTAGCGAAGGGCAATATAAAAATTACCCTAAACCGGCGCACATACTTATGTGCATGCATAACGCCAGTTGAAGCGCAGTTAATTCTACAGTTAATGTTTATATTGACTTGAGTACATTCTGTTTTTCATTTATAGTCTCTTTTTTCGCAATATTGATTACAAGACATCTCGTCTGCTTTCCATCTCTTCCTGTTCTTAGCCACCTCGAAAGATTATTTTTTCACTTTGGCCTCTGGCTACCCCTCCTGGGTACAGGTGTGGGTTTAAAAGTAGGTACGGTTTCGTTGGGCTGCAGTAATAGGTAAATGTGGATTAGTTTGGATTGGACTATCAAACTCGAAGCGCTCGTGGCTTGGGCGAACCGAGTGATTGGAATCAATCACTTGAGTTAAACAACAACAGGCGCGGTAAGGTGCAGGATGGGTGACCGTCCCGTGACAACCGCTAGTGGCATTTTTCCGAGCGCTTCCGTGCTTCGCAAGGCACGTTAAACCGTTGGTGCCGGCTGTCATGTAATGGCCGTCTTTAAGCCATGTTAGAGGCCTTATGGGCGGCTTGATAACTTCTGACAATACCTAAGGCCCACCACTGTTTTACAATCCTACACCAACCCCGTGGTGGAGTATGGCCTAACCTTCCAGCGATGCAGGAAGAGACCCGTGCCCCAGCAGTTGGGACATACAAGAGTTGATAACGATAACGGACTATCAAAAACCAATACAACTGAAACGGAGGCAGTAAATAATTGCAAACTGTATCATTGTATAATGTATGGGATGCATAGTTAGATACCTATTCCACTTACTCTAGGTACAGAATAAACCACAACACAATTGCTGTTGTGACACATCCGAAATACATCAAATTATATTACGATAATAGTGTTGTCACGCACAGATCACCATTAAATATCCGAAACCTCGCGCAGATATAAATACAGGTCATACTTAGAGTCAGAAGTAAAAAAAAATTCAAAACTTTGACTTGATCAGTAAACCTTAACGGTGTTGTTTATAAAACACGATTTATTAAAATATTCGAAAAACTAATAAAAATAGTCTATGGAGGAGATTTTGCAAGGAAAAAACTTTATCACAGATTAAATAAACTGACTCTAAGGGGTGCCTTAAAGGAAGTGTAGAGGAAGATCTTAACTCTTTATAGAGAGGAAGCAAGAAATTTACTTCCATAGTAAATAAAATATAGTCCTACTATACATTAAATAATGTATGGCAAATGCCATTGAAATTGACAGTAAAGAAATTATTGAGAGTGAGAAATTATTCTCAATATATTTTTAATTCTTCATACAATCTTAAAAATTAACTTGTCTAATTGTAAGAAAGATTTTACTTATGAAAGCAAGCGACAATGAAGAAATGACTTTTAGGTTTATGGGTTATTTCAATAACACGATGTACACTTTAACGTCAATTAATCAGCCCTTACATTTACAACCTTTACTTTTTTTTACTTTTGCTAAAGTTCACTAACTGTAAACTGAATAGTTAATGGAGTTGCAATATCGCCGCTAATATAACTAAGAAGAGTGCAAGCGTATTAAGCTGGGCGGGCAGTCGCAGCTCTCTTTGTTCTATACCAAGCAACCGTAATCGAATAGAACTTATTGGTACGGTTTCCTACCTACTATGGATTGTGGCTAGTTAGATATAGTACTAGGGGTCATGTTAGACTGGTGGTAATTAATAAAAGTAGTCGTGACTTCTCGGGCCAGGTAGCCAGAGGAGGGTAGTCAGGGAGTACAATCAAAAAGCTGATGGAAGCATGAGTCGGCACCTTTGCAGCGTTTTGATTCGCGGCGCCCGGACTTGTCATGACTTGGGCTTTTTTTTCTTCTAAATCGGGCCTTATATGTGGCCTGAATGTTTTCTAGTTGTTTTTTTTTCGTCTGGTAAAATGTTCAAGAAACATCTATGAAAGGCTTGTGCACAGTGGAAAGATTATGGGCTGATTGTGTTTTATATAGGGTGTTAATAGACAGTTCTTCCAACAAGCCGCATATTGCCTGCATGTAAGGTTTTTTCTTCAAAGGAACTATGGATGAGAAATCAACGGCTGAGGAAATATGAAGAAACAAAGTAGCACTTTTTATTCCCATCATATACGTTTGTGAATGTTTTTTTACAGAATGTTACTGAAAAAATGAATTCTAGTTACGTATTATTGCAGAAATGCTGCCAGTATTGTAAACGAAACAGACACTTCAAAAACGCGGTCTAAAATAGTCTGTGGAGGAGATTTTTCAAGGAACAAACATAACCACAGATTAAGTAAAATGGCTCTAAGGAGTGCTTTAGAGGAATTGTGTTTTTATTAATAATACTGTTATTCTCAGAGAAATATTATCGAAATATTTGAGTTTTCTCTCAGAAAAGGAATTCACAATTCCTTCACGCAATGTATGGTAAGCACCGGGATCTCGAACAAAGAAAGTGCTGGTTTTTTACTTTGCTCCATTTCACAAGGAGCTTCAAAGTTATCATTGCTCTTCTTGCGCAATGATTTACATTGCGCGCTGAAGGTTTTGAATGAAAAATAAATAAAATATAACCTACTCGTAATTTAATTTGGTATCGTACGTAAGCTAGAATAACCCAAAACCATACATTTTATTTACCTTTGGTCTGAGTGTAAATAAAAATGCTTTTGAAATACCAATATGTCAAAAAATAATAATGATTGATGCTTCTTGAATTAGTGACATGAATGAACAGCCTACAAAGAGCAGACAACTTGATGGATATTATTGTTGTCTGTAATTAACGATTTCTATCAACAATGTGGTTGAACTGGCGATAGCTGGCACCTGCGTTATGCTCGTGAACGGGAGCTGCCCGTACATCTGGCAGCATTAATATTTTCCTACTTTCGTAAGAATAGTATACTATATTAAAAATATTAGTAGTACCTACTCATTTATACTTTAAGTGAGGGCGTAAAATAAAATAAAATAAAAATAGTATTACCTACTACAATCAGTTGTGTTCTCAGTGGGATACTCTAAGGGACGTGTCAATTTACTTTATTCACATTGTGTATTTTACTATAAGATTATTTTTATGTGTAACTCATCCTGCTGTAGCACCAAGAAATAAAAAAAATAGTAAGTGTGCTGTTTTAGCATTGCAAGTTGCTCATTGTACCCGTGGGATGTTATTGGATTAGATTAGATTAGAACTCTTTATTGCACACACCAGAAAACAAAATAGGTACACAAAAAGGCTTACATATCTAAGTATGCCATATCACATAAACAAAGACAACTCTGGGATCTCCTAGTAAGTATAAAAGTACCTGTAAAATACCTGTAAGATGCCCCGCTGCTCCATATTTACATCAAACAAAAGAAAAATAAACTAAGCTTGCCTAAAATCAAGTAAGTAGTTTTGATTAATACCTATCAAATATGCACTCGGTAATCGTAAAAACTTATGTATTAGTTTAAGATTCTATGAGAAAAGATAGTCAGAGTTGAGTCTTTTTTTCGCTGTCTTTTTCCTACTTAAACTGGACCAGATAACAGCGGATAACATTTTATTATGTCATTCAACAGAATGTGAATTCTTCACGTTGAATTTTTATGTTTCTAATTACGGTTGTGTACAAGTTGAAGTTGAAGAAATGGACTTTCTATTGATAAACTATTAGGCAAGTTACTTATCGCTTATTAACATGTTTGAATAACAAACAGAGGCTTAATTATGCTCACGAAATCCTGTCGTTAACCCGACATTTGCGAGAGCAATTTGTATGGAATTTGACAGTTAGACGATTGGAATAGTTCAGGTTTTGGTGCACGTAAAATATCCTCCTAAGCCCTGGCGTCCTAGAAATAGGATATCACGAATAATTTTTTTAATTCATACCCAATGATTTAGAAGGAAGTCCGGAAAACTTACTGTTCCAGGTCCAATATTTTCCTCATCATTTTTTAGACAAGAAGAAAACGTTCTTCAAAATCTACGTAGTTTTAGAATACTTGAAATAACTGTTACCTCCAGGGCTCAAGAGGATAGGAGCGGGAAGATAGCTCTAAGTGCAGTCAACACCACAAGCTCTACATCCGTGCACGTTTTGGGCGGCTCTTAAGGTCTTAATAAAGGCATCGTTGCTATGAATGTCTCTAAAAACGTCGTGGAAACCAAGTCAAACAAGCAGCAGTCTCAATGGAGTCATTAAGTAGAGATACGGTCGGTCATCATCATCATCGTCAGTTGATTTCAGTAGTTAACTACTTCACGTAACTTTAAGTGTGTGTGACAAGGATAGATCCTTGTGGTTGCCACATTACTGTCCAGACCCTCTATGGGAAAATAGACCTCAATTCCTTTTAGCTTTCTAAATAACAATTTTAAAAAGCTGTTTTTTTATAGGGGTAAGGTTGTCTGGAAGGGAGCTCTCTAAGAGATAAGATCGCCAATTGTATAATATTACTTAGATTTAAGAAATCATGGTTGTATTCTATTATCTAGTTATGCAATAAAGTGTGCTCTTATTATCTATCGATATTTTAATGACAATATTTTGGAAGTCCCGATTGGCGGATAATGCGGAAAGTAAAAAATCTGCAGGACGTATTATAATATGACAACCTTATATCTCATGTTTGAGAAATAAACAATGTTTATCTTTACCCACTTCACATCAGAGTTAATCAAGGGCAAAACGAAACAACTATGTGGGATCCAATCCACATCAATAACACCAAATCAGGCGCCCAAAAAAGCGACCCCCAATCCTAAGGTCAAGAGTATTCACTTCGCATCGTAGAGAAATAATTTTACAGCAATTTTTCAAGACGTTTCGTCTGATGAGCGTCTAATTTATCCAAACGCTCGACGCTCGCGCTCGTCGCAGGCGCCCGCGCATCTCATTGTGTCAAGTAAAGGTGCGTTTTCACTATACCGCATAGTATACTAGTTTTTAGGATTTTTTGTATTAGCTGTACAGTCACGAGCACTAACATTTTGTATTAGCTGTACAGTATTCACTTCTGTACCTTGACCAAGTCAAAATAGTCAATTTCTCATACATCAGGCTAGATGAGTTTAATGTAACAAGGTCCTAGGTGTTTACATGTTAGTGCACGCAACTGTACAGTCGACAGCATATCCACCTTTATAGGCGTGCACTTTATTTAGTTACACTATAGACGATTATGCAACAAAAATTTAAAGGTTGGTGTGTTGTTGACGTAAACAAAAACTATCATAAAAACAAGTAAACATGCAAATGTATTTATACAAAAAATCGTGGTAAAAAATGCTTCGGAAACTGCAGCTCATCTAAGGTCGAATTTTAAAATGTAGGACATATCTTCATTTTCTCCTTCTTAGCGTGTCCCGTGGTGAAATTATTAGCCAATCAGCGTAAGGGACTCGCTAATTGTTCCCTACGGTGCACCAGACATACGGGCTCAGTGAGTATTTCGTTCGTAGAGGATCTTCATTTTAAAATTCGAACTAAGGTATCAAAACATCCTCTGTCGCTAATTCCACGTCATAAATCGTTCACGTATACGCTAAGTGTGCCGAAGCGACAGTAAAACAAGAATACTCTAGTCTTATCACAGTCTCTCGGCACCTTAACACGGCATCTCTAATGGTCGACTCGACGCTGACATATTGCTTTTTCGAGTGCTCCTTCTATTATTTATTGGCTTTTTCTTTGCTCGTCTCCGTATTAAATTAGGGAGCATTATGTTTGTCAGGTCATTTGCGGTAACCTTTTGAAATGTATCATCACTCTCCACCTAGACTGCGAGTTACGATGTGTGTTTTTTTTCGCTAGACCGTGTTGGGTGAGTATGATAAGAGACCGGGTTGTTTGTGGGTACGCTTAGCATCTATTGAAGCATTTTTTTATACAGCCCATAACCGTAGGGCACTGTAGGGCACACGCCTTCTCTCAGCGAGAGAGTATAGGGTTGATTACCAAGCGTGCCCTATACAGATTGACAATTTCAAGCACTGAGGTATTTGAATATTCACAGTTAGCGAGTGGTATTAAGTAAAAGCAGCCCGTCGCAGATCGTCATCCGACCTGGTTGGAGGGCGTCCTACACTACGTTTGCCGAGTCGCGGTCACCACTCAAGAACACGCTTACTCCAACGGTTATCGTTTCTTCGCGAGGTATGGCCACTGCCCACTGCCACTTCAGCTCGCTAATACTCTGAGCTATGTCGATAACTTTGGTTCTCTGCATCGGATGCATTCGTCACGAATCCTATCCTTCAGAGAAACTCCGAGCATAGCTCTCTCCATAGCTCGCTGAGCGACTTTGAATTGTTGGACCAGCCCTTTCGTGAGTGTCCATATCTCGGCTCCGTAGGTCATCACAGGTAGGACGCACTGATTGAAAACATTCGTTTTCGAACATTGCGGTATGGATGACGAAATGTACGTAACTCAGAAAACAAAGTCATTGCTACATACCGGGATTCGAACCCACGTCCGCTCGAATGAGAAGCCGGCGCTCTACCACTCCGCTACCACCGATAACGAATACACAAGTGAGTTTCTTAGCTACCTAATAAATAATAGAGCTGGATAAAAAACCGGCCAAGTGCGAGTCGGACTCGCGCACGGAGGGTTCCGTACCAGTAACGCCATCTCGCAACCAGAGGTAGAATTAATTCCGGACTAAGGGAATCACGGACAGCGCTCCATTAATATAATAAATATAAATAAATACTAAAATGTTATAGAGTACTTCACTGTCTCAAAATATTGTGTTTTGGACTTATTTGCTTTATTCCGCCGCCCTAGAATAATAAAATCCACAATAATGCCAAGTTTTTTGCCTGTATGTATTACCGTTTTTACGATCGAACATAAACAAAAACGATGAAAAAACATGTCTGGTGTATGGAGAACGCCCTCAAACATTTTTGTTAGGTAATTCGCCATAATAACACATATGTTTAAAAACCTATTTAGAGGCTAAAAATTTCACCCATGCCGGGATTTTTTAGCCGGGAAAAAGTTTTAGCCTCTAAATAGGTTTTTAAATTTGTTCCTTAGCACGGGTTAGTGCATTAAAAATAAAAATAGTGTAACACATATGTTCTCTAACAATTTCTACTTACCGGCTATTGCGGTTCCGGAGACAAAAGTTAATACAGACGGACGGACGGACGGACGGACCGACAAACAGGCAGCGAAGACAGATTAATACTAATAAAAATATTAGTATAATATGTATCGCTAAGTTACTAACATAGTCCTAAGTTCTTCCTTTTTTATGATATAAATAAATTGTGTCTAAAATAAAAAGAAAAAAACATTAATACGGTCCCGTTTACCACTTTTCGAGTTTTGAACCCTAAGTAAAGAGAATCGCACAGTTTTCTTAATCTTTTTTTAGCTCAGCGGAAGTTTTACAAACTGGTTAGTCGACGCAAGCCGTCTATATTACAAGTCGCGCAGTCATCCATCACTGCGGACGATAGCACTTGTCCAAGTGTCACTTAAGAACTCATTAAGCCCCACTAGGTGGTTCACTTCACTTGTGCAAGAGTTGGAAAGTGTAATTTGGTCCTTGGCAGTTTCACCAGCATTGCATCGGAGAACGTAATGAATTACCTGTGTAAACTGCCTCGTCGGTCTGGCGCTTAAAACGATTGACTACCAAACCAGAGGTCGTGGGTTTAATTCCCAATAGACCATAAGATGGTCGCAGTCTGGGTGAATTTTTGAGTTTGTGATGTCCTTGCCTGGTGATCAAAGCTCAGGGTATCCTAATTCGGGACTAGGACAAGTAATTGTGTTGTGTAGAGGTTATTATTGTCCTAATCTAACATATAAAAACCTCGTGTCACAGTGTTTGTTATCGAAATCCTCCGGAATGGTTTCACCGATTTTTTTTTGTGTGTTTTGGGTTAGGTCTGAGAATAGATCTTAGGCTAATAAATATGGATAAACCACTTTTGCGGGGTCGATAACTATTATATAAAATATGGTCAAAGTCTTTGAGAAAACTGCACATAGTGCTTAACTCTCTCATATCGAAATATGTGCTGTGTATCCTTAAAAATCCCGCACAAGTGCAAGATTTGTTTTTTGAGTTGTTTGTGCTTTATGGAATTTATTATTTGTGCTGTATCACGACTCTCGGCAAATTGTATTTCTATTCTATTTTTATTTTAAGTTGACAATTCTATTTTAAGTTGACAGGAAATACCTATACTCAATAATTGATGGAAAACTGTGTCGTAAATGGTCTTACCTTTTGATAGCTTTGATTTAAAATCTTGAACTTTAAACGATAGCATACGGCCTTATGCCGTATTTGATATTAATTACAACTTATTGGCTGTTCTTAGCAAAATGTTCAAGTCTTGACATACGGTCGGAGAAAACAGTGTACCTACAAGAATTAAATTTTTTACTTTGACGGTATGTACGGAACCCTAAAAAAATTATATTTCTCCAAAATTTCCGCCGCTACTTGGTGGTCATACTAATTTGTCATATCAGTATGACTAAAGGATATTCATGTCGTCCTACTCGTAGTCAGTCTGTAACAGCGTAACACCTCCCTCGTTGTGTTCTCTGACATCTAAATCATTCACCTAAAGTCACAAATAAAACTTCAGCTCGTTTAGGTTCGGAAGCCCTTAAAAAAGGTATTTTTCGATATCGTTTTCACAGATAAATTACAAAGTTTTTTCATTCTCGATACCTACGCTAGGTAGATACTAAATTCAAAATTCACCAGTTAAACAAACCATACCATTGGTTATAAATCCTTTAAAACTCTGTGTAGGTAGTATTTGAAACTGCGTGTACTCTAAATAAAACACACCTCCAGAGACACAAGCTGAGAGCGAGCGCAGTTGGTCCTCCGAGCTGCGAGCACGATGGTCCTGCGCCCGCGCACGATGGGAGAGGCTACGTGACCACAGATCGTGACCCGGCGTGATTGCGCCGTGCGTGTGTAGTGGCATTATTTATTTACCTCTCCGTAGAGGCCAATGTATAGCGGGCACCAAGAGATGGTACCACAGAAGTAAGCCTGGTTCAGGGTGGTGTAACGTGCCGAAGAACCAACCGAGGATAGAGAGAAAAGAGTTCTAGAGATGAAAAATAAACTGGCCTGAACAAGTAGGGCCGAGGAAAAAAAAGGGGTTCTTGAAGGGGAATATTTATATTTCTATATATTTATTCACTAAAAGCAATGCAAAATTACAACAACATTAGTTTGCCAAACTGCTAATGCAGTTTATCGGCAAGCTCTTGGTAACAGTTCTTGGTAACTTACTCAACTAACATTACTTTCTACACAACTAACGTTATCGATAATATTTTGTGTCTACAAACAGCATTTATTAATATATTCGGCAGTGTTAAAATATGGGCTGAATTGAGCTGATTTATTGATGCCGTTATAAATGACTGGACCTGGATGTCTTCATCATCATAATAAGCCGATGTCAGTCCAGTGCCAGACATAGCTGTCTCTCCCAAGACACTCCAATGAGCCCGATCTTTGGCTCTCCTCTTCCAGTCACTGCCCACAGCTTTGCGAATGTCGTCGCTTCATCTGGTCACAGGGACGTGAAATTCCACGCAACTTGGGAAAATAACTTTGGTACATAATCAAAAATTACTCCGTGGATACGGATGGCAGAGACTGTTAGAGATGGCATTTGGGACAAAAGTATTTACTCAGCAATGAGCAGCGGGGGGATGTTGATGAGCCAAAAATTTATCGATAAATGTGACCAGTTCACTGATTATACTATTTCCTACCTACTTTGCAGATAGGTATTTACATCGGAATGATATCGCTGTACCCACATGATTGTATAATTTTTATTTTTAATGCACTAACCCGTGCTAAGGACAATTTTCGAAACCTATTTAGAGGCTTAAAATTCGACCCATGCCGGGATTTAAACCCGCGACCTCTGGCTATCCGTGCCAGCGCTCTTTCCAACTGAGCTTGGGCGACTCACCGGCATCAGTGAAATTTCGAACCTCTTTACAATATTCTCTGTACGGTAATACAGAGAATATTGTAAACCTCTAAATAGGTTTTTAAAATAGTTCACTGATACAAAAATTTTCCAAAAATGAACCGGTGATAATAAGACGCTACGTCTGGCAGTGAACCATACTCCAAGGATGCCAAGTATGTTCCTCTGCGGCATTTATTTTCGTGGACAAAACATAATCTGATAGGCAATTTCGCCGATTGCCGCAGACATAATAAAAAAGTTGCAAGAGAAATGAGCTCACGCTGTAATTTACGTGGGGTCACGATATGGAGGATGATTGTTGGACTTAGACCAATGGTTGATATTACAGAGGTGGTTGATACGACATAAGTGCTTGATGGTTTGGTCGGTAGGCAGGAATGTGTGTGCTAGGATTGGATATCTTTGTAATATCTGAAAAACTATCTACTTCCCCTACATTTTGTAGTTAGGAAACATTCTACGGTAACTATGCATGATTGGGTAGAACAGGATAGATCCTCAGCCTTGATTGCATATATTTTCTTTCCGGGAAAATGTGCGTAATTTTTCAGGGAGTCAGATGAATGTAAAACGTTAACTGAAGAAAATTTTAATATGTAAAAATGTATTTTATTCGGTATGATGAAGAAATTACTTTTAGTAATCAGACCGCAAATTGCACCGTACTCTGTTATTGTTTAAGTCTCATTTGTAATTCCTGGTCTACATATGTGAATAAAAAAAATCTATCTATCTGATTGTCGTAATAAGCAAAACTTTAAGAAAAACTGGTCAAAAAAAAATAAGCAAAACTGGCATGTCGGGCCTCGCGTGGTTCCGTAGAAGAATGCTGTTTTTACTATGCTTTATGGAGCTAACAACTTCATTAAATCATAGTAATTTGTCAAAGTAATCAATGCAAATCTGTACGAAGTTTTTCTTTCGTATAAGTTAGTTATTAACTTGTAATAGTTTTCCTTCTAAATTTATTATACGTGCTACTGCCCTGTTTTTTTAGGTTTCTACAACCGTATAGCCGGTGAGGTAGCTGTAATCTTACTTAGAATGGCGCTTTAAAGCTTACTATTTCGCCAAAGGATCCATAGATCGAAACATGCTCTTCCAATACTTACAATATTATAACGACCAATGCAACAATTCCCAACACTATAAAGCAGGCGAGAAAAAAAATTGCATCCCTAATTTAGGTGTCCATAGGAGAGGTACCCTGCATTATTAAACTTATTAATTTTTTTATATCTATCTGTTTTGTCGGCGTGATTAATAGGTAAACCTATCTATGCCCAATTTCAGCTTTCTAGTACTTGTGCTAAACCGCGGATTAGACAGACGGACGGGCATGGCAAGACTATAGCGATTCCTTGTTGCCTACGGAACCTTAATCGCGAAGGTAGGTAGTAAGAAGCGTACAAAGTCCGCTTCTGTATACTGTACCCCAACAGTAGACCATAAACATCGACAAAAGCCGCCCCAATGCATTGAAAAGAGTTAATTAAACGGCCCGCCACAAACACGATCAATCTCCACTCCATTTCCCCACATAGAGTCAAAATAATAGATGGCCAGTCTAATGTCACTTTTTTTTACCGAGGGTACACGGCGGCATTGACAGGTCATCAACGTGGCGCGGGCGCACGGTGACTCCGCTCTTTCTGTACAGCCGCGCCAAAAGGCTAAAAGAGGAGAGGTTACTAAAGGAATGTGTGCCTTAATCGGTAGCAATGAGAGTCGACAAACGTGTGGTAGTAACCAGGCAGCGTATGACTTTTGTACGGCTAAACCTGCGCCTCCCGTTCAAGTCTTTTTTCATAAGATAATCTTCGGCGGCCGAGGCGTGAAGGCCGAGCGCCGCAACATGGCGTCGACAGGTTTCTTCCCGGCTTTTTTTCGCCTCTTTTGTTCTTTTCCTTTATTGTCTATAGATGCTGCGTTCCCGCCGTTCGATTTTCGATTTTTCTTTCTTTTTTTGTATTCGCGTTATTAATATCGTCGTGCGAGTTCCGTTGTCGGCAACGTTTTTCTTTTGTTGTTGTTTGCTTTTTTATCTACATACTTACCAATTTGTTCTAATACCTCAGCATGGGGTCTATCTAGATCTAGGTAGGACTGGCAAGATAAAACAACAAAAATTGAGTTCTGAGAAAAGGTACTTATTAGAATATTCAAATGGATCTCGGGCGAAAATTGCTAAATCTTGACGTTTCTTGGAAATGAATGATTTAGTGCTGCGGCCGTAAAATTTTGGTAACAATAAAAGCGTTGGAGGTTAAAATCGGTAGCCTGGGAAGGCTGGTCAAGTTACCAACGCGTTATTTTCTAAGATTCTTTTACGGACCACACCTTGGTAATTTTTATAGTGTTGTTTAAATTTGAAACCTTGAATGGATATCTAGAAATGAAATCTGAGCTGGCAAGGTCACCAAGACAGTTGTTTGTTAGAAATTATTGTTCACTGATTTTGGCCATCACGACTATGATAGTTAAAAAATACAATAGACATCAATACATTGTTATGTGTTTCGGTTTATATTATAATCTTTGCAAGTCTTTGAATTAAAAAAAAACATCAAGCTTCTAAGATTCAGTGCGCATCAGAGGGTTCCACGACGGTCTCCGATTTCTCAGTAATCAGTAGAAACAATCGTCCGACTATTTGCTCGACTGCTCGACTCATTCACACTTCACAACTCACAGACATTCACTTGCCAAACCATTGGAAACAGAGCAAGTCTCAGATTACGAAGTACCAGCAAAACCCAGTTTTTCTTCAGAATTTTGCATAATTTTTTTCGTTATCGCACTTCGAGCCGTAATTGCAGAGCAATTAAGCTGCTTATACACTTGTCAACCATTTACATAAGATGTTTGTGATTCGTACTGATCAATTAAGACTCCTACTTGAGTTGCAAGTGAGTCTGAACTATATTGTATAGTAGTTAAAGTAGATTTTTGTGTGTGAAAAATTTTTAATGCAAGGAAGCGAGTGAAATGAGCCGTTCAGGCTTCGATTCCCGACGCGGACTATTAAAGTGTTAAGGTTGAATTATGTTAGAGTCGTTTTATTCGCATATGTTTGTATGAATGAATGGCCTGTTTTGACATGGAACAAGCGTTGGATTGAGTATCGTGTGTCGCCTTTTACGATGCCCGCGTCCACGTCGATGCACGAACTTTTCACTGAAGCCTTGTAGCGGTAGCTGTAAAGGTTGACGACCTCCGCCCCGATAGAGTTTTTTTGAATCTAACCTAGAGAAACTTTTTTTCGAAATTTACAGCACTGGCTGGTATCCTAACTTCCAACTTAGCAGGAATAAAAAAAACATACCTAAAGAAAAAACAGTAGTTGCACCGATGCGTTTTTTTTTTCAGTCAAACAAATTATTATTTACAAATGTAGTCAGAAAAACACTGGCGTTAAATATTACGTTACAGAAAATAGAGGAAAAATAAAAATTATAAAAAAGTGCGTGCGCTCGATGTTCGAAACGGGCAATAAATAAGGCCTATATTGGACCTTTCGCGCATGTATCATAGGGGGCCCAATTAAAAGCGGGTCCCCTGTGGAGTGCGCGCCTTTATTCTCGCCGGGCCTTAAGGCCTTGGATTAATTAGGACGATAGATTGCTCTTACCCTCAAAACTTATGTTTCATCATGTTTTGTTTGATATTAGTAGCTAGTTGGCGGGTTCTTTCACAGTGTTTTCTTGCGGTAAAATAATAACTCAGTGGCTGTAATTATAATACCTTCCTAAGTAGTTAATTCATATAAAACGTTTCATACACAGAATATTCTTTATTGTACACAGATATTAAAGTATATCTGTGTACAATAAATAATATACCTTATTACCCACTAAAAACAATTTCTTCCAGGCAATTTATCACAGTCATAGTTTATTATATACGTAATTTTGACCCGCAATAGGACCAAATATAGGCTAGATGTATGATCCGATAGCAATGGATTTTACCAATGCAAAAATGGCTACTAGATGCTTTCAATAAGGTAGATGTAGGTACTAAGCAATGTAAAAATCGATTAATCGTGGAAGTTGCGATAAATGAGGAAATAACGTTTTTGAAGGGAAAAAAATGTCAAAGCACTTTTCCTGGAAAGTCGTATTTACACGTTGAGAACCCCCTTCCATCGGATGGGGGAGGGTGCCCTGAAGAGGGTAGATAAGGAAATAATATTTCCTTTCCACCCCTTCCCCGCTGTCTGTGATGTCTTTTTATTACGACGACGTCTGCGTGGGTTGTTTACGGTTGGAGTCGGACTGAGCCTTCAGTCCTTAGGCGAAAAGAAGGAATTTTAGTCTTTCAGAATAATGTTGCTGGCAGTAGGTACATAACAGTATAGGTAACAGTTTTTTTTAAACTAACTATTATTAGACTGAGTATCTATCTCTGAATAATGTTGCTGGCAGTAGGTACAAATAACAGTCATAGTTTTTTGTATACTAACTAATTAGTCGACTGAGTATCTGAGTGTGGTGGTGTGGTGTGGTGTGGTAATAAAGCCCCTTTGAGACCATCCCTTTGAGGGAAGTGGGATTATGTGGCTAAATAAGTCCCTGCAGTGGGACTTTTTTAGCCAAATAAAGAAATATTATTATATATATTGGACTGCTGAACTGCTAAAACTTCGATTGTGTTATAAATGAATTGTTTAGAAAACAAAAAAAAACATATAAGTAGGTAAATAGTTTTAACTTATTTAGATATCTACCCAATGTCACACTGTTAAGACAAATCAAAGGACACCTCTCAAGCTAAAATCTGTCATGCCGTTTAGACTATGTAGCGTAAGAAAGAAATATGCATACGTATACATATTTTTTACATACATAAATACACTAAAAAAATATAACCCTTCTGGCGCAGTGGGGTAAAAAACAAAAAGCTTTTTACAACATATCATAAACTCACTCTTGTAGGTATCCCAAAAGGGTAGGCAGAGACCATAGGTACTGCAACTTTAATGTTTTTTTATTCAAAGGTTTATTATCTTTTTTATAATGTCTGATTTCCAGCCGTCATATGGCAGTGAGCAGCGGTCGACAAATACTGGCGACCCGTCAATTTCACGCCATTTACCCGCGTACAATACTCGCGGTTAAAAGAAAAAAAAAATTTGAAAAAAGTATGCGCGTTCCTTCACGCCACGGCACGCACTGAAAGCGCGGGAAACGCATTCGGTGTCGCCAACAACGTCGGAAAATAACAAATTTACTTAAGTTTTGACATGTTCAATAACAGGGAGATTTACAGAACATATCAAGTTCTGTAAATCTCCCTGTTATGCGTATGTCGTGTCGTCATCCTGGCAGAAATATCCGACAGCGGCTGGTTGCAATTTCGTCAAAAATTAATTGTAATCTTTATATTTGATGGCATTTTTCCTAAATTAGATAGATAATGGACCTTTATGTGACGAGGTTATTGTCGTCAATTTGCACAAGTACCTGCTATGGACACAAACTCGAAATTTCCATACTTTTTTCATACGAGTAAATTTGTTTACTATAAATTTAAATTTGTAATTTACTCGTATTACAAAATTACTACGTAAATTTCATACGAGTCATAGGTTTACTATGTCCCTCATACTACATACTCATACTTTACATTAAGTAAATTCAAAGTATGTAACTTCCTTTATTTAGGAAGGGACTTTTGATTGACGCTGGATTAGTCCCACTTGCGATTGGTCATAGTTTAGATGGCTAAACAAAACTTTCTTAAAGGATTTGTTAGTAGAAAAAAATTAAACTAGAATCAGTTTGAATAAAATGAACCCTGCCCTAGGATTTATATTATATATGTAACCAGCAAAAACCTAATACCTTCTCCAATTTGCTCCAGTCCATCCAAAGGTTTTCTGGAAAAGATCAGTTTTATTGTCAAGGCCGCTTCTGTGCTCTCACATTGAGAAATATCTGTGTAATTTCCTTTTTTATGTACAACTAGCTGACTCAGCGAACTTCGTACCGCCTTAATTTTTTTTCTCTTCGTAAGAACCACCCTCGTACTTCAAGAAATACTCTAAAAAAAGAATTAGCGAAATCAGTTCAACTGCTCTCGAGATTTGCACACATTCAGCGATTCATTTTTATATTATAGATAAAGTGTTCTCTATCTATATAAAAAGTTTAAGTATCCTCGGCTGCCATGTCGATGCGATCTACACCTATCAAAACGTGACTAGTCAGTGGGTGCCTGCCGACAGTCAGTTCAACTAATCCACTCCAAAAGAATATCCGAAAAGCTCAATCACCCAAATTACGCTAAACGCCGGACATGACCCTCGGTCGACAATAACAGTTAATAAACAATAATTTCAATAATTAACTTAGACAAAAAAGTCGTGGCCAAAACGCCTGACCTTCCCCGGCCCCGCAGTTGTTCTATTAGACAGACGCGGCAGGGGTAAATTTGTAGTTTTCCACGGATCAAGCTACAGTTGTGTTTTTACAAAGACCCCGTAATAGCGATCGGCAGAGTCGTGCGGCACTAGTGATTATAACGATTATTGTCGATAACTTGTATCGACACCGGTTATTTGGTTAGTCGGTCGATTATCGATAATTTGCCCTCGAGCTACGCTCCTGACTGATGCTGTAAATCGCTGACCGTTTTTGATGTCTCGTTTTTTATCGATGAGACAATTTGCGTTGTACGAACGCTTTTCCGAATTTGCCCGGTACAATCGATAATACTAGTATATGTTTGAAGTATCTTTATCAGACATCTTTGCACTAAAGAATCCTAATTTAATAAGAGAAAATGTATATTGATAACCATTTCTCATTTCATAAGTAACTTATTTTTTTTCATATAGCCTAAACATCTCACTGCAAGGCACAGGCCTTCTCTGAGAATTACCAAGCGCGCCCACCGCGGATTGGCAATTTCAAGAGCGGAGTTATTTGAACGCTTCAGACACCCGGCTTTCCTCACGATGTTTTACTTCAGTGTTAGCGAGTGGTATTGCTACTATAACTTCACAAACACGTATCTTTGTGAAAGCCTAAAACCCCATTCTCTTTTCATTTTATTACTAGTATGCTTCCCTGGTGGATTTTGCGAGACCCCAGAAAGTGTTTAATCCTACTAATATTAAGTTTGTAAGTATGTATGGATGGATGTTTGTTACTCTTTCACGTAAAAACTACTGAATGGGTTTTAATGAAACTTTACAATTATATAGCTTAGTACTAAATTTATTCGTTGTAAAAAGTCACATACAATCAAATTACATTAAACTAAGAAAATTAAGAAATAATAATTATAACAATAGAAAAAAAATCACACATTTCAACATATTAAAATAAGATTAATTCACAAAAAGTTTCGTCAGAACTAAAAGTAGAAAATTTAAACAAAACATTCAAAGAAAAACAAAAAACACTAAGAGAATAAGCCGCCCGGGACGACTTATTCCCATCTTCCAACCTAAACTTCCACCCTGGGTTGGAGGTTGGGAATTGTTTGTCCCATCTTCCAACCTATGGCAGGTTGGAAGATGGGAATATATTATCTGAATTATTTTTGTTCCCATCTTCCGAACTGACATAAATGAGGTACAGTCAATAAATTAATGGGTTAGTATGTAATTTTGTACAAAGTAATGTGTATACAATCTTTAAATCCAAGTACATACCTAAATAATGATTTCGTTTTCCGATATGGTTTTATCACGCAGACAGACCTATAGGGTTCTATCAATTAATCATGTTGAGCACCTCTTGTTTCAAGAGTGTTATTATCTAACCTCTTTAAATGAGAATAGTATGAAGTAACTGGCACTTCCTGCATAATTCACTACAATGACGTCTATGTCAGTGTTCAGTAATCAATAAATAAACGTCGCTCAAATATTTTTTCTATATTGCATTAAAAAAAGTGGAAAAAATGTCCTCATTTGACCCCAGTTGCAGTACCAGTACCAGTACAACTGGTAAATTAACGTATTTAAAAAGAGGTGGAGGCGAAGTCCTCTTACACAATGGCTACCAATACCATCATCAGAAAAAATATAAAAACAGTTCCATTTACTGGAAATGTACAAACTATAAAAAAAATAAATGTGTAGGAAGCATTACAACAAAAGTAAGTTGTTTTTTAAATATAAAATAAGTAAAGGGTTATTTACTTTCGTTGGTTAATAATACTTGCTTTATTGTTACACAGGATAATAATATCATGAACAGTAAATTACACATACAGTCATGTATACCAGATTCTCCTAAAAATGAGATGGATATTCATTTAAATGAATGTAAAACCAAAATAGAAAATACACTGGCACCGGTACCATCAATATTTCAGGATTTAATAACATCTGTTGAATATACTGGATTAGATTTACTGTCCAAAGTACCAGAATTTAAGAGCGTAAAAAGTACCTTTTATAGAAAAAGAAACGAGTCAATGGGTGTGGAGAAAATAAATTTTAAATCAGTTTCCGAGGTTAAAATCCCACCCAAGTACAACTCATTTCTAGTTGCTGATTACCTCCATGATTCAGTTAGAATTTTAATTTTTTGTACAATGTTTGCAAAAGAACAAATCAAGAAAGTTAAACATTTCTTCGGTGATGGGACATTTACATCTTGCCCATACCCGTTTTGTCAATTATATACAATTAGTGGTGATTTAGGGAGTACAAATCAGACAACGAACGTTATACCACTGATATTTGCCCTATTAACTGACAAGACAAAAAATACTTATTCATTAATGTATCATCTCATAAAGAAACAAATACCACATTTTAAACCTGGGAAATACACGATGGACTTTGAAAAAGCAGCCATGGGAGGTTTAAGAGCTGTTTTTCCCAATGTAGAACTCAAGGGGTGTTATTTTCATTTTGTGAAATGTGTTAGGAAAAGGGGTAAAAAATTAGGACTCATGAAATTAAAATTGACACGACGCCTAATTGAACTTGCATCAGTATTGCCTTTGTTACCAAAAGAAAATGTATACGAAGGTTGGTCGTATGTGCAATCTCAATATACGGAAGGCAAGAATGAGAAGGCATTTATAAGCTATATGAATAAAATTTGGTTCAAAAATGAAGAATATGTTAATTTATGGAATGCATTTTCAGAACGCCATAGAACGACAAATTGTCTTGAAGCGTGGCATTCCACGATTAATAGACAAATCAAAGAGAAAAAACCTAACATTGCTAAGTTATTACACTGTCTATATAAAAACAGCATATTATTCAAAAATGAATTTCTATTAGTTAAAAATAACCACAAGGCAGTAAAGGAACGTCAGAAGATATCAATTTCCACAGATAATTTCATACAACAAAGTCAAAGGCAATTAGCTGAAGGAGAAATTACTGTAAGCTTGTTCCTAGAAAAATTGCGTTAACATGTTTAAGGTATTGCTGGCTGTTTTTAGATCATGCCACCTCTTTGTGTAATTAGAATATTTTTAAGTTGTTTCTGTCAAGTGTCACTTGTATCAAATAATTTGTTTTTGAGACGTACCAAAATAATAAATACCTGGATAAAATATGACCTTTTTGATTGACGCTGAAGAATATCGACAGTTTCAATTGGAACTGAATGCGAAGATGGAAATTATTAAGCTTCGGCGGGGTAACGCTATTCAGCAACCTGTTCCTAATTTCTGCCTTTGCCTAATGAATTTTAGAGAGAGATGTTTAAGATTCCTCCTAAAATCAATAATTTTTTTAATTTTTGACGATTGTTGGGAGGAAGTAATGGAAAAATTTCGCAAATATCGACTAAAAGGTAAAAAAGTAGATGATAGTAATGTTAGTTAGTAATTTCTACAAAAATAAAAAAAGTAAGTTCAAAAACTAAAACCCGACTACTAAAAAGTGTGAAACAAGAACACCTATTATTTGAAGTAAACACTTTACGATATTTGTTTGATACACATTTCATAGGAAGTTTAGAGGAGAGCCGGGGTCGTATGTCACTTAAGACAAAACGCGTCTACATCGGAGGTGAGTTGGCATACGACCCCGGCTCGCCTTTAAACTTACTATGAAATGTGTATCAAACAAATATCGTAAAGTGTTTACTTCAAATAATAGGCGTTCTTGTTTCACACTTTTTAGTAGTCGGGTTTTAGTTTTTGAACTTACTTTTTTTATTTAATTTATTTTGTGGTTATAAAAGACCAACAATGTATATATTTTTGAAACGTGCTAATCAAGACCTTTCATTTGATACCCCACACGATATCATCAAAAAATATTTTTTTTAGTTCATGTTTCCAAGTCGTCTAGAGGGCGCCACATTCACTTTTATGTGACGTCACATAGCCTATAACCAGCGGACGATAGAAACGCTTCTAACGATACCTAATTTGTCAAATTACATACATACATACATACATACATACCGGTCAAAAACATAACCCTCCTTTTTGCTTAGCCGTAATCGGGTAATAACTGTACCTACATGTTCCAGATAATCAAACTTCGAAAGATTATGATTGCTCATGTTCAAGGCAGCCATCAGCATTACGTAAAATGTTGACTGGTATAATTTCACAAGATTTTGGCCAATTTTGGGTTGAGGTGGTAAATGTTATTGAAAAATATAATTAAAAAATGATTAAGTACTAAACATAATACATCTTGTTTTATTACCGTACCTATTTATTTCGTATTAGTGAATTGATAACAGATATGCAATTATTATGGTCTATAATAATTCTCACATTCATAAAAGAAACTTCAATCTAAACCCAAATGCCTATGCACACAACAGTGGCCCAATCATGAGTTTTGTCTACTATCGAATCGAGAATAGTATCGAGTAAAAATGTATGAAAAAAAAGCAGCGATCCTAGCGGTAAATAGCGGCGCTACTTTTTTTTCATACATTTTTACTCGATACTATTCTCGATTCGATAATAGACCAAACTCATGATTGGGCCACTGTACATAAAGGTCAGTTGGGAAGATGGGAACAAAAATAATTCAGATAATATATTCCCATCTTCCAACCTGCCATAGGTTGGAAGATGGGACAAACAATTCCCAACCTCCAACCCAGGGTGGAAGTTTAGGTTGGAAGATGGGAATAAGTCCCCGGGACACATCTGACCCAAAGGTGCCCACTACGCTGGCGGCGTTACCTCGCTGCACTGCAAGGGAAACTCTTTGCATATATTATATAGCTTATACATCAGAATAACACATAGGCTACAATTTATGAAGAGATTGTGTGATATTTTTCAAATGCGACCCAAAAATTAGTTAATGTCATAATGTTAGTTCTTTTGTACGCCACGCTAATATAAGCTACTCGAAATCCTGCGTACACGCAGTCCCTGGCAGCATCCAGTGCAATAATAAAAATATTGTACACCTTGACCCCTTGCACAGATACCTACTGAACAAAAGCAAATAGCATTCTATTGATAGAAGACTGCAATAGAAAATGACCAAACCACTTGAGTTTCAAACCTGCAGTTATCACTTACACAGTAAAATTTGTTAGGGGCTATAACGTATTCACGCCTATAGCTTCATAAAAATGCAGAAACAATTGGAAGCACCTAGGCTTCACGAGCGAATAAAATAAATTACATTTAACTAGAAGCTGTAATAGAAGGAACATAAACTGCAGTAATTGTTGTTCTGGGGCTAAGGTGTGCATGAAAACACGCGTCGAAACACCATTTCCCCCAGCCTATATGATTTTTCCTTAATTTGATGTTGTAAGTTCTCACGTAGCCGCGGGCATTTCTATTTCATCCAAGTATGTCCGTGCTGTTATTTTTATCATTAAAAATGATCTCTTGGTAGCTGGTACTCGTAAAAGCGATACTTTTAACATTTATGTTTGAGTTTTATGAGTATTTAATGTTGCCTTTTTGAAAGCTCCAGCTTGGCTGGCCCGGGGTTTTCTATTTTATATGCCGATCATCGGATGGAACGCCAACGGATGGCCTGTATAACTTGCGTTCGGCAAAATGGTACGTGTAATAACTGCTTGGCGCCGTCGGCCGTAACTTTGACGCGATATAGTTTCGCGTCTTGAAAACGCCATGAAACAACGCTTCCCGTCGTAACAGCCCTCTTCTTAGAACTCACTTAGTCCCGTGATACTAGTTTAACTATCTTTATAGATACCTATATAATTCTACTATACTTGTGTATCATGTCACTGAACTCCTCCTAAATGGCTTTTAGGAGGAGTTCAGTGACATTTTTTTTGTATCCGTTTGGGTGGCTCCCTGGATTGTTTAGATTCACAAATCAGCCCGACAGATAGCGCTGCATGGAGGACAACGTCTGTTGGGTCCACTAGTCTAATATATAAAAATCTCGTGTGTGTATTATAAGTATAAAAGTCTCTCACTGCGTGTGTTTGCTATCGCACTCCACAACAACAAATTCACCGATTTGTGTGTATATTTGGTAGGGCTGAGAATAGGTCGTAGGCTCATTAATATGGCAGAACAACGTTTTCAGTGGACAAATAGTTTCTGGTCACTGCTCATAAAATTAAAGCACTAAGGAATAAAAAACAAAACGGAATTAAAGCCAGTATAATGCACGAGTTCTATGTTTAATAATAATTATGTTAACCCTGTTAATTAAGGACTTTGAAAAGACTAAGTTTAGAGTTTTTTTTGTCCGTCTTTTCTCCAAAAGATCTAGATTTTGAAATGGACACCTAGTTTAATTAACCCTCAGTTTCCCTGCTAAATTCAATACCACTTTTTTGTTTTTGATTTCCTCCAAAGCCTCATTTGACCTTAGACCAATCGTCAGATTTCAGACCCTTATTTAAATCCTTGCAACCGAAGCCGCAGCTTCATTGGTCGGAGATCGGCAAACCTCGCGAAACATCGGCCAAAAAACAAAAGACAACCGTCGACGAGTCTTGTTCGACATTCGAAAACAAGAGCTCTCCCGCCCGTCTTATTAAGTCGATCAGGCAGTCAGTTGCAGGATCGCGAGCAATGGCTGCTGCCGCCCCCCGGAGGGAGGGGAGGGGGGCAACGAAATGGAATTCTATCGGGTGTCCTCCATTCCACCGCGTTCGGGGCTTCTCCTCGTGACTGTATACGTAAACCCCTCGAGCAAAAGCCACGTGACTCTTTTGTAGGTGGTAATAGAGATGAAAACACTCGGCACGGACCCGAACGTTTTCTTTTTGTTTACGTCGCAGACTTTAAAGTCGATTTTTGAAATATCGCGCACTTTCGTTCTGTTTTGGCTCGGCAAAAGCTTTTCTAAAAACCTATTTCTGCTCTGCTAGCACAGCGACATAGTTTGGTAGCTTTAAACTTCAAGTCCTAGCTTAACTGCAGCTCAGCTTGAAGCTATTAAGCTGAGCTGCAGTTAAGCAACATCATATCGAATAATACTAAAACTAAAATCAATGCTAAGCATTTAAGGCCATCATACTGAAACGTCGTATCGAAAGGGCGACAATATTCATAGTCATATTATGATCAAGGTAATATAATAATGCCATCTTGTGTACAAAAACAGTCAATGGGCCTGTATATGTTGATCATCATCAACCTATTATGTCAGTATTTGTTCACTCTTGGACATAGGCCTCCTCGAGGGGAGGTCAAGGTTTGCAGTCCTCGGGTATCCTCATTGAGACACTGCCAGCTATCTACCTCAGATCAGTCCAGCAAGCTTCTGGGAAACGTTAAGCAATACAAGAATAAAAATAGCATTAAAACGTGAAAATTACTTTGCTAAATTCCGCCGAAAAATCCTAAAAGCACCATGCGGTTAGTTAATGCACCCTCTCACTTCCTTAAGCAGAAGCGAGACACGAACTGCGGCCGACACCAATACTTGTGTGGAAAAATGCACGACGCGTTTCGGCTAGGCATCTTCAGGCTCACAAGCTTGTGAGGCATCCTGAACATTAATATTATGGATTTCCTCAAAGTAACGCCTGATTCCATACAATAACCAAAAATAAAAATGCCAATGCAAAACGTAGCCAAAACGGCTCTTGTTTTTACATTACAGTTAGTTACGAAATTTTAGCTTCATCAAAGTAAAAAAATAATTATTAACTATAAAAACAAAATGTTCACTTACAAAGCTGTTAGTTTCACAATTAATATACCAGTATTATGTGGAGAAGAAACTAACATAGAAACTTCACATTTATTCTTTTCAGTTCATATCCTCGATATGTACTTGTAAATTACTCTCAAATCCTCATCATCTCTCCGAGCCAAAGCCCTAAACGTAATTTTAATACCATTGCATCGGAGAACCCTAAGCCCCAACAAAAACAAAGAGCCAAGAGTACTAGAGAAACATAAACCATTCGGTGCGCGCCAGTGCGTGCTATCACAATACAAACGCGCGGAACCCGGCTCCGCAGTATCGGTTGCAAGCCAAACAGCCAACAGCGAAATCCGCGGGTTATTTGTACAACGGGGAGCCGGCGACCCCATCCTGTAGGATAGGATAGGATAGGGTAGGAGGGAAAGCGGTAAAGTTTAGTTAGATCAATCCAAGAGGAGAGTGATACGACGCAGTTTGTTCTCGCGTAGTGTCAAGGCGGTGAGTAGGCACTGCTACGGAAAAAGGAAAAGGATTTAAGTGTTGGAATGAAAAACAAACTAAACTAGAAAAACCTCTTAACCTGGACTGAAAGAGGATGTAGTGACTAGAATTGAGAAAGGAATGTTGCGTTGGTTTGGACTTGTGGAGAGGATGAAGGGTCGTCCCAGGCGGACATACATCGACGAAATAGGGGATGTATTAGCAAAAGGAAAGATAAAAAGTACCCGGAACTGGTGTGCGTGCAAGCAACGACCTGGGAACGTTGATGAAGCGAAGGTGATCTGTCAGGATCGTGGCAAGTGGTAGTCCCTGGTATTTGCCTACCCCTCTGGGATACAGGCATGAGGTTATGTATGTATGTATGTATGTATGTATGTATGTATGTATGTATGTATGTATGTATGTATGTATGTATGTATGTATGTATGTATGTATGTATGTATGTATGTATGTATGTATGTATGTATGTATGTATGTATGTATGTATGTATGTATGTATGTATGTATGTATGTATGTATGTATGTATGTATGTATGTATGTATGTATGTATGTATGTATGTATGTATGTATGTATGTATGTATGTATGTATGTATGTATGTATGTATGTATGTATGTATGTAAGCACCTCTTAAGAAACCTGAGTGTTTTTAAATGGCCAATCTTCGGGCAGTCACCGTAGATTGACTGGTGATTAATCACCGCGCATACTATTTATACATGCATATAGCGCATATAATCGTCACGTATACACTTTTTCTCTCTCTCTATTGGAGAAAACCTGTGCTCTGCAGTGGGGCGTGTAACGCTGCTTAGGTTTAGGCTGCATACATTATTTAGGTAAGCGTACAAACAAATAAACAAATAATAACAAATTAATATTCATGGACCTCTTACACAGATCTCGTTAACCCTATACTAAGTACAACTAAATGACTTGTGTTACAGGTACTAACTCGACGATAGATTTGATTCAATAAATACATAGATAACATCCAAGACCCGAGACAAACTAGAAAAGTTCGTTTTCTAGTTTGACTCGGCCGGGGATCGAACCCGAGACCTTCGGTTTTACAGTCAGCGTGCCAAACCGCGCGCCAGCGAGGCTATCATGAGGCCATAAACATTTTTTTAATTGATTTTCATGAATCCGATCGATATTAATGTAGAATACTAACGAGCGTTAGTCCTAAAACGCAACATCTAATACATGTAACTAAACGGGATGTTTGTTACACCCGGTTTTAGTAGTTGACGTTGCGTTGCGGGTGTAACAAAGTACATTTTTTTTTTCAGTTTTTTATTCCACTGCCTTCAAAGTATAACCTTGCTCCGATTTGACATACCTGGATAACCGGTGCAAGAAAAGAAAAATTTACTAGGAAACCTTACTTAATCTTTCACAAAAATGTGAGGTACTTTTATTGGTTAAAAGTAGATCTTAGGGGAGAAGTTATAAATGACGAAAAAAATTTCTAGGTGTTTCATGCTAAAGTCACAACATGACACGTGAATGTATGGAACATTTATTTTAATATCTTTTTGATTTATTTCTGACCCAAAAATATAATTAAATTATTAACACCAGCCAAAATCACAAAAACCTCAGAGGTTTAAGTGTGATTTTTGAAGTACGTATTACTCTATACAGCATGCAAGAGTTTTTTAGAAAGTACTTTTTCGATATCTACTCTTTTCGGGTCTATATTCCACCCTGTATAAAACTGCACGCTTTCTCAACATTTAGCGGGCAACGTTCCCATTATCCCATCTCCCGCCCTGAAGTTTCAACCCTACAGTGCGCGTGATTGATAACGCTTATCGCGCGGCACACGCAGCCTGCCGGACCCCTCCGCTGATGCGGCGCCGTGATAGGCATTTTGGGTGCTTTATGTTGCGTACAGGGTTGGGGATCTGAACTGTCTGACCTCGTACCGCAAAAATTACAACATATATTTGTATTATATATATTTGTACTTATTGAAATTGAAAAATGGTTTAATTGTCGCAAAAAATACATAAATAACTTAAAATAGACTAAGTTAATTACTTACTTATATACAAAAGGGCTAAATAAATTTTGAATTGAACCACAAAGAAGTTATAGAGAAATTGTTGAATATATTACACACTTATGTTTTATATTTTACAAATACTAAAGATGCAATGTAATTAACTAGTAACTACACGCTGTAGGTACACCAACTTAGATGTAATATTAGGTAGCAGCACAAGTGTGGACATTTCCAAAACTACTTTGTTGCACAAGACGCCAACCTACACAGAAATAAAGTGAAGTGAAGCCGTTTTATTCAAATTACATTCTAAAACTATTTATAACACGATTTACTCAAAAGGAGATCAAAAAAATCAGATAAACGATGAAACACTTGATATGTATTACTTGGTTCCCATGCTATCTAAATTTACCATATCCATAACCACATAAGCTCCTTAGGCCCCCTCGTGCCTTGGTTCGATTCCCGATTTAATCCACTCGTCCAAGGGGTTTAGTGCGGCTAGTGGAAACAATTTCTTGTTTGCCGGGCGTCGCGTTTCTTTGCCGCGCGTTACGCCAGTTCATAAGGGTGTGAAAAGTTTTGATAACTATCTGTGTGATTTTGTACATTGTTTACTTGTCAACAAAAAAAACTTTATAGACATTTTATTTATATTTTCATGACTAGTTTAGCAATTTAAGTGGTACCAAATTTTTTACTTTTCGAATTACATATCCTTCACCTAAACCTAATTTTGCTTAGCGAAAACCAAAACAACTGAACCCCAAGGGAACCCAATAAAAGGAAAAATAACCCGCATCATTTGACCGCGATGTGGAGTATGTTTGCGCGCATTATTTCATACTAACAGTCTCTAAACATAATTACGCTGTGCAAACAGCGCGACCGCGGGCGAGCACATGTTGTTATGGGTCTGTACGACGCCCGTGGCCTTTTGAGGGTTAGGAGTGGGCTTTGTAGATCCCGGGAAATAGCTTTTCCTGCTAAAAGTATCTAGATACCTACCCATTTCATAACGGTAATCCCGGTTTCAAGTACACAAACAATCTGGTAATCTATTTCTGTTAAAAGTTTGTTAGCCAAAATACATAGAAAAACGTGGTTTTGTACGGTTAACAGCTTATACAAGCGGTTTCACGTACATTAACGATCTGTTTATCGATAGTTAACATCTGTCAGTAAGCCAAAATGCATAAAAAAAAATCGTAGGTTTGTACCGTTAAAGGCTTGTTTAAGCTGTTAACGGTAGATTAGGAGACTAACCGTGGTTAAGGCATTTTTGCAATTGAGAAACTTGCGGATGTCTTTGATTGTGACAAATACTTTACACTTATTTCAAGCAAGTTGAGTATACTACACACGCACGAAATGGACTAAGAAGAAGTAATAAACGCAAATTAGCAACGATTTTATTGACTGATTAAAATATGGGTCTAAAAAGGTTACGACTACATTTCGTCATCCTGTTCGATATAAACGAATCATATAGTTCTTACACCTAGTTCGATTACGAAGTAGTGTTCACATCCTCTCTACAGTATGTTTCAATTCCATTATTCCAGAAGAACACAAATAGGAACTTATCTAGGAACTAATTGTTTTTCAATTCGTTGTCGCTCTTGCTCCCGCATTCTAACATTTCTTATGATTTTAAAGATGTTAAGCATAAAACAGACGATCTGAACTGCATTAGAGTAGTTTTTTACTTTTGTAAATTTTTCCTCAGGATGTTTACCTTCACTGAGCGAGTGGTATTGCTACTACAACTTCACAAATATACATAACAAAGTCACTGGTACATGCCCGCACTGAGAATCGAACCTGGGTCATCGCTTCCAAGTCCACTGTTTTATCCACTGGGCTACCGCCGCTCAATAATAATAGAATATCATTAATAACAACACTTTGTTTACTTCCACGTAAACCGCATTGACACAGGCTGTGCCTACTGTCTTATGACGTCATTATTCAGATCTCTAAAAGTCACAGTAGCTAATACAACTAGTATTTTATTGAACTACATATTAATAAAACGAATAAACACGGAGCCAGCCAGACTGGACCCTTAAATTGTAACCGGACTTCAAAGAACTTTACACCATATCACTGGTCATTAAGAAATCAATTAACATGGGAACCGTTTGTAGCGTACATTAGTTGAGTATGTAGATTAGATTAAGAGACAGATATCAATCGTCCAATCAAATATTTGTAGCTTGGTTAGTTACTGTCGTATCGATTTCCCAGGCTCTGCGAGAATCTTGTTCCCACCTCATTGGAGGCCACCGGAAAATAATACCATATATGCCAGTATAGGCACCAACCAAATATGGTATGCAGCCTTCTTCGCTATTTCAGATAAGGCTGGCCAATAAAAAACAATAATAAGCTCGCCTCGTGGCGACGTAATACGTGTCTAATGTGTAATGCGGTTGGCTTTTTGTACGGAGAGCGCGCTGCCTTTTTCTCGGTCTTTTTTCCCGCTGGATTCGGTTACGGTCCGTATTGATCGAAAAATCCGATTTCGAAATGGGTGCTCGGAAAGTTTTATTGTTGCCGCCCGATACGTTCTTAAACAATAAAAAAACGCGTTTTACCGAGCGACGCGATTCCCACATGTCATGTTCGAAAATTAAAAGGCAGCGGGCGTTTTTTTAGAAAACTAATTATTTATTCTCGGAGGTCGACCGAGGTGGGGACAATAAAAGACCTAATTTGTTTTTTTTTCTTTTCCTTTCATGTTGGCAACGGCGCTGAATTCGATTGCGAATGTGTAATTACGGACGTGATAAGAACGGGTAGACGTGTAACTCATTTCAAATTGCCCAATATGTAAAGCAATGGAAGGTCTTATCATAACGCGAAGCAGAGTCGTGCAAAACTAACTTTGCAGTGGCCTAAAGATAATAGATAACAAAACTCATAAATGTCATGCGTGTCAAAAATGAATGCCTAAAAAACTTAACTGTGTAACGGACAGGGGAATTAATACCTAAATGTGTGTGCAAAATCTTTTCATAGGTTTTCTCAAATGAATAGTTGTATAGCCCAGATATAATAGTAAGTAATTGCCGTAGTAGTCAACCGTTTTGGGATTGCTAATTTATCTTGTTGCCAAGTTAACGATGCTTGAGAACAGAATATTCTCAGGACAATTTAGAGTTTTTGAAATTTTCACTTACATTGCGTCGGCGCCTTTCCCGCCAAGTAGTCTTCTTTACAGATAAACTTATTGTCGTCAAGAACGTAAAGCTCCTCGCCGGTGGACAGCTGCTTTCTGCAGACGAGGCAGGTGAAGCAATTGAGGTGGAACACCTTCTCTCGAGCCTTACGGACAAGGTCCGATGGTGATATGCCGTGGCCGCAACCACTACATTTTGTGCCGTATCGTCTGTGGAAAAACGAAAAAAGATATTAAACTTTTTATTGACAGCTGTGACTGCCTGTATTTGGAAAAAAGAAAATAAAACATTTGGCAGCTGGCCGGAAAACCATTAGCCTAAAAACGAAAAAAGTTTTTGACAGATCTTTAGTTGACGTTCGAATAGGAAGCGGGAAAGCCGAACTTTATTCTAAATTTTCGCAACCAGTTCCTTTATGGACATCAATTTCCGAGTGTGTTCTAACACATTCAAAAGCCACCGAAACTGGACCCAAAGCGTATGCAAATGAGATCGAGTCTAGGCGATTAATATGCTCAAAGAAAGGCCGATTATCGCGGTAAAAAATGTTGAACAAGCAAGTAGCTACCTACATTAATGACTGTTAATCATAGTTTTGATATTCGAGTGTCAGCGGTCATCAACCTTTTTTAACATAATGTAACAAAAAGAAGTTTCGATTTAAAATGTTTCTAAAGCTTTGGACGAGTAAACTCTGCAATTAATGTGATAACTATTAAACTGACTGCACGACAATGCTTCAATATTTAAGATTCTCAACCTTCATGATCCTGAATTGGCTTCTTGATCTCGGCACATTCACGGCGCAGTACACCATAAAAATAGACAATTAAGATTGCCGCGAATCCATAATGAGCTACGGCATCTGTTAAGTCATAAACGTGTGCCATACAATAACTGCAACAGAAGCTAGTACTCATAATTATTACTTAGTTCCTAAAGAACTGATCAACTTATAATTGAGTACGTAAGCATAATCAGCCCATTATACAGTGCCTTATCACGGATAAGTTGTCAGTATGTACCTTTTGACACTTTCAGTAAGAAGACGTACCTACAAATTTACTTAACAAGGTAGACAGATTGTAAGGAAAATCAAATGTATATGTTTTTTTACTTTTGTTTGTTAGGAGTGTTTTCTAGATTGGTGATGAAGAAACTGTTTTAAGTTTTGCTTTGTAGATAAAACGTTATTTAGTGGCCTACGCTCCTATTGATTTAGTGGCCTACCCGCCGACAGTTTCTGTACTTTCGTAGAACTCATGGTTTACTAAGACAATTCGATATACATGACATAGCCGATTCAGTCACAGATTAACAAGTAGACTCTGGTACGCAACGTACCTCAAATAAACAAACAACGTCATAATAAACTACGAATTGTAGTGTTTCAATGGTTTCATGAATTACAATTACTCATGTTTTGTGACAACTCTATGCACATTGCGTGGCCTATACTATTAGTCTTCTTACTTGTAAAACTGTGGACTAATCGCCTGCGTAATGTATATCAATTTGAAATAATAAACTGTGACGTCTCCATCAACTGAAAATAAGCTGGTCCTTCTGAAATGCCAAATTTTTGTTTGATTGTAGAGTTTGACTTTCTTTTTTTTACAATTACCAATGGCAATATTTTTATTTTAAATTATGCATGTTACTCTTGAAATTGACGTAAGATAAGTATTCATGACGCGCTTCCGTGCTTCGCAAGGCACGTTAAGCCGTGGGTGCCGGCTGTCATGTAATGGCAGTCGTTAAGCCATGTCAGAGGCCTTATAGGCGGCTTGATAACTCCTGACAGTAAGGCCCGCCACTGTCTTACAAACCTCCACCAACCCGGACTTGGCCCCCGTGGTGAAGTATGGCCTAACCTTCCTGCTATCCAGGAAGCGACCCGTGCCCCAGCAGTGGGGACGAACAGGGTTAAAATCGATTCACGACGAAGAACTATCAAAGTTGTCTCTGTCAGTAACGTCAGTAAGCGTATTTTTTCGATAGATTATTTTTATGAAACAGGGATTGAAGATGAGCCTCTATTACGTTTACAATTCTATGCTGATACACTTGATTGTTTTACATCATAAAACACTATCAATAAAGCCCACAGTAAATGCCTGGACATGTCTCAGTCTTAAAATAAGAATTACATGTAATGCTTTAATAAAAAAATATATTGAATGGGAATTAAACGTGTTGGTATAAGTGTTTGCCGAACATCTTACTTTTCGTCGGGTTTGTAATACTTTAGTTCAGAAGTAAGGTCACATAATACGTGTAAGCGGAGTTAAATGATTGTAAAATTCATATTTAATATAGAGCAACCTATGGAAACACTGCAATCTTATATGAAAGTTTTTTAGCTTCCAGGTTACCCATAATTCATTTGTAAAAAACCGCTATTTACGCATCTATATGAGGACTAGATTTTGCCCGCGACTCCGTACGTGTGGACTTTAGTTATTCAGCAAAATTTTGCAACCCCGTTCATCCTTAAGGGTTAAATTTAGAAAAACGGCGAAACAGGTGTTCAATCAATTGTGTTGAAGAGCATCTATTTTAAGTTTCAAGAAAATTAGACAATATTCTTTATACCTCCTATACAAATTTTGGCAACCCTTTTCGCCCCCTTCAGGGCTGAATTTCAAACAAACCGGGGTTATTCCTTGCCTACATTATATATAGACCCTCTGTACAAAATTTCAGCTTCCTAGGTCCAACGGCTTGGGCTGAGTGTTGATGAGTGAGCAAGTCAGTCAGGACTTTGAATTTTATTTATATAGATTTAGTTACACGTTGTACAAACATTCTTAACTGTGATATTATGTAATACACTGATGCCTAAAAATCTGTCGTAAAAGCACGTGTTTACAACATACAAGTAGGTACAAGCAAAACGAAAGCGAGAGTCCTTGAAGTTAATAGGCAGGCTTGCCTAGTTATCGTCCAGTCGTTAAGTGCCCCTTTTCATAAAAAAAACAATTCATAGTCTACTGTGACAATTCAATGTACAGTCTACAGCGGCTCAACCTTTACGTTTTAGCTGCTAAGTCGACCTAAGTGAACGGAATGGAACGGAATGTAAAGATCAACGGGCCGTCGACGGTACATTGCATAGAAGATTAACCTCCTCAGTCCTGGCCTTGAAAAATAACAATAGTTCTCTGTTGCTATTTTCCTGGACTGACCTTGAAAATGACAGTAGTTATCTATTGTTACTTTTCTGACTGATCTTGAAAATAACAATATTTTCCTACTATTATTTCAAGGTCAGGACTGAGGAGGTTAACAAGTAGAAAGTTGCTACGCGTATTGTCATCATGAGGTACAATTCGTGATTTATTATGACAATTCGTGACACCATTGCAAAACAGAGTCTACCTGTTAATCCCACAGACTAACAAGAAAACTCTCGCACGTAGCACCCATTTTGATTCTACTTATTACTATTTTTTTACCAAAATACAGAATAATTGATGGCCCAATTTTACGTTTGATTTTAATAAAATCCTTATCTTATCTTATCCTCCTCAGTCCTGACCTTGAAAATAACAATAGATTTCTAAAGTTGTTTTCAAGATCAAAACTGAGAAGGTCACTATCAATACACGCACTGAAGATTCGTATTTATTCGATTACACCCGGCATGAGAAATCAAGGCTTCAATGCAGCGCTATAGCAACTCGACTGTTAAGTAGTAAATTCTAGCATTATAAATAAAATGCGATGGCTCGTTAGAAACACTACAATAAGCTGTACATCTCGGCAAGCCGTTGTTATAAATTAGTACAGCCATTAATCATAATTGGTTTCTACTTGTTGGTTTAAGATCTCTTTCTGTAGGCAGTGAAGTTACGAACACCGTGAGGGGATCATTACATAAACTTACCTTTCCTAACTTGAAACCTTGTCTGCAAGTGAGTGCTATATACATGACGTCACCCGTCGGAAAACCATAAAGGACATTGTTTGTCCACACCTCGCACTACACGGAGTGAACATATCGATTTTGCGGTTAAAACCCTATCAGAAAAACACACCGCGAACTTCATTTTTGCGGCAATTTTCGTTTTATTATTATTTTATCATCACATTGAATTATTACCAGGCCGATTTGCATAAACGATGGAGGCTGCATGAATAAAACATGAACTCTTCGGTGTACTTATTGATGCTGGCTGGCAATGCGCCATATTATGTTTTGGCGGCAACTGTGGTCAATTTTAAAAGTTCGTATTCCAAATTTAAAGTACTGCCAGAATGAGAACTCATGTAAAACAACTGGCCAACATATCGCTGCACGGGAAGAAAAAAATATTTTGCAATGGCAATTTCGCCGTCCGTTTTCCTTTTATCTTCGCGTTATGCTACGTGTTATTATTTTTATCAAACGTGTGATGGACGTAGGAGTGTTGTTGTTATTTTTTTAATTACAACTCATGTCAAGTCGCGTGTTTTATACATCTTGGAGGAGGCTTTTGCAAAACAGCCTGAAGGCACACCCTTTCGGTCTTCCATAATTATTTTAAGACAATGCGAGACAGGGATGAGTTATGTCGGCTATGTGGGCAGACGACATTAAATTTAAGATTATGACAGGTGCTTTGAAGTTATAATCAAGATGAAACTCGTTTCGTTAGCACGAATAGAGACCGCAACCTTTCTTCACACGCAACGTGCTGAAGAAAATAATACCTTAAAAATATTGTGGGCAAGCCTGTCTGCCCCTAAATTCGAATTTGGAATTGACATTCACTAGTAATACTGACAACGCCAACGGAAATGACGTCACTCAGGGTTATTGGGCGGCCGAAATGTCACCGAATAAACTCATCAAATTACGAAAAACTTACAAAATTAAACCATCAAGCGAACGGAAGTTGTAAGTGAACCGTTTTCCGCTGTTACCTGACCTGGTACCAAATTGCCTTTATTTCCTTCACCTACGACGACCATTTTTGGCGCCATGTAATTTGACAATCGGCTATTATGGCACTTCAGTTTTTTTGTGGCGTCATCAACAAATAATAGTTATTTGTGGTGCACATAATCGTCGGGTTTGTGGCGATGTTAGCCTTACCCATACCGACAGGGGCTTTCATGCTAGGCCACCATGCTAGGCGCTTCACAAATGGGGGATGGGTTTCATTCATAAAAAAACTGGGCGTTACAAGTTTGTACATATCCTCTAACAGACTTTGATCAAAAGTAAAGTTTACACTCCATCAGAAATCAAGAACATTAACGTAAAGAATTTACATTTTGTTTGTTGCATGTCAATGTACAATTTTATTCGCTGTTTTTGGGTCGAGTCAAGTTTGGAAGTTGTGGAGAAAAGGGCGGAGAAAAAACAGTCAGCTGGAAAAGTCATTGAGGCAAAAGACTATGGTCAAGCGAGTAGCATTTTTCCCACTCTAGACAGAGGAAACTAAAGATAGATAAATAAAAAACAGTAACTCTCACCTGAAAAAGTTATTCCGGCAGAAGATTTGTCGTGGGGCTAGCATTATTCCCACTCTAGACAGAAGAAACTGGAGATATCTAAAGAGCCGCCACTTTCACCTGAAGAAGACATTCCGGCAAAAGAGTTTGTGGTCACGCGAGCGGCATTTTTCCCACTGTAGACAGAGGAAACTAGCGGAAACTAGAGCAGTAACTCTTACCTGAAGAAGTCGTTCCGGCAGAAGAGTTGCCGTTGAGGAAACCAGAGTAAGATAGGTATATAAAAAGCAGTAAATCTCACCTGAAGAAGTCATTCCGGCAGAAGAGTTTGTTGTCGCGGGAGTAGCACTTGTCTGCGAGCGGCGCGCGGCAATCGGCGCAGCGCACGCACGCCGCGTGCCACGCGCGCTCCAGCACGTGCAGCAGGAACTTGTCGAGGATCGGCTTCTCGCAGCCGGCGCACGACATCGCGCCGCCAGCCGAGCCGCGTCCTGCAACGAAGGCACGTCAGCTTAGGCGGGAAAGGGTAACATAGAGGACTAATTACCTATACGTGCGAAATCCTTGAAGAATACTTATCCTTAGGATACTGTTCGTTCGTTATCAACCGTTGTATGTCCTCACTGTTGGGGCACGGGTCTGGAAGGGGCGATGCAGGCATTGCAGGAAGGCTAGGCCATACTCCACCACGGGGGCCAAGTCCGGGTTGGTGGAGGATTGTAAGACAGTGGTAGGCCTTACTGTTAGAAGTTATCAAGCCGCCCTTACGGCCTCTGACGTGGCTTAACGACTGCCTTTAAATGACAGACGGCACCAACGTCTTAACCTGCCTTGCAAAGCAGGAAAGGGCTCGGAAAAATGCCACTAGCGGCAGCACAGAACGGTCACCAATCCTGCACCTGACCGCGCCTGTTGTAGCTTAACTCAAGTGATTGATTCCAATCACTCGGGTCGCCTAGGCCACGAGCGCTTCTCAATTAGGATCCTGGCTGGCCTCAATTGGAAGCCGAGGCGAACCACAGTCAAAATTTAAAACCTGTGATTAAGGCCTTAAGCTCCTCTAGCAGTTGAAGGACCGAAGAAAAAGAAAAAATCTCAAGGATTTTATGTTGGATACCCATATCTAACCTTAAAATTTATATTTTTCTTCACCAAAGACATAGAACTACGAGCCACGGCTTACTATGACAATACGATATGCATTTCATAGACGATTAACTCACAGAATACCTAACAAGTAGGAAGACTAATAGGCTATGTAGAGTACACAAAATCGTCATAATAAACTATGAATCGTAGTTTGATGAAACGCGTCTGAAGTCCTAAGTATATTTCCACTTAAATTGTCAATTTGGTTAGGACTACCTACAGTCGAAATCACATCAACTTTAACATCTGTGTAGGTAATCAACTCAGCTGGATTAAAAATGTAAACGTCAATGTGTGTAGACTGTGACCTACAGTTCAAAACGTAAAAATAAAATATTCGCGTCGGACCGTGATGATTGTGCATTCCGTTCGTGAAGTCCTGTAACTATGTATAATGCCCGAAAAATAAGTTGAACAGATAACTTTGGCTTATTTCTTACTGCAATTATATTTCTTAACTTAGAAAACAAACTCATTGTTACATGCCGGGATTCAAACCCACAACCTCCCGAATGAGAAGCCGGCATTTTACCGCACAGTGTGAAGTTATATTAGCAATACTATTCGCTACCTGTGAGGAAAAACATCGTGAGGAAACCTGTGTGTCTGAGGTGTTTAAATACCTCAGCGTATATGTAAATAAATCAGATACTTAAGCACATTGGTCTTTTTTTGTGAAAAGGCCTGTGCCCTACAGTGAGACGTATTAGATAGATAGATAGATAGATAGAGAACACTTTATTGCACAGAGAAAAGAATACAACCATGATTTCTTAAGTCTACGAGTAAGTAATGTTATACAATATTTTAGGATTTATTGGCTAAGGACACAGGATGACTCGGAATTCTCCGGACTTAAGTCAAATTAGGAAATAAAAAAGTGTTTGGTCTTGAATTCGCAACGCAAACTGATCCCAACTCCGCTGATGTGTCGAGAGTCACACCTCGACAGGTATTCGCAGGTACCTACTTTTAGATAATTTTAAAGTGGTTTATATGTATTATATTACATTTTATTGACGGCCGAGTAACGATACATGATTTCATCGCCTACACTCCTTCTGACATTAAAATTGTATATAAAATAAACAACAAGTAGATGGTAGTTAGGTACAACTAGCATTAGTTAGTGACCACGGCTTTGCGTGAAACATCCATCTGGAAGGACAATTTGGGGTAGCATGGCGTCTGGCAACGTTTGTCACTTAACCCTGGTTTACTTAGAGGATTTTTAGATTAGAGTAGAAAATTATTGATTGCACAATAAGCATATTTGTACAAAAGCGAGCTTAATACTAGCGAGTATTTTTTTCCAGCTAACCTTGGGTTATGTTGATAGTGGTGCGGGTAGTGCACGGAAAGAGTTGTTGATTTAGGGGACGATTGTGTCAAGTGTTACATTCGTGGAAATTGAAAATGAGTGCAAGGGAATGCTTGAAGAGGGATGATTCTGTATTTGTTTTTAGTACTTATTGAAGTTATTAATGCAATGTTATATCTTGTATGGAATCAGGTTACTTTGCGGAAATCCATAATAGCAATAAAACTTTGCTAAATTCCGCCAAAAACCCCACAAGCACCATGCGGTTAGTTAATGCACCGTCCTCCCTCCCACTTTTTCAAGCAGAAGCAAGATACGAACACACCACCACCGAATACTTGTGTGAGAAAATACGCGACGCGTTTCGCCTCTAACACGAGGCATCCTCAGGCTCACAAGTGCAAGATATATCTTTTATTGTGATGTTTCATTTTCGTTCAATACCTAACTAAGTTTATATCGATTTGTCATTAGATGTAAGTTACAAATGTAAATAAATAAATTCGTGTGTAATACTTTATTAATTGAATCTTTTTTTAGGAGAGTAAATGCTCTTTTTTTTAAGCTTTGTTAAAAAAACCTTTTATTTTTGTAATAAAATTGTTTAATTAAACGGTTGAGAATGTACGAATAATAATATTAGTATATTAGGTATGTTGCGCTGTAATTATGTTAATTATTTTTCTTTTCCTCATTTAAAAGAGTGGTATAACTTTTCTTTCTTGTGATGTGTTTATTTATTTATTTTTTTTATCTCATAAACAAGGGCATAAGCCTGTCTATGGGTAGTTCCTTATCCTAATGAAAAAATACGGGCGTCCAGTTAAAAAACGATTTCAGTCTGAAGCATATCGACATACACATGTCGCTATGTTGTGTTACTTATAGGAAAGAAAGATGCAAAAGTTTCGATGGATTGGGCATAGGTACAATGCGAAAATCCAATAACCCATCCAAAATTGTGCTGCTGCACCGAGAATTTTTTTGTCCCGAAAATAACTAGAGACGAAGGAAGGACCAGTAGATTTAGGGACAAAATATGGATGAAGTTGAGTTGAAAGTGTCTTGAATAGGCTGCTATATAAATATGTTTCCCTATCCCTAAGTCCTATGTCAATGCTGAGGAATAACCACGCGTAAGAAGCCACGGTGGCGTGGCTTCTGACGCTCGCGGGGTGGCTCCTGCACTGACCGAAAATCAACGCTGAAGGCTTGCCCACCGTACACTGCTGAGTAAGCTACCATTAACAGAAATGACCTGACCTTTGTAGTCCCTCCTTTTAACCGACATCAAAGAAGGACGAGGTTCGCAGTACGACGCTTATAATCCCATTTTTTTTAGGTAATTATCATAATATAGTATTTATTTTTTACTTTTCTTTTGTTAATGTGTTATATCCTCCACCAACCCGGACTTGGTCCCCGTGGTGGAGTATGGCCTAACCTTCCTGCGATGCAGGAAGAGACCCGTGCCCCAGCAATAGGGACATGCCTACAAGGGTTGATAATGATAACGATTGTGATATAAATGTTCGCCGTCTCTGGCTTAGACAGTTACATGTGTATGTGTGTACCTACTTTTAGGTAGTAGATACCGACAAATTCAAGATACATACACAATTAAACTTAATGTTAAAAGTTAGCCAGACAAACAGTTTATCTTTCCCATTAGTGTGCATTATTCAAGGTATCTATAAATATTGAGAGGCTTTAATTGAAAATAATATATAATGTATGAGCTTTGTTTGTGACCTTAGTTACTCATTGTTTCGAGATTTTATGACGGTTCTACTCATCTGTTGATTATGCGCTCACCCGATCATAGGTGTGAAATAAACGAGCCATTTTCACGGGTAGGTAAGGAAAATGACACAGTTCATTTCTACATACTATGTAAGTATTTTTGGGACATGAAGTTGACCCGATTTTCACTGTTTCTTTTTGCGGAATTTCATTCCTCAGCATTTAGATGGCAAGCCCTCGTGGCCAATCAGCGTTAGGGACTGATTAAATTTTTTTCAATGGGATCTGCCAATGGTTGCCCAAGACTTATTATGATAGATATTTATATCAGTGAATGAGTGTCAGTAAGTCCCAAAACGCTTAAAATGTAGCAATTTTCATATAAGCTATTGTAGCTTGATGCACGAAAAGAGAAAACGTTACTTTTCTTTATCCTTAATTGCTTTGCACATCAGCACAGTCAAGTATCATTCCTACGTACGTGGCTTCGAGTTAGATAGATAAGGGTCTAACTGAGCCCGAATCGCATCGTGTACAGTACTACATATCATAAAAGTCCCTTCGGGAATCTACGTTCGCGCAGACTAGGAAGAAGTGTAACGATAGTACCCGAAGCTATAAGTACATTCAACATGATCTTTAACCGATACGGTTAAGGTGCAGAATTGATTGCCGCAGTAGCGCTACCTATTTTGCTCACGCTAATATTGCCAAACTAATAGTCACCTGCATCGATGACGTTGAATCAACCAAAGCAACAAAGGCGCGCGGCCTGCGATAAAATGAAACTATCTGATTGGTCGAGCAACTTGCCGCACATCCAAAATTTGGTCATCTGCGCATGTACATCCGCGAGACTTATTTCTTGTGTAGCACTGTAAATATATGTACAGTGCAAGCTTGCTGAGAACTTGCCTAGCGCATCATCGCCCATCTCTGGCCCATCGCTCATCGGCCTTTTCCCCCAAAGGCCATCTCACACGGGCCCTTGCCATCCGCATCCATGAATCCTGTGCCGACTCAACTTTATCGTCAGATCATCGCGCTGCTGGTATGCCCACTGACCGTCGTCTCACTCTGTTATTGCCCTGGTCATATGGCGAGATGGGCCATCATCCCGCATTGCCAGATGACCACTGATTTCCAATTTAACCTCGAGACTCTTTCGATACTTTCTTTGGCATAAAGCAGACATTTGAAAATACTGCAACGATTTAAGTACAAATTGTAGACAAATTAAACATTACAGCTTTACATGGTAAATTGTAGGGATTACTGCCTAGGTGTTTTTTTTTAATTAGGTCTTCTACCTACTTGCAATATTTAGGTAGATTCATTTTCGTTATTTTCACTTGCATTTTCTCATCTGTTTACTCGTATTAGGTACTCTTGTTTTATTTTTCGTCTTTCTTTGATTGTTTATTTTTGTAATCGCTACAATATAGTATGTAGTTATAAACATTATAGCTAAGTAGTATATTGTAGCGATTACTAACTAGGCGTTTGGTTTTAATGATTTGTTCTATTTTCAATAATAGATAGAGCATGCTTCAACAAGAAAATCAAATTCACTATCGCCGCCGGGCCATTAAAGTCGAAGCCACCAGTGAAATTGACTCCATCTTTATCGACCTATTTGGCAAATAGTGTGATGATACCATAACAGTAAAAGGAGGAAAAACCATTTCAAAAGTACGTTCGGAGGAGCAATTTTCGCACAAGACACAAAAGCGGACCCCTCCTATTTTCGTACTCACAGCTACGTGGTTATAACGCATGCTAATAAAACTTTATTCAAGCTAAGCTTTATCGATCGTAAAACGCAAATTCCCATTATGCTAGCGGCTGCAGCGGGCTACCAACTTTATGTATCGAACTACGATACGAACAGGTTTTCCTACAGGGTGCTGCAGTTATAACCTGTCTTAATTTACAGAGGTAGATGTTAAGGATTTCTCCGTTAAATTGTCTGAAAGAGATCGCTCTAAGCGATAAGATCTCCAATTGTATGGATACACATTAACGCTTTTTTATGTCGCCTATAAACGTCGCACTGCAGGGCCCAGGCCTTCTCTCAGAGAGAGTGTATGGGCTTAATTGCCACGTGTGCCCACAGAAAATTAGCAATTTCAAGCGGCTTACATTACATAAAGTCAGACGGGTTCCCGCAAAGACAGGCAGAGACCAGAGTTTCCCTCTAGGCACGATCTTAACAAGGCCCTTCGCTTTATCAACAACTAGCTGACCCAGCGAACTTCGTACTGCGTAACAGTCTATTCTTATATTTTCACTCCGTAATAACCATCCTCGTACTTCAAGGACTATTCTAAAAAAAGAATCGGCGAAATCGGTTCAGCTGCTGTCGAGATTTGAGCTTACCAACACATTCAGCGATTCATTTTTATATCATCAATAATTAGTTGTTAGTACATGCAATAAGCCGGTGACGAGTATTTTTTGTCTTGTAGGGAAGACTTTAAACAAGTTACTGAGTTCTAACTCCCTCCAAAATGGTTGAGAGTGCTGATGGCTGACCCCTGCGTTATGCCCGTGAACGAGTGCTGTTAGTGTGTCTGTCCGCAGCACTTCTGTTTTCCTTACTTTTGTAAGACAATTCACTAATGCTTTGACTATACTATTTTTATTTTTAATGCACTAACCCGTGCTAAGGAACAAATTTAAAAACCTATTTAGAGGCTAAAAATTTCACCCGTGCCGGGATTCGAACCCGCAACCTCCGGCACGGATAGCCAGAGGTTGCGGGTTCGAATCCCGGCATGGGTGAAATTTCTAGCCTCTAAATAGGTTTTTAAATAATGCTTTGACATTCAAAGTTATTGATGGCAATCATGAAATCTTACCATACGCATAGGTGGCATGAGATTTAATATGACTTGAGAAAAGATGGAAGTGGAGTTTTTTTTCCGCTGCCTTTTTCTCAACTGCACGACCCGAAGGCAGCGGCTTACATTTTACATTGACATTCAGCAAACAGAAAATAAATTGGAAAAAAAAACCTATTTAGACGCTAAAAATTCCACCCATGCCGGGATTCGAACCCGCGACCGCGAAGTCGCGGGTTCGAATCCCGGCATGGGTGGAATTTTTAGCCTCTAAATAGGTTTCTTTTTTTTTTCAAATTGTCCTTAGCACGGGTTAGTGCATTAAAAATAAAAATAGTATAATCATGTGGGTACAGCGATATCATTCCGATGTAAAAACCTAACAGCTGTCGGGGCTGTAAGTGATGCAATCTACTTCAGCCAGTTGTCGCTGCCTGTACGTAATACAGAGAATAGTGTAAAGAGGTTCGAAATTTCACTGATGCCGGTGAGTCGCCCATTAGCTCAGTTGGAGAGAGCGCTGGCACGGATAGCCAGAGGTCGCGGGTTCGAATCCCGGCATGGGTGGAATTTTTAGCCTCTAAATAGGTTTTTTTTTTTCAAATTGTCCTTAGCACGAGTTAGTGCATTAAAAATAAAAATAGTATAGAAAATAAATTGGTTTAATTTCATAAGAAAATTAGGTATATTTTGTCAGAAGTTTTGCTGTGATTTTAAAGAAGTTTCTTTTCGGTTGGTACTCAAATGTCATCTGCACGTTAACCACTATACAAGTAAACGCGCCATAAAGTTACATCGGATTAAGTTTGAAATAAGAACTTCGTCGAACATGGAGTTCATACGTATTGAACTTGAACTTGATTGAACTTTATACCACGTTAATTTTTGCAGCCCTAGTAAAGGCTCTAGGTACCGTACAAAAAAAATTAACTCGGCAGCATATCGACCTTTACATGGACTTATTGTTTTTTCTCTAAGTTAAGTGTAAGTTACAAAGCCTTTATTCATCCACAAATAAACCAATTACATTAAATTTTACATTAATTTAAATATTATTATTACTTTAATATTCTGTACTTATTTATTTATTTATTTTTTTATGTATTAAGTTATTTAGGGCCCGCCGCTGTCTTATAATCCTCCACCAACCCGGACTTGGCCCCCGTGGTGGAGCATTTCCTAAACTTTCTGCGATGCAGGAAGTGACCTGTGCCCCAGCAGTGGAGACATACAAGGGTTGATATCGAATATATTAAGTTACATTTGCAACAATAGTTGGTACATAATTGACTTTTTAATGTATGATTTGATTCTAATATCCCCAATAGTTATTAGGGATATTAGTATTATGTGAATCAATCTGTGACATGCATTATTTTGTATCTTACTTAATTGCTTATGTACCTAAATGTATATGGATCTTGGTCTGAAATAAAACCATTTCCTTTTCATTTCATTAAGTGTTGGCTGTTCGACCTTTACAAGATAGATAGCTACATACATTGTAAAGGCTTAACAGCCGTTGTGTGTATCTCGACTAAGTACAAGGTTAACTCTACATTAAAACTCGTTGGCCCACACATGTAACCATTTCAAGTTATGTACCACCCTGTATTCGACCTGAAATCGAAGCGTATTTCTGATCGATTTTGATGCCTCGACCTTAAGCCTACCACATACTAGCACGGTAATGGCAGTGTGCCATAGAAATCATGAAACGTCTTGCTGGGATTTGTATGGCCGGCTGCTGCGATTACAGTTTGTGTCTCAGGCACCATGTTTTGGTGATGTTTTGAACGCTAGCTTAGGTTGAGCTATGTATACTTTATATACCTGAGTATACCTAGTACCTATACTACTTTTTAAAAGGCTTACTGATGAGGTATACTTTATACTTTATTGTACACATAAAATCATAAAGAAAGCACAAAAATATAAAATTATAAAAGTGTATATGGTCAACATATTTCACTAGAAATCTCTTTCAGCCAAGGGTATTGATGAAATGCACATTTTGTATCCTTGTTATCTAATTACTCTAGATCATACATTGAAAAATATTTCTGGATTCAGGTTGAGTATTAAGGCGTAGCACGCGGATTATAAATCTCGTACTGATTTGGTCGGGGAATTATTTTTGCGCGATTCTTTTTTAGTAAGTGCGTGCATCTTCACACATTTTGCATATCTCACAGATTCTTTTGGAACAAATCATGCGGTGAGAAGTCGTAGCGCGTACTAAGCCTTGGACTATTGGAGTAAGTTTTATATAGACTGTTTCCTGTTTTATTTTTTTAATAAATATATATGGAGATTATTTATTAAGTCTGCCACATACTTGCTGGTTTACGGCGAAGGAAGAGCCCGCGGCCCGCACATAATGCGTGCTCTGTATTGGTCGCGACCGCCACCGTGCTGGTGTGTGACGGGCTTTATGAGCCGACTTTAGGATCTACCTAGGTCACGCACGCATTTAGTACCTGATTTTAAATTAAACCGTAACCTACTCTCTTAAAACTATAGGTACTTAAGGCAGGAGATTATAAAAAAATGACTTCTAGAACAATTTAAACTCAAATGAAAATCACATATGAAAGATTTTTTTGTTAGGTAGCAGACATCTACATACTTTCAATTGTTTCACAATTTAAACTATTGATAAATCACTGTCATCCATCACTCATTACAAATCGCAGGTAGCAAAGCGTACGTCAACCAGAAGAACTTTTACATCGGTGCACTTAGACAGATACGTTATGAGCGAGTTTGCAGCTAAAATACCAAGGTTGATATGTTGTCGAAAGTCCCAGTAAAAGAGGCTCTAGTAAAGCCTTGAATGGACTGAGGTAAAACAGCACAGGTAAGCACAAGTCTTAAATATAGGTATAGAAAAAGGTAATAGACGCCTAATCGGGGCAGATTAACCAATAAACGTACAAGGAGGACAGTCATTATATTTCACGTTTTCATGAACAATCTCAGGCGACCCTAGGGCAGCCTAAAAAGACAAATATCCTAATTTGGGACCAGACCCAACGATTGCGTCGTGTGGAAGTACGAGTAGAACTTACAATTCATTCCTCACAAGCCAGATTTCAGAAGGGACGCAGGCTTATTATGCTATTGCACAAAACCCATCTCAATTTGTGCAGGACACTCGTTCAATATTATGGAGCATCGTAAATAACTGGACAAGAGACCGTGAGTTTGGACTGCGCGCCGAGGAAGAATCGAAACGATAAACCTCTGATTTACAGCGCAATCCTTTTTGAACGATATATCATAGCTGGCGACACCACGCCGCATTACTTATAAAAACAACGTCGGTGACTAAACACCAGTGAACACCCCATCTTTATTTTAGGGCGTGGGTACACTATAGCGAGTTCATACGAACGTGAAGCTTAAACATCGATCGAACGGAGTTTTCTTTAGAACTACACTAACAACAACGGCCCATACTAGGGCCCACCCTGTGATCACAACCAGAAAAAGCGACGTCACAAACATGTAAACATCCAAGACCTGAGGGGTCTGAATCTCTTCTCTACATTTTCAGTAAGTCAAGTATTGAAGTCACTGAGTATTAGAAATTCGACGAAAGGGAACAAAAGGTTTCCAGATCAGATCCAAAATTACTGAAAAAAATTGTGTAGTGGTGGGCTGTCAGGGCTATAATAGACACCAAGAAGTGGTTTAGAATGGCGAAGAGTGATTTTATTGTAGTAGCAATACCATTCGCTAACCGTGAAGGAAAACATCTTGAGAACACCTCAAATGAATATTTGAGGTGTTCACAAACCTCGGCGCTGTGATTAAGCTCTCTTCTAAGAGATTAAGCTCGCAGAAGGCTGGTGACCTACAGTTGGACGCAGATAGGTAAAAAGGCTGCTTATGCTTGTGGAAATTAATATTACTATAAGTAATATTTCTTGCGATTTTAGAGTTCATCTCATAGTAAAAGTTGTTTTTTTGCCTTGTCTAATTACCTACTACGAGTATATCACAGAGCATCCTAGTTTGCGATTACAAGAAATTATTGTGACGCGTGGATTTTGTTTGGGTTGATGAATACCTAGATGTTAGAGAAGTAAGTATACGGAACCTTTCTGAAACACGTCAATTTGACATCCAGCGACAAATCCAGCGAGAGTTTTCAAAACTAGACTCGCCGAGTGTGAGCGCAGCCTCACAAGTTTTTTCGTCAAAGCCATCGGCGAGCGCATTTTGACGTTTATTAGCCGAATTTATGAAGGTCGCCGAGGTGCTTCGCGCTTAATATTCCATATTCAAATCAAATGTCCAATTGGTCTCGCGCCATTTCAGTCCAAGCCCGAAGACTGGCGGTGGGCCTGGGCTGTGGGTATGCAGCGGTGCGTGTGATTTTTGTCTCTAAACCGCTGTCATGGTGTTTAGACTGAGGAGATAATAATAAGCTGACAGTCGCGTCTCTGTTACTGGGTCGTTTCACGGAATCTGGGAGGCCGAAGGATGTCAAAAGGTTTCTTTTTCAGGGTTCCGTAACCGAATAGTGCACGCGGAACCCTATTACTAGGTATAAGTACCTACAACGCAATTCTGTCTGTCCGTCTATAAATGGGTTATCTCTCAAACATAGTAGATTATCGTCGTCGTCGTCAGCTAGACTAGTCCACTGCTGGACATAGCCCTCCCCTAATGAGCGCCATAGCGCCCTGTCTTCGGCTACAATAACATACTAGGTAGTCAGTTAAAATTTTCACTAAATATGTATTGGCGAATGCTCCGCGAATAATAATTTAATAAATACGGAGGTCCACTACAAGGAAAGAAATAGTTTTTCGTTTGTTTATTAGGTTTTTTGTTCTCTATTGTAAAAACGACAATTGTGCAATATTTATACTAGGTATCTATAACAAGTATTAAAACCGGCCAGGTGCGTGTCGGGCCACGCACAGTGTAAGGTTCTGTAGAAGATATTTTTTTAATCACGATTTTATTTCATTAATTATAAGTTGGTCGACTATTTGTAAGCCTGCTTAGCTGTAACAGTTTTCCGTATCACGGAGTCGAAAAATGTTTTTTCTCTTCATCCACAATATTGTTAAACGATCAATACGCCGTAGTATGGGGTAGAGAAGAAAAAATCATTTTGTTAATTTAGAGGTATAATAGGGGAGGTAATCTACAACATATAGATATTTTAAAAATGGTATTCATCAGGCGTCGAGACTGATAATTATGTATGTAGGTATATTAGCTTATATAAGTGCTAATCGTCACTGAGCTAAGCCGCCGACAGTCAGACACACAGATGGACGGACATGACGAAACTGCAAGGGTTCCTTGCTGACCAAGGAACCCTAAAAACCGTCTAACTTTGAGTCTTTGAGATAAAACACATTTTTCTAAGTAAATAGGACGTATTTATGTTTATTTAACATTACGGAACATTCAATAAACGAGTCCCGCTCGCGCTTGACCAATTTTTGTTCCTTTTCCAAATCAGAGTTCCGTCTCTACTCACCACAAAACCTGGTCAGACTCTTCCGACAAAAATCAAGTACATAAATGAATCCGGAATCAACCTAATAAAATTGTTTACTACACAGCTGGGTTAGAATGCCCATACCTACAGAGTTTTAATCGTAATTGTGAATTCGCGCTGTAAATTAAAGAACAATACAGCTGATTATACGGATTCGAGAATTGTGTGCTAAACAATTGCACCCAATAGGACTTTCATTCAAGTTCACTGCCTTAACTTTCCGTATTCAAGGCGAGGATATTTTATTAACTGGAGTGCATATGCAGCATATTAATGATATAATGAATGACTGGTCTCTTTACATTTTCTTTATCATTTTCATTACCATTTTCATTACCTACAGCGCATTGCTGTATTTGTTGTAATATCTGTCATAAGTTGTCAACCATAATGGTGTAATATCAGTTTTATTTTAAATGAAATGCTAAACATGTCACATGTAATTGAAAGTGTATTTTGTTTTTATGTTAAATTTGCCGTCGGCGTCGGCAACTAAATCATGAACGAACTAAAATAGCCTTTAGATATTAAAACTGTTTAAGAATAACAAAACTTTTATTCTAAGTGTAATATTTTTTTGTTTATGTAACTAGGTTGGTCGAGCCTAGAAAAGATTTAATCAAACCAGGAGTTTAATAAGAACTGCTGCCGTTGGCATATTTAAGCGTAGAAAAGTTTTAGTAAGCTAAGTAGTTTTCTTTGTTATAAAAAATATATGTTTAGTTCGGATAAAGAATATTAAAAAAAAAATCGGATTTTTATTTGAGAATTAAGTACCTACGTCAAATTAGGTAATTAAACTATTCTCGAAAACGCTGCAAAGAAATTGTCAAATGTAGGTAGGTACCCAAGTAAATTGTTAATCTATCTGTAATATTGCTCCTTATTTTTACCCGACTCACTTAATTTTGAATTTATTTTGACGTTGTAGACGAAACTTTTTTGACGTTGTAGACGATTGTGAATGTGTATTGTTATCAAGGTATACCTATATTTTTGCCTTTTGCTGTGTCTACTCATAATAAACTTTTGACCTCTGTCCGTTCAATCTCTCAAACAATTCGATTAAGTACAGTCGCGTGCATTAACATGTAAACACGTTAGAACCTTGTCACATTAACCTCTTCTAGCCTGATGTATGAGAAATTGACTATTTTTACTTTGACAAGGTACTGAGGTGCATACGTGTTGGTGCTCGTGACTGTACCTACATATTTTAGCTAAACTGTGGACGTAACACAATGGTGTAGTTCAGGAATCCCCACGTACATATTTTGTCCTTTTATGAGCAATCCAGTCTCACGAGTAGACACCTAAGTATTTACATATAATTTAGACATCTTCACCAACGTAACAACTTGTCACTTTTTGCAGTTTTCGAGCTAAAAAAGCCAGTTGGTGCGCGATTCTCAGTAAACCACCCAAATAGTCGAGCTCGCAAAAAACTACAAAACCCACCTCATAGATTTCGCAAGTCTTAGCATAATCCATTCTTTGGCATGCACCGAATGGTCTGTTGCCTTTTTAGTGCTTTGTTCTTTATCGTCGGCGCTGAATAACAAACAATGGATAAGAATAAAGCCGGTCTAAGCTGCCAAGGAGTGTACCTCTTTACATACAAGTAAGATCTCTCGGATCTCGAGATTTTGCGCGAAAAAACTCAAGGAAAAAACTGTTTTAAATCGTTGACTTAAGAGACAAAACAGTGAAGCAATAACTGGTTAGGGTATATTTCACTTCATTCAACTTTTGTCTAAATGTCAACAGGCCCTTTACCTACGACATTTTTGAAATACGAAAAGTAATAATGTACCTACCTACGTAGTTTGCCAGTCCTCAAGTCATTCATTTTTCTCACGAGGGAGATACATTAGATGGGGATTAGTGGAATAACCCGTATTAATTTCTTAACTTTGCAGATGGGTATTTAAAAAAAATGTTTTCACCCAGGTAAACGCAGAACGAAGTAAAATTTAGGTGAGATATTACTGATATTTTTGTTTTGATCTGCTTAAGTGATGTTATAGGTATATCTGTTCTGAAAACTACGAGGAAGGTTTTGGGAACTACGATTTCTACGGTGATTGGTTGGTATTTAATTGGTAATAGTGTCGACACTATAAAGTAGCATGCATATACTAAGATTACTCAAAAGTGGGTACAAAACTTTTAGCTTTTATAATCTTTGGAATTGATAGATCTGAATTAGGTACCTACCAAGTACGTACAATTACAGGGCGATATTAATGTACCTACATATTTGCTTTCATTCAGCTTTTGTCTACAACAAACAAGCCGTTGACAAAAATCGTTAAAGTACGGGATGCAATACATATTTTTTATGTAGCTTCGATTTTTTTATTTTAATTATATTTTTATTCCATGATATTGATTACACGCAGGCCTGGTCTGGTCTGGCCGTTTTTGCCGGTTTTCATGTAATGGCAGTCGTTAAGCCATGTCAGAGGCTTTATGGGCGGCTTCATAACTTCTGACAGTAAGGCCCGCCAGTCTTACAATTCTCCACGAACGCAGACTTGGCCCTCGTGGTGGAGTATGGCCTTACCTTCCTGCAATGCACTAAGGGACCCGTGCCCCAGCAGTGGGGGCATACAAGGGTTGATATCGACATACAGGTCTTGGTCGTGTGCTCTATTCGGTTAAGCTCATCTTAATAAGGGCGATTTTGTAATAAAATGTAAATGTTAACCTGCTATCAACTGTACATTTTACGAGGTAACGATAATAATATACCTTTTATGTAGTCTATAAACGTCTCCCTCCAGGGCACAGGCCCTCTCTCAGTGAGAGAGTATGGGCTTAATCACCACGCGTGCCCACCGCGGATTGACAGTTTAGCGCTGAGGTATTTTAACAGCCCAGACACTCACATTCCCTCACGCTGTTTTTCTTCACAGTTAGGGAGTGGTAGGTATTGCTACTGTAATTTCACAAATATACAAAAGCTAGAAAACAAAGTTATTGGTAGGTACTTCCTCACAGTGGGAATCGAACTTGGGTCTCTCGCTTCCGCCTGAGTCCTTGGTTCTACCCACTAGCCTACCGCCACTGTAATAATATACTAAAATGAAATCATTTTGAGTATCCTATTCGGTAAGTCTTAGAATAGATAGGTAGGTTGTAGGCTAATTAATCGGTAGGTGTAGTATGCTTTTTGACCTTTATTTAGAAGTGATAAGGTTTAATTTTAGGTGGGAACTATTACACCACTACCGGGTAAAGGGTTTGGCAAAACGTGGGGGTGTCAGCAAGTATAAAATAAAAAAAATAAGTAACAAAAATTGAAATTGAAGGATGAAATCGCCCATGGAGCCGGTGAGATTTTTTTTTGGAGAACTTGAGAATAGCAGGGAAAGAAAGACCTGCTATTTTGCTTTGTTTCTTGATTGTATTTTTATCGGACTCGAAGATCTATTTAGAGGTAGGTGTGTACCTACTTTAAGCAGAAACTGTGAAACTGTTACAAATGAAACATACGTAAATCTCCATGTAAAGCAGATTTACATTCTTATAAAGAAGAAACAACGAAAATTGCAACACACTCTAGATAGGTCTACCTAGGTCTTAGGCCTAACTAAATTGCTACGTATATAGTAAGCCGGGCCAACTTTGCACCTTGTCTAAGTATAATTTTAACTTATTAAATATTGGTATTGATTTGATTGAATCGGATTTCATTTGATCTGTCTTTGAGCTTCGTAATCAAATGCGTTACATTAAAGTTATTACTTGGTTAATTGGTTTCTTCACTATTGAAGAGTTTAATTTAATAGTTCCAATAAACCACCTTAAAAAGTTCATAAGATAACCGATTATCACATACAATAGTCTCTATACCTAACTACGAGTATATGTAACCTTTACATCATAAGTTTTTTTGCAGATTTATACCTACATAGACCTAATTGTACTTTAGGTAAACCTTACAAAAGTTCTAAAACCATCATCATCATCATGACCATAGACCATAAAAATCTCCAGACTCCAGATGACAACAACCGCACAACCATCACGATCCGCAGCCTCATTTCTAGAAAACCGAAGGCTGGGGTTTCCCTGTGGGTAGGTACTTCTCTCTCGGGGGCACAGAACACTAACTTTTACCAATGTGGTGCTGATGGAAGGGGGCATGGGCCCCCCGTCCCGCGGTTAGGAAGCCCGCCACTTCGGCAACACGAAACTAGCTCACAGATCACTGACACCACGCGACGACGCGACAGAACGCTGGGGCAAGGCAAGCGACGCGCGCGGACACACAACGCACACTGCCCGCAAGACCACAGCTTTTTCAACACGCCACGGGCGGGACTGAGAGGGCGATAGCCTTTGGAGGCGCGCGGAGGCGGGACGGAGAGGGTAGCGCGCGGCAGCGGGCGTGGCAGCACGCGGCAGCCACTAGCGGCAGAGGGGTGGCGCTTGCGGCTCGTGTTCTGTACACTTTTTTCTTCATTTCATGCGTGCACTGCGCGGTAGTGGGATTTCATTTTGTGAAACACGTGCGACGCGCGCAGTAAATTTAAATTGGCTGGAGGAGCGGGTGGTAGCCGGCCGTAATTATAGAGCCGGGATTTTTCGGTTGCCGCTCGGCTCTCTGCTCTAGGCTCGGCGGAGTCGAGAGGGTGCGGAGGCGATTTTTCCTTTTTCACTCGAGGCCGCGCCGCGCGAGGGCGTGTCCTCGCATCCGTTTTCTTGAGCGTAGTGCTCGGGTGTAATTCTTGGGTTTTCGTTTTGTTCTTTGATTAATTAGAATTATTAATTTATTCCGCTTCGGTTTGGCTCGGTTTTGACTGTGTCCCGCCTACTGGAATGATATGGTTTAGCTGTTCGTTTATATTTTTCTGGACGCTTCAATTCATGTTCTTACCTAGGTAGGTACCTACATCTTCCTTTATGTAGAGCTCCAAAATCGGTCGTTGCTATCGATTATTTGTTAATAACCTATGTACCGAGTATCTACCTAATTAAACACGTTATCTATCTTAAGTATACTTCTAATTTAACTTTGTTTTGAAGTAAAAATACCGACATTAAAACGCGTATAAAATAATTTCATAATTATTTTCTAGATAGCATTAGTTAGGTAACTAACTATAATTAAAGAAATCTTAACCTTAAAAGGTTCGATCGGATCACCATATAACAAAGGGGTTTTAATTGATTTTTTCTTTTACCTTAGATACCTTCTAAAAAAGTTTGTCAAAAACTAAATAACTTTAATGTACCTGAGAACAGAGCGCAAAGGTAACAAAAAAGAACAATGACTAGGCATTGAGGATTTTACTGTAAAACACACTAGGCTTTGGTCAGAGCCCAGGGCACTGCTTAGTGTTATTTGGTCTTAAAGCTACAAAAAGGTTTATCAAGTCAATACGATACATAAAAAAAAAATATTTAGGTAGTTTATACATATCAAAATCTTGGCGAACGATTTCTGGGCTGTAGCTAGTGCTTTGGGTACAAAGTGAGGACGCGCAATCAGCCAAAAAAGATGTATATAAGCGAATTTTGTATGCACCATCCACACTATGAGATGAGATGGGAGACAGCTGGGTATTGCTTTTTAAACCTTTTTCCCAGGAAGTAACTGTTAGAGGATTAGTAAACAGCAAACTATTTGGTTTGCTAGGTTACTCTATACATCGAAATGTCATTGTCATTGATTAGTGATTCCCGTTGGTCTCTTGGTTGTTTAACTGAAAATATATTGCAATCCTTGCGCTTTTATTTTATTCTTTGTGTTATGTACGTGTTATGTGTGTGTGAAAATGTAAATAAATGGTTTATCTATCTATCTATCTGTCTATCACCGATCCCTGGCTTTTTTCATATAAACAGTAACTTCCCAAGACACTGAAAGAAGAGCTGCGGAGAACTACCTACTAGACACATCTTACTTAATTTCATTCAACCTTAGTCTACTTCAACAAACCGTCGGTGAAGAAAAAAGACGAAATTTGGTAAAATATTTTTTATCTAGAAATGCACGTACGTTTTCCAGATTTTCTATTTCAATGCCGACTTTCACCACTTCCGTAAATCGCCTTTGGTACCTAGTATTTAACTGAAACTTTTCACACAAAATTCTATTTTTTTTTTTCATTTATTCAAGAAATTAACAAAATACAAAAAAAAATAAAACCTTCACTGAAACCTGTACAGGTTTATCTGAGTCTATGAGCTGCGTTACTATTTTCTAATAATTTCAACATTTCGACACATATTTTGTTATTGGGCACTTAATTGAAATGAAATAAAAAAAAATTGAGGGCAATTTTATTTTAACGTAAAGAATTTACATTCAGTTTGCTGATTGCCAATGAACAATGCCTTCGAAGGCTGCCTTCGAGCCGTATTGAAATAGCGACTACGTTTAAATTGTATGTACAAGTCGGCCAAAATACGTTAGTTAAGAATACAAGTAAGAAAGTTATTGTTGATATTCTGCGTAATGGACGGCAGAGTAAATTTCATACATGGGTAAATACCCAAACCAAACTCACACAACGTCTGGTAACAGTGTGACCTCAAACTGGTGTGCTCTTAATACTGAACTATCTATTACCAGACTTCAATCAACAAACTGAATGTAAATTCTTTGCGTTGAAATATTTTCTCTGCTCTTCATAACTTCCACCATTGAGGAAGAGATTAACAAAAAAATCAATTTGAATATATTTAATGTTATCAGATACAAGCATCAGAGGAAGTGTTTATGGAGGAAAGGTTTAAGGGAGTTTCTCTATGTTATCAACAATGTCAGAATATCTGTAACAGGTTGAATATTTGCTTGGTTCTTTATGACATGTAACATAGCCTTGAATGTGGGTTAGAGTAGAGTAAAAAGTCGTACAAAAATAAATATTTAATGTTATCAGAGTGCTTAGTGCGAGTTTGACAGATCCAATCGAGTAACTTTACCACCGCGTTAATCGAGCATCGAGTAGTGAGTATGACTAAGTTAACCGTTCGAACTGGCAAAACGCTGTCACAGTACAACTCGCACTCGCGTTTATTCGTGTTTTGGCTGGTAAAAGTGTTCACTTCTCAACGTAACCATTACAACTCGCACTCAGCAATTTTAATTTCCATTCTTGTCGCTAGGTGGCGCTTCCTCGATGCCATAGAAATATGAGTTTACGTTAACGCGATCGAGTAGTTAGAAAACTCGCACTAAGCACTCAGGTTCAAGTAGAGAAAGCCTTTATAGAGGAAGACTTAAGGGCGTTTCTGTATGCTATCAGCAATGTCAAAACATCTGCAACTGATTTTATATTTTCTTGGTGCTTCATGACTTGCACCTCGCATTAAATGTGGGTTATGTAGAGTGAAAAAATGTCATACAAAAATAAATTTGAATTGAGACTTAGTGATTTTTAATGCTATCAGGTACAAGCAGCAGAGGAAGTCTTTATGGAGAGATGATGTAAGGGAATTTCTCTATGCTATCAACATTGTCAAAATACCTGTAACTTTCAACATAGCCTTGAATGTGGGTTAGAGTAGAGTTAAAAAAGTCGTACAAAAATTAATTTTAATTGCGACTTACTAATATTTAATGTTATCAGGTACAAGTAGAGAAAGCCTTTATAGAGGGAAGACTTTATTAAGGGCGTTTCTGTATGCCATGAACAATGTCAAAATATCTGCAACTGACTTTGTTCGCAGACTGACTTTAGCAATGCGGATCGGTAAAAGTAAATAATTTGTCTCGTTTCCTTTAATCATGAGATTAGTTAAACAGGGCACAATACAAAAAAGAAATCACTGAAATAAAAAATAGGAACTGTCTCACAATACAATTAGTTATCCTGGGGCATTATTATATAAGTATCCACTGAGTTGAGAGACGATGATTTTTACTTTTTTTAAGCTACTCCAGCTGTTGACAGCTGCATATATTTTTTGACACTTTGGAGTTGTTTAAATGCTTCACTCGATAGAGCGGAGGTCCCAAAGATATAGCCCAGGCAAGGACATCACGAACATGGAGATACACTCAGACTTACGCCATTTGTACTTAAATACGGCAGCCCACAGTGGGAACCGAACCCACGGCCTCAGGCATGATAATTAGTCGCAATACCGCTAGCCCAACGAGGAATTTACAAAAGGAATAACAAATTAAGTGATCCGCTTACCAAATAATATCATGTAATTTTTTTTATATAATATATCCTCGTATCTAGACACCAACTTTTGTTTCAACACCACCAAACTCGCTAAGTTTCACTTTTCATAAAAATAGATTTCTACGGAAATTCCATTATCGAAATTCACCTACCGGTGAAGTCTATCAAAAAATAAACTTCTTTTTCGTTGGAAAAAATTATTAGCCAATAAGAGTAACTAACAGAAGCGATAATACTCGTGGCAGAGAGATAGAACGCTGGTTTCTCAATCCGGAGGTCGTGGGTTCGAGTCCCGGCATGCACTAATGACTCTGCTCTCTAAGTTAGGTGAAGTTATAAGTAGTAGCAATACCCCTCGTTTACAGTCAAGGAAAACATCGTGGAGAAGCCCTGCTATCTGAAGTGTTAACATACCTCAGCGCTTGCTACGTACAAGGCCCATCTATGAAGCTAAGTGTGGAAATCTCAGGTGTAACTAACATTCAACATGTTTACAACTATTTCCGACATTTAGAAAGCTCGCAAGGGCACTATGAGATTTTTGGTAGAAGATTGTACAAGTAGCGACACCCCATAGTAAAATTCAAAACTAAACTAACAGCGCCCTCTGTTGGTTCGCTTGAGAACTACGAAGTACTTACAAGTTACAACACGCGCAAACTGTTACTGGGTAAAACGAAACAGTTTGTTAAGATACGTCAAGATGGCCCTTTAAATAAAATATTTGTTTCAAAATATAATTTTTTATTTCGGTTCCCGCTCGAATAAATTACATTTCAAATGCTTATGTAGCGAAATATTAATTTTATGGAGTATTTTATTTAGACTTATCAAAAAATATGAGTTAATCTTATATTTTGACTAAATGGTCCACAAAAATATGACGGAAGCGCTTATTTGTAAGGCACTTTACAATAAATAAATTTTTAACACACTCGAACACTCATTATACGACATTCAAAATTATATAACCACACACTCAAAATCATATTACCACCTAATATCAGCTTTATCACATGGCAATAAGTAATTACCAATATCAATTGAGTTTAGGGCAAAAATAACATTGTTCAAATAAGCTGTATCAATTAATTACAATTAACACTTTTATCAAGCGCTTCTGTGCTTCGCAAGGCACGTTAAGCCGTTGGTGCCGGCTGTCATTTAATGGCAGTACTTAAGTTATGTCAGACGCCTTATGGGCGGCTTGATAACTTCTGAGAGTAAGGCCCGCCACTGTCAATCCTCCACCAACCCGGACTTGGCCCCCGTGGTGGAGTATGACCTAACCTTCCTGCGATGCAGGAAGAGACCCGTGCCACAGCCGTGGGGCATACCAAGGGTTGCTATCAACACTTTCATCTCTTGGTCCGAACCCACATAACAAACTATTTTCAAATAACACTATTTCTCATAGGTTCATTCCAGAAACTCTCAAACCAAACAAAATCAAAACCGAGTTTTTCACATTTAGGAGAGTCGGCAAGACTACTCCTAAGACCACTCGAGAAGACTTAGTCAAATTCATTGGTGAGTCAAGTTACCCAATCAGAAGCTGATATGAGATCATTCCCAGAGCGAATCATTTACACACTATAGGTCCATTCCGCAAACTCTCAAAGAAAACCGCAAAAAAACCGATAAATTCCTCACCAGGCAAGCTACGACCACGACTGGCTTTTTATTCGCAGTGGCGTCATAAATCATTCCATTTTCGTTCGAAATCGCTTCTACATAGGACTATCTTGTCCCCACTACAGTCCAGAATTTCAAGTCAATGCAAGTATTACCAAAAACAGTAATTGGAACAACAAGTATAAAAAAGCTTTGGTCTTTGACTTGGACGCCGCAGTGGCTTGTTTTCAAATGAATAAATGTAGAATAAATTCATAGACGAAATTGTTCTCTTGAATGACACGTTCCTAAAATACCTAGTTTAGAAATTGGTGTAAATTTTCTGTACCAACACAGGACCATAATTGCGGATTCACTTACTTGAAACCTGGAATATTCCCACAAAACATCAAGTAACTGAATCTCGAATTAGGCTAAAATGTGTAGTGCTAAGTTTTACTTTCTGTTACCTAACTATAATGTGGTCGCAAATATTTTTTTTTATTTAAATTCATTGTAAGAAATATGTAGAAAAAAACTAGAAGTTCATTGATTAAATAAACAGGCAGGCAAAACTCTTCCAGTCGTAACATGAGCACAAAGCCTTTTAGAAAGGTTGGCTTTCGATTGGATCGTATAAGTAGCAATTTCTCTCTTCCCCCTTTCCCTGACATTAGTTCGTCGCAATTCCATCCACATTCAAGCTTCTTGTTTATCAGCTTATATATGTGAACGCGGATTTACTTTTCCCATTAGTTCTCAAACAATATTTATTCCTATTGGGTGTCACACAAATGATATTTTACAAATTACACACCATCCACGCAACACATACCATCAGATCCATCCTTATCGCATACCATTTGACCCGGAAAATATCGTTGCCTATTTTATTAGGCCGTAATTTCTCTTTAATTATCTTTCCTTACTCATACACTTCTCCATCCGCAAGTCAATAGGCCAAAAGATCAAGTCAAGCAAACAAAAACCAATAGTCAATACACTGGTATCACACATTATACTGAAGGTCATTGTTTTACCTTAACACACGAATCCCTACGACCACGCCTGCCGCCTCCCCGGCCAATCGCCACTTCCCTCTCTGTTCGCGGTCATATCGTGAACCCTCCGCTTGCCCTTCGGAACTTCGGCGACGTAGGCCTGCTCCTGCCCCCACTTCCGTCCAGCGGGCAGGTCACCAGTTCCCTCTCTTTGCATGCGTGCAATCTCACTCCGTATTGCCCGCTCGTGCTCCATTTTGGCCTTTATGTCGGCTTCGCGTGAAACCGCATCTTCGAGCTTTTGTTGGGAGAGTTTGAGACGGTTCAGCTCGGATTGGAGGCTCGTTATGTTGTTGTGCGCCGAGTTTTGGAGCTGTGGAGTAAGGGAGGTTGGTTAGGTTAGCTCATTGCTTACTCAATATGGCGGAAAGGGACAGCGAAAAGACGAACTTGTCACTTTTTTTCGAAACTAATCTGTGAATGCAGTTTTGTAAGGAATTTCCGTTACTTTAAGATAGTAAACCGAATAGGGTAAAAAATAAATTAGTCTCGGAGTTATTGACGCTTAAAAAACCGCATACAGGGAAAAAGTGGCATAAGTCAAACTTTCAAAATGCAATATCTCCAAATGTTTGTTGTTTGTCTTTTTCCCTGGGGTCTTCATTTGTCAAATATCGCCTGCGTGCATTTTAGTGTAATTAAATCAAATATCAATTGATTGGCTGCGTCGTTGATCATGCCATGCCAGAGGTCGTGGGCTCGATTCCCACTGGGGGCCGCCGTACATTTGTACAAATAGCCTCAGTCTGGGATTATTTCCATGTTTGTTAAGGCCTTGCCTGGTTACCATAGTACAGCTAAGTTATTATTATTTTATTACAGTAAAATGCATTTTAAGCGCTGTCATTGTGTTTAACTAGATTTTACAAAAAAATAATGTACTATGCACGGTGTTGTCACTGATCAGCTTGACAAAGTTACGCGGAGTTCGTAATACGAACGATACTTTGAGGAAGAAATTTCGTCTCATTAGGAACTTCATTACTTCTATTGTCTATTTTATTCATTATTTGTTTTATCGAAAATGATCAATGGTCGACATCTAGCCAATCCATCTGAACTTAATTAGCTTTATCATTGGCGACTTAACTAAGTCAACTAAGCTGCGGTTATATATTGAATTTTTTTTTAATGTAGTTTGTTAAGACTTTGGTTTTAACATTTCTATTGTTTCCAAATAAATTTACCATTAAAACTCTGAGATGCTGAAAGTCAACTTTTCGTCAACATTGGCCTTTTGCGTCTACGTAATGCGATGATTTATACTGTGTCCAGTGGCATCTTCACTCACACTAAATGGGTGAAGGGACCACTCGGAAGCTGTAGTGCCTGGGACATGGTTTTATAGATGGTGTAGGCTTGCCCAACACCTATACCATCCTTACAGCTTAGTCGCCTAGCCCACAGGAAAGTCTAGTCGTGCCGAGCCACCAATCCGCGGGTTTCCTCACGATGTTTTCCTACACAGAACCCAACATCTTGCCAAACTATCTTAGCCAACATCTTAACACCGTCAACTTCTTATCCCTTTACCTTAGTTAGAATATTTTCGGGGTTTAATCGCGTAGTAATTTATTGCTATTTTACCTCGACGTTTCGACGACGTTACAGTCATCGTGGTCACGAGAAGACTGATCGCTGGCCCCCTTTCGCATCTTCGGCTGACAAGGTTTCAGAATATCCTCAATCAGCAATCACAAAGCACTATTAGGGTTGCGACACACTTCACTGACAATGTCGGAGCTATGAGTTCAAGTCGCGAGAGTTTAAAATATGTTATAACAAACCCCTACCTTAGTTTCCCGCTCCTTCTCTCTGACTTCCTGATGGAAGCTCTCCATGTCGGCCAGGATCTGCTCCCGCTCCAGCACGTTGGCCTTCTGCCGCTGCCGGTTGGCCTCGATCTTGGCCTCGACCTGTTTCTTCAGCGTGGAGAGGACGTCGGCCATGAGGGCGGCGCGAGCTTTGCGTTCCTTCGCCCACAGCTGAAAACATCGTTCAACTAAGGTGCTTATATGGTATTCATTTATTACGTCGACTATTTTGCTAGTTTTTGACCCCCTCCCACAGCTATAGTTATAAGAAAAAATAAGAGTAGGTCCTTAGTAGGTCTGCTAGAAGAGTAGGTCGGCCAAGCCGACCTACTATATAAACACCTCAGATAGTTTCTTTCACATTTTGCTTTACAGTTAGCGAGTATCAATCATTCCATCAATCAACTACTCGTATTCGTCCATTGCTGGGTTGATAAATAAGTATCGTCTTTAACAGGGCCGTACCTGATCTTGCTTCTCGTTGATCTGTCGCGCTTCGCCGTCGTACATAGCGTCGATGTTCTTCTGTCTCACTCGCTCCCTCTCTCTGGCCTCCTCTAACTCGCGCAGAGCCTCGTCTAGCACTTGCTTGTGTGAGGCGCACTTGTCCTTCTCTAACTCGTAGTCCTGTGAAAGAGAAGGTGAGTATTATGCCTGGGTCATTGAAAGAGGCAATGACAGCTTTGGATATTTTATAGAATGTTACTAATAGAAACAACTGATTTCTAGTTTCACTTTTGCATTCTTATATTCTTTTTAATGCACTAACCGGTACTAAGGTCAATTTTAAAAACCTATTTAGAGGCTAAAAATTCCACCCATGCCACTCGAACCCGCTACCTCTGGCTAACCGTGACAGCTCTCTCCAAACTGAGCTAATGGATGACTTACCGGCACCAGTGACATTTCGAACCTCTTTACAATACTCTCTGTATTACGTACAGGCAGCAACATCTGGCTGAAGTAATTTGCATCACTAGTACTTTACTTTGCAGTTAGATTTTACATCGGAATGATATCGCTGTACCCACATGATTATATTCTTTTTAGTGCACTAACCTTGCATTCTTTTATACACTGCAGGGCACAGCCCTTGTCTCACTAAGAGAGAGTATGGGCTTAATTACCACGCGTGCCCACCGCAGAATGACAAAGGCGCTCAGGTTACTTTTGCATATCGAGCAAGAAAATGTGTTCCTTAGTCCTTGAAGTAGCCAATTCGCGATGAGCATTCGTGGTGACTCAGCCCTTTCTTTCTCTTACTTTCTCTCTCTCTCTCACTCTGTCTCACACTCTGTCTCACACTCTCTCTCTCTCTCCCTCTCTCTCAGAGAAATTTGTCCCTGCAGTGTAACATATACAAAATGATAACGGTATCACGGTAAAGGGAAGTGTTCTGTGTTAGATGAATAAGTGGTTTTTAGCCAAGTCTGTCTTTAGCCAAGTAGCTGAAGAAGTCTATACACGGCTATAGACTGCTACAGTTAGGTATCACTTGGCTAAAGATAATCTTATTCATCTAACACTTATGCTCACCTTTAAAAGACTCGTACTCAGCCTCTCCAGCGTATCCAAATCGACAGCAATCTCCTTCAAAGCCTCGGCGACCTTCCGCTTCAGCTTATACTTGTGCAGTCCCATGTTTACGATACACGCGTCTCTTTCTGCCACGAGGCGCGCGTGCTCCCTCTCCCTGTCTCGCGCGACAGCAGCCAGTAGGTCCAGGGCTTGTCTCTCGCGCTCCTCTTGCACCCGCAGATGTTTGACTGCCGTCTCTTTCTCGCTCAGCTCGGCAATCTGGCTCTCCAGGCCGCTGCGGAGGTCCTGGCGAAGAGATTGGGCGTTTGGAATAAGAATAATCTATTAAACCACAGCGGTGGAAGTTATTTGTCGGAGTTTAAACTTGGCTGTAACATTTCGCCTGTGACTTAAAAGAATTATATTCACGGCAGCAAGCATGTTTGTGAAGTGTATAGTGTGTGTGTTTGAATGTGGCTGTGTTAAATTTAGCAGAATGAACGTCAAACGGACGTCAACGATTCCAAAATTAAATTAGGGTATCCGAATCAACACCATGAATGTTCCGCGAAGTACAACTCGTGAAGATTTAATTTGCAAATAAATCTCGAAAAAATCTGCTTTTCTACTTTTTTTAGAATTTTTTTATGTTGGTCAGGTCAAATTCAGAAAAAAAATTATTACTTTATAACTATGAATCGTCGCTGAACATAAATGGGGGGTGATTCCCATGCATCGTGGTAAAATAAGATAATTATTTATTTGTACTTTTTGACACACACACACTTTTTCAAAACAAACAAAAGCTTAAAATAATAAAAGTTCGTGACAGGAGAGACTTTAATTTTATTTTTGAACGTCAATGTTCCGGCCGACCTTTATACCAGCAAATCGGCTTATATTTTTTTATGGACAGTAGTTCCTCATAATTTTCAAAATGACATAATGATCATATTTTAAAGCTTTTGTGGAATGTGAAAAAAATGAAATTCACATGTGTCAATGACATTTCTTACTTGCACTTGCAGCTCCTTCTCCTTGAGCTTCATTTGTTCCATTTGTATCTGCCGGCAAATCGTCTCGTCCCGCTCTTTTAGCAGCCGGCGCGTATCTTCCTCCTCTTTCTTTTTTTGGAGTTCCTTCTGCACTATTTGCTCTGTCCTGTGAACAATAATGGTAAGCATAACAAATGCGATATACAGAGCCTTAAATGAGGAGAGGAATTGAGACAAAGATTAAGCTTTTAATGATAAAGCCGCGGTCTGTACTTTTATGTTAAGAAATATCCGTGTAGTTTCCATTTTTATGTACAATAAAGTGTTCTCTATCCTATAGCCCTGGAGGTAACACTTAATTCGAAACTTCTAAAACTACTTAGATTTTGAAGAACTTCCTGTTGTCCAAAAAATGATGAGGAAGATATTGGACCCGGAACAATACGTTTTCCGGACTTCCTACTAAATCATTGGGTGTGAATTAAGAAAGTTATTCGTGATGTCCTATTTCTAGGATGCTAGGGCTTCGGAGACTATCTATCTATATATTAAAGAGAGATAAATAAATGTATCCAATCTGCTACTTAACTCGTATCAAATTTGACGCGATAAATGATTATTTCCTGTAGTATTTAACTTAAGAAACTGAACTATATTGACTCTGCTAAGTATGTAGGATGGCTGCACAATTCGCAAATAAAAAAAATATTTACCGCTTTTAATTCGGAGCGGTGAAAACGCTATCCGCCATGTTGAAAGAATCTTTCGGTTGTAAACAAACATCGGTCAGCCAGAACCAGTGGACATTGATTATTATAGGACTTACATCAAAGTGATCTCCACGTAAATACACCCGAGTTTAAGTCGATAAAGTATCGGGGTCTCTTTTGGCAAGTATGTTTCAATTTTTTCGTGTGTTTATTTCACTTGGTACACGAATCCACAACTTCCAGGGGTTCTTTGTGGACATGTTTTAGCATTCTCGAACAATGCGATAATGATAATTGCTATATTTTGCATGTAAACTCGATGAAATCATGGTTTTGTCGTTGTTATTTCACTATGCTCACAAATCACTCCCAGTTGTTGAATGTCAAACTTTGTTTACAATAGTTCAGGTCTTCAAACCATAGACAAAAATGGCTGACCGCGTTTGTGGCTGTTTAGCAAAGCATAGTTCTAAAATATTTTTTGGGTTGCTTTTAGGTCCTCAAAAAATATACTAAAATATTTTTTGGTCTAATGGAACAGATATTTAACATTTAAGACTTACTTGCAAAGAGAGTCAAATAGCGGATTATTATGTAAGAGTGCCGATGACCGCATTAAATATTTTATAGAATTTCTTTGTTATCTTATTTTATATCTTTCTTATCTTATCTTATTTCATACAATGTTCTTTACTTTCTTTTTATACCATTGTTTTATACTTTAAATTTGCATAGAAACAACTGATTTCTAGTTTTATTTATGCATTTTTAATTTAGCCTATAAACGTCCCACTGCAGGTCACAGGCCTTCTCAGACAGTATAGGCTTTGTTACCACGCGTGCCCACCGCGGATTGTCAATTTCAAGCACACTGGGAATCGAACCGGGGTCTCTTGCTTCCGAGTCCATTCTCCAGTCCAACTAAGTCCATCGTCGTCCATTAATGACGTGAGGCTCAACAGGGGGAGGGAGTCGCAAAATTCACGAAATCTTAAGGAGAATTAAGCAATGTATGTGCCTGTATGTAAATGTTATGTTAATTAGGTGGAACTTGATTGACATTGTGGAATTAAAATTAGACATTGCCCTAAGGACATACACCTGACATTAACATTTCCAAGTACCCATTACTAATGCGCTCGCGACCTAGGCGAACCAAGTGATTGGAATCAATCACTTGAGTTAAGCAACAACAGGCGCGGTCAGGTGCAGGATGGGTGACCGTTCAATGACTACCGCTAGTGGCATTTTTCCGAGCGCTTCCGTATTCCGCAAGGCACGTTAAGCCTTTCGTGCCGGCTGCCATGTAATGGCAGTCGTTAAGCCATGTCAGTGGCCTTATGGGCGGCTTGATAACTTCTGACAGTAAGGCCCGCCACTGTCCTACAATCCTCCACCAACTCGGACATGGCCCCCGTGGTGGAGTATGGCCTAACCTTCCTGCGATGCAGGAAGAGAGCCGAGCCAGAGCAATGGGGACATACAAGAGTTGATAACATTACTAATAAATCAGTGCCCACTTGGCATCATTCGCATCATTTTTCTATTATAATATTACGAAAGTTTTAGTTAAAAAAACGTTTATGTCCTCACCAAGCTGACTTGAGCTTCCCGTTGGCCAGATAGCTGGTGGCAGCTCGCAGCTCCGGCTGGCGCATCCGCCAAGCGTGGTGCAGCTTCAGCTCCGCCTCCTGCCGCCGCAGGCTCTCCTCCTTAGCCATGATCCCCTGGTTGATCTCTTGCAGTGTGGATGTTGGCACGCTGTTCAGGTACGAGCTGCGAGCACAATTTAGGCTTTATGGGAAGTTACCCAGTCACTAAGGTAGCTTAAAATGTTCACTTCACATAGAAGCTGTGAGGGGATTGCCGCGTATTATGAAGTTCAGCTCATCACAGATATGTACTTCGATTAACATTTTTATTCCGGAACAAATCCATAATACTGGGTGGCCGCAAATGTATTAGCACTATAGAAATTACTTATATTTTTTTACATTAAATCTGCCATTTTGATATTTCAACTTTCGTCGTAGTAACATACTAAATACATACATAACATCACACCTGTATCCCAGAGGGGTAGCCACTTGCTACGATCCTGACATATCACCTTCGCTACATCTACGTCATAAGTCGTTGCATGCACGCACGCCGGTTCCGGGTACTTCTATCTTCCCCTTTGCTAATACATCCCCTATTTGATCAAATTATGTCCGCCTGGGACGTCCCTTATCAGTCCTTCCACTCACATTCGCAATATATATTTGTTTCAATCTTTCTTCTTTCATCCTCTCCACATGTCCAAACCAACGCAACATTCAATTCAAAACGCAACAACAACTTTCTCAATTCTAGTCACTACATCCTCTTTCGTCGTCGTAGTAATTAATTAAATAAATGTAAAATTCACCAAAAATAATCATGGTCCGTTTCACTCCTCAAAAACGTGGAATAGTCGTGTCAATGTTTTAACAGAATATTTCATCTGTAATAATAACAGAACGTGAATTTCGTCGACGACTTACCCACCGTCCGGCGCCGATTGGTGGCATACTTACGACCTCTTGCATGGTAGGCAGACGCGCTACCACTACGCCACAGAGGTCGTCATATAAGTTATAATAAGGCCCGGGAAAGCCAATTACTTGGTTTGACTGTGGGAGTGGTACTCACGATTTATTTTTTTTAATAAGGGCAGGTAAACAATTCGCTCCAATCACGCCTGATGGTAAACAAAGACGGCTCTAAGATGGTACTTGCTTGCCTATTAAAAGCCGACAGGCTCTAGTTTTAAAGATGCCTAAGTTACATGTCTCAGGAAAAACGCACGACGGCAATACGTTTTTTTTATATATTACTGTATTCATGATTCTATCCTTGGCCTTAAAACTATATTTGGCCGTAATAGACAAACAAATAAGCGGTTGAAAGAGCATTATCTATCTCGGTCATCAGTTCAATTTTTTTAGGTACTCAGTTTACTTATTTTTCCTATACCTTGGTAGGTTATGTTGGATATTTGTAGTTTATTTTGTACACCCGTGTTTTACAGCCTATTTGACTCTCTAAGGTTAGCTGGAAGAAATCTCTTTCAGAGATAAGCTCGCCTTTGAACAAGTTATTTCTTATATAATATCCTGTTGTGTCCTTTAAAGTATAAATAATAAATAAACAACCACAAAAATGGCAAAAACGTTAACAGTGTAAGATTCAACATACCCGTTCTTGAAAAACTTGGGCTGTGCCGCGAGATTCTTCAACTCTTGCTGATACTGCATGTGCTCCTGGAACAACATGTACTCCAGTTTCTTGCGACGCTCTTCCAGCTGTCTGAAAATCGCAAGAACTTATTAAGGCCGCTGTTACGTCGAGCGTGCGGTCTCATATTAATGATTATAATTACCTACTTTGATAATACGGTCTGAGGGTTTGATAGCTATTAAAGTTACAGACATTCAAGACATGACGTTTTTTTCCTTTAACCAATAATTCTCCTCGCCTTCAACTAGTTTTTTATTGATCTAATTTCATGATTCTATTACATAATCATTCTATTAAAGTTACGGACATTCAAGACATGTTTTTTTCCTGTAACTAGTTTTTTATTGATCCAATTTCATGATTCTAATATATAATAATTTTGGAAACTACTTTTCTTAATTAAAACTGTTTTATACGGATTTATGCTCGTTTATTACATTTTTTACAATTTTCCAACGTTTCGGCACCTGAAAAAAAGGTCTCGGATGAACTACTTTTCTTTAAACACACTGAAACAAATTATAGAAAAACAAAAATATCGAATCGAATACTCAGACCACACGTGTACGTATTTTATAACAATCACTAAAAATATTAGTTTGTGCAAGCGAGACCGCATGCTCGACGTTGTTGGTATCAACCTTTTGTATGTCTCCACTGCTGGGACAGGGGTTTTCGCGAAGGAAGATTAGGCCATACTCCACCACGGGGGCCAAGTCCGGGTTGGCGGAGGATTGTAAGACAATGGTGCGCCAGAAGTTATCAAGCCATAAGGGCGTTCGTAAAAAATGCCAATAGCAGTAGTCATGGAACGGTCCAACACCAGTCCGCCCCTGTTGTTGCTTAACCACGAGCGCTTCTTGGTGCTTTTTGGAGCTAATCGTCTAGCCTTATCTCAAGCTACAAGCATGATTGAGGACCCGAAGGACTGCAAATACTTACAAATACAAATTTGTCACTATATAATGCGCACCATATCCCGACTGATTCCTGAACGTCGAGGTAAAATAGCAATAAATTACTACGTGATTAAGCCCCAAAAATATCCTAACTATGATTCCTGATGTTTGCTAGTGATTGTCAGTCAAATGTGAATTGGTAGGAATAATTGGGCGGGTGTAATAGATACTTACGTAGAAATGCATTGCTTAGGACAGGTCCTATTCAGGATGCTTACGTAAAACTGCAGAAGCCTATACAGAACTGCGAAGCTTTACTGAAAAGCCAATACTCACGCAGCACGAATCTTCTTCTCGCATAGCAATTCTGCGACCTTGTTCGCCTTTTCGTAGTACCCGGGGTTGTTCCACTGCTCCAGTTGCTTAGAGACCTTGGTACTCTTGTCGAAGTAATTGGCAACCTTTTGGTGCTCTTCGGCGCGCCGAAGCTCAAGGTCGCGCCGCTGCGCCGCCTGCGCCTGCAGCTGCCATGGACGCGCCGGCCGCGGGCGGGACATGCTCTGGAAGTATTAGAGATTTAGATTGATCAATATCAACCCTTGTATGTCCCCACTGCTGGGCCACGCGTCTTCTGCATACTCCACCACAGGGGCCGAGTGGGGGTTGGTGGAGATTTATTATTGGAGTGCTTTTAATTCTTCCTGATTACAAGCATAAATAGTAAATTAAATTCAGGATTTGCACGTGCTTTTCAAAGTACTTAAAAATAGAAAATAAGGATATTATTGGAAAAAAATTACTTGAAATATCAAGAAGCCCAAATAGAACCTCAAACGATCTTTATAGTAAGTAGGTATATGCATCACAAATTATTCATAAAATACCTATTATTATTATTTAGTGAATATTATAATTTATTGACATTTTTAAATAATAATAATAATATTGGCCTTTTTGCATCTACTTAATGAGATGATTTATATAGCGTCCAGTGGTATCTTCACTCACACTAGATGGGTGAAGGGACCACTCCGACGCTGTAGTGCCTGGGTCATGGTTTTATAGATGGTGTAGGCTTGCCCAGCACCTATACCATCCTGACAACTTGGTCGGCCTAGCCCACAGGAAAGACTAGTCAATACGTGCGGAGCCAACCAAGCCGCGGGTTTCCTCACGATGTTTTCCTTCACCGTTAGCGTGTGACATTTTTAAATAGTCATTTAAATAGACATTTTTAAATAGTCAACAAAAAATATGCTTAATTTTTTTTATAGCAAGTACTTAGATTTACAATAAATTAATTTTTGATTGGCTGTGTAAATAGACACAGGTCAAATCAATTTTAGACATTTATTTTAAATAATCTACAGGTGGCAGACGTGCAAAATATATAATATGATTTGATTTTGAGTGTTAATTTTCTATCTATTGTACGCAGAGCGTACCTAGACTAAAGGTCTGTATAAGACAGTGTAAGACACACTACACAAATACTCAGCTACTACATCGAATGCAGATTTTACCAGGCAAGATCTACTTAAGTGAGGGACAGGTCAGATGGAGATCATGCAGTATAGAACCATCCAAGACATAAAGACCACGATCCTCAGCTCGTAATAACATACTCATAGGGATGGGTATTTCCTTACTATAGAGTACCTGATACTTATAAATCTAAGTGTTAAATACACTTCTTCACTTCACTTCACTTAACGTTTTGCACACCAACACACAATACCAAGAGACTATCACAACGGCCAATAATTCATAATAACCGAGTCATTGTGAAATCAATAAAACAACAATTATGTTCCTTGCTTTACTGCACTATCCTTGGTGATATACTTCGCGAGATTCAATTCTTATTCCCAGCGCGGGTGTTGTGTCCTTTATTGCAATCAAATTTAGCGCGTGGGAGGCAGTAACTGTTTCAATTGGTTCGTATGAGCTCACCGCATATTATTCAATCACCGCATATTTGCAAACAAAAGGTTTTGTGATTCACTTTGAAAAAAACGAACGAACGAACGAAAATAACATTATACAACAAAACAAACTCGTTTTTTCTAAGGCGCGATGTCAAAATTTTGACAGTTGCTAGGCAACGCAAGTTTTTTTTAGTGAAATGTGAAACTTTTAATTTGTTAATATTATATGAGTTTATTGTATCGTAACAAAAAACAAATAACATAGCAATTACCTTTTAACGATACAAGAATTATTTTATCCCATCGAAAATTATCTACATAGTAAAAATACATTTCAAAAATTTAAATTGCCGGAAGTTGACAGTAGAAGCTACATAGGGTAAAAAAAATCTAAAGCGTTTTGTACGCCATCTGTTGTCCGGTAGCAAAACTATTAGGAACAAATTTGATACCTGTGACATCTAGCGACGGTTTTCTAAACTAATAGGGTCCCACGTGCACCAACGCGACAACATTCAGGTCCATGCATCTCCACTATCCTGATTCTATGATCTGAGCTACTATCAATAGAGGCTGCTTCTCGCGCTATTGACGGGAGCCCACACACGGGACCTGGAACGGGGGCGCGATAAAGGCGCAAAGCGCTACTTCCCTTCTGTATTGGCTTTGTCCCGTCCCTTCACTTTGAATGAAAAAAATTAAATAATGAGATGGCTTTTCCGTGTCGCAGTCACACGTCCCTCCTGTGTCGCCGCTTAGCTGTGGCCTCTTTGCGCAGACGAAAAGATATATTTGTGGCGAATGTGACTTCCGGTGACTTCCTTTGAATAATCGCCAGCTACGCCAAAATGCTTATAGCATTAACTCGATTTGCGGATTCGATATATCTTTACGTTTTAGTTGCAATGCAAAACTGTTAGTAACATAATTGAGAAAAGTGCATCGATCAAATGACGCCATTACCGCATACGTGTGACAAGGACAGAGATAATAATCACTCACTATCGCAATATAACTTAGTAACGGTCCGTTTGTTTACATTCTTTATCTCGTCTCATTGGCCTTCCTTTAAGTTGATGTGCTGTTGGCGGCGTATAAAGCTACTCACATGATAGGTACTTCATCAGCATTTACTTTCATTAATTTTGCGGATTATTACCCACAACGAGTATAGTCATGCAAACAGCATGAAACAACAATTGAAGGATTGATATGCTGTCAACTATACAACAGCTATTGTTATTATATTAATATTTATTAAGTAATCCAACAGACAGTTAAATTTAAAAAATACCTACTTATACTATTTTTAATGCACTGACCCGTGCTAAGGAACAAATTTTAAAAACCTATTTAGAGGCTAAAAATGTTTATCCCGGCATGGGTGAAATTTTTAGCCTCTAAATAGGTTTTTAAAACCTACTTACATTAGTTTTTTTTTAATTGCACTAATTGCATGAATGTACAAGGGCGTACTTAATGCAAGAAGCATTCTCTTCCAGCAAAACTTTGGTGTTGAAGCGACTCGCAAAGGGGAAGTGCAGCAAAAGAACGTGAACTACAATAATAAACTTACTTAAACATAGGAAGATACAATAACTTATACTTACGGGGGCAAAAGGGGGGGCTGAACAATAAAAATTATGATAAACCTACACAAACGATAATATATAGATAAATAAATAAGGTAAAATCTAAAAATTATAGGTTAAAAACAACAAAGAGGTCTGGAACTAAAGCCAGTGCAATACATATCTATGATCTAGGTTTTAGAATAGTAATTTAAATATGGTTGATAAAGGACGGTTGGAAGAAGGAAATATGGTTGATAGAGTTTTTTGTCCATTTCCCTCCAAAACGATCCGGGAAGTAGGATTACGCTTGTCGCGCGTTTTAATTGTTAAATGTGGCGACGTTCCAGCAGGTACATAAACTGCGTAGGTACTACGAGAAGTTCAATTTTATTACTTATATATAAGTATTGAAACAATGAAAAGTGAAATGTGGTGTAATATACTTTATATCTTCTTCTTCTTCAGGCTATATTAGTCCACTGATGGAAATAGCCCTCCCCTAATGAACGCCATAGCGCCCTGTCTTCAGCTTGCCGCATCCAGCATCTGCCTGCAGTTTTTCGCAGATCGTCATCCCACCTGGTCGGAGGGCGTCCTACACTACGTTTGCCGAGTCGTGGTCTCCTCTCAAGAACACGTATACTCCAACGGTTGTCGGTTCTTCGCGAGATAGTTTATATATAAGGGAACGTATTACGCCTCATATTAATACGGTAATACGTCAGACCTAAGCTGCGATCAGAATAGATTAAAACTCTTACTACATTACAAAAAAATACAGGAAACCTCCTAAATAACTAAGTAAACATTCTGAGTGGAAGGGCTGGTAAGGGACGTCCCAGGCGGACATGCCTCGACCAAATAGGGGATGCATTAGCAAAGGTGAAAATAAAAAGTACCCGGAACCGGCGTGCGTGCAATGAATGAATGAATTCAACGACTTAAGAACGTAGATGAAGCAAAGGTGATCTGTCAGGATCGTGGCTAGTGGCAGTCCCTGATCTCTGCCTACCTTTCTGGGATACAGGCGTGAGGTTATGTATGCATGTAAACATTCTGCTTTCGCACACAGATGTATGGTAAAAGTTGAAGTGTTTGTGTTGTGTGTAATTCAAAGAATAATAACAAAAATCATCTGCGCCGTGTTGAATAAAAAAACACGAGTAATCATGAGTATCCTATGACACTCGCTATATCGATATCACACAAGGCAATAAGACGTTTTCCAAAATAGCTCGAGAAACTGGTTCACTGGGGAAACCTTGTAAGTGACCACAGTAGGTAGGTAATTATGACTTGTAGTACTGGATAATCACATGTTATCTATCAAATAGCCGAGACCTGCCTTCTGGCAAAAAACTAAGCAAGTAATTATATTATTAAGTACTCCGAACACAACGACTAATAAATAATATCAGGGCCGCGTTTCGTAAAACTATACATAACATAACGTCGCGCCTGTATCCCAGAGGGGTAGGCCGAGACCAGGGTAGAGACCAGGGACTTGCCACTTGCCACGATCCTGACAGACCACCTTTGTTTCATGAACACGTTCGGAAGTCGTTGCATGCACTCACGCCGGTTCCTTTTATTTTTATCCTTCCCTTTGCTAAAACGTCCCCTATTTGGTCGAAGTGTGCTTGGGACGTCCCTTACCATTCTTCCACCCACACTCGCAATATATATTTGTTTCGTCAATCTTTCTTCCAATTAAATTTTTCGTAAAACTACATTTCATAAAGTCAGATTTAAATCAAAAATGTTTTAATCAAAGTAAGTACCACTGGAGAAAACGACCTAATGGACAACGCAAGGTTAAGCTAGATGTCTATTTCAAAATCTAGATCGTTTTGGAGAAAAAATGGACAAAAATCTCCATAGTTTATTCTTAACGGCGTAAAGGTAATCCAAATAGATTGCAGAATGTTTGTCGTCTAGTGAACTTTGAGTTGATATTATACAAATACAGGTTACCCCAAAAATCCGCAAATACCCGGATTAGGGTTTGTGTTTTTTTACAACAACTTGTGTGTTTATTTTCAGATAGACAGGATACATCAAAAATATCAGTAATAATATTTCATATAAACAGTTTAAAAAGTTGCAAACTCCAATTCACTTCTTTGAGGAATTACGTATTTTTGAGATAATTAGATAATACTGTATCTAACTTATACCCCAGAGGAAAAAAGAAACTTTTACTTACCAACCAGGGTCGAAAACGCCTTCAAAATAACTAGCAGTTAAATGAGGTCTAATATTAACATGAACTAAGCAGCTAAGATGTGGATAATAACATCCTGGGGCCTGTTCCACAGAACTACAATTCACGATTAACGGCAATGACAATGACAATGCAATGTACATTGCAAAATCGATTAACCCGCATATTAAAATGTATACTTTGCTGTGCAGTGTTGTACATCGAATTGTCATATTTAAACGACGATTTTTTTATGAGACTCGGTTCAGCCCAGCCATTCAATCTTGTTTTCTCACAAAGAAAAAAATATGACAAGACCAGGTGACAGAGACCCCTGATATTTGCACGTATACCAAGCACAGCTTCTAGTTTTGGTACCAGGAAGTAGATACCTACTTTGATTACTAACAGTTACGGTCTTATAATTTTTTTTGCACTAACCCGTGCTAAGGACAACTTTAAAAAACCTATTTAGAGGCTGTGCAGAGAGTGTTGGCACGGTTAACCAGAGGTGGTGGGTTCGAGTCCCGCTATACTTTGGTGGAATTTTTAGCCTCTAAATAGGGAGGTATATTTGCCTAAATAACAGTGTGAATAAATTTAATAATGTGAATATATCAATAGACACGTACAAATAATTTAACTATACTCGTGAAAACATAAATCCTGGATATTCTACTTGTTCCATAGTAAAACTTTGAAATTGATACTAATATCAACCCTCATATATTCCCACAGCTGGGGCACGTGTCTCTTTCTGCATCGCAGGAAAAAAAAACTTCGAAATAAAAATATAAAAAAGTTGTTAATGTTAGTCAGTACGTAAACCCCTTTAGAACTATGTAAGACCTTGCGTAAAATAACGAACACCTTAACAAGCAGAGAATCGAACCGCGACTGAAGGCTCAAAGACCGAAGTGCTCAACTGTGAAGCTTTCCTCAAACATCAAGCTTATGAAACCACAAGAACTTAAAGCTCCATTGAGCTGGCCGCAAGCGCTGCATAGACCGACAGCAACCGCAAAATACTTTTTAAGCAAACCAAACAGCACTCTATTCGCCTGTATTAAAAGCTAAGGAACTTGTAATATGAAGTTGTAAACTTACGTTTACCAAAACCAAAGACGACCACCAATATATTGAAGTCAAACCATTTTGAACTCTATTACCTTAGCTGTAAAGTTATTACACGGGTGTGTACCAGGTTGTAAATGTATACGGCCTTCAAGGTGAGTTCGGGTCACATTCCGAGATGATGAAAGAGATGGCTGCAGCCTGTGTCGCTTGCTCTTATGGGGTTTTCTCTGAGTTGCCATGTTGATTGCATTACACTGAAAAGGTAGAAAACCGAAAGAGATGTTTTAAAAAGCAGTGTAACCGAATAAAAAGTTTTCAAACGCAGTGAAATTTAATTAAAAGTTTTCTAAAGCAGGGAAACCGAATTAAAAGATTTGAAACTGAATTAAAAGTTTTCAAACGCAGTGAAACTGAATTAAAAGTTTTCAAATGCAGTGAAACCGAATTAAAAGTTTTCAAACGCAGTGAATTTTAATTAAAACTGTTTTTATACGGATTTATGCTCGTTTATTACATTTATACAATTTTCCAATGTTTCGGCACTTTTTCAGGTGCCGTGGTCCCGGATGACTGATCATCCGGGACCACGGCACCTGAAAAAGTGCCGAAACGTTGAAAAATTGTAAAAATGTAATAAACGAGCATAAATCCATATAAAAACAGTTTTAATTATGTCTACTGCTCGTGTTAACCTTAGAAAATACTATACAGTGAATTTTAATTAAAAGTTTCCTAAAGCAGGGTAACCGAATTAAAAATTTTAAAACGCAGTGAAACTGAATTAGAAGTGTTCTAACGTAGTGATTTTAATTAAAAGTTTTCTAAAGCAGGGTAACCGAATTAAAAGTTTTGAAACGCAGTGAAACTGAATCAAAAGTTTTTAAACTCATTGAAACCGAATTAAAAGTATTCAGGACCAGTGCCTTGAGTGTTTTTACGAACGAGAACCATTTTAAGGTCCAAGGTACACTCCTTTTTATGTAGAATGGACTCTGTGAATAAAAGACACCTATTTGTCGTAAATATCTACTACTTAAACATCATAACTAGTTAAGTTTCACGTGAGTTCTGAAAGTTAACACAATAAGAGCTCATAAAGAACCATTCCTTGGAATTGGTGGAGGTGAGTGTTAATTAAATTGTGAGAATTTGTTTCAGTGGCCTAATGAAAAATGGCAAATTTCGGTCACTGTCTGCCTCTTCATGATACAGACTTTAGAATCTGTTAATTAAAAATATAATAAATCCAGAATATAATGTATCTCCGTGCTGAATTTCATCCCAAACAGTTTGGCCATTCTGGCGTAATTGAGTAACAACATACATACCAACTTTCGCATTTATAATATTAGTAGTAAACTATATGCCAAATTAGGTATTGTTGCCTAGACATAAACTCACCGTTGTTTTTATAGTATCAAAAATAAGTTATTTTGTCGAATTTAGCTATGTGACATAAACACGAAAGTGCGCATAAAACATATTGAAACTCTACTTCATTCCTTTTGCAAAAACCACTCTCCAATAGACAACCTTAGCAGGTGGATTGAGACACAATAGACAAAATTGCGCTGACACTATAATAACCACAAAAGGTTCTACCACTAGAAAAACCCCACCAACAACGCGCAAAGCCCAGGTAGCAAACCTCCAAAGCCTCCTTAGCTTTTCGCCCCACTCATCTGACAACACCGACGTTACGTGCGACAGTCAGTCGGACCGTGATACGCGAGCGCACAGCCGTGCAGCCATTGTGCGGAACACAAAAAGTTCAGCATTCGAAATTTTAAAAATACTCCAAAACTCATCTCTAGTGCAGACTGTCAACCGTTTTCAGTAAAAAGTAATCGTTTTGCGAGACTGAAGTGGGTAGGAACAGTGTTCTGGTGCAGTTGGTGTAGAACAGTGCCCGTTGGTAATTTTTTACCGCTTCCACCGTTCGCTGGGCGATGGAGGAGGCTGCCTCGGCCCGATATTGTTGTGTTATGAGCTTATAATTGGCCTAAATCAAAGGCCTACAATGGTAAGCATTTCGTTTCTGTCTGTTACTATAACAAACTCTAGCGGAAGGGTAGTCGTCTATGTGTTTGTAGAGGTACAAGCTTGCGCTTTGAAACTTCACCGTGTGTGAACATTAATGCTATTATGGATCAAAATTGGCAGTTAAATCTAATCATCTTACGCAGGTTAGTACTTAACCACTTAAAAAAATCATAAACTGTAGATGTAGAGACATGGAATAGAAGATGTATATTATCAGTGAAAACTATACTGATGCGTGTGTATGTGTGAGTGGTGAAATGTCCGATCTCAATTTCACTCGAAGCGGTTTTATACGTCTCTGCATGTCATATTCATGTGTGTGTGTTTGAATTATGATTTACGTGTACTGGCAGTGAATTAAAATGCGATATTATAATTATTACCGTTTTGAGCCGTAGAATTCGATGTATGATGTGTTTTTATATAGGTATTTGATGTAACTTTGACTTATTCAATTTCAGCCAATCTTGTTCTATCGCGGACAGCAATCTCTTGGAAAGTTGTTTAAGTGTTACTTGCTACGAGATTACTCGATAAACATAATTGCGCCTAGTCTCTTCAGGTATATATTCATTAACTTCTCCAAACGTGCCTATTACGTAGACAATAAAATAATACACTAATATTTAGTACGTAAAATCCCATGAATTATCTAATTAACATCCCTGAGAAATAAGCATTATTACAGACGTGTCCACACCATCTCTCGAAACAATCGCGGAAATAATTACATACATTAAGCATCGCGACTTAATAAAAACAACTGTATCTACAGGAAACTTAACAATCTCAATTTTAATGAGTCATGGCACCTACATAGCATTATATACTAAGCAACGACATTAATGAGAGTTTCGAACGAAGCAAATAGTTACAAAAACTCTCGTAAAAACAAAACCGCAGTGTAAAAGACATCAACCCGATCGCTGAGGCACGAATAGATCATCGTCCCGTACAAGAGACATCGACGCGCGCGCGTCCAGTTCTCGCAGTCCGTTTACCCTGCAGATGGAAAGTTCGAGCCAAAACGTGTTAATTAAACAGATTAATAACTGAATGTTTGTTCTACATATTTAGGCTGATTTCATGTGGAGATTAGAGCGAGATTTATGTCGTAATTTAAGGTTTTTAAATTAGACATTTTTCACCTGTTCTGATTGTGTTGTTTTGGTCGACATACATTTCATAAAAATTCTCAAATTCAAACATTTTATCTTCGTAGTATAATAGACTGTCACTTAATAAATATCTTATAATTGGTGTTGTCAGTTTCCGCAAAGTATATTATGAGGGGAAGAAACTAACAAGATAGTAATATATAGTAATACATCTACCTAATAGGGGATGTATTAGCAAAGGGTAGGGTCCGAAATCAGTGTGCAAGTATGCAGCAACCAGTTATGCCTACGATTTCGTTCACGTGGTATTAAAATGTTCTGCCTCTGTATGGATGGATTTATATCTATACAAATGTGTATCTATACAAATCAATGTCGTATACTAAAATTCATCAAAACCTCTGAGCTGGTTTATTCGTAAATGTATCTGCTTTTAGGTTAACTAATTAACTCTCTTGAGGGTTGAAATATAAGAAGGTTTTTTGCGGCATAATCAGCCGAAACTTTTAGGGTTCAACTTTTAGATGAAGTAAAAACCGTATACTCAGGTTTACAATAACGTGAAGTTGTGAAAAAAAATGCTTTAGAAATCAACTCAAAAATCAGTTACAGCCGTTTACGCCGCAAAAAAGGCTATCATCGTTTAGCGAATTGATTCCTTAACTCTTCATGATATGTAAGGTACGTATACCTACAAATTTGCGGAACCCTCGGTGCGCCAGTTTGACACGCACTTGCCGGTTATATTTTATTGATACGAGTAGAAAAAACGTATTCAAAATAATTGAATTGAAAATAACATATAACAGGCGCAGTACACTATGTAATAAGGATCTAAAATGGAAATATATTTTTTTATTATTATTAGATTACTATTATTATTCTTCATACCACGGAACATAAAATAGGACATTCCCCGTTTCCCCCAAAAGTCGAAACAACATCGACAGGCCTGCCCGACATCGGACCTCCTCACGCTACAAATCGTCCCCCGAGGCATCGGGGGTAATCACAGTGGGCCGCGGAGGCCGTCAGCCGCGGCTACTGCCCGGCAGTTATTGTTGTTGTGAGCCTACAAAGTACTCATCGCGGTAGCTGCCGAACTCGACCCAAAAGTTTCTTTATATTTTTTTATTATTATTTATTCAAGACATTTACAGAATACTAGTTAAATACAACTACTAGCTGTCCGGGAAAAACTTCGCACTTCGATTCTTGTTTTAAAAACCTATTTAGAGGCTAAAAATTCTACCCATGCCGGGACTCGAACCCGCGACCTCTGGCTATCCGTGCCAGCGCTCTATCCAACTGAGTTAACGGGCGACTCATCGGCATCAGTGAAATTTCGAACCTCTTTGGTTCGATGTTCGGTGGAAAAGAGGTTCGAAATTTCACTGATGCCGATGAGTCGCCCATTAGCTCAGTTGGATAGAGCGCTGGCACGGATAGCCAGAGGTCGCGGGTTCGAATCCCAGCATGGGTGGAATTTTTAGCCTCTAAATAGGTTTTTAAAATTGTCCTTAGCACGGGTGAGTGCATTAAAAATAAAAATAGTATAAAACTTATAATGCAGCCTATTTACGTCGGGCTGGAGGGCAGAGGCCATCTCTCAGAGAGAGAGATTATGGGCTTAATCACCACGTGTGCCTACCGTGCACTGACAATTTTAAGCGCTGAGGTATGTGAACACCTCAGACACTCAGGTCTCGTCACGTTTTTTTCCTTCACAGCTAGCGAGTGGTATTGCTTTTGTAACTTGAGAAATGTATGTAACTTACAAAACAAATAATAATAATAATAATAATAATAATAATATATGTTTATTTCAGACCAATGATCCATAGTTTTATTAGTATAAAACTCTCTCAACTGAGCTAATGGGCTACTACCTGCATCAGTGAAATTTCGAACCTCTTTACCATTCTTGAAAGATTCTTGTTACCTTAGCAACGCAATAAATAAATATCTTAGATTTTTGCTTTATGGAATTGCTCCAACCAACCCGGATGAGCAGCTTGATAACTTCTAACAGTAAGGCCCGCCACTGTCTTACAATCCTCCACCAACCCGGACTTGGCCCCCGTGGTGGAGCATGGCCTAACCTACCTGCGATGCAGGAAGAGACCCGTGCCCCAGCAGTGTGGACGTCCAAGGGCAATATCGGACGATTTTCGCTTGAAAAAATGTTACAGCAATAATGAAATATTATCCCAAGGAAACGCATTACCGGGACATCAAGTATCCTATGTCTTAATTCAGATCTTTGATGAAACTTGACATACAGATAGGCATCTGTATGCCAAGTTTCATGTAACTCCGTTCACCTGCTGTTATTGCGTGATTGAGTAACAAACATCCACACATCTTCACACACTTTCACATTTATTTTATTAGTCACACCAACAGCATAAGCGTAAGCACAATAAGCATTTCTATAAATTAAGCTTACTTCGTAAATGAGGTGATCTTACAAAGATGATAACTGAAATTAAATTTAATGAAACGGTTTTATTCAAAATAGCGCACAAACTGCGGCTTAATGAATGTTAGAATTCAAACTAGGTGTACATTTCAAAATCTAGATAATTTTGGTGAAAAAATGGATAATAAAACTCCATACTACTAAACTACATTAATTACTAAATTAACTATATTATGATATTAAGTAGCATTCAAACAGTACACCAACGGCTATTTTATCTAATATTATAATACACAGGATTATATCACGGTGCAACCGGGATTTGCCACTTACAGGCATGCATAGCACTGCGCACTGCATATGTAAACACCTGATACCACCTGAAGGCACTTTGAGAAACAAATACAAAAATTGGGACCCCGGTGTTGCGTGGAAGTTATTTATTACTTCCACACAACACAATCACCGGAGTCCCAAACTAGGAAACCCTGTGCTATAGTAACCGCATTACATCACAAACACGTAAATTTGTACGTAGTCGACAAGCCTCGCAGTGGAACCTCGAACCTTCGAACCATCGAACCCAAGGTCTCTGTTTTGGTGGTCAAGCGCGTTAACCGCTAGACCAACGAAGTCTTCACATTACAAAGTCACCTCTAATGTAACTGGTTAGAGTTCTGAGTGCTTAGTGCGAGTTTGACAGATCCAATCGAATAACTTTAATACCGCGTTAATCGAGCATTGAGTATGAGTAAGTTAACCGTTCGAACTGGCAAAACGCTGTCACAGTACAACTCGCACTCGCGTTTATTCGTGTTTTGGCTAGTAAACGTGTTCACTTCTCAACGTAAGCCATTACAACTCGCACTCAGTAATTTTAATTTCCATACTTGTCGCTAGGTGGCGCTTCCTCGATGCCATAGAAATATGAGTTTACGTTAACGCGATCGAGTAGTTAAAAACCTCGCACTAAGCACTCTGCTGTCGACTATAAAATGGAATTAAAATTTTAGGACATCACAAACATGGACTTGCACCCAGATCAGTCTGGGTGTAAGTCCATTGTACGGCTTTCAGTGGGATTTGAACCCACAACCTCCAGCATGGCAATCAGACGTAATACCACACGTAATGCCAACAAGGCAGTCAACATTTATTCTTCTTCTTCAGGCTATATTAGTCCACTGCTGGACATAGCCCTCCCCTAATGAGCGCCATAGCGCAAGGTTGTGCCATCATTGGGGGGTAATGCCCATAATCCCCACGCTGGGCATGCGGGTTGGGGATCGCAGGGGTAAACATTTGATTTGACTTAATTTAATCCTTCCCTTACAACATAGTTAATTAAATACATATCAGTTATGAAATACATAAGCTGTCTATATACGTCCCATTGAACGGCAGAGGCCAACTCTCAGAGAGAGATAGTACGGGCTTAATCGCCACTAGTGCCCACTGCAGATAGGCGATTTTAAGCGCTACGGTGTGTAAAGACTTCTGACACTCTTGTTTCCTCCATCGTCAGCGAGTGGTATTGCTATTTCAAATTCACAAATATATAGGTTATTCAGCCCCTGTTATTGTTCTTAATCCTTAGCACTGACTTTGTAAAAATCTGCAACGTATTATTGAGCGTCAGCAAAAAGATGAAAACGTATAGGCAAGTGAACCGTCAACGATTCAATACTGTAAATAGTATCTGGTATGTACAATAAAGAATATACTTATTCTATCTTATCTTACTGATAGAGAGGTACAAATAAATTTCTTGTCGAGATGGGAGCTCCCCGGCGGGCACCAAAGCGCGTGCGGCCCCGCGGCGCTGCGCTGCGCATGCGCACGCGACGCATTTTGGTACCATTCGGAGGCGCGCGGGGGCCCCAAGGCGGCTTAATGACAGCCAGAGGCTTACACGTCAACTGATCAAGCTTTACACTTTATTAACTTGCACACACGGCATAATCACTTATCCTGGTCCCAAACTAGGATACCCTATAATGGCAACCAGGCAATTACATCACAAACATGTAAATTTGTTTTTACCATTAGTGCAAATCAATAACATTCTTAAATTTATATATACATAATTTTGAGGCTCTAGTGTAGGCTTCGGTTTTCGCCGAAAGCACACGAGTGTAATACTACTTCCAACTCTGTTTAAAACTTTTCTTTACTATTTTGAAAAGTTATGTGAAATTAAGTGTCATATTAGTTCCGATATTCGTCGTCAGGCTATACTAGTCCACTGCTGGACATAGCCCTCCCCTAAAGAGCGCCACTTTGTGCTATCATAGGGGGTAATGCCCATAATCCCCACGCTGGGCATGCGGGTTGGGGATCGCAGTTCGGTGGAATTGTACTGCAGGGGGCGCTGCTGACCACCCCCCGGTTTGTGTCCCTTCGACGCCTTTTACGACACCCGCGGGTAGAATTGGGTTGGTGCTATTCTCTAGGCCGATACCACACAGCAATATTCCGATATTCTATTACACGATAATATATTCGATTCTATCCCATAGTAGCCGAGGTATATTCTAAAAGCTAACAGACTGTACACACGCATACACAAGCAGAGTCTGTAACACACCAATTATGCTGAGCCTCTGTCCTTTTCATCACGCACCTATTTGAAGCGTATTTGAGTACCTATTTACATAGAAACTTCTGTATTTTGAACTTAGGTGATGTGATGAAATAAGCCTGATTTTTTTTATTTATTTATTTAATCACGATGACGGCCTCTCAATGGGAATCTAAGAATCCTAAGAACTCTGTTTTGGTAGTCAAAAGATCAAAGTTTTGCTGTCGACCATAAAGTGGACTTCGGATTTTAATTCCAATTTAGCCTTTGTTTATTAAGCCTTATAATTTTAAAAACCTATTTAGAGGCTAAAAATTCCACCCATGCCGGGATTCGAACCCGCGACCTCTGGCTATCCGTGCCAGCGCTCTATCCAACTGAGTTAACGGGCGACTCATCGGCATCAGTGAAATTTCGAACCTCTTTGGTTCGATGTTCGGTGGAAAAGAGGTTCGAAACTTCACTGATGCCGATGAGTCGCCCATTAGCTCAGTTGGATAGAGCGCTGGCACGGATAGCCAGAGGTCGCGGGTTCGAATCCCAGCATGGGTGGAATTTTTAGCCTCTAAATAGGTTTTTAAAACGTTCTCATTTGTGAGTCCGTAAAATGCACTGAAATCGAAGTCCTTAGCACGGGTGAGTGCATTAAAAATAAAAATAGTATAAAACTTATAATGCAGCCTATTTACGTCGGGCTGGAGGGCAGAGGCCATCTCTCAGAGAGAGAGATTATGGGCTTAATCACCACGTGTGCCTACCGTGCACTGACAATTTTAAGCGCTGAGGTATGTGAACACCTCAGACACTCAGGTCTCGTCACGTTTTTTTCCTTCACAGCTAGCGAGTGGTATTGCTTTTGTAACTTGAGAAATGTATGTAACTTACAAAACAAATAATAATAATAATAATATATGTTTATTTCAGACCAATGATCCATAGTTTTATTAGTATAAGCTTAACCTATGTTAGTGAACATAAAATAATTTGGACATTAAAATTACAATGGGTGTGAGACATGCATTTGTACCCAATGCCTCAAGATAGGAAGATAGTCAAGCTTATCCGATATGCTAAGAAGAATGCCGTTGGAGCTGTCACGCACCCTGCGCAACAAAGAGGCTGTTCTGTTCCTGAGTATCGCGTGAAAACAAAGATAGATGGAGAAAACTTTACTGAATCGTCCATATTGATTTAATCAAATTGACTGACTTGAACAATTTGAATATGAATTAGCTGTTGGTACAGCCACGTACTGAGTTTCTCGCCATCTACACGCGTTCCAGTGTAATTGGTTGTAATTGCGCCGACAGCACCGTATACGGTTGAGGAAACGCACACACCTTACATCCTTTACATGAAGCCTTTATCTAAGTACATTAATACTAAATTTAAAAAATCTGAAAGAAAAATCCAAAAACCCGACTGCTGAGCATTAACTACTAAGCAGCCGGGAACAATCAAGGTATTTCACAATTTAGCGTTTAGTTCCCGCCTGCTGAGTAGTCAATGTCAATGCTCAGCAGTCGGGTGGTTGATAATATATTATTACTGAATTTTTAGTTATATTTTATTGTTTTTGTTGTATTTCCATGCACCCCATGAAATATGACGACATCATTAAGATCTGATTTGTTAACATGTTACGAGGGAACTAGAATCGTAAATATTTGAATACATACATTCCTCCATTCATTCATTTATACAGACACACACATACACACTCAAATGCACACACAAATTCGAGATAAACCCTTTGGGCTTCGCCGCAATCGGGTGATAAACCTAAGGCCCAACATACATTAGTACAACTCTCCCAAACAGCCTCTATACACGCTACGTGACGTGCGTCTAATGATACCGCGCGGAGCCTTCGCAGTTGGAGCTTTGTCCCTATTAAAATAGGGGTGAGTTTGCAAGAGCAGATCTCTCAGTATCGGTTGCAGGTGCTACTGTTTAGTTACTGCCCCGCAGCGTATGAAAGTTTGGGCTTTTATTATTTAGGGCTTAATTTTGTTGTTATCTTCAATCCGAGCAGGTTGGCATGGTATTCTACTACTGACGAAGAAACTTGACAAGAACATGCAATAAGGCCGCCAATTGTACTCTTTCCATTGCTTGTAACTTTTATATGTGTTTTAAAAACCTATTTAGAGGCTAAAAATTCCACCCATGCCGGGATTCGAACCCGCGACCTCTGGCTATCCGTGCAAGCGCTCTTTCCAACTGAGCTAATGGGCGACTCACCGGCACCAGTGAAATGTCGGACCTCATTACACTATTCTCTGTATTACGTATTACTATTACAAGTGGTCAGTGTCTTACATAAAAATGTTTATTCGCAAATTTTCTGGGTGGCCTGGTATTAGAAAAAAATGCGAAAAAAAAAATGATTCAGTTGCAGGATAAATTTCACAGAATATAAAAACTATGAGCCACTTGCACAAGGCCGTAAATCCTCATTTAAAACAATTAAACCGGATTCTTTGTACAAAAAAACTATCAAAATTGTACTAAATCTCGATTTAAGCGAACTACGCAAGCGGCCCTAAATCACAAACTATAAATTACTTGTTTCAGGAAATGTGCGTCATAAACATGATCATATAGTGGTGACATTCCTCGAGCTAGAGTATCGATAGAACTGCGTTTTTGTCTCCACTTTTCTGGACGGTAATTTCTGTGAAGTAAATGTGGCAAAATAATACGTTGCGTCGTTTTGACGACAGTGGATATTGTTTTCTTAGCATTTATGTTTTACTCTACTGTAAAGCTTATGTTTATAGTTTGAAAAGCAAGGGCGTAACTTTTTAAGTGAAATTTCATGTTTAAGTTTCGCAGGATCTACCACATAAACACACACCTATTTCTGAGAGGAGTACGCAGAATCACAAGTTTGCCAGTTGCTAATAGAATATGCGCGCGTTAACAGGATTTATGAAGCGCTTGTGGCCTAGTGGAACCGAGTAATTGGAATCAATCACTAGGCTTAAGCAACAACAGGTGCGGTCGGGTGATGGACGGCTGATCATCACGTCACTATCACTAGTAGCATTTTTTCCGAGCGCTTCCGTGCTTCGCAAGATACGTTAAGCCATTAGTGCCAGCAGTCATGTAATCGCAGTCGTTAAGCCATGCCAGAGGCTTGATAACTTCTGACAGTAAGGTCCGCCACTGCCTTAAAATCCTCCGCCAACCCGAACTTGGCCCCCGTGCACGGTGGTACCGTAGTAGGTCATAGGACTCGGATGGCAATGACTGAGCTAAGCCATGATATCTGGCTCAGTTACCCACTAATTGTCATACTACCTGAGGGTATAAAAGGTTTCGCAATCTATTGTTCCCAACATTCCTTTTTCGGCATCCGAAGTGAACACAAGTAATTAGTCATCAACCTGTTATCACCAAGTGCTTTAATTAGCCCAAGACGCGACGCGTGTGTTTAAGTTCCAACTTGTCTGTGACCTGCTATTTTACAATGGAATTTGAAGTCACAGGTATGTATTATTAATTTACTTTACTATTTTGCCTTTTCCTTCTACATTTTTTTTTTAAATAGAGTGCTACGCCAACGTGGCATTTTTTATGTATTTATGTCTGTATATTTTTTACGTTGAAGCTTTTACTTATGTTTGTACCTACTTGTACCATTCAATTTGGTATAGAAATATGGGTTACAATGTCTACTACTAGGCCTCTCCAAATTTAGCTGCGTCATGCTGCGTCTGTAAGGTGCAGCCAGGTGCTACGCCGCGCGCCTGAACGCGTAGCAGGCGCGTAGCACTTGCTACGAAACATGTATCTATTTTGATCCGCTTTTAACGTATTTTTATTTTGTTTTAGGTACTAGTATTAAGTGTTCTTTCAAAAGAATGCTTGTACTAGATACTTGGCTGTCTATTAAAGACAGCAAATCTGAACTGGAGCGTTGGCATCGAGTTTTTCGAGACCTAATACAATTGCTGCCTGATGTTGAGAATTACATTGCTGATGACTTGGAAAAAAGAGTTACTAAAGTTTGTACAAGATTGGTAGCAATTTGGAAGCAAGTCACGCGCAACCATTCTCGCATGGTCTCTAAGTACGGAGACTGGCTGAACGAAATTGAAGTTTGCGTTCTGCCAACTTGTGCAACAGTAGGGAGCCACAACACCCAACGGCCAGCAGCAGAAGCTTCGACAAGCACCCAACAGCACCAGCACAGGAAGGACTTTGAGGAATGTAGCAAGAGATCAAAACGCCGCAGGCTTGCAGAGTTAAGTAAAGTAGACAGTTCTGCGATAAATTCTTTGTTGGACGATTCTAGTCTATCTAACGCCGCTGCATCTTTAAATTTCAGCACTGACGAAGTCTTGTCTCTTATAAATGAGACAAAACTGACTAAACATCAGTATCTTTTGGTGAAAGACTTCGTTAATGCAAAATCACCTAATGCATTACCATCTTATCAAAAAGTGTTAGAAGCTAAGAAGCGGTGCTATCCATCGCAAGAGTTTATCACGGAATCATCTGCTGAAGTAGAATTACAATCATTGTTAGATCATACTGCTTGCCGGATACTAGAATCCCAAAAACCCGTTTTGAATAATATTGACCCTAATAAAGAATTTGTTTTGATTGGAAAATGGGGTTTCGATGGGAGTACGGGGCACAGCGAATATAAACAGATTTTTGGAGATTCTGGTATCGATGATGATGGCAGTATGTTTGTTACTTCATATTGTCCTCTTCAATTGGTTTGTAAGTCCAATACCTCCGACCCAGATCAAATAGTTTGGAAAAATCCGCGCCCTTCTTCCACCAGGTATTGTAGGCCTATTCGATTCCAATTTGCCAAAGAATCCAAAGACCTTTCTGTGCAAGAAGAAGCTTATTTCAAGACTAAAATTGATAGTTTACAACCGACTTCTTTCACTCACGGTGAATATGAAATAAAAGTGCAGCATTCTTTACAATTAACCATGGTTGATGGTAAAGTGTGCAGTGCTCTGAGCGATACATCTTGTAGTAGATGTTATATTTGTGGTTCAACTCCAAAAGAGATGAATGACATTGATAAATCGCTGAGCAAAACTGCAGATAGTGGTACCTATCAATTTGGACTATCTCCTCTTCACTCGTATATCCGATTCTTCGAATATTTAATTCACGTTTCTTATAGATTAGACATAAAGAAATGGCAGGTACGTTCTTCAGACGAAAAAGCTCTTCTTGCACAAAAAAAACAACATGTGCAGCAACAGTTTAGGCAGAAACTTGGTCTAATAGTCGACAAACCGCGAAGTGGAGGAAGTGGCACATCTAACGACGGAAACACTGCCAGAAAGTTTTTTTCTAACTCAGCGGTTTCAGCGGAAATTACTGGATTAGATAAAATCCTTATTGACAGATGTCATAATCTGCTGCAGTGTCTTTCGTCGGGATACAAAATTAATAACGCCACTTTTAAAGAGTATTCTCTAGAAACAGCACGTAAACTTGTTGCTACCTATCCATGGTACAACTTGCCATCGTCTGTACATAAGGTCCTCATTCATGGGTCGGAAGTAATTGAACACGCATTATTGTCAATAGGTGAGCTTTCGGAAGAGGCCGCCGAATCTTGCAATAAATTAATCAAACTCTTCAGGCGTGACAACACGAGGAAAATGTCTCGGGTTGTCACAAACACCGACTTGATACATAGACTTCTCCTTAATTCGGATCCTTATATTTCTAGTTTAAGAAGGTTACCACAGAAGAAGAAGTCTATTCTATCAAAAGAAGTATTAAATTTGTTGTCGGTTTAGGAAAAAATGTAAAAAATAAGATAGGTATTTATGTTATTTTTTACATAACTCCTATTATGTAAATATAATATTTTTTGTCCAATTGTGTGTTTGTACTTAGATGTTAGTTAAGTATTTACTTTATTTGTAATATAAAATGTAAATAGTAAGGTTTAATAGTTATTAAGTTGCAAACCTTCTTTTAAGTGTAATAAAAATGCATAATTTTGTAAATAAAATAAGCTTTTTAAGATTATTTTGTTTTTTTTTTATTGTGTTATGGCTTAAAGTATTACAAAACACCATAATAATAATAATCAGCTATGACAACGACAGTCATTATTATCGCGAAACCCTATGACCGCTACTCTTAGGGCGTGGAACCAGTGTGCCGTGGTGGAATGCCCCAGCAGTGGGAACATACAAAAGGAATTGATATCAACAGGAATTATAGTATTATAGCAGGAATTATAGTATACAATTATAAAATTACATTGACCTTTGCATGACTACATGGGTCGGTCACTCGGACGTTGCAGTGCCTGACATTGGTACATTGTTTTTAGATGGTGTAGGCTTGCATATCACCTATACCATCCTGGCAGCTTACTCGACTAAGCCAACAGGAAAGACTAGTCAACACATGCGGAGCTATACAAGTTCTTTTGAAAAATTAAATTACCAATACTATTATATAAAGCATCGTACCACAAGAAAACAGCGGTAATCATATAATCACCAATTTCTATAGCCAATGCCTTTCCCAAAAGTAAATAACAATTTATTATGCCTCCATAAAGCATTTTCCGCCCTCAGTCGTAAAACACGCAGCGACACGTGAACATAAATATAGTTAATTCTTCCGCGAAAGTTCATGTCATAATCGAGTTCCTTTCGACGAACGGGAGTCCGGCTGGGGCCACGGCATACGCGTTTTTACAACCTTTCATTATAAACAGCGATTGGTCCAGATAATGTGTGATAAACTCGCAAGAAACGCGGTTCACTGGGTAAAGCGTACTTTGTGCCAAAAAGCCTACTATAACATTACAGATTACGAAGTTGTCTGGAATTAATTTCAGACATCTTGCATTAGTCCTACCTTTTTAGAATAATAAGAAACTGTGCAACCGAAGGTCTCGGGTTCGATTCCCGACTGGGTCAAACTAGGAAACGAACTTTTCTAGTTTGTCTTGGGTCTTGGATGTTATCTATGTATTTATTGTATTAAATATATCGTCGAGTTAGCACCTATAACACAAGTCATATAGTTTTACTTAGTATAGGGCTAACGAGATCTGTGTAATATGTCCATGAATATGTATTATTATTACGTATTTAATAAAAGACTCCGGAAAAACTAAGTTTGGAGTTGTTTTTATGGTCATTCTTTCTCCAAAATCGATGTTTGATGGTTCTTATAGTTGGAAATAAACATATCAAAAAGAAGTTGTACACTTTAGATGTTTCTATGTGAAGGTAGAATGGAAGGATCCTATGCAGAACGGTGTAGTTTCTATTTAAGGTCTTATGGGGCTATAATTTTTTTTTCGTTCAGTTATTCGCTGTTTTAAGCACGATCCAACCTCGATTTGGGACCTCTAAACGCATTGACAAAGTTTCATTGTTATTCAGCATGTCGTTTGTAAATAAAAACCAAACTACGTTTTATGGGAATCCTTGAGGTTGAATTAATGTCGATATCAACCCTTATATGTCCCCACTGCTGGGGACGGGTCTCTTCCTGCATCCAGGAAGGTTAGGCCATACTCCACCACGGGGGCCAAGTCCGGGTTGGTGGAGGATTGTAAGGCAGAGGCGGGCCTTACTGTCAGAAGCTTTATGTTCTGTGGTCAGAAGTTATCAAGCCGCCCATGAGACCTCTGTCAGTCTGAGGGAGATAATATATATATATAATTACTTGAAACTCGAATATCGATTGTCAATAACACAATATCTCCCACCGCGGATATCCCGTGGCCCCAACCTGAACAGGGATCTTGTAGAATATGATTTATGTGCAGTCGCGAGGCGCTCTATCAACCTGCCGCATCTAGATGAAGTATTTACTTTACCTAGAAACCGCTGATTAAATTCCAAATTGATGCGCAAGCGCTGAGCGCATTCCCTGCAGATTTTCATTATTACGGAAGAAGTCATGAGGAAAACATTACAGTTTTATTCGTGGGAACATCTTCAATAAAGTTTAGTTGTCGGAAATAGACTGCTATATTGATTGATTGATAGATCGATGCCATGATATGGTTAGTATTAAAATAATATCTACGCTGGAGATCCTACCACTTTTATCTTTCTTTGAACTATCTGAAAACCTAGAAAAGCCTTCATTAAAGCTTCTATGAAATTAAAATATGTGGTAAAACTAATCAAAGCGTTAATTTAAATAAATCAAATTCGCAAACATCTCAAGGAAACACTGTTTTATATTGTAGCTCGAATACAGTTTACAGCAGCTTAATCTTTACATTTTAGTTACAAATTCACCCATAACTTAACTAACGAAGTGCAGTGCAGACGTATAACGGTTGATGTCCTGTCGACTTTATCTACTAGCTAAATATATTATTTGTATGTAAACTTTACAGTTTGTATAATAAGTTTTTTAATTAATGTATGATTCGTATACCTCTGAAATTATTTTATCTGTTTGTATATTTACTTCCTTTCCCAATGTTATTTCCAGTCCATCTAAAGGTTGTTTGGAAGAGATCACTTTTAGTGATAAAGCCGCCGTCTGTACTCTTAAATTAAGAAATATCTGCGTCATTTTCTTTTGCATGTTCAATAAAGTGCCGTCTATCTATCTATATATAACATCCGGTGAGCATTCAATTGCACTACAATTGTAGCTACCAAATAGCTTAAAACTCTACCTTGAATAGCATAGTATTACATTCAGATCCATGTGCCTTTGTCGAGAGAGGAATGCAAGCAATAAGAATGGCTATCCATTCTATTAAGAAGATGAAGTACCTACCTATCTACCTGTTGGGCATTGTGTTAATAACAAAGTAAGCACGCGAGGAATGTCTTGTAAATCCTGGATTAATGTTTGGTCTGAGAAAACACGAATAAAAATACTGAGCCTCATTGTTCAGTTACCTATAGGTTATTAAAGAGCTTGTGAAGATCCTCTAGGCTTGTGTTAAACGCATTGATATTTTTTCCGAAAATTAACGATATATTTATTTTATTTTTTACGATATATATCAATTGTGAATTTTCGGCTATCGAAATCTAAATCGTATATTTTTAGAAGCTCTGCTTAAGGTTCGTTTTTAGGGTTCCGTACCTCAAAAGAAAAAAAACGGAACCCTTATAGGATCACTTTGTTGTCCGTCTGTCCGTCCGTCCGTCCGTCTGTCAAGACCCTTTTTCTCAGGAACGCGTGGAGGTATGAAGCTGAAATTTATATCAATTACTCAGGTCTACTGTCCCTTGAAGCTGTGAAAAAATCAAACTTCTAAGCCAACGCAATCAAAAGATACAGCCGTTTATGCCGCAAATTTTCGACACTTGCAAGGGAATCAAAACCTACAGGGTGCTTCCCGTGAACTCAGAATCTTGAAATTTGGTACAAAGCAACGTCTTATAGCATAGATAAAGGAAAAATTACGAAAACCATGAATTTTTAGTTACATCTCATAATATATTTTTTTTTAATAATTTTAAACTTACTACCCATTTCCTCATAAACGCGTAGAGGTATTAAATTGAAATTCATACCAAATACTCAGGTCTATAATACAGGTTTGTACGGAACCCTCGATGCGCGAGTCTGACTCGCACTTGGCCGGTTTATATAAACCAATTCGATATTAAAAGAAAATACTTTACATGCAAAACTATGTCTATAGACAATGACCAGTTTCACACTGTAAATAAGATAAGGGCTGGACATTTTTGCAATCGTTATACATAAGATAAAAATATCGATATATGGAACGAAATACCTCTTCTAAACATTTGAAAAATATTCGTAAGATATATATCGATATATTGTTTCCATTTTCCCATCCCTACTTCCCATTGGAGGGCACGGGCCTGCTTTTAAAGAGAGAGTGTGGACTTCATCACCACGGATTATGTGAACACCTCAAACCCTCAGGTTCTCTCACGATGTTTTCTTCACAATAAGAAACATCTACTACTAGAAATATCTGTTTCCATTGGTTAAGTTAGTTACTCGTGTTTTACCGAAACGAATCGTCGTGCATAACTGCAATGTAAAATGGCAGACCATGAATTCACACTTTCTAAATAAGCACCTATTTAACATGTTGTATTCTCATTCATTTACAGATTCCTTTGAAGCCAACATAGTCGAAGAAATGTCGCAAAGGGACTTCTCCGAGGTATGTGTGCATAAATTATGAATAATACCACCCCTCACTGTCTTCCGCCTTAGAAACAACAGGGCCGACCATACATACTCGTACTAATTTTATGTAGCATTCCGGTAGGGTAATAAAATCTTAACGCGTCTCTATGATTTCAACATTTTAAACACCGGGAAAGTAGTAGGTGGTCTTAAATTAATTCAATTGGACATTATAACATTTCTAAATTACTATTAGAGGGCTATTAAACGTCAACCTTCTTTTACGAATGTCAAAGAGTTTTATATTCAAAGTACAGTTAGGAAAATAAAACGCTTGACATAAAAACTAACAGATTATAATTAATATGCGCAAATTGTAAAAGTTTTTATTATAATATAAGTCGGCTTAAAGCTTGGCTGGGCGTGACCGAATTAATAGAATTAATTCTTAATAGCCTTTGGTGTTGGGCAATAAAGATAACTAGACAGGTACATACCTACCAAAAGAATACTGCGTTAAAGGAGTTTGTCAATATTGGCACCAGAAAAACAAACGTAATGAAATGTATGTCAACCGAAAGTTTATTTAATGCGTAACTTTACACAATGATTAATGATTTTTAGAATACAGCCCAGAAAATCTAATTCTTTACTCTATTAGTTTACTCGGATGGCGCACTCGGACCGAGCGCACTAAGACCGTGAAAACGCGGCTTTAGTACCTTAAGCCTGACTTATATTTGCCTCAATTTTATGCTTTACATAGAGATACAATAGAAAAGAGTCGCCTAAAAGTGTACCCGTAAGGGTCAGCATATTTTTAGGGTTACCATACGAATAAAATAAAGGCACTGGTCTTCTCTCAGAGGTAGAGAGAGAGGAATTAATTACCACTAGCACCGCGGATTGGCAATTTGAAGCTTTAAGGTATGTGAACACGTCAGACACTCTGGTTTCCTCACGAGGTTTTCATTCACAGTTAGAGAGATTTTTATTTTATTTGTATGGCAGCCCCAAAATATTTCATGACCCATGAGGGTGTATCGGTGCAAACCTCTTTACACCATTTTTTTATATTTCTTTTTCTATGTATCATTTTCGCTCGGAATCGCTCGTGGCCTAGGCGAACCGAGTGATTGGAATCAATCACTTGGTTAAGCAACAACAGGCGCGGTCAGGTACAGGATGGGTGAGCGTCCCGTGACTACCGCTAGTGGCATTTTTCCGAGCGCTTCCGTGCTTCGCAAGGCACGTTAAGCCGTTGGTGCCGGCTGTCATATAATGGCAGTCGTTAAGCCATGTCAGAGGCCTTATGGGCGGCTTGATAACTTCTCTGACAGTAAGGCCCGCCACTGTCTTACAATCCTCCACCAACCCGGACTTGGCCCCCGTGGTGGAGTATGGCCTAACCTTCCTGCGATGCAGGAAGAGACCCGTGCCCCAGCAGTGGGGACATACAAGGGTTGATAACGATGATAACGTATCATTTTCAAATATTTAAAATTATGTCACACATTTTCGAGATTTTCCTCATTTTAGCATTACTACTTTACATTTTGACTAGACCCGACCTTTTTTTACCTGCTAATTCCCTTTTTATGTTTAATTAGTTTTCTGTGTTTATTATAAATATAAAATAAATAAAACAGTACAAAAAAAGCACAAAGTTAAAGTGGTTCCAGTTTTACTATTTATAAAAGTTTTACAACACAACAAGGGTATACGCTTTGGCCTCTCTATTCTATTTTACATCTATGTAAAGGCATTCGTTTTCTTTTGGTTGAAGTTCAAAGTGGACGTTTGAACATACGACACTAAGCATGACTTGCAAGAACATATACCTAGACCCACCTCGACCCAGCAGGTCCGAAGTTCTAGCATCATTAGGCCGCTTCTCTTAATATCGTCAACGAATAGAGCCTCAGAACCAAGTACGGTGGGCCTGCTCATCAACCCAGATATTTTGTTATCATGTAAAGACGTGAACGAACTCCTTTCCAGAAGCTAGGCACGTAAAACATACCATATTTATTCTCTTTTCTACTGTGTAAGCCTTTGCGAGTTAACGGTAAGTACCATGCTCAATAACTACTCCGTTACCGTCGTCTTTTGTTTCACGTCCCACGTACACAAAATGAAAAGGTTCTGCGCTCGGCTCAAAAAACCTTTTGGTATCCTGTCGGCACATCTGGTTATAGAAAGCCAAAGCAAACTAAAAAAAAACCACTAATTCCCTCCGAGCATTATTTTAAAAGCTCATCTCAAATCTCTACGTGCTGATGGCAGGGTGGGAAACGAACTCAGACCCTTTGTCGGCTGACCACAGCCCTCTGCCGCCGCGTCCACACCACCGCAGCACGACTGAGTTGTGTCTATTATATAGTGTACAGTATACAGATGCGGTTAAGGATGGCAAAAATCGTGCTAAATATTTATTAAGAATATTGATGATGTGTGCCCTTAGGTTTGCTTCGATATCACCCTTGTAAGTCCGTGACCCGTGCCTCAGCAGGCACGGGTCTCTTCCTGCCTCGCAGGAAGGTTAGGCCATACTCCACCACGGGGGCCAAGTCCGGGTTGGTGGAGGATTGTAAGACAGTGGCGGGCCTTACTGTCAGAAGTTATCAAGCCGCCCATAAGGCCTCTGACATGGCTCAACGACTGCCATTACCTACATGACAGCTGGCACCAACAGCTTAACGTGCCTTGGGAAGCATGAAAGCGCTCGCGCCATTAGGCTTGCTTACATCATATGTTTTAGAACAGTGGATATTGTTTCGCAATTCCCAAGTTTTCCTTCAGCAACTCTCCGTCGTCGGCTGTCTGGACGAAATGGGTATAAGCAATGAGATCGCCAATTGTTCTGTATCATTGTAAATGTCTATATGTTTGTTTATTCTTGTTGTTCAATAACGAATATTCGTATCTTATCTTCTTCGCACAGTAGATTGTGTTTTCCCATTTTCAAAGGTACTTAGTTATACCCTGTATATCACATATATAAGAGAACTAAGTTTTCGCCTAAAGCAGTTAAAGCTCGGCTATCAATCGTTCGTGATTAGAGACTTTAGAGAGGTGAATCGAACGGGTCTGCCTCTAACCTGGTCACTGCTCGGTATTAAAAGTCCATACTGCCATAAAATCTATCGGTTTCCATCAACATCGGCGCAAGCGCATCCGTTTGGCGTGGCAATTAACACGGTTCTGATAAGGCTGATCAATATTCATTTTATTGAATATCGAAGGTATCGTTTACATTGGCCATTCGGTGCCTTTAATCAAAAACTCGAAGGTGGATTTCAAGTATTTGTTTAGATCTTGATGCCGACGCTTCACTTTGCTATTCCTATTCGCATATTTTGCGAAAATTTGAAACACATATCCATATTCATTTGTTCAGTTTAGGTAACAACATCGTCCATGTCAGGTTTGACAAAATAAGCGCTAAATTTTCGTCAGAAATTTCGGGAATTGACAGTTAATACTAAGTACAAGTATACGTCAAAACTACTGGCCAAGTGAGGCCCCAGCCTTAAAGTTAAAAACACACTGTATTCGGCTGACACCAACTTTTAAATGTAATCATTTAAAATAACTTTTGTTGTATTATTATGAATTTTTGTTAAATGCTACTTAAACTACGCTTCAGAAAGTGAAAATCGATTTGATATGCATTTTTCCGGGATTGAAATTAGCCGATGTGCTATTCGAGACTATAACCCCTCTCTCTCTCTCTCTCTCTCTGTGTGTGCCAAATTTTATCCCAATCCGTTCATCCGTTCTGGCGTGATTGACAAACATCCTTACATAGCTGCATTTGACATATTATAAGTAATATGAATCAAAGTGTTGTAGAGTTGATACATTCAGTATAAAATATTTTGGTCACTAATCCAATCACTCTAGCTAGGGACTTCCAACTTTAATTCTACAACTACATAATTTAGTATTTAGCTCTCTCATTTACAAATCTTGCAATTCAAAATCAAATTTTAAAATTTTACCTCTCCGGCGACTCTGCTACGTACCTTAATAATTGTAAATTTTGACCTAAAACATTTCACATTTCATTATTTTAAAAACCTATTTTATTATTAAGAGGCTAATTTTATTATTATTAGTTATAAACGCATTGTATCTAGTTATAAGGCCAATGTAAAATGCCATACTATAAATAAATAATAAATCTTGCAAATATCGAGGTATTCAGTGTTTTGCTTAGGACTGGAGAGTACAGGACCTTATTTCATAGAAACAGAAAGAGAAGAGGGTATACTGTTACATACTCGTATTTTTACGACCGTTCTGAACTCATGACATAATCCCCATCTTCATGTCACATTAACGGCCGGTTTTACATCTGGCGGTAACCGAAACTACACGATATCGTTGAAATGTACACAAGATTCACACAACGTTCGCACAACGGCCTTAGAAAATGTATTAAACTAACCAGTCCGGTGATAGATGGTTTCTCTTTTGAAGTAAAAAGAAATAAGATGATCACACTTCTTTTTTTTTCATACAACTCCCACTTGGGTGGGACCTTTGGACCGAAGATTTCATGATTGCCATCAATAACTTTATATGCCAAAGCATTAGTTAATTGTCTTACAAAAGTAGGGAAAAAATAAGTGACAGATACGCGAACGGCACTCGTTCACGATCAAAAAGCAGCCATCGTCATCATCAGTCACAACCATTTTGGAGGGAGCTAAATGACCCAACCACCACACCACTATTCGAATGACCTTTAGCGAACCTGCAGATTAAGTTCTACTCAACACAAGTTGGCTAAGTTAGCGTCGAGATTGAGGGGCAGTTTCCGCGCACTTTTATTTATAATCCGTCTCGAATTAAGTCCAGTCAGTTGCGCATTATGACGACTTCACTATGCGGCAGCCAGGCGAGATGGGTCGGGCAGCGGGCTGGCAGGCGCCTGCCAGCATTCCCGGGGTAGCCAGCCCGCAATTACTGCGGCTGCCTTGCTGGTTAGGGGGTTATTCTTGACTGACGCCGTGCCTAAGAGCGACTCAAAGATCAAGAGTTCGATCCCGAGTAGGCCTGATTTTCTCTTCTATATAATCTATTCCAGTAGGCAGAGGCAATTATGAGAAAGAGAAGGATTCAACTGGGTTGGACAGGAACACTGCGCCATGTTTTCTCCTCGTCTTTTCTCAGAGCCTAAAGACAAGAGGCTTCAACCATTGCGTTCTGCCAGTTACGACTTACAGAGCTGAAACGTGGATACTGACGGTAGGTCTGGTCAACCGATTCAAAGTCTCTAGCGTACCATGGAAGGGTCTATGCCCGGAGTCTCTCCGATGGATCACATTGAAATGAGACCTTCGCTAAAGAACTAAGGTGATTGACATAGCTTATAAGATTAGCAAGCTGAAGTGGCAGTGGGCTGGTCACATCTTCCGAACAACCGACAGACGATGGGGCGCAAAAGTTTCACGAGTGGGGACCACGAACTGGTAAACGCAGCGTAGGACGCCCACCAGGGGGGTGAGTCTGTAAAATGCACAGTTGTTCAATAGAGTCATATTAGCCCGGTAATGGTCGTTTCATTCACACTATCGGTTGTCTAAAAGCCAATCGCATTGCAATGGCATAACCCGTGGTAGTTAACTCCGCGCCTCTCGCGATTCGACCTTCTTCGCGAGAGATACCTATTTAAATTCCGCGGGTTACACCCCTCAGGGCCGGATCTACCTAAGGGCTGCTTGGGCTGCAGCCCAGGGCCCCGAGGTTACAAGGGGCCCCCCAGATCCCGCTAAAACCAGTAGGCGATAATTTGAATTTAAAAAATGGTTGTCTGTAAAGTCGGTTTACGGACGATATTTTTACGTGATAACGTCATAAAAAATCATTGATGAAAAATTGCATACTTTTATGAATTGAATTAATGGGGGAAATACGTGTAAAAGGATGTTTTCATGCTCATTTTCATTAATTTTTTTAAGGTATAAAAAATTATTATTATTTATTGAAACATAACTAAAACAAATAGTACGTACACACACACACATACCTACAGTCATTTTTGGGAAATGTTCTGAGACGTGTGTTGGTGATTGAGAAACGTAAAAAATATGACATCATTTCCGATTTCGATTTTCGGGGTGATTCCAATAACTTCCTTTTAAGAAAGTTAATTAAAAAAAGAACTACCATTAAGGTTGGCAATAATGGCAACCCTGAGATCAATCAACCAATGTATGTGCGCGTCTATGGAACGGAACGGAGATTTCCCTGTCGTTTGTTTTTGGTCGCTATATTTTTATCTACTCTTACGAGGGACTTTCAGCCGCGCTGCTTAACGTAACGTCTGACGTGATTTTGTTTTTTTTCTCGCACTTCTGTTCTCATCATCAAAATGACAAACTGACTGAACTGTTAGAACTGTGTTTCATGAGTGAGTTTACTAATAAATGATGACTTGAAAGTTATATCTAAATAAGTAAAATTTATTTATGTTATTGAAATACATAATCAGTATAAGACTTCTTGCTTTTATTTGCTAAGTAAAAATAATTATAAATTGTGTCTTTCTTTTTTATGGTATTTTTAGGGTTCTGTACAAAAAAAAATAAAAAACGAATATCACTCGTGCACCCGTCTGTCTGTCACAGCCAATTTGCTCCGAAACTACTGGATCAAATTAAGTGAAATTTGGTTGGATGGTGTAATCCTATGACCAAACACATAGATGTGCAAAGTTTTTTTAATAGGAGTCAATTAAAAAAAAAAAAAATTTTGAGTATAAGGGGCTTAGTATTATATTATATTTATATTTAGAGGTTCCGAGGAAGTATTTGGTTCTCATTACAGAAACAGTTTTTTGACATGGCTTTTAGTTGGGTACTTAGATAGGCCCCTAAGTAGTTTCAGCCTTGGGCCCCACAAATTCAAGATCCGCCCCTGACACCCCTAAAATGACATTGTACTGCTATTGCTTTGTATATTACCAAATTGAGGCAGATATAGAAAGAAAGAAGAAAGAAAGACATTTATTGGGACAAATTAACACATTATATGAAAGAAAAGTAATTACATACATAGGAGACAAGAACAATTCACCATGATTTCAACCATTGTCGTGCCTACTTCATTCTATTGAAAAACTATATAAGTATTAGACTCTAAGGCCTGCTCGCTGGACCGTCAGATTTGAAATAGATTGTTGGTAGTGGCTGAATGAGAATGGCCAAAGACAGACAGAAGTGGCGTACCTTGGAGGACGCTCTGTCCCTCATTTCGGATCCCCAATTATGTTTCCTAATAAATGAAAACGGGGATGATGCTGCGGAGTTGGGCGAATGGGTTTCTCAGTAGAAACGAAATCGCACTGTCTCCGAGAATCCACCCCAGACGCCCGCGCGCCGTCAGCGAGAGATGCTCAGTAATAACAAGTTACGCTCCGGACGCAGTTAGACACGAGTTTTATATTTCACCTCGGCTTGGGTAGTACAGTTGACCCCACCCTTAGTTTGTTCGATAGTAGCACTTATGCTGCAAGCAATAAGATCTGCCTTGGGTGGACGGCAGTAAAGTACAATTTGAGTCCTCTGAAGAAAACACAAGTTTAGTATAGTCCGGTGGTGCGTTGCGCCGTGACGGGGGCGCGCTAGAGATAAGAAAAACACACGTATAAAGGTAATCACATAATTTAGTACACAAATGTCATATAACGCGTAATTAAAATAAATTTTGTAAAAATGTTGACAAATTGGTAATGGATATTTTTTATTCATATAAGGAAATGCTTTTTAACATATAAAACTTGGCTCTGTCTAATCTCATTCATCTACAAGAAACAAGCGAAAGAAACAGCCTTTATCGTAATCCTTTCAGTCATCTAAGGTACCAATTAAAAGAAAATGTTCAGTGAGTAGCATAGTCTGTGCGTGTTACTGCGATAAATAAAATAATTTGTTTCGTTATATATTAAACGGGTCTAATCGCGAATCCTTATTAGGTAAAACTTTCCGTTTCTTCAGTCTACCCAAGACCACGGCAACTGCAAAGCTGCCGAAACGTCGGGAAATAATGTAATTACGTTTTACCTAATAAATAATCGCGATTAGACCCGTTTAATATATAACTATGTATGAGTATCGAAATAATATATTACTAAGTATACAATATGCCTTGGGGTGAAATACACCGATTCCTTCATTCGCATCAACAGAAATCTTGATATTAACAGTGGTTAAAGAAGTCTGCGTGTTTTGTTTTGAGTGGAAATGAGAAAAATGAGTTGCTTAGAATATTATGCGTAATTTTCTTCAAATTGCAATGTTGAAGTAACATTATCGTTGTTCTATTGTTTCCATGTACTTAGTTGTACAATGTTATGGTTTACACCAAGCCAATTAGTCTTTAATGGTCCATTTAGCTCTTTGGTATAACAAAACCACAATAGTCAAATGTGTGAATCTTCGCTCACGATTATTATTACATTTATGTATGGCATTTCTTGAGGGATTGTGGGTTAGATGAGTCTTTGGAACATTAGCAGGCCGGGACAAGCAAACTGAAATACAAAAGTTAAATGAGAAGACCCTCTGATGTGGTGGAAAGTCCGACACGCCTCTAGGAGGCCATACTTAAGACTGTTTAGCATTCGGGTTTTTCGTTTAAGCTAATATTAGTCTTTACAGTATTTGGAGCTTCTAATTCAGCAAAAAAATGCCTGTGTTAAACACTTCTAGCACTCTTCGCTCTTTCATAGCCAGTATAAACTGATTTCTAGAAGTTACACTTGAAAATATTTTTTTTTATGGCAAGAATAAAAATTAAACAAGTAAAATTTATTAAACAAATTTAAGTGTGTGTGTGTGTGTGTGTGTCTGTGTGAGTGTGCATGTGCTAGTGCGATTGTTACCTTATTAAAGGATAAAGGTCAGTTTTAGGCTCCGGTAATAAGCCCACTACCTTACACCAGTAAGGTAAAGTAAGGTCGAAATTTAACTATTCACTTTGAGAATATGTAAGAATATTTTGGGGGCATAATTTCGCGTAGTAATTTATCAAGGAGTGTTGGAGTGGAAAAAAGTCACATGGCTTATCGTCCGACATTGTCAGTGTAGTGTGTCGCAACCCTAATAGTGCTTTGTGATGGCTGATTGAGGGTAGTCTGAAACCTCATCTGCCGAAGATGCGAACGGGTGCCAGCCATCAGTCTTCTCGTGACCACGATGACTGTAACGTCGTCGAAACGTCGAGGTAAAATAGCAATAAATTAATAAATTACTACGCGATTAAGCCCCGAGAATATTCTATGTGTACAAGTCGCGAAAGTTTAAAATATGTAAGAAATGAAAAAGGTGAACTCAACTTCAACGATAGTGAATTTGCGATTCCCATGTTGATAATTATCCATCCATGTGAACAGTAAAATTAATCTTGACTCTTAGTGAACAAACTACGTATCTATTTTCTTAGGTTTGATGTCAGGTGTTTCAATTTACATCCTATAGGTATAATTATAGGAAGTCGATTAATCAATAACGAAATAATAAATAGTGATAGACAATCTATAATTGGCCATCATAAGACTCGAAATATCCCACCACTTCCGTAGAAAGTATTTATTAAATCACAGCGGCGGAGATGTGAGGTTTTTTGCGCTAGGATTGAGACGTTTAAAAATTGATTTCCTAACTAATGTACCTATGTAATTGATTTTATTGATTTAATGTTGGATATGGTGTAACTGTAATTTTGTTTAAGTATTTGAAAATGTGTAACGGTAGTCTTAGATGCGATTTTGCTGTAAGTTTATTCATACAAAATTAGAAGATAAAAAGTAGCCGGAGCCGGTGTGCGTGTAGGCGACGACTAATGAACGTCGATGAAGCGAAGGTGATCTGTCAGGATCGTGGCAAGTGGCAGTTCCTGGACTCTGCCTACCTCTCTGGGATACACGGTTTTTCGATTCTTATCTAATGGACTTAAATGGGTGTGTGGACAAAAATCGCCACCGATTGGATGCCTTTGTAGACGGAGATAGTGTGCGACTTGACAACTTATTTACCCGGGTATCAAGAATTGGCCAAGGAGATACAGTCATAACTACGTAAAAAAATACTGCATACCTAATTACACTCACGCCCATATCTTGATTGATAGGATATTTGGAGACAATGCTGGGGATATTTACTCTCTAATTTACACACTATGACATTTTCTGAATGATCACCTTAACTTTAACGATATGACATCTAGTGTTACATCTTAAACCTAATTTGTATTAAGTTGATCGAAGGAAGCGGCTTACATTTTACATGATACAGTGATATTCAGCAAACAGAATGTAAATTCTTTACTTTCAAAGTACATTGAATTTAATTCAATTTACCACGAATGCCGCTAATCGTTGTATGAAAAATAACGTTATCATCGAAGGGGCAACCGTTGGAAAACGTGAGAGCTGCGATACACGACTGCATATGAAATGGGGCATCCACACACGTCTATCCCTGTATACGAAGTGGTAGTGACCAAAGTTTGCCAATGGCCACATCCACGACTTTATTTGTTAAAGTCCATTTTCGTTTAACGCGATTTCTAAATTTTGCCTGCGTAGTTAAAAACACTAGGTACTTACTTTATAGCTGACCGCTAAAGAACAATAACTCTTCAATGCACAATTGACTTTTAGCACAATGCACTTTTTACGGCTTATATTACTATGCTAAGATGTTCACGATGCGTATGGAATCCTTTTAACTTCGAGAGATTAAAAATACCGCTGCATTACTGAGCTGAGAGTTTAAAGATAGCTTGCGATAGCTCACTTTCCGCTCACATCGCTTTAGATAGGAGACCGCTAATTTCGACCGTCGGAGCTAATTTCAGGATAACATCGTCTCGGTATCGCTTGCGAGGTGTTGCGGAGGTAGAGTCGCCATGCTGCGACTAATAACGGAACTTGTGCGTCAACGACATTATGCGCCGCGTCGTGGAAAGTTTTTAATTTCTATGAAAAGGTTCGGTGCAGGAAATGTCTATATAAATGGAGGTGTCTAATTAGTGTCACTTGGTTGTAGACAATTTTTTTTCGTAGAACTGTAATGCTGGAAGAGACCCGTGCCGCAGCAGTGTGGACATAGAAAGGTTGATATCGAAAGCAAATTGACTGTACTCGTTTATGGTACACTATTACCGTAAGGTGAATGCCTAAATTATTTATAACAATAAAGTTTTTTTATATTGTATTGTATTTCTAGCCGTAGCCGATTCCCCAGATATCTACAAATATTTATTAGCATTAAAACTACGGAAGTCATCTGCTGGAACTCCACTACCCTTGCACTCTGCAGGCACATTCTTGCGCGTCTAATAACTAATTAAGCCCGGCTGCCCAGATGGGCGCGGGCCCCAGCATTTAGCCGGTAACTACATAAATAATGGAATTATTATCATGGAAGTTTTACTTTTTTAGTTTCGGAGTAAATCCTTCGTGGTCGAAGAAGGAGCTGGCTGCTTTTAGCTGCTTTGCTTCTTTTTTTTCTTTTAACGTTTGCTTCAAATCCACTTTATGAACGCAAAGCTGGAGAGTTCACACAAATAGGTTACAACCTTTTTGTCTACTAACATCCAGACCTGCCTACTGAAAATGCCGTTGTGGTTTCATTTTAATTTTTCATCTAGTGATGGGGATGTTTGCTCGATATAAAATGATCTAAGATTAGTTGGCGATTGCGCTCACGTCGCATTTCCAGCTAACAACACCATCTCAAGGGAGTGTAAATCAATCTTAAAAGAGCGTGGTAGTTTGCACAGCTTTTTCCAACTACACTACATGGACGGATGTAGTCCAATCCATGCATAAAACGACTGTAGCACACAGATAAACCCATCTTGTACTTGAGAAATTTACCTGATCTCACAATAACACACTCGAGATACCTACTTTGCGACTGTAACTTACAAACGACCCTCTGATAAAATCTACCATGATTGCAAATGACACCAAGATTGTCCAAGATATCGTAGATTGTATTTTCAAATAGAAAACCACCGAGATTTTTATTAGTATTTCAAGAATACTAATAAAAATCTCGGTGTTCTTGATCAAGATATTGAAACACCTTGCAGAGCACCCTCTCTTCTACAGGAGAAATAAAAAGCGTTTTTCTTTATAGTCTGATCTCTCATAGCGATTGTTGCTTGGATATTACAGCCATAGATGGTGGAAATTTTGTGATTTTACTGTCAAAGAGGTATGAAAGCATTTACGATAATAGTTTACACCATGTTAAATCGAGCTCACAATTATACCAGTAATTAAAAAAAACTTAAATAGCTTAGTGGCACTCGGGATAACGGGTTTGAATCCGCATTTCCATGGCAGCGTTTGTACTTTTTTATAGTCTAAAAAAATTTTAACAAGAAAGCATTTTAGGCCCTGCGATAGAGCTGATAAATAATAATTATCATCATCGCTATTATAAAACGTACACACACACAAACCGTACCTAATTTCAAGCCTTCGTATGTAGGATTTGTTTATTTTTTCCTCAATCGTGGCACGCGTGACCACTGGAGATTGACCTCTCAGATATAATGCCTCTGCTGTTTAAAGTAAGAAGGGTGAAAGACTTTGCAATTTTGGCTGGAGGTACAAGTTGTCTACCCCGCCCATGCGGGTTGCCTCGCGAAGAGCGTAAAAATTGGCTTGCAAAAAAGTTTTCGAGCCTGTAATATTGTTTATAGTAATCTGTACGTAAGCAATTAATTAACTAAAGTAGAGAACAATTTAAGTTTCATTAAAATTACGTCGAGCAAAATTTCGGCGGTGCTGGTGCGTCGGTAGAGAAAGAGATTCTGGGTTCGATTTTGGCATGCGACTTTGTTTTGTTTTCTAAACTACGAGTACGTACATTTCTGATTTTGTAGTAAAATATGAACGAAAACATCGTGAGGAAACCTTTTTAATTTCTGAGGTATCCACCTATCTTTGCGCTCGAAATCGCCAATCCGAGGGCAAAATCTCTAAGGAAAGGCCTGTGCCCTACAGTGGGACGTTTATAAGCTACTTATGCAATGCTAAGCTTACATTCCTTTTCTGAACGTAGACGTCATTCTGACAGCAAAAACAAGATGTCCGACGATGATTGCGCGCGAAATCGATCGTCACGAGAGCATTCCGACGCTGCAACGCGTGCCGGAACAAAAACTACGATATGAAAGTAACTCTGCCGCGAAGATTGGCTTAATGCGAGCATCATCAGCTACTTATTTCCTTTCGAACAAGGGAAGCTGAGGAATTTCACTCTTCCCGCCCGCGATCGCAAAACGAACTAATATTAAAGATGGCGGTCGATTTGAGTCGTGCCGATGAAAATGTGGTGGTGGATCTATAGACCGAACCCATATAAAGACCTGATAGTTCCTAAATTTTAAACGAACCCAAAAATTAATATGACTATTATGTATTACTGATGTTACTTAAAAGTACCAACACCTAAGCATGGTAGTGAGACTTGAGTGTGGCAAGACAATCAAGAAAGTAGGATTAGTGCAGGAGAAATGAGGTCTTCCAGAATAATGTGTAGTGTTACTTCGAATGACAGGATATGCAATAGTCGGATTAGAGAACGTTGTGGACTGAATAAGGAAGTAGTGACTAGAATCGAGAAAGGAATATTGCGTTAGTTTGACAATGTGGAGAGGATGAAAGAAGAAAGATTGACGAAAAATATACATAATAGCGAATTTTGGGTGGAATTCGGGTTTGGGTGGAAGGGCCGGTAGCGGAGGTCCCAGGCAGACGACATACTTCGACCAATAGGGGATGTATTAGCAAAGGGGAAGATAAAACGTACACGAAATCGGCGTGCGTGCATGCATAGACTAATGAACGTTGATGAAGTGAAGGTCATCGCAATTTGTCAGGATCGTGGCAAGTGGCATTCCCTAGTCTCTGCTTACGCCTCTGGGAGACTTTATGGGAACACTTTATTGCAGAACCAGAAAAGCTACAAAAAATTACCGATTTTTTCACTTTATTTTAATTTGTTTCTGTTTTTAGTGCGCTATTTGATCGACATAATTGATTTTAAGCATTATAATGCTTAAAATCATATGTTGCTTTACTTAGATATTATTCCATTTAGGACAATGATCTACTGAAGGCTGCGACATTGATAGAGCAGTAGAAAAATATGTAAATCCTAATAATAGAAACCGAACAATAGAAATCTACAAAAGTCATAAAACAGAAGTTGTCAAACACAAAGTCTTTTGGAACTCCTTATGCGTAACACCGAATTTATTCTCAAGCACTACATTCGCGATCCGCGCCCGGCGTCCCTCAGGTCAGAGGTCGGATCTCCCACGGTGGCGCGGGACGAGCCAGGGGTGCGAGGGGAGAGGCGCGGGGTCACTCACGAAAAGGTAATTGTCGAAGAATGCCAGGAATCCACCGGTTTCGTGTGCGATTTCGCAACTACAAAGCAGCAGAATTGAAAACAATGCCGAAGCCAATTCGCGCCGTGATTTAACAATACTCTCGAACCCGGTTTGGTTATTTAAATAAGTATGGGAGTCGTGATGCCTTGGGCAGCAGCGAACAGATGCGCGGAAGTCGATGCATGGGGTTTTTAAACGTACGTCGTACTTATAATGAAGTGCAAGGCCCGGAGCGCTGAAAAAGAATAAAACGCACGCGGCAAGAAATCTGTTTGACAAACGACGACGTTTTTACATTACTGACCGTTAAGTTTAAATGCAAATATAATATGAGTGTTTACACGACGGTAACTGACTTATGGCGTGATAAAAACGTTGAAGGCTTGGTTTTACCGGAACGGATATTCGAAATTGATTTGTTCCTTAAGCCCATATTTAGCACCATAAAGCTACAGAAAAAGGCACCGAAAACTATCAAAAATTACCGAAATCCGGTCCCAAATGATTGTGTGATTTGTCTTGGCGTCCACAAGCGCACACAAAAGTTAATTGTTTTATTCCAACAAAAAAAGGTTTATTTTCGTAATTATCCTGCGCAGGCCGCAAAACGAAAATAAGTTTTGAAAAAAGAATAGACAAAGGCTGGCCGACGACGGTGTTTTTTTTTATTACCTGCCTGGGTTGTGGCAGCAACTACGGACTGTTTGGGCCTATCCTTCCAAGCATTATAAATCGTGTTTCGGTTTCATCATTAAAAAGACTAAAGGCGTGAAATTATCATCGACATTACGCTCAATAAAGCAGCTGCAATTAACATCATGTGATCATGTTAGGACATAAAAATAATACTACGTATAATTTAATTATACTCCGTATACTCCGTAAGTGTTTTTTTGAAAAAAACTTAGTTTTTAAAACACACAAGAATGAATATCTGTACACATACATAAAAAAATATTTGTCGCACTGTAACAAGAATGAACATCTTTACACATGCATAAAAAAACTCATTAATACAAAACAAAGGGCGACATATTAACATTTAAAGAAAAGATTTAAAAGCAAAGAAGATGAAACTTATTTACATTTGAAGAAAAGAGGTTTGAACAAAAAACTTGGATCCACAAAACACACCCACGCGTTAGTATGGAAGTACTTCCATACCTACCCACCGACATGGACCCTTAAATATTTCAATTAATGGTTATTTTAACCAGCCATGTAAACGCAGACCCATGCATCGCAAAAAACTATCTTCACATTAACCATAGTGTAACTGACTAAAATTGGGTGGAAAATCCGTCGTTCTCGAACAACAAGAAATCTGGGAAAACAATCATCTTTTAGTCCCACACAGATCGTGCAAGACGCTATACGCTCATCCCTTTTTTGTCGCTATCAGGTGCGTCGCTAACAGCCATCATGCTCCTCATGACATAGCGCTACGTGACGTGAATACAAGACGCCAGGATGCGCATAGATTCTTGGCAGCGTGCATAATACGGAGCGTAGGATGAGTCAGGTGGTCACGGTAGAACGAGGTAGCCCCACATCAACAATCAACATCCAGGCAATACGACGAAAATGACGACCTCTGTGGCTTAGCGGTAGCGCGTCCCCCTACCATGCAAGAGGTCCCGGGTTCGAATCCCGACTGGGGACAAACAAAAAAAAATGCCCAGTTCTTGGATTATATTATTTTGAATGCACTAACCCGTGCTAAGCACAATTTTAAAAACCTATTTAGAGGGTAAAAAATCCACCCATTCCGGGATTCGAACCCGCGACCTCTGGCTATCCGTGCCAGTGGTCGCGGATAGCTAGAGGCCGTCTTGGATGTTTACATGTTTGTGATGTCGTTGTTTCTTGTTCCCACGGCACAGGATATTCTAGTGCGGGGCCAGAAGCAATGTATGTGCTTGTATGTAAATGTAAAAATGTAAATGTAAAATAATATGTCAGACCTAAGATTTCCGCACCTATCCTCACAGTTGAGCCATTGTACGCAACAAGGCCTGAGGTATGAGAAATTGCTTTTAGCAATAAGGCCGCCAATTATTGTACTATGTACACTTGAAATTATTTTGTATTTTTCGTTTTTTCCAGTGTACAATAAAGAAGATTATTATCTTATGTATATTAGCATTTCAGGCTCTAGGTTTCTCTCCTCCTCACAATGTTTTCCATGGCGGTTAGCGAGTGGTATTGCTACTATATTTTCACGTATTCACCAAGCTTCAACGGAATATACGCGTCGAATTGAGAGCCTCCTCTTTTCTTTAAGTGGGTTAAAAACAAAGACATTAACAATTCTTTCGGATTCAAACACACGACTGAGATTCAAACACACGTGATTGAGAAACTCTGGGATACCGGAGTGTTTATAACATGTTACGTTTCAGATTAACAGGCAGGAAGACTAATGGCGCTAATTGGCAACGCAATGTCATATTAATCATAGTTTCATGATGTATTAGCGAAGGGGAAGATAAAAAGTACTCGGAACCGGCGTTCGTGCATGCAACGACTTATGAACGTTAATGAAGCGAAGGTGATCCGTCAGGATCGTGGCAAGTGGCAGTCACTAGTCTCTGCCTACTCCTCTGGGCTACAGGCGTGAGTTTATGTATGTATGTTTCATGAAACACGGCCTTGTATTTTATTAAGAACAGGACGAATTCGATTTCAGTGCATTTTACGGACTCACAAATGAGAACGCTTTAAAAACCTATTTAGAGGCTAAAAATTCCACCCATGCCGGGATTCGAACCCGCGACCTCTGGCTATACGTGCCAGCGCTTTTTCCAACTGAGCTAATGGGCGACTCACCAAGTATAATCATGTGGGTACAGCGATATCATTCCGATGTAAAAACCTAACTGCAAAGTAGGTACTCGCGGCTGTAAGTGATGCAATTTACTTCAGCCAGATGTCGCTGCCTGTACTTTATACAGAGAATAGTGTAAAGAGGTTCAAAATTTCATTGATGCCGGTGAGTCGTCCATTAGCTCAGTTGGAAAGAGCGCTGGCACGGATAGCCAGAGGTCGCGGGTTCGAATCCCGGCATGGGTGGAATTTTTAGCCTCTAAATAGGTTTTTAAAATTGTCCTTACCACGGGTTAGTGCATTAAAAATAAAAATAGTATAAATGAGAACGTCTCGGCAACTTGCAAACCAAAAAAGAGATAATCACCAAAATGGCTTAGTACTCACTTTTTAATTCCATATCGTTAATGTACCACCGTTATTTCAGAAAACTTCGCCAAAAAGCACTTAACGGACTCTGGGGCGGGCCACATCATTTTTATAAAAGTAACGTTGAAAGATAATAAATGAAAGGTCGTTTAAAGGAAAAATAATTACCCAATATGTCGAGTAAGATACCAGGCGCCGGGCGTAAGCTTTAACTTTAATAAATATCGCGGAGGAGCGATTGCGTCACTCATTTTTTGGAAGAGGACCTGTGTTTGGGGATGGTTAAAATATACAGTGTTATATTATTTCTAATGCACTAACCCGTGCTAAGGACAATTTTAAAAAACCTACTTAGAGGCTAAAAAATCCACCCATGGAGGGAATCGAACCCGCGACCTCTGGCTAACCGTGCCGGTAATGGGCGACTTACCGGCATCAGTGAAATTTCGAACCTCTACAATACTCTCTGTATTACGTACAGGCAGCAACATCTGGCTAAAGTAATTTGCATCAATTGCAGCCCCGAGTACATACCTTACCTTACTTACAGTTAGGTTTTACATCGGAATGATATCGCTCTACCCACATGATTATATTCTTTTTAATGCACTAACCCGTGCTAAGGACAATTTTAAAAATTGTTAGCCAGAGGTCGCGGGTTCGAGTCCCGGCATGGGTGGAATTTTTAGCCTCTAAATAGGCTTTTTAAAATATACAGTGTTTCGGCTAAAATGCGCTTTTCCTGAAACAAGGCATTGCACCACATAGGCGTTCTTTTTTTAAACGTCACACTGCAGGCCACAGGCCTTCTCTCAGAGAGAGAGAGTATAGACTTTATCACGCGTGGCCACCGCGAATTGGCAATTTCTAGCGCTGAGGCAATTGAACACCTGAGATACCCAGGTTTCCTCACGATGTTTTCCTTCTCCGTTAGCGAGTGGTACCGCTGCTATAACTTCACAAATATACATAACTTAGAAAACATAGCCATCAAGTACATGCCCGACTTGGATTCGAATCTGGGTCTTTTATTTATCTGTAGGCGGTCTTATTCATAAAAAGCGATTCCACTAAAAGAATCCTCAGTTAGACTTATGGCGTTCTTAAGACAGGTCTTAACTAAATTATCATTTATATAGTACACTCTTCACTACAAACCCCTCACCACCTAAGGTCGCGTATAAATGTCTGATAAATTTATATGAGAGCATAGATTAAACTGTCAAAAACTGACCGAAAACCTGTAGCCATGTCAGCGGAACTTTGCGGTGGTCGTTTATTATCTGATTTTGTTTCCTGCAGTCTATAATCTATTCGTAAATCAACATTCTGTTCATAAAACAAGTTACGTGTTAAGGAATAATGTACAATAAAAGTATTATTATTATTGCTATTATATTATCAATATTGATAGGTATTAATAATGTATGTAACAAAAAAATTATGATAAACCCGACAACAAAGAATTGATTGTCTTGTCGTTACAGCAACAAAAGCGTTTTTTGTCATATCCGCAGGTAATTAATAAATGTGTAAATGCATTTATCGGCGTTTTAGCGAGAACTTTTTATAAATCTTAACCACTAATTATAAATCTTAGTTATAGTACGTTTTACTCAAAGAGAGACGAGAACCTTTTTACCATTATCTTTTACCTTTTTTTGTAATTAAGTTGCCTTTTCCAATTGTTCAATTGGTCTCGAGTAGCATCATAGCACAGCATATCTGGCTCGTGGCGATCCGACGCGCTTGGCGGAGGCGGTCTCGTCTCGGTCTTAAAGCGTTTCAAATGTAGAATGCTCAAGACAGCTGTCCACGTCCGCGGTGAAAAATGAACGTTAATCCTCCTATGTTTATTTTGATGAAGGGCGATTCTGTCAACTATTTATCCAACCCGAGTTGAGAATTCCACGTTTTGATTACATTCAGGAAAACCGTATCTGGCGCGGAGAAAACTGATATTAATTTACAAAGCAATAAGTCATACACAAATTAAGTAAGTTGAAATATTTCTGAAACCAAAACCGACTGCCAAAAAGTCTTATACAAGACTAAAGACGCCGTCTAAATTTAATACTTAATAGATAGATAGGCAACGCTCGTTCGAATTCAGGTGAGTTTTTTGGCCCCACCTGCTAAGATTAAAAATCCAACAGAGTCACCTAGATAATGCTCACAACTTTTGATCGTTTTTTTTTTCTTTTAACAATAATCTTATTTTATTTCCTATTCTTTTTGTTGGTTTTTACCAACAGTAACAGCTGGCAACCACTTTTCTATTTTTTCGTACTGTGCTAGTGACAATGTGCTTTGTCATTACATGAGTAATGTGCTTTTATCCGACCACTCATTTTTGAAAATCGTTTACCCTCTTGGTGGTCACAAAGAAATATACATACATACACGCTAAAAAAATACCCCACCTTTGCTTCCGCAATCGTAGCAAAATAGTTCGATAGACAGCATCCGCCTCGGCTTCGAGAGTCTGTTAAAAGGGCCTCACTTTAATGATCTTTTCAAGCCGAACCCCATCGTGCATTCCCTCACAGTTTTTTTTCTCCCAAAAGGATTAGAAATTCAGTAGCAGGTTGTCATTTGTTCTTTTTTCAAGCCTGTATTCGTCGAAGCCTTTGTTGGGGTATAATAGTATTTTTGGATCGCCGAAAGAGGTTTTTATGAATATTTTTACGCGCTTCCCTCCATGGAGGAGGTGTGATTCGAGCACCCGTGGTTTTCTAACCTTTGCCGTGTGTTTTAAAACTGTGTTAATGTGCCAGAACTTTTTTTATGTTATAAAAGCCAACGCTCGAATGAGTTATAATATAACTTTTCAAACCTTTTTGGTGTAATTTTACTGCAAAGTCTTTGCCTTCCAACTGCCTTCGTGGAGGTTCAATATTATAAGAAAAAAAGACGATAAAAATACTGTTTATAGTTATTGCACTTGTTTCATATAAATTCAATAGACGGTCTAGCTTCACTGAATACAGAAATGTACCTATGCGCTTATCCATTTACATGAATATAAAACACAAGCCGAGAAAAAGCCCATTCGAGAAGTTAATTACGATAAAACATGCTCGTAAATCGAGAAATCAAACTCCGACGCATGCTAATATAACACTTCTTTAATTAACTTAGGGTTCAAACTTGAATTGTTACTGTGAAAGAATTGAAATTTAAATCGATAACGAATATAAAAGTCACGATTCGTATGAATCGATTAATTTTGAATGGTGCAGGGCCTCGCATACGTAGCACAATGAAACTCGAACAAAAGTATCCCTTGCTACTTTTAATTTAAGAGTTAAAGTCCATTGTATTGACTGCTCTGCGTTAAAACATATGCATAACAATACAAAATGCATTGGAGAAGTGCCTATAAAGATTTTTACGTGGTAAAATTAGTACAAATCCATTAGAAAGTGTAAATAAAGTAAACTGGCGAGTTTGAACAAATTAATAACGAGGTTGTAACTAAAATCCGCTATAGGCTGGATTCAACCGGAACAGGAAATATTTGGATGATACGGTTATTATTTTTAATAGAAAAAAGAACTCATTTCCTAATCTCAACCTAGAATGTGTTCTTAATATTTGTTAGAACACATCGGCTTCTTATTGACAATCTGGGATCAACTCTATCCTTTTGCAATAAGAACGCGCTAAGGCTCCATAATTTAAGGCAAGATCAACTGTCTCTGAAGAAGTATGGGCTGGTGGTGGAGTATGGCCTAACCTTCCTGCGATGCAGAAAAAGACCCGTGCCCTAGCAGTGGGGACATATAAGGGTTGATATCGATATCGAACTGTCTCTGTAATTTGCATGTTAGGTACTTGACACTGTTTTTAGCTTGAAACTTGACAAATTGTTAGTCTAAAACTTTCGTAAACACTACAATAATGCGTAGTAAATTTAAATCATACGAGATAGTGGATTAGTGACAAGGAGTCTCATAGGCGTTGCGCGTTTTCGCAAAATCTTAGAATCCACCACAACCCCCCACATGGCACAATTAGTTGTACTCGTCATATCCGAAGACGCTAGCTTCGAGACAAACCAATAAAATGTGAGCAGTAAACGAACAAAATGTGTATAAATAAATTAAAAAAAGTTAACTTTTCTGCTAAAAAATCAAGTAAGTGAATCCGGAACTAAAATTTCTTTGAGAAACGTTTACTCTAACCTCGTTCCACTACGTATGGTTATGATTTTAATAAAATTTGGTATGGAGTGAGCTGACACTCTGGATTAAAACAGCTGCGTTTAGCTACGTTTAGCATAAGCTACGTTTTACTGCGGGATAATACAAATACAAAATTTATTCTTTAGCCACTACTATCCGCTATTAGACTATATACTATTGATAAGTTTAAAAATACCTGTAGCAGTAGATACCGCTCTTCCACAACTAGAATGGTGTTGTAACAATAGTGGAGGAAAATGAAAATATATTAATCCCATGGGAAAATCGATAAACCGGGGGGCATAGCTAGATAAAAATAAACCCTATTCCGTACTTACTAGAGACGATTGTCCTGCAGGTGGAGCCGACGGGGTCGGCTTCCCTCGGCGCGGCCTCCCGAGCCGTCTTCGTGGAGAAGGTCCGAGCGTCCAACGCTGCGTGCCAAGCTGGGGACTTTTCCACCGCTGTGGCGCTTTACACTGATGCGCTAACCCTGGATCCGGCAAACCACATCCTGTACAGCAACAGGTAAGAGTACTGGCTACTGGGAACGATACTGTTAGTGCATTATAGTACCGTGACAGATACAGTCTATTTATCGTTACTTGTTCAATTTATTAAACAAGATTCTCACCGCAAAATTGACATCACATTCTAAAACTTTCTGTATAAATTTGTTGTAAAATATAGTGTTTTTTTTATTTACTTCGATATCGACCCTTGAATGTCCCCACTGCTGGGGCACGGGTCTCTTCCTGCATCGCAGGAAGGTTAGGCCATACTCCACCACGGGGGCCAAGTCCGGGTTGGTGGAGGATTGTAAGGCAGTGGCTGGCTTTACTGTCAGAAGTTATCAAGTCGCCCATGAGGCCTCTGACATGACTTAACGACTGCCATTACATGACAGCCGGCACCAACGGCTTAAAGTGCCTTGCGAAGCACGGAAGCGCTCGGAAAAATGCCACTAGCGGTAGTCACGGGACGCTCACCCATCCTGCACCTGACCGCGCCTGTTGTTGCTTAACTGAAGTGATTGATTCCAATCACCCGATTCGACTAGGCCACGAGCGCTTCTTATTTACTTATTTTTATTTATTTTATACACATGACATTACAGGCTTTTTAGTGGCCCAGATTAGTTCATTTATGGGAATAAGTCGAAAACTGTTTCGACTAAAAAGTCATGCTTTACCGGTAGAATCGGGTCACGTGGGGTGTTTTTCATACCATTGACGCCTACAAGGTTCCATGTATGTGCGCGCGTAGAAGTTAAAGCAGCAGCGGAATTAAATCGCCACGTTCATGCACTTGTCATTCCACCACAATGCATTAGCACAATCTAGGCCCTGTAAAAATGACAATAAATACCGGTTATATTCTTTTTTTTAATGCACTAACCCGTGCTAAGGACAATTTTAAAAACCTATTTATAGCCTCTAAATAGGTTTTTAAAACAAATACCGGGTCATTTGCGCCATCGGCCTAATTTTAATTTGCCACCATAATGGGCTGGGCTGAGGTCCAGAGGAAGACCGAACTTCCAGTGGCCTGCGTAGCTCTAATTTTTGTTAATTTGCAACCAAAATATTACCTGCAAAATTAAGATTTTTTTTCAAAGAATGAAGAAAGATGCTTAGATGGAAATCAGATAATGAGGTTGAAAGTCGTTTCTTTTGCATATTTTTTCGGAAATGCAATATTCGTACCGTATACCCATTTATTTCATCGCAAGCTTAACGAAATTTTCAAGTATATAGAACACAGCGAGATCTCAAACCAGCCTTGGAAAAACCCAATGAAATATATTTATTTCTGCTCAAAATTGTATGGTTACGGATACCCAGAGGTCGCGGGTTCGAATCCCGGCATGGGTGGAATTTTTAGCCTCTAAATAGGTTTTTAAAAATTGTCCTTAGCACGGGTTAGTGCATTAAAAAAAATATACTAATGTTGTTGTTGTTCGCAACCCTTGTATGTATGTTGTGTGTTTGTCTGAATGTATTTATGTATGTATGTACGTAAATAATTATGTCCTTCAGAATTGCTCAATTTTAATGTAGACAATATACGTTGACATCGTGAGTGGAAAGGAAAATCGCGGAATCTTCAAAAGAAGTTGAACGTTGTGTCATGCACCTCCACTGTTCTCTCTATCACACGAGATCTTGATTCGCTTTACGTGTTCAGCGTGCAGAGAGTTAGATGCAGGTCGGTTTCATTTGTTGCGCTATAAAAGTTTAACGAGGAATTCGTCTGAAGCGGGTAAATAAACTTACCCGTAAATAAATACATACACACATACATACATACATACATACATACATACATACATACATACATACATACATACATACATACATACATACATACATACATACATACATACATACATACATACATACATACATACATACATACATACATACATACATACATACATACATACATACATACATACATACATACATACATCAGAAACAGAAAATCAGAACCTTCCTTCTGGCGCAGTCGGGTTAACCAAATCCAATGAGATACCGAGTGGAGGATAGATATTATCCAAACAAGTCTTGTATCACAAATTTTGCAGCCAAGTCATTTACCCTGGTTTATCGTAGACTATCAATCTGTTGACAAAAGTACCTACATACAAAAACCTCTGTTAATCTATTATCAACAGCTGTGAGTTGGCCAAAGTACATGCGAAAAAAAACTGACAGCATGTCATCAGGCTCGAGAGTTAGAGTCTACATAGAGTGGAATCCTTTTCTTAACGTATTATATCCGGTCGCCACAACATTATAAGGGCTCCACAAAGTCCTATTTAAGTTTTGGCATACTCTGCTAACTCCCTATTATGCGCATGTCGTGTCAAGACGTGATCCGGGTCTTGGGCAATTATAGTCGACATCGGCTAGTTGCCATGTTACCAAAAATGTAATTGAATACTTACATTGTTTTTGAATAGAATGGTAAAAGTACGACAATGGTTCTTATTTGCCTCAATTTGGTAGTCTACAAAGCAGCAGTACAATGTCATTCTAGGGGTATAATCCGCGCAAATTAATAATCATCTCTGACGAACAAGATAAATCGCGCGAGGCGCCGAGTTAAGTAGCACGGGTTATACTACCATTGCAAAGCGATTGGTTACTAGACTACCGATAGTGTCAATGAAACGACCATTACCGGACTATGACTCTATTGAACTTCCATGCATTTTAGAGACTCGTCACCAGACAATTAGTGCGAGCGCTCGCCGTGACATTCTTTTGAATCTTGTACAACATTTGTTATATGTATTGGTATCAATTGTTATTTTGTTCAAGACAATTCATGTGACGATCATACATTCCCTAAATAATATTGAGCGTTGGTAGCGGAGCGGTAGAACGATGGTTTCTACCGCTTCTATGGCTTTTACGGCTTCTGTGACTTCGATCGGGAGATCGTGGGTTCGCATCCCGGCATTAACATTGACTTTGTTTTCTAAGTCATGTACGTTTGTATTACAGTAGCAATACCACTCGCTAACAGTGAAGGAGAACATCGTGAGGAAAACCTAGTGTCGGAAGAGTTAATATACCTCAGCGCTTGCTGCGTACATTGGCCCAACTATGAGGTTTGCCTTATAGTACGGAAATCTCAGGTCTAAATAACTCCCTAGACAAGAAACCTTTATTACTATTCGTACAACCTTATTCATTTACACTGGGATTTAAAGAAAAGATAGCAGTTTGAACTTTGATTCTCATCCCCAACACAATACATATCATATTAAACTCTATCCCTCCTTTCAACAGGTCAGCTGCAAGACTCAAACAGGGTCAGTTCGCAGCGGCATTGCAGGACGCCACGAGAGCCCGGGAGCTGTGCCCCAACTGGCCTAAGGCTTACTACAGACAAGGTATGACTATAGTTATCTGTGAATTATTTTACAATCATATTTATTTTAGTCCTCAGTCTGGGTGTATTTCCATAATTGATAATTTAGATTAGAACACTTTATTGTACACACCAGAAAACAAAATACATAAAAAGGCTTACATATCTAAGTATTGCCATATACAATTGGTGGTCTTATCGCTAAAAGCGATCTCTTCCAGACAGCCTTGGGGTGGATAGAACTGACAGATGAAGAGAGTAGGTAGGTAGGTGTACATGAAGTATAATCATATGTAACAGCATTACAAGTCTTCAGCGAGATAGTGAGACTTTACCAGTCCTTTGAAAATAGGAAAGGACTTTGCTTTCCTCACTTCTTCTGGCAATGCATTCCACAGTCGAACAGATTGCACAGAAAAAGAAGAGTCTTAGAAATTGGTGCGGTGACATGAGATTTTTAGGAGTAGAGTTTGGGGTGAGTGAAGAGTTAGGCTATGAGAGGAGTGGAGAAATTCAAATCGTTCTTTGAGGTAGGATGGGGTAGCTGGATTGAACAGGATAGAGTAGAGAAGAAAATAGTATATTTGAGAGACTTCCCTATCCTGACCAAACTTCTCGCCGCCATTACTAACTTGACTAATCAATTGACTATGTCATCGCATCAAGGACGGCTGTCTTAATTTCATATTGTTCGTTTTTTATTTTATTGTTTATGTATATTTTATAATATATAAATTATAATATACATAAGTACTACCGAATATTTTATTGTATATTTTATAATATATAAATTATAATATACATAAGTACTACCGAATATTATTTAAATTGCAACATACCGACCCGCGCACTGGGACACTCGTGAGAGTACTGATCAGGCACTGACTGAAAACCAGCGCTGAGGGCTCACACCCTTAGCAAAATGCTGAGTCAGCTGCCTTTTGCAGCAACGGAAACACACCGCGACAAAACTGTTTAAATTGTCTTTACTACCTTACCCTTTGATGTTCTCCGATAAGTCTGTTTCGTATTTATTAGATGTTTTGTGTGTGTGACTGTTCATGCAATGTTTCTCTTTTTTCTTTCTCGTTCTCTCATTCCGGCGGAGGCGAATCAGGAGCCACTTGAGCTGTTCGCGAAATACGGAGACGTGGTCATATTTGCGTAAACCAAATATAAACGTTATACAGAAATTTTGAAGGCGCTCAAGCTTGTTTAACTTTATTGCGACTATTGTAGTTATTTAGATATTACATTCAAGGTTGGTCTCATAGATGAGACCCACTTAGGTCACAGCAATTTTCAAGTAATATGCAGTATTAAAAATTTAAAGAACTATGACCACTATCGAGCAACAGAAGGTTTGTCAAGTTCTTGTATGGTTATCATAGCGCGGGGTATCCTAGTTTGGTACAAAGCTTAAGTAAGTTAATTGTAGGTGGTTTTTAGGTATTGTTTATATATGTATTATGTATATTTAAGTACCTCCTATATATTTAAATTTCCGTGTTTATATAAGTATTGCCCCCTCCCAAGCCCCCCCCCGTCCCTACTTTTAGTATTTTGCACTACCCACCCAGCCATTATTCACAAACCAAAGGTTGTCATAATTAACGAAAATTAGTTGTCATAATTTCATTTTAGACGAAAATCCTACTTAGCATTAAGTACGCCGCTGTATTAAATACTTTGCGTTTTTGTGCAATAAAGAATTTCATGAATTATATATAATTACACGACGGACATCGAAATCAAGGCCGGCCTTGAAGACGGTGGAGAGATGATCTCGACAAGATGGTTGCCGGAGTGGTCTGAGGTGGCCTAGGGAACCAATTCTCACTTCATTAGCAAATACGTAAGTCGTATACGACTCTAAGGCGTATGAATTGAATTCTACATAAGAAGTCGAACAACAGCCAAAATCTGCATTCTGAACACCATACAACATTGAATTCGAATGAGAAAATAAATGTCTATTGACTTTGTAGAGATCGAGTCTACATAAATATTGGAAAGAAAGGAATATATAACTAATATATTACGTTAATTATGACATTTTACTTGATAAACTAAACTCTTATGGTATACGCGGTAATGTTTTAAATTTAATAAAATCATACTTAGGAAATAAAACGCAAATGAAGGAAATAACAAGGATAAATAAATTGACAAAAACGGAAGTAACGTATCGATCTAGTGAATGCAGAATTGTGTACGGAGTACCACAAGTAGCGTATTAGGACCCCTACTTTTTATTATTTATATAAATGACCTGCCTAAATGTATAAACTACCCCATGAGCCTTTTTGCCGACGATAGTGCTGTAGTTATTGAAGATAGAGATACAGAGTTATATGTAAATGACATCAATACGGCTTTAGATAACGTTATTACTTGGCTTCTACATAATAACCTGAAAATTAACTTAAGTAAAACAATTATTATACAGTTTAGTCAAAGAAATAAGATATTGGAAAATCTAACAGTTCAATATGAAGGCGAATGCATCAAACATTCAGAGACAACAAAGTTCCTAGGGCTAATAATCGATAGTAAACTTACATGGAAGCTACAAATTGAAGATTTAGCGAAACGAGTGAGGAGCTACTCACTCGTTTCGCATATGCTCTTTACAAACTCTCTCATAGTGTCAACTCAGAAACCGTACTACTAGCCTATCATGGTTTAGTAGAATCCGCGCTTAGGCATGGAATAATCTTCTGGGGAAATTCAACGGACAAGCACATCATATTTAAAGCCCAGAAACGGGGCCTAAGATCAATGTGTGGTCTAAGGACAACAGATAGCTGCAAGCCTTTCTTTAAAAAACTCCGAGTACTAACTTTACCATCGTTATATATATATATATATATGAGATAGCAATTTTTGTTAAAACAAACCAGGGTCGATTTGACCGTGCATGCGATGTAAATGGACGTAATCAACGAGATAACACACGACTTTGTCTAAATTTGGCTCACACGGCACTTATGAGTAAAAGTGTATTTTGTATGGCGCCAAAAATATTTAATAAAATTCCATTGTCAATCAAACATCTAAAATTAAGTATATTTAAGAAAAAGCTCAAGAATCTACTAATAGACAAATGTTATTATACAATCATGAATTTCTTGCTGACAAATTGTAAATTTAATGTAACCATATCATTTTGACATTTAATGTATTCTGTATTCACATTACCCTTATCAATTACTGTAACATAATTTGACATTAATGTATTATTTATTATTAGAGACGCACATTGCAATAAGATTGAGCTTAATTTTTTACGACCTACTTAAGATGTACCTGCATAAGATATAGACTACTTACTGTTATTATTTGAATTAAGATAAGCTCAACATTTGTATGCCGAAATGGCAAAACACGAAGATCTTTATTATATTGTACCATCTGCATGTTTGTAATACTCGTGTTTATACAAATAAATCGAATTGAATTGAATATAAACGTAAATTATACCAATAAACTTAACTAAAATGTACATACATACATACTTACATACATACTTACATACATACATACATACATACATACATACATACATACATACATACATACATACATACATACATACATACATACATACATACATACATACATACATACATACATACATACATACATACATACATACATACATACATACATACATACATACATACATACATACATACATACATACATACATACATACATACATACATACATACATACATACATACATACATACATACATACATAACCTCACGCCTGTATCCCAGAGGGGTAGGTAGATACCGGGACTGACACTTGCCACGATCCTGACAGATCACCTTCGCTTCATCAACGTTCATAAGTCGTTGCATGCACACACGCCGGTTCCGGTTACTTTTTATCTTTCCCTTTGCTAATACATCCCCTATCTGGCCGATGTATGTCCGCCTGGGACGACCCTTACCAACCCTTCCACTTACATTCGCAATGTATATTTGTTTCGTCAATCTTTCTTCCTTCATCCTCTCCACATGTCCAAACCAACGCAACATTCCTTTCTCAATTCTAGTCACTACGGTCCAGTTTCTGATTTGAGAATTTCGCCAAGTAAATACTTAACTGTAGTGCTGTCTCTACGAATTTCACAGCAAAGAGCGTGACAGAACGTTACTTAAGTATTTTACTTAGTGGAATTCTCAATTCAGAAACCAGACCTACATCCTCTTTCAGTCCACAACGTTCTCTAATCAGACTATTGCGTATAATGAATATAGAAATTAATTACATATACTAATAACTAAGCAAATAAAATAGGGTTGTCTTACAAATAACGATAAGAATCAAAATCTTGATATTTAGTAAAGACTGGCTGTGCATGTAACCGAACAAGCATGCTAGTCATAAGAAACAAAGCCTACAATATACTTGCATAGAAAAAAGTAAGCAGAAATCTAGGAAATATTTAGAAGGCCGTCAAACCAGCTTATATTTTATGCCGCCCACTGTTAAAATATTCCTGATACTACTACATTTATTCTTCGTACCAAATAAGGTTTCTCGGAATACTTATAAACAAAACCTTTGCCGTTGATGAAGTTAATATCTATCTAATTATTTTCTGGTTCATTCTGACATTTCATAATTCAAGTAATAAAAAGTAGCTTGTTAACAGCTACAGGTTGATATCAAAGTCGTTAACAAAATTTTAAATTCGCAAAATAAACGCTGACTCAAAAATAATTAACGGTGAATGTTAATTTAAAAAAAATACATATAAAGTAAATTTTGTTTCCTAAAATGGCTTCACTTGAAGATGTTTATGCTTAAGTATCAGAATAGGGAAACAGGACAATGTCGTGACAAAAAGTATTAAAAAAAATAAGATGATTACAGTATCTCATGGCCAACTTTCAGCGTTCTATGACTTATTTGCGCCTGTTAAACATCAGACTCATATAATAATAAAATAGAAAAAAATCTACGCAACGGTACCGGTACGGTTCGTGTCCTACTACTTCGAATTTGGAGTCGCAGTTACAGACAAAGGTCGTAAACCACGAATAATTATCTATCATTTTGTTACTGTCATTAATATTACTGTTTATCATTAAAAAATAATAAAACAATTAAATTTATATTTGTTTTAGACTCTATTTGAGTCTAAAACAATGGTAGCTGAAAAACAAGTAAAAGTTAGTGACAATAATCCGACTTAATATTAAAAATGTGATTTTTTTATGTTTGTTACTGAATCACGCAACAAAGGCTGGACGGATGTACATGGACGTCGGCGTACGGATAGACAAAGATTTAAATTGAGACATATGATACTTGATATCGGTAATACGTTCCCGTGGGATAATTTCTAACGTGAGCGAGGCCGCGGTTTAAAGCTAGTGCATTATAATTTTCTGTGGTATGCTAAATAATGAAAAGAACATTCCCACAAAATATTGCTAAATACCGCCAATTGTATACGACAACCTAGATACGTAAGCCTTTTATGCATTTTGTGTTATGAATCTTCATCTGGTACAGAGTGTAAATCTGCAGCTCGCGTGACGGCCGACCACTCGTAAATCTTTATGCAGCGCCTGATGCGTAAATCCAGATCCAGAAACAAAGCGATCGATTGCATGCGAGTAATGACTGCTAATGCTGGGGTTTTACTTTCCACCGTGTCGTTAGAATGTCACTTTCACTCATCATATGATAATACTCAAGTAAGCACTCGGAGTTCCAGTCAATTAATCACTTGTTTTTGCAAATTGACGTCGTTCACGTGGTGAATGATCTGACAATTTTGAAGTAAAGTTTTGACGCATGATTGTATTAATTGTATTCAATACGAGCTTACCCGACAGCAGATCTGTCCAATTTGTTTGTGATTGTTTAGTGAAGTCCCATACAATGAATTACTTTTGGAGTGGTAGGACAACGGCCTCATTTGGAAGGTCGTGGGCTCGAGTCCCCGTATATATCGATGACTTTGTTTTTTATTTTATGTACATTTGGGACGTTTTAGTCGCAATAACTCTCGCTTATGTATTGGAGTTTACACATAACTCAGCGTTTGAAATTGCCAATACGCGGTAGGCACGCGTGGTAAATTGCCTCATACTCTCTCTCTCTCTCTGAGAGGCCTGTGCTCTGCAATGGGACTTATACAAGCTACAAAGAAAAAATATACTTAATATCCGGAACGTACATACGAAATCAAGAAGCAAACGTCAGCAATGCCATCTGCGCCGCCATCCGTGACTCAGTCATCGATCTTAAGCAAAGCATGTCGCGCTTTTCATACAATCCATGTAAGCCATACGTAGTCATTCATACATTAAACCAGTGTCTTAAGAACGTCAGCGCATTCTTTCAAATCAAATCTTACAGTCCACATTCGACTTAACATAGCCAAATTTTACAAGCCCCTTGATGAACGAGACAATGTAGCTGTCATTACCGTCGTCAGCAGTCCGTGGAACCCTTTTCTATTGCCCAGGGGCTTCTGTTGCATACTTTATTAGGGGGCGTGCTCTACCTACTGTGTAGAGACGGCGCCGACAACTTTTCATAGGAGGTAATTTGATGGAATTGCCACTTCTTAATACTAAAGTCAGTTGAGTAATGAAATGTTTTTAAATGAATTTATATTTATACACTAAATGCGTAGAGCAAGGTGGAAGCGCTCGTGGTCTAGTCGAACCAAGTGATTGGAATTAATGAGGTCTTATGCGGCTTGATAACTTCTGACAGTAAGGCCCGCTACTGTCTTAAAATACTCCACCAACCCGCACTTGGCCCCTCGTGGTGGAGTATGGCCTAACCTTCCTGCGATGCAGCAAAAGACCCGTGCCTCAGCAGTGGGGACATACAAGGGTTGATATCGTAAGGTGGACTCTTCGTAAGATCAGCGCATTTAGGCTATGAATATAAACTTTTATTTCTTTGCACACATTAACAACCTCTCAAGGTTAGTGTGTGCAAAGAAATATTGTCATATAATATCTCCAAAACTGCTTGGCCTATTTAGATACGGTATCCGTATCCTAAACTAAAACACTTTTGGGCAAAAAGGTTTCATTTTTTTTTAAACGTTAAAATACAAATACAATACAAAATATTTATTGATACAACCAAAATTATTCTTACATACACTTTTGCTGGGATTCCCTTGTAAGTATAAAATACCTGTGTCAGGGAAACCCGCTCTCCCACAACTTATAAAGGTTGAACAACTAAAATTAACTTTTGAAGCATATTTAGAACATTTTTATAAAGCTGGTTAAGTTATAGAGATGTGATGTGCGTGTGTGTGTGAGAATGTACGTGTGTTTGTGTTTTATATTTATTCATGTTTATTACACTTATTGCAGTTAACAGTTAAAAGATGACATGTTCCCGGAATCGCCCATTTTATAAATAACCCTGTAAAGGTTCAGGTATAAACTTACTACAGTACACAATGCCACTAATGAACTCTACTCTTTCACCCACAGGAGTAGCTCTGCAATGCCTCGGACGCCACGGCGAGGCCTTGGCCGCCTTTAGCTCGGGACTGGGCGTCGAGCCTTCCTCAAGACAGCTGCTAGCGGCGCTGGTGGAAGCAGCGCTCAAGTCACCGCTGCGGCCCACGCTGGAGCCTACCTTCCGCCAGCTGGAAGCCATGAAACTCGACCAGTCGCCCTTCGTGCTCATCTCGGTGAGGATTCGTCGTCAGCCTATACTAGTCCACTGCTGGACATAGCCCTCCCCTAATGAGCGCCACAGCGCCCTGTCTTCAGCTTGCCGCATCTAGCATCTGCCTGCAGTTTTTCGCAGATCGTCATCCCACCTAGTCCGAGGGCGTCCTACACTACGTTTGCCGAGTCGGAGTGAGGATTGTTGGTTCAAAATAGGGAAACAGAAAGAGCAAGACTGCGAAGCTAGCATATCATTACAGAAAGTCGGCATGGGGTAATATAAAGTCACTAAAGATGTTAGTCAGACTGCAGCTCTAGTCCGTTCTCTCTGAGACGAAAGAGAAGGGAATGACTTGAATTTAATTCAAATTAAGTATCCTCGGTCAGAGGATAAGTTTCGCCATCCAGCGAAGCAACGTAGCCAGCATAGTGGGGACCCTTCCCAGAGGCAGCCACGATCTCGGAGCAGTTTTTATCTTTAGTTATGAGTAGTTCATTTTATTTTATTTATTTATTTTATTGATCTTAAATATCTTCTATTCCATTATTGGAAGAGACTAGCTTGCACGACCCAGGGAATCCTAGTATGAAAGTTAGGGTAAAGAAAGTGACAAAGCTATATTGACACATTTTATTAATTTTGTGATGAAAATGAAGAAGTAGCTCCTGTATCATTAGAAAAAGAAAGCGTCGGCCTAGAAAGTCACTAAGTCACAAGAAAGATAAAAGCTGCCTGTGGTGGTAGAATGCCAGTAGAGATAGGGCTTGCTGTACTTAAATTGCTAGAATATCGTAGAGACTTTGGTAGACACCCAAATTTCTGGTACATTGTGGTCTTAACCCAGGGGTCTGTAGTATCGTGTCATTTTTTGCGCAATTAATAAAGTTTGATTGTCCGTTTGCGTGCGGACGCCAACGAAGTAGAGCCATTTTTATTTACATTAACATAGATAACATAACATAAAATAGCTTTGTATCACGTTATTTATCAATTAAATGATGTGGGAGATGTTTGATGATTAATAACTTATCGATGACAAGAAAAAGAGAAGAGTTTCAAATGAGAAGCGCCGAAACGGAGGTTATCAAATTAAGCTGAGCGCTTGCTTTTGGGACAGTAGGCGTAAGCTTGAGTTTTATTGAAAATCCAAATGGAAGTCACGAATAAAGGTTTAATTTAAGCAAACTGTCCCGAGCGTCGTTGTTTCACCGAAAAGGCAAATATAAATCGGCACTAAAGTTGCATAAAATGTCGTGCGAACCGCTGGCACATCCTCGCGGGGATCGAAATTTAAAGTTTTTGTTTTTCCAACTGTCAAATGCATCCTGTTTATATGCCATCTGATATCGATGTCTCTTGTTTGAGCCAAAATAATGTGCACCATTTTAACGTACTCCGGAAACCAGCAGACATTGTCACTCAGATTCGTAAATGGAACACCGTTTCAAAATGGCGGCCAGTAAAGCTCTATAGCTACTTGCAATATAAGACGAATCATCATCATCATCATTTTCTTAATTCATTACAGACCCCTATAATCAGTGGCCCTAAACATCACAGTGTATAATGACGCACAAGATAAACCCAAAGCACTCCGCCGTCCAATAAAAAACACCAACGCCTACAGTGACCGCGGCTCGAAGATGTATTTACTTATAGAGAAATCCTACTCTAAACATCTGCAAAACAAAACTGAGAACCTGTGTATTCATCCCTAGACGGAGGCTTCAAAGTGATAACATTAAGCACCCCATACACAAGCTCAGCGCGGACCATTTGCATACATTCCACTCCCGCGGGACGTCTCCACATTTTTCGGTTGCATTTAACCGGCAGAGACAATGGGGCTGACTGATCAAAGAGCCATAAATACGCGGGCAGCCTGGCAGGGCGCATTTACATACAATCTGCGGCGACGGCTGATCGGCAGCGCGACGTAAACGCACGGGAATGGCGTCTGCCGCAGAAGACGCGAAATGGCCGACCTTATCGCTTTATTTGGTCCTTCGAGCCTTGAGTTCGATTTTCAAATGGTTGCCGCAATATGCTTAGGGTGACTCGGTACCCATGGCTATGGCTATGGGGGCAAAACAGGCACATATCCTCTTGGACTCTACAAATTGGCATCAGCTGATTCAAATTAACCTACAATTCTAAACCTGGAAGCCATAAATGGACAATGCGTTTAAATATCAAGGTGAGGTGATCTAGACCCAATTCTTGTCTAGAAACTTGGTCAGTTAGCCATGCTCGCGCAGCTTGCAGCCTTTGCAAGACACGCGATAATATAGCGAAGCGCTTTATAGTGCTCGATTTCGGCATAATGGCCGAGCGTTCCCAGAACGAAGGCGGGTCATAAAAAGTTTTTAATTTCGATTTAAATACGATACCCATTTACTGCTACGACCGTGTATATTTACTGCTAACCCTCAATTATTTACGTATTACCTACACTGAATAATCCTCCTGCCAATGAGACTTGAGACAAAGGTGTTTTTGTCCGCCATTTTTGGTTCGCATTTTCGCCAACGTTTTTCGGCGGTTTATTTCAGTTGCGTTCTGAGACATTTACAATAAAAACGCGCCGTGGGTGTTCTCGAATCTCCGGGAATGTTATGGCTTTATATCAGTCTGTGGCCGAGATAAGTTCAAATCATTTGCAAATGTTTATCGCCCTGTGTAATGACAACGGTAACTGGTTTGGAATTCGTTGCGCTTTTTGTACATGACCGCGCAAACGTGACCCGCGAATTTTCGGCCGCATTTAGAAACGTTACGTATGTGGTTAAAGATTTTATGGTGCCGTCAAATAACATTATTGAGCACAATGCTTCTGTATCGGTCGGTGGTACTACGTACAAATTACCGATTCGCCTCTGGGCTAGGTAATTAGTTGTTTCTCTACGAAGGCCAGTAGCGATGGCGTATGAGCTATGTGGCCGAATTAATTTCGACGCTTACAAATTATATTGGGAGCCGGATCGGCGTTAGCTGCATTCCATAACGTGTTTATGATTATGAAACATCCACGAAGTTGTTACTTGATGTCTAAGTAGCTATCAATAGTGCCAATGCTTCATAATGCAGGGCTTTATAGTGTCAGGGGCATTTGGAACAGTAGTAACAGGCGTAGATCTTGTAGCTTAACCGGATTGACACGTTCCCAAGATCTCACTGGTATATTCATAAATTTCAAAGTCAAATTCTGTCTCACTATTTAGTTCCCGTCGGACACATGCGAGAGACGTGGGTTTGCATCCTGGTACGTACTATGACTTGGGCTTTCTAATTTACGTGTATTTGGTCATTTTTACTAAAAACACCAAACTGTGAAGAGAAACATCGTTAGGAAACCCTGGCTTCTTCGCACCCGTACCGGTGTTACCCGGACTGGAAAACCGAAGTTCTCGGGTTCGATCACCGGCCGGGTCAAACTAGGAAACGAACTTTTCTAGTTTGTCTCGGGTCTTGGATGTTATCTATGTCTTTATTGTATTAAATCTATCGTTGAGTTAGCACCTATAACACAAGTCATTTAGTTGTACTTAGTATAGGGCTAACGAGATCTGTGTAATATGTCCATGAATATTTATTTATTATTATTTATTTATTTTAAGTATTTCCTTTGCAGTAACGAAGGGGCAGGACTTTCCGTTACAGGTTTTTACCTAGCACGGGGTCTTCGATAGGTTTATAGGGATCACTTTATTGCACACCCAGAAAAAAAACTAATTAAAACTATAATTCCTTAAATCAAAGTAATGTTACTTGGCGCTTAGTTTGATCTCTTGCAGACCTTTGGATGGAGTGGATTGCACCCTTTCAACTTGTCTAAGCACCCTGGTTCTCAAGAGGAATTTTGGCCTTGAATACTCGTCCAGTTTCCCGATGGCAGCCCGACTAAATCCGTTTTGCAAATGTACCTATTTCTTGAAAGTAACAGCTAGAGGATAGAGTACCTATACCTAACATATACGTACTTGTCGACCAAATCAATGTCAGATTCACCAGATTTACCTACTTTGATGTTAGGTATCCGATCTTCATTGGAACGACTTGTCATTGTGCAAGGGTCAGATTCTGAACTGAGAATGTTACTAAGTAAATATTTAAGTAACGTTTTGTCACGCTCTTTCCTGAGAAATTCGAAGAGACAGCAGTTAAGTATTTACTTAGCCAAATTCTCAATTAAGAATCTGGCCCTATGTCTTAGACGTAACCATCTTCAGGTCGATCCTCAAAATATGCTTCTTGATCCGTTAGGGTCCTCAAGGATGATTTACTCATCTTTTCTTATTTTTCTCAGGTGGTGGGTCAGGAGCTCCTCGCCGCTGGTCAATACCAGTCTGCCGTCACAGTACTGGAGGCTGCTCTCAGAATCGGCTCGTGCTCGCTGAAACTTAGGTAAGGATAAGCATGAGACATGACCTGCTAAATACATAAATATGTATGTATTATTTAAAGCATTCGTGGCCTAGTGGAACCAAGTGATTGGAATGAATCACTTGGATTAAACAATGATAGGCGCGGTCAGTTGCTGGATGGGTGACAATGCAGTGGCTACCGCTAGTGGCATTTTCGCCCAGGGCTTCGTGCTTCGCAAGGGACGTTAAGCCGTTGGAGCTGGTCATGTAATAGCAGTCGTTAAGGCTTGATAACTATTGACAATAAGTCCCGCCACTGTCTTACAATCCTCCACCAAACCGGACCTGGCCTCGTGGTGGCGTATGGCCTTCCGTTCCTGCGATGCAGGAAGAGACCCGTGCCCCAGCAGTGGAGACATGCAAAGGATTGATACCATACCATGTACCTTTTTAATTGTACACCAAAAAATCCTGTTTTTGCAATCAAAATGTACTACAATTTAATTGCACATAAAACAAATGAAATCAAACTTAGTTTAAATTTCTATTTTTATTTTTAATGCACCAACCCGTGCTAAGGATAGGTTTTTAAATTTCAAGACCATCTAAAACAAGGCTGGCCAAACCCAGGCCCGCGGGCCACAAAGTGGCCCGCCAAGGTATTTGAATTTGCCCGCCAGCACTTCGGCCGGCTACCTAGCTGGCGCACAATGGCACCTCGAGCGCAACAATCCTCGTCGTTTGGGTATTGTCGCTACTTCGCCGCCCGCACCCGGCACGCATATCGGTCCCACAGATGGCACAGACGGACGGCGTTCGGCGGCTAGCATTTACCATTACCGATTTCAGTTGAATGCACGTGCATTGAATTAAAAACTCATTATGGCTGTGCGATTTTGCATTTTTAGTCGATACATTGAGGTACCTTAATGTCCTGAACCTTAAATTGCAAGGAAAAGATTGTTCTCTTCCAACAATGTTCAACTTAATCAATGGTTTCAAAGCCAAGTTGGACTTATTTGCAGCAAACTTAGAGATAAACAAAGTCGACCATTTCTCCACACTTGCACGCGTAAAAGAAGGATTAAAGATCACTGCCCTTGGTATCCCAATGTACCTAATAAAAACAAGATGTTTAAAAGAGTCTTTTGAAAACAGATTCCAGGATTTTAAATCGGACAAGAAAAATATTCAGCTGTTTATAAATCCATTTGCCATCGGTTCTACTGGCCTGCTTGAATATCCACCAAACATTCAGCTTGAAGTGACAGAACTTCAAAACCACACAGCTCTGAAACATTTTTTCTACGAAAATGTATCTTCAGAGCAGCTAACAGAAAATTTTGCAATTGTTTGGAAAAACTTGCTATACACATTTTAAGCAGGTTTGGTTCCACCTATCTGTGTGAAGAAACATTGCAACTCTGTCATTTATTAAAAATAAATATCGCACGTCTCTCACTGCAAAACACATTTCGGATCTAATTGTACTATCAACATCAGACTTAAAACCAAATATCGACAAATTAATATCAGAAAAACCTCTCCACAGATCACATTAAACAGAAATAAAATGTTTTTATGTTACTTAATGTCATTTACAAATAAAGTTAATTAAAGCATATTTTGTCTTTTTGTGTATAATATGATATTTGTATAATATACCTTATGAATATTATTATGGTATTTGGCCCGGCGGCGGCGCCACAGTCTATGAAATTTTGCCCACCTGGAAAATCTATTGGCCAGCCTTGATCTAAAACAACTAAATTACACCTACTTAATTTTATTACATTCTTTTATATTAAGCTACCGCTCACCAGAAAATCTTTGTGTGTTTCAACAAAATAATCTAATGCCGAGGATTGGTGATTTTATTTAAATTAAAACTTAGAGCTGTAGCATGAAATGAAACACATATTTAATGGTTTTAATAAAGGGTCCTCGCATGTATCCCACGTCGCTGCACCCTTTCGTCAAATAACGCTATAAAACCATTTCATTATCTCACCACTTCTTCTCATATTCTTTTGTAATTACACCTTTCAACCGCGGACACTCTAAATTACTCTCAGATGACATACGAAATAATTTATACCTGCCATTGTAGCTCTTTATCAAAGTGGGAATTTTTCCATTTGATTTATACACTCACTTGGGAATGCGGCGCGAAGTAAGTGGTGCGCTATTCCGGGAACACCTTCTGGTTGACACTACTAGGGGGGTTCAATAAGTAATGAGAATGAAAAAAATGTAATTGCATAATTAAATGTCATTTTATTTTTCAACATAATCACCTTTTAGTTGTATACACTTAGCTTATCTTTTTACTAAACTAAAAATTCCTTTTTGAAAAGAAAGTTCATCTTGATTCTCTAAAAAACCTTGTACTACGGCAATCACTACGTCAGCATCTTCGAATTTCTGGCTTCTTAGATATTTGTTCAATGTCGGAAATATATAAAAGTTACTAGGAGCAAGGTCTGGACAATATGGAGGATGTTCCTCCAATTCGAAGCCAGCAACATTGCTGGCAGCCATCGCAACTTTGGACTTGTGCAGTGGGGCGGTATCTTGAGGAAACAAAACAACTTTAGCGAATTTGTCACGCCGTTTTTTGCGTATTTCGTCAGGCAACTATTTGATTTGCTCTGCGTACATATTTCCCGTAATAGTGGCTGTATGACTGAGCTATTTCATCATCACCACACCTTGGTTGTCCCAAAAAAGAGAACCCATGATCTTAACAGCAAATGGAACGGCCTTGAATTTCTTAGAGGTGATGATAGTCTCTTCAAGGCCAGGTTTGTTTTTTATTTCAGGGTCGTAATGTGATCCATGTTTGATCCATAGATAGAAATCGAGTCAAAACCAGTCAGGATTTTGCTGTAACAATTCCAAACTGCCTTTCTAAGCCTGGTTCGTTTTGTTCGGTCATTAGCATTCTAGGCTCCTAACGCGCTGAGACTTTTTTCATTCTCAGATAAATGGTCATGGTCATGTATTATATTATGAACACTCCTTCAGTGGCGTAGCTAGGTAACCAAGGGTCCTGAGGCAAATTAAAAAATGGGGCCCCACTGCTATGTAAACTAATTAGGTTTTATGAAATAAAAATATGACATATACAAATACTTTAACAAATACAATAAAACGCACATCGATGTATAATAAAACGCACAAATCACTATCCGTCAAATTGACAACACTGCCAACCTACAGAAAGAATTTAGAGGAATTCCCTTGAATTTCTCTCAACTGAGCTGTCATGATTAAAGTGGGGTTGCAACCTGTCATATTTATTTTGAAAATGGGAGAAAATTCCAAAAGGTCAGTTCGATCGAGATTTCTGGTAAGGATTCGAGGGCCCCCTGAGCTTGAGGGCCCCGGGGCACTGTCCCGCCTAGCCCCTAGGTAGCTACGCCACTGCACTCCTTATTGAAATAATTCAGCCTTAATACGAACAGTAGTACAACGATAGCCAAAACATTTTTTTAAACAGGTATCATCCTTCTTCAGTCTTAGGGCGTACTAAGCGCGAGTCGTCATCAATGGATGTTTCTTCTTTCTTAAAGTCAGCATACAAACGCGCAACCATAGTATAAGGAGGAACATGAATTCTCGACGTAACTGGCAAGTTTTGATTTGCTTATTCTGAAGTAGATAACTTGCGATAGAACACAAGTAAGAATCTTCTACGATTATGAAAGAGTATGAACTTTTTTTTATTTTATTATGTCGACAAATAAGTTGACTATGACTGCCAGTATTTACTTTTTTTCTATCCAAGAGGTTTATACCTCATTCTCTTTATACCTACTTACTACTAAACACCCCTTGTTTAGTTAATTTCAGAAGAGGAACACTAGCACCACTGAACCAACCTGAGACATAAAGACACGGCATAAATTTAAATGTGGAATATGCAACGTCAAGTTATAATAAGGGCGCTGGCGCATCCTGTCCCGCTGCCGCGGCGCGTGTTACAATTAAAATCCTCCTAACTGTGTATGTACAATTGTATATCCTAAAGGCTAAGAATAATTCTTATAGTTAATGTAAAGGTCGATATGCTGCCGTTTGTACGCTAAATGAAATACGAGGCTACACCACAGACGCTGAGTATCGCTGCCTTGTCTCGTGGTGTAGAAGTTTATCTACAACATCTTGTAGGATGCAAGAATAAGATAAAAAAGTAAAAAAAAACAACTTAGAGCGTCGCAAATGCATTTTATCAGTTTTATAGTGTAACAAGGTTAAATAACTGAAAATAGATAGTTTTTTTTTTCTTGTACAGAGTTCCGTTGAAACTGCCTGTATTTCCGCTTTCAAAAACATATTTACACAGGCATATTTAAAAACGTGAAGTGACTGAAAATAAATAAAGCTTTTTGTTCTTCTACAAAATTCCGATGAAACTGCCAGTATTCCTCGGCCATCTTTGCCGTTCGACCTATATGTCCTCTTAAACCTTTTATTCCAAAGTAACCGTTTTACATTCTCCATCAGCCGACCCCGAATGGAACCGATAAGAGCCGAGTTAGTTTAAAGTGCAACAAACTAGTATCTAATATCGGAACCGGTGGGAATCCGGAGTGCATCGAGACATACATACCTAGATGGCCGAGCACAGGGAGGGATCATTAACGGGATTCTTAATAGCATCGTAAAGATTCGAGCACTGGTTCCGATATCGCGGCGATTTCCATGAGTCGTTTCTTCACCTCGCCGCCGCTGGATAATAATGAGACGTAATTCGGGATCTGAAAGGAAAGATACAGAGACAGAAATAATTACCTTGCCTGGTTGAAGAAACTGTAAAGTAGAACGGACAAAAGACAACTCATGGCGCGCCCCCTGGACGATGATTCGGAATTTCTCTCGTGATCATGCGCCGTAACACACAAGTTACATAAAAGTTAAATGAGTCTGTGAGACGAGGGTGCTATTCTCGCGGCCAAACGACCTTGTAATTGCAGATGGTTGGATGGATGGATTGATCTGCAATTGTATGCTGTAACGCTTCGGATTGCGTTCTTTCGAATACAACGTACTTATATCTTATTAGTGTCTGCATGGTGTGAGTTACTTTTGGGCTAATGAACAGGAAACAACATGACAGTAAGCTCATATTACAAGAAGGTAAGAAAAGGCACTAAACAATTGTTATGAAGCGCGAATTGTTGAGTTAAACAACAACAGGCGCGGTCAGGAGCAGGAAGGGTAACCGTCCCGTGACTACCTCCAATGCCATTTTTTCCGAGCGCTTTCGCGCTTTGCAAGGCATGTTAAGCCGTTGGTGCCGGCTGCCATGTAATGGCAGTCGTTAAGCCATGTCAGAGGGCTTTTGAGCGCCTTCATGACTTCTGACATTAAAGCCCGGACTTGGCCCCCGTGGTGGAGTATGGCCTAACTTTCCTGCGATGCAGCAAGAGACCCGTGCTCCAGCATTGAGGACATACAAGGGTTAACGTCGAATTGTTATTAAATAGTTAGGAAATGGCCTCTTTTGTGTCACACAGCTGGGCAAAGCCACCTGCTTTCCTGAGCTCATATGGCAGACATGGTCAGCCCCGTCCCCCAAAGGGTGTTGACAAACAAGAGATCCTATAATTGTTTAGTTTTTTCTTTTTGAGTCTCGGCACCCTAAAAATGCACGTTAATTGCTGACTGTACCAATGTTTAAAAGATGTGAATTTAGTTTTTTATTATTCCAAAAGTTACGTGTGCTCTCCTAAGAACATTTTAGAAGTTAGTGTCATTGCTCCAAGTTACATTACCACCTTGTATAACTGCTCCGCCTTATAATACAATAAGAAGTATTATTACTGAGCAGCAAGATCTAAATACAAAATTCATTGTTTTATTCAAACTGTTTTATAGTGAGCAATATTTTGTCTTCGAGATTAGCAATTTAGCGGATTAGCTATAGAATCTGTATTACATACACTCTGTATTACACATGCCTGAAGTCTTTTAAATTTACTTATTAGGCAGCACGTAAACGGGCACTCATCTGAGTTTCGTTATTCATTTGTTTTAAGATGGCCAATAAATAACTAGAGCGACATATTAAAACAATAATAATAATAAAATAATAAATGTCTATTTATTACCAAATGTCAACAGATTTGATAAGGGGGTGTTAAATTATTCAAAACAGGTATAAATTCTTTATAGAAATTGTTGTTTGTAATCTGTCATAAACTGTCAAGCAACGTGTTTTAATATATTACTATACGAAAATACTATCGTCATAGCCAAGAAGTTCACACAAAGTAATTTAATTACAATTTAACTCAAGATTGCAAAGAAAATTCCGAATTATAAAAACTATTTAACGGCTGACTTAGCAACACAAATGTAAAGGCTGGTCGGCTGTCGACTGTAATTTTGACTACAACCATAATATGCCGAGCCGGGAGTCGAACCCGGGGCGGGCGGTGAAACCCACACCTCGCCGAGATCTTATCTCGCGCTTGATCGATCGAAATGTACCGCCGCGGCCCTATTCTGGAAGTTCTTTAGGGCAACTAACAATCTTTGTCAGTCGCCCAAAACATATTTTTTCCATTATGGAACTCCCGCGGATTCAGAATCGAATTATAGTATTTTAATGACTGGACTACATAATATACACTGAAGAAGAAGAAGAATGACTGGAGTGGAGTTTTTTCCGCTAACTTATTCGCTCCACTACAATACGGCCCAAAGGCAGCGGCTTACATTTTACATAGTACATTGACATTCAGCAAACAGAATGTAAATTCTGTACGTTCACATAAAAAAAATCTCAAAATTTCATGTCTCTGACGATGTATACAATAAAGGGTTCTTATCACGATTGTTTATTAAGAATTGTGGTAATTAAGTTTATTTACCCCTTCTCGTACACGTTTTTTTTTGTATGCACTTTGGCCATCTGACAGCTGTAAAACTATATTAACAGATTATTAGCATACGAGAAACTTGGGGATAGTTTCACTCGTACATGTAACGATTCTCATTACGATTGCTGCCAATTAAGAATTTAGGTAACTCAGTTTATTTAATAAGCGATCGAGATTGTATCTATTGTGGAGTAAAGAAAATCCTTTTTACTGATTTTATGACTCCTTACTCAATCGCGTGATTAGTTAGATGGATAGTTAGATAGTGCCTTAGAGTCTGCGCTTTTATTACCTGGGTTGGGAAAGTGGTCATACATAATTATTTTTTTTTACTTTTATGACCTGGTTTATTTATGCAATATAATCAAGCGCTATAATCAAATAATGACCCATTGGTCATTATTTGATTATAGCGCACACCTGTTTATTTTCATAAATTTGGGTAGTACTACAAAATCTTTCCTTTCTATTATTCAGTTACGTGTAAGCTTCTGAGTCTGTCTCTGCCGAAGCTGCAGGAAATGCCACGCGGCGCTTATCTTCGAGAATCGAGCCCAAAATCGATGTCGAAGATACCATTATAAAAGCTCGGTGTCAAATTAACCACTACTAGTGATTCATTAGTGTCACCAGCTCGAATTAAAATACTTATCACGAATTATTTTTATCGCTTTCACACCAGGTATTTACTTTCGTAATGCTGGAGATTAAATTTGATTCTCCGTTACAACATACGTGGAAGATCAATTATTTCAAACCGTCCGACATCCGTTCGAAGACGCTAACACCGCTAGCATCCGATAAATATTATTATAATCGATTAGAGAGAGTCTGGATGTCGCAATTTAAGATCAGAATCGAATTAAATAATCAACTGTATTCGATTATCTCGAATAGGTTTTAACACTGGCCAGTTACGCCTGAAAGTGTAAAAAAGAAAGAAATCGTTTTTATTTTCTTCTGAACTGATTTTTCAAGACCTGTGTTTGTGATAGAATTTTGCATGTAACCTTTTTTAATTACCTCTTTTTACGACATTCCCGCCAAAAACTTGTGAAGTCGTTAACTAAAACTAATCGTCTTTTTCTCAACAGAGGTTCGGTCTTCAGCGCGCTTAGCTCTGCTCACTGGGCCCTGAGCCAGCTCGATGCAGCTATCAACTACATGCAACAAGACCTAGCGGTGGCTAAGTCCTTGGGGGATACTGCTGGGGAATGCCGCGCCCACGGCAACCTGGGCGCTGCATACTTCAGCCAAGGAAGCTACAAAGACGCGTTAACAGCGCACCGGTACCAGCTAGTACTGGCTATGAAATGCAAGGTATGTTTTAATTAAGATTTAATAATGAGAACCGTCTGTCACTAACCCGCTGAGTGATTGTTTCCAACTGTTAAGTACACTTCTGACACTGCGGTGAAAATGTTTTAATTGGAAAGTTACAAAATAGAATACACAGAATTTTGTGTGACCAGAAGTGAATCTGTTGAGAAAATGTTATTAATATAACCCATGTATGTACCATTAAAAACTGCAGTAAAATGTAAGCAAATTAAATTCATTCGCACGGTATTACACAATGGAGTATTTACTCACGACAGACGTCATTTCCACGCCTTTGGCTTTACAAATGAAAACATTGTTTAGTTACACATAACTTTTGCATTTGCAAGGGTTCGTATTTTAAACTCGGTCTATGGAATCGTATTTTAGAAACGTTAGCAACTATTAAACAATGTTAAACAACATTAAATAACGACTGTATAGTCAGAAGCTTCCATGCAGCTGCCAAATGAACATTTCTAGTTTAGTATAAGTTGTATGTATTTACATAGTGAGGAGAAAACTGAACTATTAAAATATGATAGTAAATTTGGAATTGACCCTTTAGTCGTAGAATGTCCATTAACTTCTTACACTCGACACCTGGGACTAATCATACGCAAATCAAACCAAGTAAAAAAAACTCAACGTAAAGTATTTGCATTCTGTTTACTGAATAGCCACGTACAATGTAGGAAGCCACTAAGGTCATAGTGTAGTGGAGAAAAAAACAGAAAGAATAGAAACTCCACTCCAACCATCTTTTCTCAAATCATCTTACATCTAATACATACATCAGTTGCTACTACTTACCTATATGATAAGATTTCATGATACCCATCAATAACTTTGAATGCAAAAAGTTAAAATTAATTTTGTTACAAAAATACAGAAAACATTATTGCTGCAGCCAGACACTCGAACAGCACCTAGGAATGCATACTTTTTTCTCACAGAAAGTCCATGTTGCTATTTGTTAAGGATAATCAGCCCGTCTATCCACCTTGTAAATGAAAATGCAACTACATAATGTCTGCATATATATCGCAAAATGAATGTTCAAGTAGTATTCAACGAATATTACCTGCAGGGAGTAACGTTCAGGAAAGTTGACGTTCTGGGAAATAGTCCCACAAAACCGATTGGACCTTCCAGTATTGATCTAACGCTATCACGTCTGATTACCATGCTGTAGGTGGTTGGTTCGATTCCCACTGAGTGCCGCCGTATATTTGTAAAAATGGCCTGAGGGTGGGTATATTTCCGCGTTTGTGGTGTCATTTCCTGGTTACCACAACACATGGTACTCTAATTTTTTACCTGGTCAAGTGATTGTGTGGTGTGGAACTTATTCTTCTTATTATTATTATTAACGCACCGAGATGATTTAAAACCCTGCTCTACAAATTGCGCTCAGTCGACACATTGCGTTTAGCTCTGTACCGCCGTTAGGCATGGTTTACATTACTAAGAAGCGAGTGTTTAATTGAGCTTAAACGGAGCCACAATTGCATTAGCTCAAAAGTACCTTTCGAGAAGAATCGCATCTACAATCTGCTCATCATCATCAACCCATTATATCCCCAGTGAAGGGGAAGAGTCTCTTCCCTGAAGAAGATATAGACCATAATATTCCACCACGGGGGCTAAGTCCGGATTGGAGGAGGCTTGCAAGACTAGTGGCTGGTCTTACTGTCAGAAGTTATCAAGCCGCCCGTAAGGCCTCTCTTAACGACTGCCATCTTTCGACGGCAGCCAGCACCAACTACTTAACGTGCCTTGCGAAGCACGGAACCGTTCGGAAAAATGCCACTAGCGTCAGTTTCGACGGTCACCCATCCATGCACTGAGCGCGCCCTATGTTGCCTAACCTTCGTGATCGTTTAAGATTACTCAGGCAGTCGGGGCTACGAGCGATTCTACAATCTTAATAGTAATTAACTCGACTGATTTTTCCGTTCACACTACAGCGAGTGGAAAGCCGCGTAGGGTTGTGTTCAACCCTACGCGGCTTGGGTAGGAACAGCACTCAAATCAAGGCTACTAAAACTACGAGTTCAACCACGACGACCGTTCACACTTCCCTCTCCCAATACTCAAGCTCTCGCTATATATCGCCAATTTCTAGATTGGGAACTTCACTAAATAAATAGTTAAATGAAGTGCTGTCTCTTCGAATTTCCCAGAAAAGAGCGTGACAGAACATTACTTAAAAACCGGGCCATAGTAAACTAAACCGGGCCTTAGAGGGGACACCATTTCTGTGCAAATTCTCATTCAACGCATCTCAGCGACCACCGCATTATGCAAGATGGTTGCGCAGGGGCAACACACGATGTTTTAATAGCGTTGCATTTTCATTAGGCGATTAGGGCGTTTGATCGCGCCGCGGCCACCGCGCCGTCTCATTTGCAGTCAGCATTCCTGACGCTGGCTCTCAGTCCATACTGCAGTACAATCTGTGACTGCGCGATCGCCGGATTCTGACAATATTCCCTCCGAGGGGAATGCAAACGGAAATTTGTTGAGAATATTTAATCCAGAGAATTTTCTTAATTTAAATTTCTCGGGACACGCCTACCCTTAACTTATGGATATGTGTTCGATTCTTGCAACGATTCTTAGGTGCAGTTTCGCTGACTCTATACATCCCTAAGAGGATTTGTGAAACTTAACATGTTCACATTCTAATTAATTTTGACAATTACATTAATCATTAAGCAAAGGTTTACCTATAAAGGTTTCTTTTATGTAACCTATGTACTTTCTACTGCATCCCACAGGCTTTCTCTCAGAAAGAGACAGTATGGGCTTAATATCCGCCGATTGGCTATTTCAAACACTGAGGTAGTTAAACGACTCAGACACTCAGGTTTCCTCACTTTTCCTTCACCGTTATCGAGCGAATTAATTGACTACGCAATGTATATCGAATTGTCATAGTACACTACGAATTGTACTCGTAGTTGGAAAATGGAACCAGGATGACCTTGATCCAGGAAAATGGAGTTACCGAACTTACCAATAACAAGACCTAAAGCACCGAGAGGAAAAGGACGACTGATCCACTTTGTACGGAACACCTAAGACATTCAGGTTTCCTAACGATCTTTTCCTTCACAGTTAGCGAATGGTATTGCTGTTACTACTTCACATATGTAAATAGGTTTAAAAATAAAGTCATGCACATGCCGGGATTTCAACCCACCACCTTCCGATTGAGAAGTAGATGTTCTACCGCTCCGCTACCACCACAGAGGTTGTGAATCCCAAATATCCTTAGGAATAACAGGTGTCACTATTTTAATAGATAGATAGATAGAATATTCTTTATTGCATGTACACCAAGGATTACATAAGAGACTTATAAAATAACAGTACAGTACAAGTGGCGGCCTTATTACTAAAAGTAATTTCTTCCAGACAACCATTGACATTAATTAATAATTTTTTGCTAGGCCTTGAATAGCGAAACACGAAGCGAATCTTCTGGACTGGGTCTTGCACCTATTTTGTGGTAATATTTACCGATATTGGCAGCATACCTTTACAAAGATGCATTGCTCGTATTTTATATCCTATACATATTATATTGTGGGCCTGTAGGTGTGTTTATCCGTCGCATTCTCGGGATTATTACCCGGGCCCGCGAACCAATCACCGCGACCAACTGGTTTCTTCCGTGTACATCCAAATTGCCGAACCTTTACCTAAGTAGGTAACTCAAATAGTATATTCGTCGTACTCTCGACTTGAAGTAATGATTATTGATTTACGATAATTATTCTTGATTGGTTCTTTAGATTACGTTTCGAATGTTCTTCGGACGTATTTTAGTCATCCATCAATGATAGATAGGTAAATCATTTATTTGTGCTTAGAGAGACACACACACATACTCGTAAAGCTTCACAAAAAAAAAGTGGATTATATAAAACAGTTTAGGTACAAGTACAGCTTTATCTTCCAGACTAACTATATACATCATAGTTATATGTTAAACGGGTCAAATCGCGATTATTTATACATCATGTTCTATGGCACTTTTAGGCCATATGTGGGTTTGCCAAAGAAGCTCAAAAAGGCTGTATCTCAGGATCAACTTATTTAAAGGTATCTACTTTAAATAAGTTGATATTTTACTTATTTTCAGCTACAGCCAAAGTGAGATCGGCAATGGTCGATATTTTTATTAAATCACTAGAATATTTAAAATAAAAATAAGTAACCATAAAAGAAAAAAAACGCTCTGTACATTAATTAAACAAACATTTTATTGCGCTCTACCAATTGAGCGCTGGCACGGATAGCCAGAGGTTGCGGGTTCGAATCCCGGCATGGGTGAAATTTTTAGCCTCTAAATAGGTTTTTAAATTTGTCCTTAGCACGGCTTAGTGCATTAAAATAAAATAGTATAATTTTATTATTATTAAATAAGATTGGTACGAGAAACTCAGTTTTTCTGCTAAAGTTGCGTTCTGTGTTGATGATGATGCTGATGCTGCCAATTCAGTTCAAAGACTTATATCCGTAATAAAACAAAACTTATATTATTATTTCAGATATTTGACATCTATAATGTGCATGTACATAAGAAACTTTATATATCAATTTTAGTGTTACTACAGATAATACAATGAAAATACAATGCCAACTGCATGAACGTGTCGATTTCGTTTCACTGCTCATCGAATCTGCGCTTGTATTCGTATAATAATAAATAATAATAAATAAATAAATAAATATGGACATATGACACAGATCTCGTTAGCCCTATACTGAGTACAACTAAATGACTTGTGTTATAGGTGCTAACTCGACGATAGATATAATACAATAAATATATAGATAACATCCAAGACCTGAGACAACTAGAAAAGTTCGTTTCTTAGTTTGACCCGGCCGGGGATCGAACCCGAGACCGTCAGTTTTACAGGAGCGTGCCAAACCGCTGCGCCACCGAGGTCGTCAATGCCGAGGCCGTATAAAACCTTTTACGTGTCAATGATATAAAAAACACGTCAAGTACCTAAGCGTGTTTCTGTCTGTAATGACACAGAGGAAAAAATCGATGTCCTGCTCGAGTAGTAAGACGATGCTAGTCGCGTATTTTAAATTTAAATGTTAGAGTTCGCGACTATCCTGTCATGACGGCCTCAGTGGCGCAGCGATTTGGCACGCTGACAGTAAAATCGAAGGTCTCGGGTTCGATCCCCGGCCGGGTCAAACTAGGAAAAAGTTTTCTAGTTTGCCTCGGGTCTTGGATGTTATCTATGTATTTATTGTATTAAATCTATCGTCGAGTTGGCACCTATAACACAAGTCATTTAGTTCTACTTAGTATAGGGCTAGCGAGATCTGTGTAATATGTCCATGAATATTAATTTATTATTTATTTATTGCCAAATTCTGACATTTTAACGCCACAAAATGCGTGACTCGTGGCATCGTTCTTCTCATGCTGGTCTCTGAACACCTAGGACGGTGTTTTTAGCCTTTCAGAATTAATTATACTTTATTGCAGACGAAACATGAAACAGAACATTACACAAGAAATAACATGTACAAAGGCGAAAGCCTTTAATGAAATAGTTGACACAAAGCAGTAATCTTCCTATCTTATCTGACTTTTTAACTGGTAAAAAACTAGTTATTGTCAATTTTATGGACACAAGGTGAACAGACCGTCCACTTCTGAAACAATCACTGGAACAAACAGTCGTAAAAAGCGTATTTACTTTTCGCGATCCGCGCGAACGGCTTACAACAAAAACTGAGCAGAGAACTCGTGATACGAACGCGTAATAATAAGTCTGAATATGAACGTTCATTTGTTTGTCTGTAGGTAATTTTTAATTAATACTGAAATTCTTCTCAGACCAGTGGAGAAGGTAATTCGTGGTACCTTTACACATAGGAGCGGTGGTAGCGCGCTCGGTAGAACGCTTGGGTCACATCCAGGACGTCGCGGGTTCAAACCCCGGCGCGTGTACCGTGACTTTGTTATATAAGTTACTTAGTACATTTGTAAGTCAGTAGTAGCAAACGCGCTTACTCGCTAACGGTGAAGGAAAATCATGGTGAGGAAACCGTGCTTCAAGTGTTTACATACCTCACCGCTGCCGATCCGTGGTGGGCAGCCTTGATGATTAAGCACACTCTTTCTCTCAGAGAAGGCCTATGCCTTACACTAGGACGTATAAAGGCTGTATTATCTTTCACACAAAATTACACCATGTAATTAATAAGAGTCGAGTTCATTTTGAGGAAAAAAGTAAGGAAACATCATTGGAAATGTTTCAAGTTGTCAATTGAAGTAAAAATATTTTATTAAAATTAGCACAGAAACTGCGGCGTAATAATGTTTTATTACGCAAGAACTTTTACTGTTACAGCTGGCTCTTCCAGAGTATCAGATACATTTCAGAGTAAGTATCTACTTATAGAAGGAACTGAAAGAGCCAGCTGTATTAAGATATCAATATAGATGATATTTCAGTTAGTTTATTAAAAAGCTAAATTCTTTTTGTACTATCACTGAAATTGATCTACGGGATCGCTTGTTATGAAGCGAAGTCACGCAAAAATTGCCAGGAGTTGACTTAACAAACTACGAATAACAGAGCTGGCATTTCCTCCAGACTCTTTATAATGTACAAATAAAAAGGTATTTTCGCAAGAATTAAAGGCCTATATAAGCAATTGAAGGAGGACTGTTTGCAAATAAACTATTCACTCTACAATCACAAAAGAGTATCTACCGCAGAAGGATTATCTACGTTTTATTCTATGCAGGTTAGAAGGTTTTTTTTTGCTTCAACATTGATTGTAAATAAAAATTACCTCAATTCTCTCTACATGTGTTAAATCCCCAGACAACTGAATTTAGAGCACTAAACGATAATCAGGAATAGATTCAAGAAAACATGATCGGAGAAATCTTATTACCTATGTAAGCTAATGATTTGTCTCCAATAGGTAGTTATGAATGGCTAGATAGAATAGAAAAACAGATACAGCAGAAAGAACATAGTTTATTCCGTTTAATAATTCAAACATAAAATAAATGTCGAAGGAAGCTTATGACGGGTTCGGATCACACTGAAAATGCAACTATCACTGATGTTTTTTGGCACTAAATCTAGTCGCTAAGACAAACGCCTCCAAAAGGCGCGTCAATGAAACTAACACTAACCTCCAATCGTACATATACAAAGTATATGCTTTTAAACTTACCAATGATGGCATCATTGACATTTTACTGGTAGTCTATTGCTTATTTCAACGAGTACGCAAGGAAAGCCGCGGTGCGAGAGGAATGGCGGAGGATTGTAAGGCAGGCCACCGCCCCGCCGTAACGACCACGACCGCTCTGGCAAGAGCGTTACGAATAAGAAGAAGAATTGCTTATATAACGTTTTGATGGACTTTTAGAAATAATTGAACACTGATTCAATACAATTCAAGTGCCGCTAAGCAAATACACCTGTTTATACTATTTTTTTATTTATTTTTTAATGTACTAACCCGTGCTAAGGACAATCTTAAAAACCTATTTAGAGGCTAAAAATTCCACCCATGCCGGGATTCGAACCCGCGACCTCTGGCTATCCGTGCCGGCGCTCTTTCCAACTGAGCTAATGGGCGACTCACTGGCATCAGTGAAATTTCGAACCTCTTTACACTATTCTCTGTATTACGTACAGGCAGCGACATCTGGCTTAAGTAATTTGCATCACTTGCAGCCCCGAGTACCCATTTTGCAGTTATGTTTTTACATCGGAATGATATCGCTGTACCCACATGATTATACAATTTTTTTATGCACTAACCCGTGCTAAGGACAATTTTAAAAACCTATTTAGAGGCTAAAAATTCCACCTAAATGCAAAGTAGGTACTCGGGGCTGCAAGTGATGCAAATTACTTCAGCCAGATGTCGCTGCCTGTACGTAATACAGAAAATAGTGTAAAGAGGTTCGAAGTTCTGATGCCGGTGAGTCACCCATTAGCTCAGTTGGAAAGAGCACTGGCACGGATAGCCAGAGGTTGCGGGTTCGAATCCCGGAGTGGGTGGAATTTTTAGCCTCTAAATAGGTTTTTTTTAAATTACACCTGGTTAATTAGGTGACTTTCCAATAGTGAGCATATCACGGAAGAGGCGGGTCTACGCCTCATCATTACTCTGAAGCCTACGGAGACTTCTGTTGCAGTTGTTAAGCGCTCCACTACTATAATGCGATGCTCACTGGCCGGCCAGCTTCATTAGCGAATGCCTGGCATACGCTAACGACCTGCAGACGGACGCGCGATGCCCGCCCGAGCAATTTATAAGCTGCGCAATCTATTACTAGTTCGGGTATAATTTGCAAACATATTTGCTGAAGAAACCAAGAGTAGTTATAATGTTTCGGGTTGAAAAGGACGCGCGACACCCGCCTGGGTAATGTACGAGCTGTTCTTTGTAAAAGAAGTTCGGATAAAGTTCATGAGCAAACTGTAGTGCTTTGTTTCTCATTATATCGTTTGCACATAATTCACACACGAAACTGCATCTGCCTCTGGGTTTTCAATCATCTGCAAGTGCCGTCATGGGTGCACTGTAGGCATGGATGCTGAAGTAAATATGTGAACACCGCAGACAATCAGGTTTCCTTACGATATTTTCCTTCAGCGTTAGCGAGTGGTATTGTTACTGTAACTTGACAAAATGTACGTGACTTAGAAAACAAGGTCGTCGGTACATGCCGGGATTCGAACCCACGACATCCCGAATGAGAAACCGGGTTTTATCACTGTGCTACCAACGTTAGGCCGAGTCAAACCAAAATTTATCATGCAAAATGGTTTAAGGATTTAAACCATTAACCAGCAACTCTCTAAGGTTTGCTGGAAGAAATCTCTTTGAGAGATAAACTTGCCTTTGTACATGTTATTTCTTATGTAATGTCGTATTAAATGTTTCGTGTGCAATAAAGTATAATTGATAAAATGATAGACCATGATTTGAAATAGCATAGTATTAGGAGCCTATACACTTCTCACAGCGGTGCATCTCCGTAGGAAAGTGGGCTTAGTCAATGCACGTACCGACCCCGTAGTTTTGATTTGATATATGCATGATAATGGATATATAGATAGAGAACACTTTATTGTACATAAAAATTGAAATTACACAAATATTTCTTAGCCTAAGATATATCTTTCTCTTTCTTAACTTAATATTACAGTTTTCTTACTTTTAAACCACCCCTAACCAAACCGTGGTACGGTAACGGAAGGTAGGATGTTTGAAAGGAAAAACTTTCTACTGAGACATGGAGAAAAACTTTTACAAGCCAATCGGAATCGATGCTGGAATGTATTCGATGCTTATTCTGAAAACGAATATCGATGGCCGCATTATGATTCAGCGTTCTGTAACCGTGTAACAAACGAAAGTACATTTAGGAAGAAATCTATTGCAAAGTACCATGTCTGGAACAAATTGCTAGATAATTTTGCCTGTATGAGGCAAGGCCTGAAACTTTCTTTTGTCGTTTTGTTTTATCTTTATTATTAAGCAACAAGGAAACTTGCAAATACAAACAAGTGTATTGGGGTAAAAAGTAATATGTTTAATGTTTTTGACATTTCGACAGCCACAAAAAATTGTTTACCTACATACGCAAAAGAAAAGAACGAAAAAAAGTTAATAAACTTAGAATTTTTAATGGCATTTGTATACACTCGCCCCGGAGCTCGAAAGTGTATCTTTCATTGCGGTTATACGCAGTCGGCACTAAATAATCGTCCTGTGAACCTCGCAACCCGCATTATAAGATAAACTCGCCGGTTCTCGGAGGAGAGTGTACTGCCGGCCGCCCTAAAACTACAGTCAACTATTTAGTTCATGCTTCTAGCTTATTCCAGTAAATAGTTAATAAACATACTCATCGTAAAGAATCCCAAAATAAGTGTTTTAAGACCCCTCTTTACGATCTGATCTTTATTTCCGAGTTGTACGAATCCATATACGTAAAAACTGAATAAGTTTTAAGCTCGCTGTGGAGTGTACGACGACACCAACGACAAAAGTTAAGTTTTTTTACAGAGCCTTATTATTATTGATATAGAGGAGGGCTGTATGTAAATCCCGCGTTATCGTATCGCATTGCACATACTTAATTAGCTAGATTGTTGTTGTGTCCGCCGCCGACTTCATTCGTTAGTGATGGGATGGGGCTGGAAAAGTATTGACGCTCGATATGTTTTAGTTGTTCGATTAAAAGTATGCACATGCCTCATCGTTCCTTTATGCCCGAGTTTCCTTAAATAAATCTTTTCATTCCAATCCAACTGATTAGCTGATATTCGTCCACTGAACATAGATATTCCCCAGGACAAGCTACGCCTTTCCATGCGTCGTCGGCAACCTGCTGTAATTGCAAGCTATCTTAAAATAAAGATTATGTGTGTTCTTAATTTGTTAGAAATTTTGAAAATCGCACCATTTTCGAATGCATAAAAAAACCTAATTGCTTCTAATTGCTAAAACATCGAGTTAATCCGTTTTGAGCTGTAGATTCAATAAAATTATGAGCAAAGAAAAACACGTTTATTATAAGAAATGATAAGAAAATATAAAGATAACATGTCAGAGAAAAAGTTGGGTTTCGAATCTGGTGATTTCAAACATTAAATTATGAAACATTAACATCGATATCGAACTTTTTCTTAGCGTGTCGATGGTAAGCCGTATGGTGAAAGGATTTGCAAATCAGCGTAGGGATTAGCTGATTATTGCTCCGTATGCGCCAGACGTACAGGCTCAATGAGTATGTCGTTCGGGGAGGCTTCTTTCATTTCTTGCACTCGATCGATATCGATATTCTTGGTTAACCAACAGTTGAAATCACTATCGCGTCTCACTCGTCGAGCAAGACAAAACCCCTATTGGCGGTCTGTCGACGTCCAACGTTTTTAATTTGTTTTATTTTATTTTCCACTTCCTCACAAAAGGATGCCACATTCTATGCGCGACGGCGTCGTTTTATGTGGATAGCGTTATAATTACATTATTTAAATGGCATTTTTATCGCTAGATGTGTCAGTATTTGTTAATAATGTTTAAGGATGTTTTAAAAGGAGCTTATGTTCTTCCTTATCATTTCGATATAGATAGCTAACCGAGTTATTTTAGAACTAAAAATTTTGAAATTATTTCAACTAAATATTGGCACTCTATTTATATGAAATACGACCTTTATGAATCCTACAGAATACATTAGTCAACCCTTATAATCTTTGATTGTATAAACATTAAACCTAGCTTTGACGACTTAAACTGGATTTATGACATCGCCATAATATCAAGCTATAAAGGGAAATCTTGTCACCTATTCTGTGGCTAAGCAATGCATTGAAAGGATCAGTCCAATGAATAATACCTACGAGAATTGGCGTGGGCATTGAGAAGGTCAATTTATAAGCCAATAAATAAATGGTCTACTTGCCACCTTTGAGATTTTATTATGCCATTTCAATAACGTCTGTAGGCAAATTTGCTTGTCATATTACAACCATCATCAAGTCTTTTTGCGGGTGATCAAATTAATCTGACACCAATTACTAACACTTCGCTAACGCAAGGGAATAGTTTTATTTATTTGGCCAATCAGCAGCACAGGTTCGTTTTAAATAATTTATAAGAGTTGAATATTTGAAGTGTTTATTAAAAAATTAAATTATTTTGCTGAAGGAAAAATGGAATGGTTTTAAAAACCTATTTAGAGGCTCAAAATTCCACCCATGCCGGGATTCGAACCCGCGACCTCTGGCTATCCGTGCCAGCGGTCTATCCAACTGAGCTAATGGGCGACTCACCGGCATCAGTGAAATTTCGAACCTCTTTACACTATTCTTTGTATTACGTACAGGCAGCGACATCTGGCTGAAGTCAATTGCATCACTTACAGCCCCGACTACCTACTTTGCAGTTAGGTTTTTACATCGGAATGATATCGCTGTACTCACATGATTATACCATTGAATTTGAAAATTCAATGATTATACTATTTTTATTTTTAATGCACTAACCCGTGCTAAGGACAATTTTGACCTATTTAGAGGCTAAAAATTCCATTGTTTGACAGTTTGATTTAATAACCACTATTTAGGTATCGAAGAAGTTGAAAAATCGAAAATGTAGACTTATGTATTTCATACAGTGTCTCCACCTCGGTTATCGCGTTTTTTCAGAAAAGGTTTCTCGTTCACACAGTCTATCTATATTAATTGTATCATAATGTTCACTACAACTAAAATACTAATAAATTCTCAGTCTTGGCTTCAACCGGCAGCGATACACCACTCTCGGGGGTACCTTACCAATGCCTTATCTTTTCAAACAACTAAGTCTTTGTCCTCAGGACACCCAAGCGGCCGCTGCAGCGCTGACTTCACTCGGTCACGTGTACACGGCCATCGGGGACTACCCAAACGCACTAGCCAGCCACAAGCAGTGCGTCCAGCTCGTCAAGCAGATGGGCGACCGCTTGCAAGAGGCCCGGGAGATCGGAAACGTTGGAGCAGTTTACCTGGCTATGGGAGAATTTGACTCCGCTGTGGACTGCCACACGCAACACTTGAGACTGGCGAGACGATTGGGAGATCAGGTACGTGGTATCCTGTTGTTCTCATTGCGTCCAAGGTCAAAAGCCAAGGGTAAGGAGATTTTAAATAATGAGAGAGAAAGAGTCACTCTGGCCATAAGGACTGCGTCTAGCTCGTCAAGATGACAGCGACCGCCTGCAGGGGTCCCGGACAAGCGGAGCCGTCTAACTGCCTGGCTACTAGAAAATCATCTGTGGTCTTTTCAGATAATTTTTCATTATATTTTCTCAGATTTAGCCAGTTTATATAGGTAGGCTTTAATTATTATCGTATGTATGATTTTTAATGTTTTGTGCTTCTGCCTTTAAGCAATAGAGTCACAAAACGCCACCGTCAGGTACTTTAACTAGCGACTTAGTACTGCGTCGGATACCACTATTATCAGCTCGAGGGGCGAAATCACATGTCAAGTGATACAATTGACACTTTTTTAACTTCTGTAATGTTACAGGTGGAAGAAGCGCGAGCCTACTCCAATCTAGGCTCGTCCTATCACTACAGAAGAAACTTCACACAAGCCATCGCATACCACGAAAACGTTCTCCGTATTGCGCAGAACCTGGGCGACCGAGCCATAGAAGCCAGGGCCTATGCTGGTCTTGGACACGCTGCCAGGTAAGATTCAACTAAATTGTGGCCTAGCATGTGCAACAATCAGCGAGTTGTAAGTCGAGAAACTCGATTGCCCTCGATACGCTAATAAGAAGAATGGAAAGAAACATTTTCTAATATATCAGCTCTTTCTTTTGGTCCTAATATAGGTACCACTACTTATTATTGAGTTGGTGATAAAGACTACTCGTTTCTTATGAACTTGAAAATAATGTCCAAGTTATAATATTTTTTTGCAGATGCGGAGGAGACTACGCTCAAGCAAAGAAATGGCATGAGAGACAACTAGACGTTGCATTAGCTGCGAGAGATAAGGTGAGGAACATAAAAAATTTTGTTACAAAACTACTATTTTAAGTAAAACATTCGTAAGTTTTAAGCTGTGCATTAAGTTCATGAATCCGAATATACCTTTGTAATGAATTTCAAAATTCACTGAATTCTTCTTTGCAGAAACTGAGATCGGTAATATTTAGTTTTGGTTTCAGGTTGGCGAAGGCCGGGCGTGTTCAAACTTGGGTATCGTATATCAACTATTAGGGGAACACGATGCTGCACTAAAGCTGCATCAAGCCCATCTTTCGATTGCGAGACAGTTACAAGTAAGTTTCAGCTCAATAGAGTAATTTTAGAGTTGTGTCATTAAATGTAATCCCTTATTTGCCAGGGTAAAAATGCAATTTAAAATGCTAATAATATTCCAGGACAAAGCCGGTATGGGTCGTGCCTACGGAAACATTGGCAACGCATACTCAGCGGCGGGTTTCTATGAACAAGCCATTAAATACCACAAGCAAGAACTGACGATCTCCAAAGAGGTCCACGATCGAAGTTCGGAAGCCTCCACGCATGGCAACTTAGCTGTCGCTTATCAGGCGTTGGGTGCGCATGATATGGCGCTGTTTCATTACAGAGCACATTTAGGTAAGAATTTATCGTGTTTGGAGATGAGCATCAAGTTATTTCGTTTCAGAGAATTATAGGTTACTTACTACTGCACTAACTAGTTTCTATAATGACCCGCAATTTTGATTTTCTTCTTTTTGAAGAGCGTCTCCATAACTGAAAGTATCGTTCTCTGTTCAATTGTTCATAGCACGACAACGCAAAACTTCATTTGTCTCATGTTGTAACACAGAACAATGGATACATCTCTCATATTGACAAATGTGCTATAAATTTCACTGCATAATTCCGCAGTTTTGACATTCACAAACCTTGAGACGAAAAAGTTTTTTTCTGTGGCTCCAGATACAAAGATCCAGTAAAGTAACCTAACAATGACCAATAAACCTCAACATCAACTTCTACACTCCTACAGGTATTGCCCGAGAGCTAAAGGACGCAGCAGGTGAAGCGTGCGCTCTCCTCAACCTGGGAAACTGTCTTTCGTCCCGAGGGGAATTCTCCCAAGCCGTTCCATACTACGAGCAACACCTGATGCTCTCGCAAGAGTTAGGAGACGTGACCGCTGAAGCCAAAGCGTGCCATTTTTTAGGCTACGCCCATTACTGCTTAGGGAACTACAGAGAAGCTGTCAGGTTGGTATATTGTTTATTACACTTTGTTCGTTTGAGGACCAAGAACTTCAAAAGTATTTTCATGACTTTGAAAATAGTGTCGATTTTTACTGTTATTAGTGACATTATTAAGTTATCACAATATAACTACATCAATATTCATATTTACACCAACTACCTGTCTCACTTTTCCTTCAGCAAATCTCCATCGTAGGTTGTCTGGAAGAAATTGCTCTAAGCAATAAGGCCGCCAATTGTACTGTATTTTTGTAATTATTTTTTGTTTGTTTTTTCCTGGTGAACAAAAAAGAATATTCTTATGTTATCTTATCACTTTAGACCTACAAAGACTCAACATTTCTCCTATAGCAAAGCGAATTGTTGAAATCGAGGAATCAATATTCTTTTGGATATGTCGTCGATTTTAATATTCTTTGTTTATTTCCTCAGATACTACGACCAAGACTTATCCCTAGCCAAAGATTTACAAGACAAGATGAACATGGGCAGAGCATACTGTAACTTAGGCCTAGCTCACCTCGCCTTAGGTAATTTGGAGACCGCCTTAGAATGTCAGAAATACTTCCTGGCTATCGCCCACATGACTCAGCACTTGCAGGGGAAGTTTAGAGCCTTGGGGAATATTGGAGATGTTCTGATCAAGATGGGGGATGTTGAAGAGGCTGTTAAAATGTATCAGAGGCAGCTTGGCTTTGCTAGACAGGTAAGAAGACATTACGTTCACTATCTCCATTTCTCAAATTTTGGTAACAATCCAGTTCTATCTATCGCTATTTATCCCAAATTAAAGCAAACTTGCCAAAACTCTTTCAAAACAAACACGGCAGGAATCAAATAGAGCATTAACATCAAACTTTAATCTATTACACATCTTACAAAAACACTCTTATTACGCCCTAACGTGAATGCAAATAAAACCAAGAACTTCAAGCCAACACCAATTTGTCACCTCTGATGGCAGAAGCTGGTTTAGACCCTATATTGGACCGACAAAGGATACATTTTTTATCCAGTCAAGGGATACTCACTGATTGTTCAAACGCACGTTTTACCCTTTCAGGCCCGCGATCGCTCTCTAGAAGCGGCCGCCTGTGGGGCGCTCGGCCTCGCGCGAAGATTGCAGAGGCGTCTCGACGCGGCCCTGGGACATCACACGCAGGAGCTGACATTACGCCAGGAGGCTGGTGACTCCGCAGGGGAAGCGAGGGCGCACTCCCATCTTGGCGCCGTTCATATGGCTTTGGGTATGAAATTAATATTAGAACAACACCTATCTATCCAGTCCAGCCGTTGTTGATATGCTTCCCCGTCTCGTTTACTCCTGGAAAATTTTCGAGCTATTGGAGAGACTGCAGTGGCGCCTTGAGTATCACAATAAGGAACTGACCCTCAGACAGGATGCTGGTAACTCTGGCTTCAAGTACGTATAGGATATCCGAACAACCCAGGAAGCCCACCGTTTGAGATAGGCTTTCTCGTCTTGTTAACCCCTGGGTAGATGGTCTCCGACAGACAATGCCAATTCATCCTCTGATACTCACTCCTCAATACGGTCTTTTCGCATCACATTGAGGAGTCGACATTTGGAGAGAAGACTGGCAACAGTAACTTTGCTAGGAAACTCGGGCGCATTCCCGCCTAGGAATATCGACCATCAGCAGCTGTATTTGTTTGGCAGCTGCTCCTATACTAATACAATATCTTCCACAGTAATATTAAATTAATGTCTGTTTTCCATCCCTTAGGTCATTACACCCACGCAGCGCGGTGTTACAGAGAGCAACTAGAAAGAGCGCAGGAGTTGCAGGACTGCGCGCTCGAAGCACAAGCGTACGGAAACTTGGGGATTGCCAAGCTGAACATGGGGCACTATGAGGACGCTATCGGATATTTGGAGCAGGTTTGTTTTATTATTGTTGCTGTCACATTATTGTTTGAGCACCATCCAAGTTCTAACTTAAAATATTCTAAGCTCTGTAACGAGCTGTAATATTTTGGCATAAAAATGATGCCATCATGATTTTTATCTGAGCTGTAATATTTTGGTATAAAAATGATTCCATCATGAATTTTATCCGTTTTGACTGGGGTAATGATATCACGCAATGGCGTTAGTGTGACCTTCTTTCTGTCTTCGGTTATCTACATCAAGACGCCACCGGCTATGTGCAGCAGTGGCCGAATTTGGGTTGAGAATTTGATTCAGACTACTTAGCCATCTATGCCAAAATATCTCGGCAGGCTTTTCTTGATTGCTTCATTTAGTTCTAATCCAATCATACTTGGCTACTTATTTCACTTCGTCAAAAGATCAAACCAAACTATTCACATTTTCCTCCGCAGCAACTAGCAATCCTGGAACGCGTCAATACTTCAACCTGCCAGTTGGACAAGGCTCGGGCTCTGGGCTCCCTTGGTGATTGTTATGACGCCTTAGGTGACCCTGAAGAAGCTATCAAATACCATGAGCAACATCTCGCTGCGGCACTGAAGTTAGACAACGCGAGAGAGCAAGAACGAGCGTATAGGGGGCTAGGGCTCAGTCACAAGTAAGAAACGTCAACTGCTGATATGTACCAATTTATCAAGCATTTCGCTAACAAATTCTAACACATTTAATAGTTGTTAAATATTATTAACGAATGTCCACCCACTAAACTATAAAATCAAATACCCCACAGCAACTTTTCCAAAATTCTACGACGCAACTAAAAAGCATTGCTACGTTTAGTTTGTTTGTTTATAGCTCGAAATATTTGTATTCCTTCATATCGATAGCAGTATCGATCGGGTCCCTAACTATAAAACCAATGGTGGTACACATTACCATCTTCAGCTTCTTCCCACCTGTGGACACAACAGTCATATTTTCTTTCCTTCATTAGGTCAGTAGGCAACCTGCAACAAGCTCTAGTCTGCCTAGAGAAACGCCTGGTAGTCTCCCACGAGCTCGGAATACCCGAGGCCAAAGCCCAGGCTTATGGGGAACTTGGTGGCCTCCACATTGCATTAGCCAACTTGGAACAGGCCGTGTCATGTCTAGAACACCAGAAGAATATTGCCAAGTAAGTGGATGGAACCAGCTGTGATTATCAAAATACTCATCACTCTTAATAAAACTGTTTCGCAACCATGTCAAATAAAATAAGATATTAGTTTAAAGTCAAAATAAAAAACTGTTAACAAGAAAAATACACGTATGTAGAAACGAACATAGATAACTAACTGCTTTAAGAAATAACCGACCAAAAATTCCCATATCCCGTGCTCAGCAAAGGTTAACCCCTTTGGGTAAATTGATATAAATGAAATCTCTTTGTAAACCTTCCGAATCTTTATTTGGTCAAACCTTTCCTAACTCCTTCAATCCAGTGTTTCTAAGCTAGACTGCAACTTAACAACTGCAAAACCCTAGGAAGCCCATACCTACTATCATTTACCAATCATAATTACATTACATTACATTTACATACAAGCACGTACATTGTGTCCTTTATCCAGTAGATTCATTGATTTTATTCCGATGTCTTCCCTTACCCGCTAACACTGTTTTCACTTTACCAGGGAATTGAATAACCAAATAATGGAAGCAGAGGCGTGTCATGCCCTTGGAGTAGCGCAGCACGCTCAAGGAGACCACGCGACGGCAATCAGACACCATCGGGCTGAGTTAGAGCTTACACATCGCTTGGGACTTACCCATCTTCAGGTATTGCGATTACATCTAGAAACTACGCGCATTAAACTTTCTGAGCTTCTAACGGTGCAAGACGACAAATTTTATCCGGCTTATCCAGATTCCTATTTTCATAAAACAGAGAGGTTCTTGGACGCGTTTTGGGGTTATCAGCTCGGCATGGTACTCCGCTAAAATAATGTAAAAGTTCGCACAAGAATATAAGGTCCTACCAGAGCCAGAGTGATTTTAAAAGTGTCTACACTATTTTTATTTTTAATGCACTAACCCGTGCTAAGGAACAAATTTAAAAACCTATTTAGAGGCTAAAAATTTCACCCATGCCGGGATTCGAACCCGCAACCTCTGGCTATCCGTACCAGCGCTCTACCAATTGAGCCAATGAGCGACTCACGGCATCAGTGAAATTTCGAACCTCTTTACAATATTCTCTGTATTACGTACAGGCAGCGACATCTGACTTAAGCAAATTGCATTACTTACAGCCCCGACCACCTAATTTGCAGTTAGGTTTAACATCGGAACGATATCACTGTACCCACATGATTACACTATTTTTATTTTTAATGCACTAACCCGTGCTAAGGAACAAATTTAAAAACCTATTTAGAGGCTAAAAATTTCACCCATGCCGGGATTCGAACCCGCAACCTCTGGCTATCCGTACCAGCGCTCTACCAATTGAGCCAATGGGCGACTCACGGCATCAGTGAAATTTCGAACCTCTTTACAATATTCTCTGTATTACGTACAGGCAGCGACATCTGACTTAAGCAAATTGCATTACTTACAGCCCCGACCACCTACTTTGCAGTTAGGTTTAACATCGGAACGATATCACTGTACCCACATGATTACACTATTTTTATTTTTAATGCACTAACCCGTGCTAAGGAACAAATTTAAAAAACTATTTAGAGGCTGCCTGTACGTAATACAGAGAATATTGTAAAGAGGTTCGAAATTTCACTGATGCCGTGAGTCGCCCATTGGCTCAATTGGTAGAGCGCTGGTACGGATAGCCAGAGGTTGCGGGTTCGAATCCCGGCATGGGTGAAATTTTTAGCCTCTAAATAGGTTTTTAAATTTAAAAGTGTCATTTCCAAATTCATAAGGAGACTAGAGAATTCGGGAAAAGTTCATTTGGATAGTGTGCATTTAGGGTAATGGTCTGTATCCCAAACCGATGGTATATTCCGGTAATAAGACGCACGAGGAGCACGCAGAGGAGAAGTTTTCCTTAAGCAACTTTCTTAATATTTGAATATTCCAGGCCCGCGCTTGCGGTGGTCTTGGTGCAGCCCACGCATCTATGGGAGCTCATGCCGAAGCGGCAAGGTGGCATGAAGCTAGATTGAGACATGCTACTGCTGCTGGTAAGAACATTACTCCCTACTAACTGGACGTTCAATCCAATTCAAACGCAAATAAAAACGTGACACACAAAACTATATGTGTCCATTATACCACTCTTTGCTTAGCGACGTTTAAATGTAATATCAAGCTGTTTCAAGGCAATTTCAAAATGTAATTTCCGGCTTAAAATCAAATGTCTGAAGATTGCTCAGTAAACTTTTCTCCACTTATTATTCCATACTAACATATATGTATGTCTCTTCAATACAATGAACATTCAGAAATAAATTGAAAATAGTCAAAAAAAGATCCTAAAAAATTAAACAGCTGCTCCTAACGTGGTAAAGAGATGAGGGTCGAAAAAGGAGGCGTTTTTTGGTTGCAGAAGCCTAAGATATACTTTGGCTCGTCTAACCATTTACACTAAATGAATGAGTATGGGTATACCAAATACTAGTACCTAAGCTAAATAAATGAAACCTTACACGCCTTTATGACTTATCTATAAAATAAATCGATCATGATGTCATGTAATAAATCGACAATGTAATCTCTACTCAGGCGATCCCAGAGGAAGAGCTCAAGCGCTCGCTGACCTTGGCAAGGCACATTTGGCGATGGGAGCCTGCGGTAGCGCTGTCTCTTACTTGAGACAGGCTTTCGCAGCCACAGAGGGGTTGGCTGATGCTGATGAAGAAGTAAGTCTTATTAGCGTCTCGTAACGTAGTGAAAGGATTTGCCAATCGGCATGAGGAGCATACTAGCACCAGATAGTTAGGGTGCACGAAATGTATAGAGCTCAGTAAATATTTCGTTCGAAGAGGCTCTTTTCCATCACTCAAAACCTCCGTAAATCCTTAGAACTTTTTCCTTCATACTGTGTTCTTATTCTTCCAAATATTTTTATTATAAGCCTTAGCCTGAATAAGACACGTTTTCACCGTTCACTGTTGTGTACCTGGTGTAGGAACCTCATCAGAAGAAAAGACTCCAGAATATCTTGCATTTACCGTTGTCGTAAGGTCGCGATTAACTTAAATCCAACAATCTGTCTTCCTAGGCTCGAGTCCGCCACCGACTGGGCTTCGCACTCTGGGCCTCAGGGGAACTGGAAGAGGCTAAAGAACAGCTGCAAGCAGCTTTGGTAGTCCTGGAGTCAAGCTCGGACAAACATCGGGACAAGAAGACTGCGGCACTCTATACCTCGACGCAGCACGCCTTGCAGAGGGTGCTCGTTGGTAAGTTAGACTAATTTGGGGATTCCATCCAGCTAATCCAAAATTTCTAGAGCTGTTAATCTGGTTAAGGGTTGATAAGTAAGCTTTGGTAGATTTTTCTTCGGACCTTATCCATTACTATTAAAATCCTTAATTCCAGAACTTGGTCAGCACTCGGAAGCTCTGGTGGTGGCCGAGCGTGGCCGATGCCGAACTATGGACAACTCATCCGAAAAACCGTACGCTCTGAACCAAGCCAACTTAGAGCTGCATACTTCACAAAGGTATGATCGGGATAACGAATAGTATTTCCTCAACCAAGAGACTTCATTAGGAGAACAAGAACAATATTGCAAAACTATATTTAACATTTGGGAAGTAATAAGGTACAATTATATTGTTCTTCACTCCATACCATATAACATGCCTTGAATTTAAAAAGGAAGTAAGCAGAGCAAAAACTTGATTAGACTTTAGCTTTTTTGTGTTATCCCCAAATTGAGTTATAATTTAGCACAAGATTTTAAACTAAATTTTACAATTGAGTTTTGTTATCTACAGGAATGGAACAGAAGAGTCAATCAGGGAGCGCACGGAGCCATGGAGTCCTTCGAACCTGGACCAACTCCTAGAAGTTGTGAACAAACAGAAAGCTCCAGTCCTATACTACAGTTTAGCAGCTGGCAGGCTGTATGCCTGGCTGTTGCAGCCTCATAAAGGTGAGACACTCTCGTAATCTTGTATTTAGTGATTTTCAAAATTCAGAAGACCATTAACAAATAAAAAGATCGTTTTTTTTCTACGGTAAAAAAATCTTACACGACTCGTGTTTTTGGCAGGAATCCTCCGTTTCCACCAACTGTCCCTGGTGGAGGAACCAGAAGAAACCGATAACAGTCTACCTGAAATCGGTCCTGATGACATGCACCCTAACTTGGGTAAGGAATAAGGATATCTATTGGCTTACGAGTTATGATGCTCTTTTTGCTCACGAAATTGACCACAGTATATGGGAAACTAAATTTTCACGTGCTTACACGGAGGGTCAAAAAAAAATTTAACCACGTGGTTATTAGGCTTTAGACCACTATTGTATAAACAGTTATTAACCACTCGCAACACAAGAAAGTAAAGATTACTTACCCATGTACCTCTAAGGTCTAATCGTCATTCTGATCTGACGCTATGACACATTATACCTCTCTCAACTACACAGTGGGCGCTGGGAAACTGGAGCGCTGCATCGGCGAATGGTCAGCTTGGCTTAAAACAGCCGCTGACCGTAAAACTGACACGGAAGACCAGTGGGAGCCAGATGAGTTGCCGGCCTCTGGTCTCGCCAGGATGGTGTCAAGGAACCACCTACTCAACTCTTCGAATTACTCGTTGAGCTCGCTGTTTAGTGTGGGATCCGTTGGTGGGTCAGTTGCCGGATCCGTCGCAAGTTTCCAGGGGTCTACCAGGTAATGAGACCTTTAATATTAAAAGAAAATACTAAAATTAAGACACTAAAGTACAATGAAGTGTAAAACTGGCACGGGAAAGCAATGGGAAATCTGGCTGCTAATTGCACTGGTGTAACAAAACCGATTGCCGAAAAGGAACATAACATATTTTTTTATTATTTCAAACTAACACCTATGCTGGTTCAATGTATCTAGAAAATCCCTGACTCTAATGTCCCTGACAATCTAAAAGTGTCTATAATCACAAAAACTGGATGAATTATTGGCAATATGACTGTATTCCATGCAGGCTTCATTTCACGCTAATGCAAAAAGGATGAAGGCGCGGAAAAGGCGTGTCGTCTTTCAAATTCATTTTCATACAAAATGCATTTGAAATGTCTTTTTCAGATCTAGCGTCCACGGTCCTCGTAAGAAGCAGCCAACATGGCAGGGCCCGCCTTGTCTGAACATTCTATACCAGATGCTGATAGCGCCTTTCGAAGACCTTCTTCCGGTGTCCTGCAATAATAATCACGGTGAGCATGGGCATACTGGTTCTTAAGATTTTTTTTTTCATTTAAGTTCCTGGAGTGAGTGACCTTAAGCTTCTTACCTAAGCGTTATCTTTTCAATTTCTTTAAATAGGATTAGTTCTTCACAATGCTAATCTATAATATAAAAATGAATCGCCGAATGTGTTGGTAAGCGCAAATCTCGAGAGCAGCTAAGCCGATTTCTCTAATTCTTTTTTTAGAATATTCCTTCAAGTACGAGGATGGTTTTTACGGAGAGTAAAAAAAGAATCGACTGCTAGGCGGTACGAAGTTCGCTGGGTCAGCTAGTACATCATATATTTAATTTCATGACTGCTTTAGATTAGACTAGATTGCCTCGTTGGTCTAGCTGTTTCCTGTTTGATTATAATTGTTTTTCTATCTGGGTGTTTACCTGTTGGAGACGTATGTGTCCTGTTTTGTCCCTTGTCTTGTTTTCATATATTAAAATTAATTTGGCTTCCCACAGCGTCTCACGGGCGCCGAAATTGCGGGGGTCGCCGTGAGCTGGTCTTAGCCCTGGAAGGAGCCCTATACACTTGTCCTTGGGGAGCTCTCCGTGGAACAGCCGATGCAGAGCCCTTGAGCGAACGATATTCATTGTTGGCGGCGCCAGCTTTGAGACCGTTGAGACTACAGCGACTGATGAGGACTAGACATCATGAACACGGTAAGCACACGTTGCACTTTTTCGAATGAATCAAAAGTCCGATTCGGAAACTGCAGGCCTTATTGCTATAAAAGAATAGTCAGGGATCTGATCGGTACAGATTTGGTGCTTCCTGGCTCGTTTGTGCGCTAGTGCCTAACACTGTACTTCGACCCAGATCTTGCGGCTCTTCTGAACTATTCGAAAGTCAATAATCTCAAGATGCAAGGTATGCATGTTTCATAAAATGGTTACACCATAACATGTCGATACAATAATTCACGGACATGAAAGGATAGATTTCACAGAGAAACCTGTAATGAATTGTTCTCTTCTGTACTCTGTTAGTCAATCAATTAAACATTCCATATTCGTCTACTGCTAAACTTAGGCCTCGCCCGAGGCACGCCTTTTCTATCTGTCCTGGGCCATCTTCACCGAGTGCCCTCATGCAACTGCCTCACGTCATCGGTTCAGGTCCCAGTCGCCACTGGGCATCCTACGCTTATTGCGGGAAAGCTATATCAAAAATAAAATTATCTTACAACGTAACTAGGAGTACAGTGATTTCTAAACTTATTCGTATCTAATTAGCCGTACTTGGAAATCTGAAGTACGGTTTTTACAGCACATCTTCATCATCATCTTCTACATGTATCTCTTTAATTCCCAGCTGCTTCAAACAACAATGGCACCGAGAATGGCATGCGATGCCTCGTGGTGGGCAGCCCGAGAGTGGGAGGCCGTTGGGCGGGTGCGCTCGCGCAGCTCAAGGAGGCAGAGTTGGTAGCAGATATGCTGCGCGTGCAGCCGCTCACTGACTACCAGGTATTTGTCATTAAATTAATCTGAATAACTGCTGATACTGGCTGGCTGGCTGGCTGGCTGCCTGGCTAGCTGGCTGGTTGGCTGGCTGGCTGGCTGGCTGGCTGGCTGGCTGGCTGGCTAGCTGGCTGGCTGGTTGACTGGCTGGCTGGCTGGCTGACTGACTGACTGACTGACTACCAGGACGCGACTAGTACTGTTATCAAAAAGGGAGCAATGCCCCAAGGAGTGGTGGACATCAGGTGGTGCCGCTCACTGATTATCAGGTATCCCTCACAAAATAATAGGTAACACGCATTAATTTATAGGCTCCACTTACTAATAGTTAGAATATTTTCGGGGCTTAATCGCGTAGTAATTTATTTCTATTTAACCTCGACGTTTCGACGACGTTACAGTCATCGTGGTCACGAGAAGACTGAGGGCTGGCACCCGTTCGCATCTTCGTTCATCCCCTTACTAACTAGCTGACACCGCCCAATTAATTACCAGATACCGCCACTCAGCCACAAAAAATATATCATGCGGTTATTATCATCAACCAATCGGAAATTGACAGTTTCAGCTCAATGAATAATTTTCCTCTATACGTACCGATTACTATCTACCAGATATCCAATCACAATGTATCAGATACCACTGATTGAAAATCAGTACCGCGCTAAATATCAAGGGAATCAATAAGTAAAACATATAATAAAAACTGTTTTTACATGGATTTTACTCGTTTATTTTACATTTTTCCGACGTTTCGGCACTTTTTCATATGCCGTGGTCTCGGAAGACTGAGGTGAAAGGCTTCTTTTTGAAAGCATTAACTGTTAGTTTACTACCCTCGGCAAAAACTACTAAAGTGAATTACGAAGTTACGTTCCAAAATAGGCATACCAATTATATAAAGTCAACAATATTGATTATTAGTACCTAATTGAAGTTAAAATGAAATCTAATAAATAATCAAAAAACAGAATCATTGGTATTAATTGTTGTAATAAACCGTACCATCGTTTCTCGCAGGCATCGAAGGAAGCGGTCCTGGCGCAATTGCCGCAAGCTGAGTGCATCCACTTCGCCACACACATTTGTTGGAAAACGCCTGCCATCATCCTCAGTCCTGGTGAAGTGGTAAGGAAACTGATATTATATGTCCCGTAGATGTACATTAGATGTAGAAGATGATGGAGAATTGTCCCTTTGTTGAACATGATCGGTTCGAATCCCGGCTAGGGACAAAAAAAACCCAGGTCTTGGATGTTTCCATGTTTGTGATGTCGCTGTTTCTGGTTCCCACGACGAGGGTATCCTAGTGAGGAGCCAGAAGCAATGTATGTGCCTATATGTAAATGTTATGTTATGATAATACTCGTAAATCCACAATTAATTTGTATAAATCTACAGAAAATGCCACTGGTTGTACAATTACATACATCGTAAGAAATTTCTGACCTGAAACTATATTGTACAATTGTTTATTTTCTTTCAATAAATAAAAATAAAACAAATGTTCTATAAACATGCTGGTCAGAATATATCTAGTGTAACCAAAGCCTCGCATTGTCCGGAAAAATGAGAAGAATTCAAATTCAACAAAGCGAAAAGAATTCAAAGAATCCTTGAGGCCTATACCCGTAGTAACATTCGTTTCCGAAACATAAATTGGACTCTGATTGATAATGTAAAGGGGTCATCATTTAAAATTATGGTTTTGTTACAGGTTGACTCACAAGCTAAGAGACTCCTAAACACCAGTGGTGGTAGTGGGGCTGCTGACACCTCGACTGAAAATGAAGAAGAAAGTAAGTTATGACCACCAATTTACGGCAAGCTAAAACCAACTTAAATGTTAAAGCAATAATTGCCTGTGTTGCAGATTCGGAACTTCAACCAAGCATCGAAGAACTGCCTCCAGCATCAGAGTTTATGTTGTCAGCTGCTGAAATTATAAACTTGAAGATCACTGCGCGCTTGGTAAGTTTGATATAGTATTATTATGAACGGTAAGGACTGAAGTCCGTAATAAAGTGTCATATAAACATTGATATAAATATTTCTCTCCTTCTTTGTCATATTGCGTTGACCGGCGTTTAAATAAAAACTATTAAATTCCTTAAAACCTGTAGACTGTAGAGTCCTGCAGATAAAGATGAACGGCGTTAAGTATTTATTAAAACACGAATCTTCTAAAAGAGGCAAATTATTTAACGTGGTTGCGTCTTTCCCTTCACCACAGACTATTAAACTGCCTCTGAAGAATGTTTTAAGGAATCGTGTTTATACAATATGACGTCAAAGTAGCATTTGCATTTTTTTTTCGAAGGTTTGCTGGAAGAGAAGGCTTCTTGCATAAAGCACGACCTTGTAAATTTACTCATGTAGTTAGTGGAATAAAGAATTAAAAAGATAATAATAATTTCGGCTATGGAGGCAAAGTTCTATTCCAAGTCGCTAAGCCAGGCAGATGAACTGAGGGGTCGATCCCACTGGTAGTTTACGAACAGCCTAAAACTCCTCTAGAAGAGAACGTATGACATCTAGAACCAACTATAACTCAACCTTCTCCCACAGGTTGTAATTTCATGCGCGCCATCTAGCGGCGCCCTTCAAGGCAGCGAGGACTGTGACGTCAACGGGGCTGGTGAAGGCGTCTCCAAACTATGCAGGGCACTATTGGCTGCTGGAGCTCACGCCGTACTTCTAACCTTATGCCCCGCCCCTATGGATACTGCTACGAAGATACTATACAGAGCCTTATACTCAGCACTGTTGCAAGGCAGTAGAATTGCAAAGTAAGTTGCTGTATTAAAGTTGAGGTACTATTTGAATCCCGGTGACTCCAAGCATCCAAGCAGTTCCACAACATGTAGTTTCCAAAAAATGCTATTACCTTCCTTTATTACCTTTCCTAAATACCTATTAGTTACTTTAATAACTCGCGATGCTCATACGTAGTTATAGTCTGTTAGCTTTTAGAATATACCTCGGCTACTATCGGATAGGATTGCATCAGTGAAATGTATGTTTAAGCAATAAAGTGTTAATAACTATTTGGTACCAATCCCTTGTCAATGCCTCACCATCTATATTGGCCTTTTTGCATCTACTTAATGAGATGATTTATACAGCGCCCAGTGGCATCCTCACCCACACCAGATGGGTGAAGGGACCACTCCGACGCTGCAGTGCCTGGGACATGGTTTTATAGATGGTGTAGGCTTGCCCAGCACCTATATACCACCCTGACAGCTTAGACGGCCTAGCCCCACAGGAAAGACTAGTCAATACGTGCGGAGCCAACCAAGCCGCGGGTTTCCTCACGATGTTTTCCTTCACCGTTAGCGTGTGGTATTGCGACTACAAATTCGCAAATGTACGTAACTTTGAAATTAAACAAAGTCATTGGTACATGCCCGCACTCGGGATCGAACCTGGGGCTCTCGCTTGCCAGTCTATGGTTCTACCCACTGAGCTACCACCGCTTATCTCACCATCTAACCATCCAAATTTCCAGGGCGTTAGGGGACGCAATGCAAACAGTACGCCACACAAAACACTTCGCACATCCAGCGCACTGGTCCGGACTGCTTCTGCTCGGAGCCAACGTGAGGCTTAGCAACAAAGTAGCGCTGATGGGACAAGCATTGTGCGAGCTCTTGGCTTCACCTGACAAATGTCGGTAAGTGATCTAATGATGACCTAATCTGATTGTTTATTACGAATCCTCCATGTCAGTAAATAAACATTCTCATGTTTATGACGCCTTGTTTTTAGCTTGGCGTTATAATGGTTTTGCTCACTTATATTTAGAGTAAACCACTTTCTTGAATACAGCCAGCCTAATCTCTAATACACAGAAATCTTTCTATCGCAATGCTGATAATGATGTAATCCTGATCCTGAAATGCAGGTATAGTCAACGAATCAACTTTCAAATCCAAACCTATTGACAGTCCTGTATTTCCTGTCCCCAATAATATTTGAAAACTTTACTAAGCTTAAATTTACATTGCCCAGTGATGGTCTGCGTGTATGCCTGCACCTAGTGGAGAAGTCTCTTCAGCGGATTGTGCGCGGACAGAAGAACGCCATGTATACGACGCAGAAGAGCATAGAAAATAAGGCTGGCAGCATCTCCGGGTGGAAAGAGCTGCTGATGAGCGTCGGATTCAGGTAATTATAGCAATAACTGACTCACAATGTAATCCACTTTGCGCAATGTTGTTGGGTGCACTAATAGATTGGGCTACCTCAATACCTTTGCATCATTGGAGATTGGGTTTCAATTCCTCACATTTTTATGCATCGTGCAAGATGTCATTCTTTCTTCCCAGTCATCTGCATGCCTTTTTTCAGTCATCTTCCCAAAACTTAACATCAATAGTAAAAAAGTTCTAATCCGTGTATCATTGAGGCTGTAAATAAATTATAAACTTTTTTATTTTCTTCTTAAACCCTGGTTTGTTGTCCAGATTCGAGCCAGCGGCAAATGGTATACCGTCGAGTGTGTTCTTCCCACAAAGTGACCCTGAGGAGAGACTGACTCAGTGCTCCGCTAGCCTGCAAGCACTATTAGGTGAGTATAGGACCCTCGACATCAACTCTTGTATGTCCCCACTGCTGGGACACGGGTCTTCCTGCATCGCAGGAAGGTTAAGAAATACTCCACCACGGGGTCCAAGTCTGGGTTGGTCGACGATTGTAAGGCAGTGGCGGGCCTTACTGTCAAAAGTTATCAAGCCGCCCATAAGGCCTCTGACATGGCTTAACGACTGGCATTACACGACAGCCGGCACCAAAGGTTTGACGGGTCTTGCGAAGCACGAAAGCGCTCGAAAAATGCTACTAGCGGTAGTCATGGGACGGCCACCTGCACCTAACCCTATTGCCTATTGTTGCTTAACTCAAGTGATCGATTTCAATCACTTGGTTTGATTAGGCCACGAGCGTTTAGGATGCTCCAATATTCGTATTACCGTGCGTTTAGATCTCATGAATTTGAACTACACTACTTACAATACCTTTAAACTCGAATAATACACTATCGAATTCAGACATTTTCATACCTCTATTTAATTAATTCTGCAAATTTATGATTTTACCTAAACACGTCCTTGACCACCCATTAATACTCTTCAAACCCTATGAACACTGTTCTCAAACTATGAATTCTCCGACACAGGTTTGTCTCCGACGACGCTGCAAGCCTTGTCTAAACTGATAGCTAACGGCGACGTGGCAGACGATATTATTGGAGTGATCCGAGCTGTCATCTCGCAGTTCGCACTCAACAATTCCGAGAACGACACCATACAAGTCGCTGTCAATGTCAGGTCAGTTAATCAGTCAGTTAAGTTCTTCAAGCCAATTCCTTGAACTTTTTAGTAGGACTAGGCTGCCAATAATCAGGTCTGGTCTTCCCTCATTAAATACTGTATTACACCCCAGAGGTCCTGAAAAAGGTTGGATATTGAAAAAAATTGATTCTTCCACCTATCCGATAGCTGTGAAAGACTATTATGGAACTGATTCTTCTTTTACAATTTTTTGGGCTAACCGTAAAAGTTTTGGAGTTAACTGTGAATAAGTCAAAAGGCAGTTTAAAAATAATTTCCAATTTAATCAGAACAGTTTTTTTGTTTTGTCCGGTCTACACTTCTTACCCTGCATACCCTTGCATAGGTTATGGCGAGTGAACGGCTGCCACGAGCTTCTCGCGTCACTTGGCTTTGATCTGGCTGAGGTGGGTCAGGATGAAGTGACATTAAGAACCGGCAAGGCTGCCAACCGTCGCCATATACAGTTCGTGCTCCAAGCCCTGCTGGCTTTGTTTGGTAAGTGACTAAAGATGCAGATAACTTTTGATGTTCGAGAAGAAGTCTCAAGACCAAGGTAGAAATTGCAAGGCATGTTGGACCAAGGACCATGTAGTCGTAGGATCGCGATTGGTAAGGACTATGAATACCTAACAGTAGCATTTCGTCAGATTCCAAATCACAAACTTTTGTTCTATGTAACACACGCGATGGGATTTTTGAATTCGTCAACCAATATTTGTCTTGTGATGGACATAGACCAAAGCACGTTATAGTGGGGGACGGGGGTGCTTGTAATTACCACACCGGACAGGCGAGTTGGAGATCGCAATAGAGTTTTAATAACAGCCTCTGCTGCCCACCTCCTGGATTTCCCTCAAACGCTTCTTACGACACCTGAAACATGAGCCTGGGTAGTAACATTCTTACAGTGAGGGCCACACGCCGTTATGGATTAACTTCAAAACCACTTGAAAAACTTGGTCCAAGCTTTCACAAAATCTGTTCTGTATATGTTCGATCGTCCCAAAACAAAGATGTTCGTCTTTCCTCAGATACGCAAGAAGCGCCACGCAGCCTCAGTCTGGAGTCGAGTTCTAGCGTTGAATCTCTAGTATCCATCGACGATGGAGACCTGGAGCAACATTCTGACGGGGAAACTTCACCAAGACAACATAGGCGTAAGTGATAAATAATGATAATAAGCACCGACCCACAAAATATCTTTTAGCACTAAAGAAGTGGTGGCAAATAGGGGGTTCAACATCCTTTGACCCACCTCCCACCATTACTTTCGTTCTTTCACAGCCATGGTTGAAGATATTTTCACAGTAAACGATAGAGTTTCTCAAAGCTAAAGTTACTCTTGTCTCTATCAAGAATAAAGTGATCAACTTCTTTGACATCTTAAAAACAGCGACGCACGTGAGGTTTTTGAAAACTAATGAGAATAGATCATCGAGTATTTGTATAACAATGTAAATTTCATCCACAGAAGACAGCACATCCTCCGTTCCACCGCCACCACTGCCCTTAGGCTCTTGCGGGGGCGCCTTCACAATGTACGTGCGCGGATCCACCTCGAAGACCGAAGTAGGGCGGGGCGAGCCCGACGGCCGGACCGCTCCCCCTCCAGCCCCCCCAGCTCCCCGAGGCTACCGAGGCGAGAGCGACGCCGCCTTCACCCCCTCACCCCCCGCTGCCCCACCCCCAGCACCACCAGCACCCCCTAGAGACGTCTCCTTAGCCCTAGCACACCAAACCAAGATCAGAACCCTCTACAACAGGAGACCACCATCCACCGACGATTCAGACTGGGAGAGCTCCGGCCACGACACCGTATTGAGGAGAAGGCCAGACCATCCACATACCAGATACTTAGACGCGTTTTACGAGCTAGCAACAGCCCATGCAAGGAGGAACGAGGAGGAGAAACCAGAGACGAGTCAGAATCAGCCGTCGACGTCTAAGAGGGCGCCGAGGCCAAAAATGGGCACCGGTAGCAGAGACTCCTTAGCGCAAGTCCGACATATGAGCGGAGAGCTCACCCCTACAATATCCGAAGTGTATCACGAGAGAAACATCGGCCTCGGTCTAGCGCCGCCTCTGGCTGAACTTCTCCTAGCCGAAGAGTCGAAGACTGAAATGAGAACCGCCAGTTCCAGCGAGAATTTGCTGCTGCAAAACTTAGAGAAACTGGGCCTTCTAGGCGATTCCAGTGAGACGGAAGAGCGCTGGTGCATGACCAACTCCTCAAGACCGTGGCTGTCAGCCCCCCCTTTAGAAACTGATGTTCAAGGCTCAAACCTAACAACAGCTGAGATTATCGAGCGCCAAACGAAGTTCAAAAAGGACGTCGAACCGAAGCACAAGGAAGAAAATGCCTACGAACTGAAACCCAAGGAGGAGACACCTGGACCGAGTGGGATAGAGAAACGTATCTCCCCCTTTTCCGAACTTTCTAGAAGGGACGAGGGCGATGGCCGGAGCATAGCTGACTCCCACTCCTCGTATAAAGCTTTAGTTCTGAGTCCGAGAGCTCCGTATTTGCCGGAGGAAGGAGAGGCTACGACCAGTGTTGCCAATATGGAGGGTAAGGCCACCCATCCGCGATCTAGAAGGCCGCCTGTCCCCAGAACTAGGCCCGCTTATACTACATTAGATTTCCCGACTAGTAAATAACCTAAATACGAAACTATACGATACGTAGTAACAATTACCGGGACTCGATTCGATATCGATTTCAACCCTTGTATGTCCCCACTGCTGGGGCACGGGTCTCTTCTTGCATCGCAGGAAGGTTAGGCCATACTCCATTACGGGGGCCAAGACCGGGTTGGTGGAGGAATTACCGGGCCTAATCGTGATTATTTATTAGGTGAACTTAAGGGAATTAGGTATAATAACGTCGGGAATTAAGATTGGTGAAACGTCGGAAATTCTATGTATAACTGTGTATCAGCATCGCCAGTCGTTAAAAAATACGACAAACTAGGGTTATGAATAATATTAAAAAGTGAAGACCGAAAAACAATAAGAATTTTTTAAACCTTTCTTGCTTTTACATACACACTAGACGAAATACTCGTACCTATCTATCTCTTATGTTATTTTAGCGTTATCGTGGCTCGTAGAATGTGTAAATTAGTAGACTATGTTTGTTTTCATTATACGTAGGTAGGTACATACTGAAAGCCTTGTAAATACATTAGTAACGATACACTCTATTATTTTTATAGTTGTGCTGTAAATGAAATGATTAGATATAAGTATAGTGAAGTCATTGAATTACTTAACTACGTAATTTATTTAAATAGTGTTATGTGTCCATATAATTTTGACGCTGTATAATAATAATATTACATTACATACGCACAAACTTGCCATCTAACCTTTGTAAATATTTTTCACTGAAATAAAACAGAAAAATAAATATGTAGTTTTTTTTATGGCAGCTGAAATAACTTCTTACGTAATTCTTAGGTATGCTTAACATAATGTATACCTAAGATGATAATGAAGCTCAACAAATTAAAAATACTTAGTTTGTGTACGTCGACAGCCGATGAAACTTTACCGAACTCTCAAAGAGAGTACCCACAGTCGATTAGCAATGTTAACAATCCCACTGCGAGTATGAAAACACCTGAGGCACTAAGGTTTCCTTTACTATTAGCGACTGGTACTACTACTACTTCACTAACGTATCTACGCGCGGGGGGGGGGGGGGGGGGTACAGGGGCATAAATTAATATGGAGCACAGAGTATGAAGTTTTTGGGACAATTTTAACCACACATTTTATCCGGCGTGCTTGCATACAACGACTAATGAATGTTGATGATGCAAAAATCGGTCTATGCCGACCCTTCCATACATGTAATGTGTAATTTTATTTTCATGTTATGCGGTCTGGGAGAGGAGTGTGTAGAGGGGCGCAAGTTTTTAAAAATTGTAGATCGGGGCTGCCATGCCAAGCGTTCTTCCGATCGCTCCATCACCGCGCGATTCGTTTGACATTCCGCATACCTAGTCATTCTTTTGCGTAGAGGGACGTTCTTTTGATTATAATAATACTACCGCGGCCTTATACAAATCAATGATCAGACACTTGCATACAACTGTCAAGTTTGAACACACCATAAGAGCCGAGGCCATGAAAAATATCTTCAACACAATGACCCACTTAAGTCAACATTAAACTTAAGTGCTTCCGTTAAACAAGCAAGGAGCTGACTACGCGGCCCTTTAACCTATCACATGCCGCGTTCGATCCTTGCAAGTGTAATACGTTTATCGTGGAAAATAATATATTTTAGAACGAAACACTAAACGTATAATCTAGTTCAACTTGGTGGACAGGAAACGGCTGTCAGTAAGCCCCGCATTAGCAATTTGTCGTTTTAATTCGCCGCGGTATAAAAAACCTAAGTCATGCCCAACATTCCTTATAAGAAGCAAACAAACGAGACTATATACTCGTAATGCCACATAAATCTAAGGGCCAACGCGGTATACATCCCATCAAAGCTAGAAAACTAGAAACAAGAATGCAAACTTTTTTTCTATTCTTTATTGTTTCCCATGCGAAAAGCATGTAGCTCACTGTTTAAAGTCTTTCACATACTGTTACCGAAACTAGTGAAAAAAAAAACAATCTGTACCTGTCATACTCAGTCATACACACTTTTCTTCCACTAATGAAAGAAAAGCGTGTATGACAGCTACATACAGGGTTGGGGTTTGAGAATAACCTGAATAAGTAACGCTTCTTCGGTAGAGACGGGAGTCGTTTGATAAAGCGACCGATTGGTTACTTAACAAAAGGTATCCTAGCTTAGAACGAGAACAAGTGATTGTGTTGTGTAGAAGTTATCGGAAAATTTAATTCAAAAAATATTTATAAAATCGTAAACCTTACTTACCTTTCCTTATTGGAAATGGTCTAATTTTCGAAACCGAAGAAACGGTTTTCAGGTTATCTATGCAGATATTGCAAACACTTATCCAGTCACAAAAAGCCAGAGTTATGGGTATTAAGACCTGCTGACGAGATCAACCTTTAATTTTTTGTTGCAAAATCATCCTTAGCGTAACTAATTAGAGTGCCGAGTAGACGTTACTGTGCTGTATTATACTTCCACGACATCGGCATAGGCTGTCGTAAACCAGGACTCACCCTTACTCTCGAATGATGGTTCAGGTTCGCTCTTGAGGACTTTATTGTATCGATATTAACAGTTTGTAGGTATCAATAAAAGATAAAGTAACAGAGAATATAGCCCTGAGCTTCAGAACAAGAGTGCTTTTGCCCACAATTATTGGAAAAGGGAAAAAACATAAAGATTAAAATGACAGTATTTTATATGTAAGTGTTTTTTATAAAATAAGTAAGTTTATAGAAAACGGAGAACATCAATATTGCTATGTTCTCGTAAGTGACTATACTGAAGAAACTCGACGCAAATCAAAAATTCCCGCCGAACGTGCTACGAGTATATGCTCTCCGAAAAATCTTGGCTGATATTCTGTGTTTTTGTTTATTTTTTACATAGACTGACTTTTTTCCTTTTCAACTTGCCCGAATCCCTACAAATAAAAACCGAAAGTATGAGTTGGCTTGTTCTTTCTTGACCCAGCAACAGAACAACGGATCTACGCGATTTTTTTACCACGACATACCAGCTTGATCAACTCACGTCTCCTGGCGCTGCACGAGGTTCACACCGGGCACCGGCAGGATATCAGAAGTTCTTCCCATACTTTCAGCACGTGCTGTAGGAGCCCATTTACATTAGCCACATTCTCGGTGAAACTTTTTTTATACATACATACATAACCTCACGCCTGTATCCCAGAGGGGTAGGCAGAGACCAGGGACTGCCACTTGCCACGATCCTGACAGATCACCTTCGCTTCATCAACGTTCATAAGTCGTTGCATGCACGCACGCCGGTTCCGGCTACTTTTTATCTTTCCCTTTGCTAATACATCCCCTATATGGTCGATGTAGGCCCCTCTGGGACGTCCCTTACCAGCCCTTCCACTCACATTCGCAATATATATTTTTTTCGTCAATCTTTCTTCCTTCATCCTCTCCACATGTCCAAACCAACCACTTTTTTCATCAATAGGTTAATAATGTATGGCAAAATAGGCATTGTGCCATACGTGGTATGGCAAAATGCTTTTGCAATTTATGTATACTACTACTGTTTTGTCTAAGTTTACTTTGTACTGTTACTTGTAACTAGATGTGTATAATATATTTTTAACATAACATTTACATACTGGCACATACATTGCCTCTGGCGCCACACTAGGATACCCTGTATCGTGGGAACCAGAAACAACGACATCACAAACATGTAAACATCCAAGACCTGGGGTGTTTTTGTCCCCAGCCGGGGATTGAACCCGGGACCTCTCACATGGCAGGCAGATGCGCAACCGCTGCGCCACAGAGGTTGTCACAAACAGAGGTCGACAGAGGTTTTTACTTACTGACTTTCATAAAAAAAATCGTACCATGCGGCGGACTCAATGCCATAAACATTTTCTAGCAGTCAACCGCGTATACTTACCTACAGGTTCAGGTGCGTTTGTATACCTACAGGTGTGTGTCTTATGTACTTAATTACCTATATGATTTATTCTATCTATATATGGGTTAGAGAGTATCACTAAGCAAACCTCGCGCAAACGAAGTCGCGGGCACAGCCTGTGATAAATGTTGCAAACATAGACGCACTCAAATAAAAACTTATTTCAGTAGAGGTAAAATCTTAAACTAGACCTCCAAACAATTCGGGACCCTATAACTTAAGCAGCCAAGGTCAATGTCCCACTGAGAGAAAAGTTACGCTGAACGGCGACCTTGGCAAGTCAAAAACTGTGTAGTAAACAGAAAAACCGACTCTATTTTAATTTTGAGATTCGAGATTCTATTTTAATTTTGTCGGGAAGTGAAATGCTTACATAAGTTTAACGGTGCTAGTTTCTGGTTACAATACAGAGTTCTAAACTAATCTCTTTATAAAAACAAAAACCTTAAAACGCTCCTCAAGTACATATTAAATAGATCGCGGTAAAAGGAATGCCTTTCAACAGCTCTGTTAGAAACAGAAAAACCGGTCAACAGACAGATGATAAAATAACTTTCGCTTTAGGTTCCGATAAAACAAAATGGGCTCTATTGTAATATTTTTTCTGTTGAACGAAAAAAAAGCTTCTGCTTGAGCCACATTTCATTTTGAAAATACTTTGTGCAATGCAATGCTACGATGCGCAATATGCATATTATTGTTTTCCAGACACGGGTACTATATATTCAGACCATCAGAGAACCAGATCTGCTGAGACCGAGAATCGTTGACAGTACATCAACCTTCAGATATGTAGAGTGCACTTAGTTACGTTACGGACAACATTGCAATACAATTTTAAAGGTCTAGCTGCTGTTAGCCCTGCTATCATCCTGATATATATTAGTGAGTACCGGGTGAGAGTTGTGAGAGTGATTAAACCAACTATGTAAGTGCTCTATAATATCATAAATACGAATGAAGGTAAAGCAATATTTATCCGGCTGTACTCCTCCGAGGATGGCTGAGGACAGAAGAAATTGGCCTGCCTAGGGGGAGGCCTATGTCCAGTGGTGGACAAGTACGGGCTGATTGATTGACTCTACGGTATCGATCGCCGTGGGTGACTGTGTCAAAAATTTCGTTCCGGGACATGGCTGCTCATCTGATGTGGACGGCTCAGTCGGCCCTTCTGACCGGTACTAAGGCCCTCTATTTCGCAACCCTGCTCTTGTTATAAATAATTAGTTTTTTTTACAGCACACTGTAAAAGTGTAGGGAACACTTAACTGACACACTGATACAGTAATTATCAGATCAATAGACAGATAAAGTTCCTCGGGCAGCTTCGATTGACTTTTGTGATCTTATCGGCGCCAAATGCATTTAAAACATACAAGATGCAAACAAGCACCTACTTTTATTTACTCACACAACAGTATGACTATCTTTATATCTTTATACTATTTTTATTATTAATGCACTAACCCGTGCTAAGGACAATTTTAAAAACCTCTTAATTTTAAAAACCTCTTATGTAGGTACAGCGATATCATTCCGATGTAAAAACCTAACTGCAAAGTAGGTACTCGGGGCTGTAAGTGATGCAATTTACTTCAGCCAGATGTCGCTGCCTCTACGTATTACAGAGAATATTCTAAAGAGGTTCGAAATTTCACTGATGCCGGTGAGTCGCCCATTAGCTCAGTTAGAAAGAGCGTTGGCACGGATAGTCAGAGGTCGCGGGTTCGAATCCCGGCATGGGTGGAATTTTTAGCCTCTAAATAGGTTTTTAAAATTGTCCTTAGCACGGGTTAGTGCATTAAAAATAAAAATAGTGTAATCATGTGGGTACTGGGTACAACGATATCATTCCGATGTAAAAACCTAATTGCAAAGTAGGTACTCGGGGCTGTAAGTGATGCAATTTACTTCAGCCAAATGTCGCTGCCCTACGTATTACAGAGAATAGTGTAAAGAGGTTCGAAATTTCACTGATGCCGGTGAGTCGCCCATTAGCTCAGTTGGAAAGAGCGCTGGAGTGGAAGAGGCACGGATAGCCAGAGGTCGCGGGTTCGAATCCCGGCATGGGTGGAATTTTTTGCCTCAAAATAGGTTTGTAATCTATATAAATAAAATTCAAAGTCCTGACTGACTCACTCATCAACGCCCAGGCCAAGCCGTTGGACTTAGGAAGCTGAAATTTTGCACAGTGGGTCTATATAAAATGTAGGCAAGGAATAAGACCGGATTAACCCCTAAGGGGGAAAAAAGGGTTGCCAAAATATGTATGGGAGATATAAAGAATGTTTAATTTTCTTGAAACTTAAAATAAATACTCTTCAACACAATTGATTGAACACGTGTTTTGCCGTTTTATAAATCTAACCCTTAAGGTTGTGAACGGGGTTGCAAAATTTTGTAGCTACTGAAGTGCACGCGGACGGAGTCACGGGCAAAAGCTAGTATCTTTATATCGATAATTAAAAAATAACTCTAGGCCTTCGTAATAGCAACGGTTTACGATTGAGACATTCTCCAAAAACTTTTGTCCATACTTAAAAAGAGCTAAGCGGTATTTTGCTTTTTCGACTGCTTCACCTCTATCTGTCTAATTATGCAGCCCAAGTACAGCGGACTGCTGGCCATCTTTTTTCTGTTTGTCGGTCGCCCAATCTCGTCCACTGCTTTCCGGCAGCTCTACATGATGAAATGACAAATTAGTCGACTCATTAATTAGCTGGTCGGCCACCCGATCTTTTAATGAACCTAATTTACCAGTTTACGACCTCCTTACCCCTGTTTTTTGTACACTATCATATTTTTAACTAGCCATGACTGTGTCCCATTGCTGGGCAAAGGCCTCTCATTTAGTTTTCCACTCCTCATTGTCTGTTAATTTATCTATATAATGATACTTTAAGAGCACTTTCATAGAAAATCGTACCATACCGCAGACGCAATACCATAAGCTTTATACCAATTAACCGCAGGAGGAAAAGATCATAGTTGGTAGAGGACCAAAAAAACACCATAACCTAGATTAAATTTTATTTTACGTTGGAAAAAGCCAACCAATAAAATAAGGCATACATTGGTAATGAAAGTTTTTAAACTGAACACTTAAACTGCAGATTTCAACAACTTATACACTAGATATGTAATACAGTTATTACTAACAATGTTTGCCAGAGGGGGGCGGGAGGGCTCCAATATGTCGAAATAAAGGACAACCTTCGCGTCAAATCATAATTTATTATGTCAATTCGATGTAGGTACATTGCACAGTCTAGTCTTACTTTTCAATGTACATAGAACTATCTTAGTAAACCATGAACTGTAGTTCCACGAAACAGGCAACTGATGTAAATTTTTTCCATGTTCTTACACCACGAACGACATTTGTATCAAATATATACACAAATATATCAAACAACGCAAAAAGTACCAAAAAATATGACACAAGAAAACTCCAAAATGCCTCAAATAAAGCGGAGAACATTTTTCGAATGATTTTTCGATTTTGCGAGCGAAGTCGCAGGCACAGTTAGAAATGTAATAAGACTTCGTAACCATTTGCACAGGTTTACTATAAACAATGTAACGTATTGAGTAATAGAAGTATAATTTTTTTACCGTAAGTGAGTTACATATTTTTTGCTCCACTTTCCGTGTCAGCAAGCGCATAATGGCTCTCAAATTGCCCAAATATTACCAACCGTTCATTGTTCGATTTAGCACGATATTGTCTTATGCCTATTGTATTCAAATTGTCAATGTATTTCCTAGTTTAGGAGGCTATAGTTATTGATAATGATAACCGTATTAAGCGATCATGCTGGATTAAACCACCTATTACATGCAAAGACAATGGGTTGGTTTTTATTCACGACTCGGAAGCAAGCAATGCAACCGCAAAAACTACTCATGCATAACATGACATTGATCTTTGCTTTAACACTTAGGGCCGGTTTCTGAATTGACAATTTCACTAAGTAAAATACTTAAGTACCTAACGTTCTGTCACGCTCTTTTCTGGGAAATTCGATGAGATAGCAATACAGTTAACTATTTACTTAGCGAAATTGTCAATTGAGAAACTAGCCCAAAGGGTTACTTAGGGTTACAAAGTTTATTTGTGAGTTACTATTGGATTAATATTTCATTTTTGGGTGAAGTAGGGACCTACTTGCTACTTACTTGACCTACAAAAATGGCGATCATTCGCAGTAGTACCATTGGCTTATTCCGTAATGGAAGTAGTGCGAATTTATTTTTGCAGTAGTTCGATTCACGCGTATAAGCCAAAATTATGGAACTACTGTGAACTGTCATTTCGCATTAGTAACATTGAATTAAATGTTGTCTTTTAAGGCGCTACCGAAGTGTTTTTGAAGTGTTAACATACCTCAGCGCTTGCTTCGTACATTGGCCCAAATATGGGGCTTAGTGCTGAAATCTCTGGTCTAGCTAACTCTGTGACGACCTCTGTGGCGCAGCGGTACCGTATCTGCCTACTGTGCGAGAGGTCCCGGGTTCGATCGCCGGCTGAGGACAAAAAAAACTCCAGGTCTTGGATGTTTACATGTTTGTGATGTCGTTGTTTCTGGTTCCCACTACACAGGGTATCCTAGTGTGGGACCAGAGGCAATGTATGTGCCAGTATGTAAATGTTATGATAAGTTAACTCTACGCTCCGTTTGCCAGTAAGTGGTCTCCACTCCAGAACCTTAACCCGAACGGGCAGTCGAAAATAAACAGCTTCATTCGTAGGCGGTCGCGAGCATTTAAATGCAGATGTGAATAAATTATTCCTCCACAGAGATTATATCTGACCATCGGAAACTGCAACTCTTTGTGTGAAAGGTGGAAATTGGCTGGAGAACATGTGAACTCCGATAAAAGTTTTGAGATATACCTAATTTTCAAGCCGTGTTCATATACCGTCATCGCATCGTTAGTCTTGTTAGAGATATCATAAACAACAATTTGGGTATTTCAATACCTCGATATATCGTCAAATTGAGGTAAGATTGCATTTTTTTACACAAGTTACAAATAATGCGTTTTTTAAGATATATTTTTTGCCAATATAATCTTGTGTATCTTCTTTTTCTTCAGGCTATATTAGTCCACTGCTGGACACAAGATGCAAGGTTGTGCCATCATTGGAAGGTAATGCCCATAATTCTCACGCTGGGCATGCGGGTTGGGGATCGCAGTTTGGTGGAATTGTACTGCAGGGGCACTGCTGCCCACCCCCCGGTTTGCGACAGTTAGTCGCCTTTTACGACACCCGCGGGAAGAATTTGGGTTGGTGCTATTCTCTAGGCCGACACCATACAGCACTTGTATCTAATCTTGTATCTATACCAACTTTATTAAAATGATTGGTCAAGGAAATTAATGAAATTAGGTACCTACTTGGAAGTTGTGCGCAGTTAGCTTTATATCGGACTTAAGAGTCTCTCTCAAGAAGCTATTCTCATATAAACGTTGTTTCTTTTTTATATGCAAACGACATACCTGATCGCAATGAAACTTTGCCAATACGTTTAGAGGACACAGATCGAGGTTTCATCGTACTTAGATACCACTAGAATAACAGAATAAAAAATAAATTATAGCCTCATTTTTTCTACTTTTTTTTCTCTGAGAGATGAACTGTGCCCTGCAGAGGGTCGTTTGCAGGCTACATAAAAAAACCGTCTCATAGAAACTATTCTGAAGTCCATTATCTCGTTTTGAAAAGTTTATTTCCAACTCTAAGCACCTCCCAAACGTCGAGCCTACCGTACTCACCAAACCTATTCGTCTGGCACACCCTGGGCAACAATGAGCGAGTCCCTTACGCTGATTGACAAATAATTTTACCACGGTGATGGCAGACGTTAAGCCAAGTCAAAGGCCTAAGAGCGGCGTGAAAACTTCTGACAGTAGGACCAGCCACTAGTATTGCAAGCCTGTACCGATCCAAATTTGGCCCCCGTGGTGGATTATGGCCTATATCTTCCTCAGGGAAGAGACCCCGGCCCCTAGGTGAGGACATAACGGGTTGATGATGATGATGATGGCTTGCCATCGATACGCTAAGAAGAATTCTAAGCACTATCACACCTCGATTTGTGTCCTCTAAACGTATTGCGATCCGGCATATCGTTTGCAAATATAAAATCAAAATACGTTTGCATGAGAATTGCTTCTTAAGGGGTCGACCTCCAAAGAGCAATTCCATTCAAAGGCGGCGACTTGCAGAGTCTTCTTAAGAGACTTACCCTTTTATACCTTAGACAGTTGATCACTTCGATATCAATCCTTGTATGTCCTCACTGCTGGGGCACGGGTCTCTTCCTGCATCGCGGGAAGGTTAGGCCGTACTCCACCACGGGACCCAAGTCCGGGTTGGTGGAGGATTGTAAGAAAGTGGCGCGCCTTACTGTCAGAACTTATCAAGCCGCCCATAAGGCCTCTGATATGGCTTCACGACTGCCATTACATGGCAGCCGCCACCAACGGCTTAACGTGCCTTGCGAAGCACGGAAACGCTCGGAAAAATGCTACTAGCGGTAGTTGCGGGACGGTCACCCACCCTGCAACTGACCGCGCCTGTCAAGCAACGACAGGCGCAGTCAGTTGCAGGGTGGAACTCAAGTGATTGGTTCCAATCACTCGGTTCGACTAGGCCACGAGCACTCAATGATCACATTTTTGTTATAAATTCACTTGTAATATAACTGAACATACATGCAAAGTTTGACGCGCTATCGACTGTACCTGAACTGAAAGCATAATTAAGGTCACAAGGAATGCAAAACTAATCAGTAGCACCAATTAGGTGTAGATACATTTAGTCTATGTGTGGCCAGTTACAAAATAATCCAATTTAAATGAGTTATTTACACGTTTTGTGTAGCAGTTTGAAATACGAAATACTGAGTATTTGGGTTACGAGTTTTCGCGATGGCGCTAGCCAATAATGAGTCACTCGCAATCACACGCAATCATCGAATCTACCAAATTGAAGTCTCTTTTATGTTTGGCCAATAATACATTTAGCTTGTTTATCGTTTATTGGACAAAATAAGTATGTACACTTAGCCAAACCTGTTCGTTCAATACTAACACTTTCACCGAGCATAATAAAAGATATTTCGGACATGTGCACGTGTATCCGCGTGTATTGTTCTGTTTACCCCTTGTAGAGTGATAAAGGAGATTGGACATACATTTTTAACTTCTCAATTAACTTTGGGACAGGCTATCTTGCGTTATGGACCTAGTTGTCTTATCGATCAATCTCGACTTATCTCTATAGATCAATTTCGCATAAACAAATTCTATAAGAGTTAATTGTAGAGTACGGCGTCCATTCGTGAATGAATAACGTCCTTTCTTTAATATACAGTGGGCGAAGGGAACGGAACATAGCACAGTATTTTTATTTCTCACCCGGCGGGGGCGAGCCGTCTTGTAGTTGTGATGTGCTCATGTACACATTAACAGTGACACGGGGTATATTGAGCGTTCTTTCTATTGGTTCCTGGACGATCGCAGACATGAAAAATTTACACACGCCATTATGTAAAAAAGCAAACGCTTTGGTGAGATAAAGACGGTTGTTTATTATAATAAAGACATGAAATTTGTAAGGGATGAATAATTAAGCTATAACGCATTTTTTTTTTGTAATACACTACGTTACTCAGCCATTGTACTGTGTAGATAAATTTTTATGTCAAGTGTTTATCAACGTTTAAATCCAAAAGTAATACAGATTTATTTTAATATTCTAAATAGACAATAAGTCTTGGCAATCTTAGTCCTCATGTGTTTTTTTATTATGGTTTTGTATACCTACGTATTAAGTGTGTGTAAATAAATGTTTTTTGCTCTCTATCTAAATATTGAATACATACTCTTTCAGGTCTTAGGAAAAGGGCGCCAACTCCAGCCCCGAGTGGTCCCTTGCAGCATGCTTTTTGACGCGTCCCAGGATAGACCTAGCAGTGGTCGAATATTGGCTAACGTCTTGATGACTTGCATACCATTTGGCCGAATTAATGTCCTAAGTACGTAACAGATCATTTATCATAATATTAGTGAAGTCTACTTGGGCCAACTAATGTATGTGCAAAGGCCCTGCAAGTCGAGCAGCTTTTTAATGTTTAATGGCCTAATATGATACAATATACGTCAGTAACAATTAATAATACGGCTAGTTTTAACTACTACCAATTCTTTTTAAGTTTGGCCTGCGGCTCTGAAGGTTAATTGTTTTAAGCCATTTCGTGCGTCCACGCCCACATAATGTCATACTTTAGGCTGTTTTAAGCAAATATTCAATGTACGTACGTACCAATCTAGAGCAAGTTCATAAGAAGTATTATATTATGCTTAATTGTTATTCATAAGAGCGAGAGAACTATTTTAAAACGTATATAATTAACATCAGTTATAATCGGTCGGCCTCGGTGGCGCAGCGGTTTGGCACGCTGACTGTAAAACCGAAGGTCTCGGGTTTGATCCCCGGCCGGGTCAAACTAGGAAACGAACTTTTCTTGTTTGTCTCGGGTCTTGGATGTTATCTATGTTTTTTTTGTATTAAATCTATCGTCGAGTTAGCACCTATAACACAAGTCATTTAGTTGTACTTAGTATAGGGCTAACGAGATCTGTGTAATATGTCCATGAATATTTATTTATTTATTTTACAATCTAACTCTGAGTATTCTATAAATATACAATAGATGCAGGATGCGGGAAGCTGAAGACAGGGCGCTAAGGGGCTCATTAGGGGTGGGTCCACCAGTGGACTAATATAGCCTGAAAAAGAAGAAGATAATAGAATTCTTCACGTATAAAAATTACAGGACTTTTTTTTTAAATATTCTCTTGTAAAACAACTCTGTCAGTCAGCTCCAGTTACCTACAGTAAATTGCAATAGGGAGACGTATCGAGTAAAATTCTATAACTCTTTAGTGACCCCCTGTACGTAGTTATTTTAGTCACCCAAGTAAAATATAGAGCTTCCATCCAATAAATATAATCTGTTAATAACTCAGAGTAAAGTACCCATTTGTACGTAATGTCATAAAGTGTCTCTGTTGTCGCTAAAAATAACTCGGACTAAAAGCTGACTTTAATAATTATAAAAACTGTAACTACCAGGAAAATGTTAAAGTAAAATTAATAGTTGGGGAAAACAATAATAATTGACGGCCTCGGTGGCGCAGCGGTTTGGCACGCTGACTGTTAAACCGAAGGTCTCGGGTTCGATCCCCGGCCGGGCCAGACTAGGAAACGAACTTCTCTAGTTTGTCTCGGGTCTTGGATGTTATCTACGTATTTATTGTTTTAAATCTATCGTTGACTTAGCACCTATAACACAAGTCATTTAGTTGTACTTAGTATAGGGCTAATGCGATCTGTGTGATATGACCATGAATATTAAAAAGAAAAAAAAATGTGATATTGTATTTCCAACAAAATCCAAATGCGCCATATTAATAAATTCTCACAAAATTGCATACTTACAATTGAAATTCCGAACTAAATCAAATAAATGCCCACCATATTGATTAGCAAAAAATACAAATCCTTACCAAATCAATTAAATCCTATCCAAAAAAACTATATTAATTAGGGATTTGCCGAATTTGAGAAGCATTTTGGAGGATTGGATTTTCATTTGTATTAAGTATTTAAAGGTAAATATTCATATAGGGAAGATTTTTATTACCTACTCTTTTAATTAGTATTGGAACTTTAATTTATTTTTAGCCCCTGCTCAGTCTACTGCTATTGGAACTTCTTAATCTTGTAGGCTATATCAATCACCTTAGTTCATTGGCGAATTCTGATGACAGGGTAGCATGATGACGCAGTTTTGAACAACGGACGACTTTGCTACTCCTCAACCTATACATTTTTTTTACTTTGTACTTTACATCGTAAATGCTTACGCATTTACGATGTAAAGTACGAAGTAAAAAAAATCCCGATGTGGGTTTAGGGGTCTTTATGACCAAAACCAGGCCCAAGGTGGTGTTTAGTGGGTAGGCGCACTTCTTGTGAGTCCCACATTGGCAGCACGGCCGGGCCCGTGCTGTTATGCATGAGCATTCACCACCTCCCTCCCCCGTGTCCTCCGGAGGGTAGGCTAAAAAAAAAAGCGGAGACGGTCACTTGCATTTGGGAGCCTGAGGATGCCTCGTGTTACAGGCGAAACGCGTCGCGTGTTTTAACTTTTTAATGCTATTATGGATTTCCGCAAAGTAACGCCTGATTCTATACAACATAAAATACTATTTCTTGTTCGCTCGAACCCATGGTACGCCCAATCCGCTGTCCGGCCCCTACCAAGTCCGATCGTCTGTTAGCTGCAAGCGAAAACTTTACAAAAGTGATGTATCGCAACTGCAGCACTGCCGCGCGCTTCCGTGCTTCGCAAGGCACGTTAAGCCGTTGGTGCCGGCTGTCATGTATTGGCAGTCGTTAAGCCATGTCAGAGGCCTTATGGGCGGCTTGATAACTTCTGACAGTAATTCCCGCCACTGTCTTACAATCCTCCACCAACCAGGACTTACCCCCGTGGTGGAGTATGGCCTAACCTTCCTGCGATGCAGGAAGAGACCCGTGCCCTAGCAGTGGGGACATACAAGGGTTTATAACGAATGTTCGTTGACAATGTTGTCGCGTATAAATGAAAAAAAATATGACTTCGTTTAATTAATACCGCTCAGTTACATTACATGACATTACATTACATAACATTTACATAAAGGCACATACATTGCTAAATCCTAGTGGCGCCACACTAGGATTATTCATTATAACCCTCAAAGATAAAGGTTACTCCAAATTATTTAACAAATAACTTCCACACAGCACAATCCCTTATGAGTGTGGCGTAACCTACCTGCGACGCAGGAAGAGACCCGTGCCCCAGCAGTGGGGGCATACAAGGGTTGATATCAGCACAATATCCTGTCGAGGTCCCAAACTGAGATACCCTGTGCGATGGTAACGAACCAAACCCATCGCCAACATGGAAATATACCCAGACTGACAGGCCATTTGTGCAAGTCAGGCGGCCCTCAGTGGGAATCGAACCCACTACCTCCGGCATGGTAATCAGACGTCACACTGCTAGACCAAGAAGGCAGTCAAGATCAAATAACATATCGTCGTTCATATTGCAAAATGCGCCATGTCAACAAAAACATGTGTACGTTTTTTCACCAAATTTGTATGAGAAAATAGCAAGACATCATAATCCTTACCTACTCAGGCTTACATTATATTGTCTTAAACTTACATTCAGAATCAAGTTTTCCTTCAATTTAGATGAAAAAGCGAAAATAGTGTTTTTTGACACAGAACGTTTTGCAATATGAACGACGTTATTCAGAACTCCATACAACACAATTACTTCTCCTGCTCTCAAACTAGGGTACTCTGTGCTACGCTAATCGAGCAGAAACATCACAAACTGAGGCATTTTGCATAAATCACAAATCAGCCTCCAGAGGGAGTGGAACCCACGACCTTTGTGTCGGCAGTCAAACGTGTTAATTCACGTTCACGTCATAGGAGGAAATTGACTACAATTCTGATTTTCACTAATAAAATTAGAGTTCGTCATCATTGACGACCTCGGTGGCGCAGCGGCTTGGTACGCTGACTGTAAAACGGAAGGTCTCGGGTTCGATCCCCGGCCGGACCAAACTAGAAAACGAACTTTTTTAGTTTGTCTCGGGTCTTGGATGTAATCTATGTAGGTATTTATTTATTTATTTATTTATTTATGTATTAAATATATCGTCGAGTTAGCACCAGTAGCAAAAGTCATTTAGTTGTACTGAGTATAGGGCTAACGAGATCTTTGTAATATGTCCATGAATATTTACTTATTTATTTATTTCCTTAGCACCTCTCACGTAGAACAGCTGCTGGTTCCCTCATGTGGCTGCAAATCACTCAGTGCTGGACATTAACAACGCGCACTTCCTTTCTCACTTTTTAGAAGGCGACCAACATTCCTGCGGTTCTGTTTTACACAACTACGCAACCGAAGAAGGATATGTAATGTTTTGTTCACTACTATAAGTGTGTATGTTGCTGTAAGATGACTGAATAGATGCTAAATCGCATGACAACCCAAAGATATTGCTGGATGAAATGAGCAATTTCAGTCATGTCGGTTAAAGTTTGTTATTTATAACCAATATTGCCCTGCGACTTGTAAATATGTCCCTATAGTATGTCAGAATAATATGATTATATAAAATTCAAGTAATTCGTGACATAATTAGTAATATTATAGTTTTTTGTACATGTAATAATTTATATTGTTGTTATTTTATTTCAAGTAATCTTTGAATAAGTATTTTTTACATTTTTTATTCTTATAATTGACGAAGCTTGTGTGTAATTGAATATAATTCTAAAGTTTGGGTGTGATTTTCAATAAACTATTTAAGTTTATACATTTTCCATTAAGTACTTGTTCACTTAACACAAAGTGAAAGTGAGAAATTATTATTTCTAAATAATATCTAAACTAATAATAATAAACCCATTTATTGCCACAAAATACATTAGGTACGTTGAGTACATGCTTAATAAGTAATTATTCTCTAATGATGTCAACCCTTTTATATCCCCACTGCTGTGGCACGGGCTTCTACCTGCATCGCAGGAAGGTAAGGCTGTACCACGGGGGCCAAGTCCGTGTAGGTGGAGGATTGTAAGAAGATTTCAGAAGTTATCAAGCCGCCCATAAGGCCTCTGACATGGCTTAACGTCTGTCATTACATGACAGCCGGCACCAACGGCTTAAAATGCCTTGCTCGGAAGCGCTGAAGCACGAAAGCGCTCGGAAAAATGCCACAACCGGTAGTTACGGGACGGTCACCCATCCTGCACCTATGCGCGCCTGATGTTGCTTAACTCAAGTGATTGATTCCAATCACTCCGTTCGACTAGGCTACGAGCGCTTCTCTAACATAATATTTAATTAGCCTCTAAATAGGTTTATAATATTTAATTTACAAATTCGATGTGTACTTAAACCTTCTGGCAATAAATCATTAAATTTAATTCAATCAATGCGATAAGATCTAGCGAAGTTGGAAACTAGGCCTTGTACTTATATTTATTTTTGGCGGTCGGGCTTAATGTTATTATGTTTTTATAACCGAGCAAGTTCATGTCGCCTGCCTACAAACCAGATTGTTTAAAATAAAAAACCAGCAATTTGTCTAATAATATTTCGTACATTCAAATTACCCGGTATAACCGCATACGAGGTTTCGAACTATCAGCTATCAGTTAAATGTAAGCTATCAAGCAAAAGTTGGCAGAAGGGCCATAAAACAAGGCACAGATCTTGGTAAAAGACAGACATACGAATAACAAGAAAAAAAAACCCATACTCGGCGGTTAAATAATGTTTATGTTGAATTTATGTCGAAGCAAAAGAGTTTTGCAATATTACTGGCAAGTAGCAAAATCCAGCCTACCCCTCCGGATTTAAGGGGTGATTTTACGATTTTAGTTAACAATACCTACCGATCACATTCATGCGACCCCATAATAATGCGTAATTTCATACAATACAACACCTTTTGATCTATGTCATTGACATGAACCTAAAACACTTCCGCGAAACAAAAGTTTAAAATTACATTTTTTTTATACAGATTTGAGACTAGACGCAATGAATTTTCATGAATATGAGAAAACAAAATTAAAAAATTTTAACTTTTGTTTATTGGAAGTGGTTTAATTATCGATATTGAATAAGCATTTTTCAAGACTACAGCTTGGTTCTTTTTACAACTCCCTGTTTGGTATTTATCGCTCTATCCGCTCTTCAGAAAAAGGTTCATGAATCTTGCATGGAAGGGAGGGTATAGGACGACCACCAGCTGGCTGGACCGAAGACCATCGCTGACAGCGGCTGGATAAGGTAACGTAAGATAAGGTAAGATAATTGAAATAGATGCCTAGTTTGTATCGTTCTATAAGTCACAATTTTGAATAAAATACTTTGTAGGAATGGACGAAGACAAAAAGAAGTGACCTTACTTGGGGGAGGCCTATGTCTAGCAGTAGACTGTTACTATGTACTACGTACCAGTCTGAATACGTGCTATCGACTGAACTACTCGGTTAGGTTACGGGCTACTTTTTAACAAGTATGCAAAGGCCGAGGAGCTGCCGACTGTACGTAATTATAATTCAATTTACAGACACAAAGTCCTGTCAGTAACGACACAAGTAGTATAGAAAGTATATTCTCCCGCGTGTCGCGGGATTGGCTGACCCGACGCCCTTGCAGCCGGTCACGTGTCTGCGCGGGCGCAGACTTCACCGCACCGGTCGCACTGCAACTCGCTGGGCGAATTCTGCACTTAGCAACCCAGTATACGGCTGTACAGCGCGGACAGTTTGACGAAATTCGCCTACTTTTTCTCCATAAATAGCGATGCTCGTAAATAAACAAAGTAATTGGTGTATTTAACATTTAATAATATGCTATATGTAATTTATGGAGACCAAAATCGGTGTTTGGTAAATTGAAGGCTGCATTTACCTTTTGACACATAGTGTACCAGGAAACATACGAAGAAAATTTAAACTAAGATAACAAACAAACTCCTCTGTTGGCACACTAGGCTTTCTAGATACATTCTTATATACAGGAACAAATCATTTTAATGAAAAGGTTGCAAGTCCGGCAGTACGTAAAGGTCACTGCGCTGTACAATTTCACGGAGTATCGAATCCGACTGACCCGTAAAGAATACTAATTGCGAATAAGATCGCTGGTTGATCTGCATAACAGTAAAAATATCAGTTCTTAAAAGCACATAATATCAGTAATACACACCGACCGACCGACAACGACTACAAAAATTTGCACATCATTTTTAATCAAGTGTTAATCAAACATTTTTAGTGAAACCTTTTGTTTGGACAGTCAACAGCAGACTGACATTATTTTCGTTATAAAGTCGTTCAAAGTACTTTTGGCGATTTCAATATTTTGCAATTTTAATATTTCAGGAATTCAACATTGTGAGCCGGAACGAACGTAACTGAGTAGAGGGCACACTTGGAAAAGTTGGCATACTGTCTTTTACTGTCGTAACTAGAACAGAAACCTGGGCTCTAGGCTCCGTAACAGAACTCTCTACTGACAACATCCTAGTTTATGATTCATGGGCTAGAAGAAGATATTCAACTAATTAATCCATACAAATTTTCCATCACACATTTTAAAACAATCGAAATAAGAGAATTGGTCCTCCAATACCAGACAGGCTCACCTAACACAAATCCGCTAAAATAGTGCACCTCGCCCCAGCATTTACATACAGCCTGAGTGGAAACTAAAGCTTGGGAACGATAAACGCATAGGGTAAATCCAACAGAAGAACCTTTTTGACTACCGACTGCCTCGTTGATCTCTAGGTAGAGCAGCAAAATCTTTATGTTTACCTGAAAAATGCGCAATACTGGAATCTGGAATACTGGATTGACTTTGTAATTCATAATTTTTTCCGTGACTTGAACGATTTTTTTTATCTTAAACGGATTTCAGTTCCGCAGTAGGGCGTTACTGCATAAAACCGTGAATTGAATTCTAACAACTACATGTCGTGTCATAGTGTGCAGTTTATTTATATACCGTTGAGTAAAACAAAGTAGCCATTACACAGACCTTTTTCATTTGTGTTGCTAGGTGGCGCCAATGAGACGGAACACATTACTCAAGAGCTAAAAAAATACACTTATTTCTAGAAGTTTCACGTTAAACACTCGGCCGTGTAATTCGACACAGCTCAACTCGGTTAAATTCATTTTAAATTTCCCATTTCTTTCAATAAAATAAATGATATGGTTTTACGGGTTTTCTGCTCTTTGACAACAGTAGAGCGCTCTGTTTTGCCATATTAATTAGCCTACAACCAATTGTCAAAGGGATTTCTATAACAAAAACTGTGACACGGTTCTTATCATAAGACAACTATGCAGTTAAGTATTTCAAGAAATGAAAATCAACTCCTAGATAGAAGTTTTGGTAAAACACAAAGACTTGTGTGTTTTAGTAATGGAATTTTAACGTAACATTGTAAATATTTTAGTATTAATCGCACTACAATAGTCTACTATCTAAGAGGTAATATTAGCAAATACAGAGTGATAGAGACACTGATCGAATTAGTTACCGAGCTATGCTTCTGTTAAAGGCGCTGAAACTGCTTCGGTAAACTACTGCAAATCTGGTTACGTTCTTCGTGCACTAATACTATTATATGGGAGGCCACAGTTATCGCTATCAGAGGCAAGCTGTAGGAAATATCGTAAGTGTTTAGATGACTTCACTAAGATGTGGAAATGGGTTACATTGAATTACTTAACTATGAGTCTACAACTTTGTCAAAGCTAAGCATAAAATATATAGCTTAGCAGTACATTATGAATGATAATATTTTATGGTAACGCCTTTAAATGACGCAGAGTGCAAGCAGAGTAAGTTTACGAGGACAATGTGGTTACGTTAATAACTGAGTGATGTAAAAAAATATGTAAGTCTAAAAAATTTGAAGTTTTCTGGGAGATTCGAGAATCGCCATTATTAGACGGCTGACCAAAAAGAAACTAAGTATAGTTATATTTGTTAAGTTTATGAAAGTACGTCCGTAACTTTATTTTACGGTAACTACTAAAAGGTCAAAAATAAAACTAACCGTCTCTTTTCCCTTAAAAAAATGTCCATCACAGCGTGATCTGGAATAAATTGCTATTAGCAATAGGGCCACCAATTGTACTATGTATACTCATAAATTTGTGCGCTTTGGTACATACGAGTAATAAAGAATATTTTTATTATCTTTCACAAAATAATAATAATTATTATTATATATTATAAATTGTTATTCGATATCAACCCTTTGTATGTCCTCACTGCTGGGGCACGGGTCTCTTCCTGAATCGCAGGAAGGTTAGGCCATACTCCACCACGGGGGCCAAGCCCGGTTTCGTGGAGGAATGTAAGGCAGTGGCGGGCCTAACTGTCACAAGTTATCAAGCCGCCCATAAGGCCTCTGACATAGCTTAACGACTGCCATTCCATGACAGCCGGCACCTACGAGTACGTCTTAACGTGCCTTGCGGACTACGGAAGCGCTCGGAAAAATGCCACTAGCGGTAGTAACGGGACGATCACCCATCCTGCACCTGACCGCGCCTGTTGTTGCTTAAATCAAGTGATTGATTGCAATCACTCGGTTCGACTAGGCCACGAGCGCTTTTTGTATAATTGTCAGGAAGAGATAGAAAGCTAGAGCGAAAGAATTTGCCCAGCAGTGACACAAACGAGTCTAAACAAAATAAAAATTGAAATTGTACCTTATAAAATTAATTCTTAGTTTAAGTGATGACTGGTGCCACAAACGTTGGTAATCTATTCTATTTACCTACAGAGGAAGTGGAAAAATGTAATTCACAAGAAATAATAGAGCAATTAACTTAACAAAATGTGGAACAAAAGAAAAAAATGCCTCCGTTTACACTGTGCAATGTATGCTTGGCTGAATTCCACGTACACAATCAAAATATGGAAAATTGATAAAGACGACCTGAATAAACACATTACCCTCCTTTTAAGCTTCGCCGCAGTCGGTTAAAAGGGATCATCAAGCTAACTGGATACTATCTGAAAGTCCACTCTTACCACAAATATGTATTTTGTGCATGAACTAGCGTGAATTTCAACTAACTTAGCAGATGACAAAAGCATACAAATGCGATGTCTTTGTTCTTTAAAATAACTATGCAATACAAAGGCTCATGAATAGAACAATTTTCATACACATTCCTTATTTACGTATTTAACCGCCAACGTATTAACGTAGCCCAACATATTTACTAATACATTGATAACAGTTTATGTTTGAAGTTTAGCGTTTGCAGGTCTAATGAAACTTAAATATGTCTTCAAGCAAAATAAAATTTAAAGTCCGCGGTGAAAGTCCATCTGACAGATTGAGGGATTTTATTAGAGCTTGTTTTTGTTTGTAGCCAATAAACGTCCACTGCAGGGCACACGCCTTCTCTCTGGGAGAGAGTACGAGATTGATTACCACGCGTGCCCACCGCGGATTGGCAATTTCAAGCGCTAAGGTATTTGCTGTGTGGTGTCGGCCTAGAGAACAGCACCAACCCAATTCTTCCCGCGAGTGTCGTAAAAGGCGACTAAGGGACACAAACCGGGGGGTGGGCAGCAGAGCCCCCTGCAGTACAATTCCACCGAACTGCGATCCCCAACCCGCATGCCCAGCGTGGGGATTATGGGCATTACCCCCATGATAGCACAACGTGGCGCTCTTTAGGGGAGGGCTATGTCCAGCAGTGGACTAGTATAGCCTGACGACGACGACGACGAAGGTATTTGATTACCTCACCCACTCAGGTTTCCTCGCGATTTTTTCCTTCACAGTTAGCGAGTGGAATAGCTACTATAACTTCACAAATGTACATATCTTAGAAAACCAAGTGATGGTAGATGCCCTCACTGGGAATCGAACCTGGGTCTCTCGCTTCCAAGTCCATTGTACTACTCACTGTGCTACCGCCGCCTTAGAAAAAAACATAAACAAAAAGTCAACAACAGGTAGGTATAGTAACCGACAAAAAACTTGAACAAATTACTTTGACTTTGCATAAAAATATTGCCTGCCTCGTTGGTCTAGCAGTATAATGTCATTACCATGATAGCGGTCGTGGGTTCGATTCCCACTGGAGGCCGCCGTGCTTTTGTACAAATGGGCTCAGTCTGGGCGTATTTCCATGTTTATGATGTCCTTGCCTGGTTATCACAGCACAGGGTATCCCAGTTTAGGACCAGGACAACTAGTTGTGTTATGTGGAAGTTATTATTTACATATAGAATTCTTAGTCTTGAGTCAGATTAAGAAATAATTTTAATAAATCACATGTTTGAGACATCTCCTGTGCATTTTGAATTATTAATAAAACCCCGTCATATACATGATTATATCCACCTCTGTAGCTTCATTTGACCTATTTCACACCTCAACAGTCACCTGTCTCGCCAAGAGACGTGTGAATAGCGCTTTACTAATACACCCTGTCAACTGTACTGATTTTGTTTGATGCATGAATCTTACATCCGATAAACAACAATGCTGATAAAGATGCTTACCCACTAGTCACGATGATAAACTAATTCAAAATTGATTTTGCTAAGCAAAGAAAAATTTTACCGATCTATATCATCTACTAACTTAGAGAGAGATAGCTGACATGTGATATTAACCCTTTGTAAGTCCCCACTGCTGGGGCACGGGTCTCTTCCTGTATCGCATACTCCACCACGGGGGCCAAGTCCGGGTTGGTGGAGCATTGTAAAGCAGTGGCGGGCCTTATTGTCAGAAGTTATCAAGCCACCCATAAAACCATGGCTTGACATGGCTTAACAACTGCCATTACAAGTTTTTTTAAACTAACATAGATACATTTCAAACTCGTTAGTCCTGATAGAAAACGTTACAACGGAGGAGACATTTTTTTTTGTATCAACAAACGCCTGTGAAAGTTGGTTGATGTGTTGATGACTCTACAGAACCGGAGAACAACAGGGATCCCAGAGCTCTATTACCTACAAGTAGAAATATTCGATTGAAAAGCTCGGCTATGCAATAAACATAAAATTTTCATATTACAGTTCAATAGTAATTTATTACCATTAATAAATGAACATTAAGTAACATTGTCCTACCGTTCCGTAGACTTTTTATATTGTACCTATAGGTACAACAAGAAAGTTTCCGGATAACGCCCAAATATTTGTAAGAAAAATATACTTGAGAAAAAAGCCGTCACTCCAGTATGGGTGCACCTTTAGAATCTTAGAAACAGAATGCGTCAATGTAGCTCCTAACCAATAGTAATAAGGCTGATGTTATCTGGGCGTAATTCGACGGTGTCATATGAGGCGGGTGTTTGTCTTGACCTATCCCTGACATTTATAAACTGTTCGGATTTGTAATGTAAGTCTACCTATTTAGCAGTATTGGGCCTGCTCGGACATTTTAAAGATCGCTCCGTACTGTTACATTTGAGACAATGTACTAGAACGGTATATTAGTACTATTAGGACCTCATAGTAGAACCATCTCAATGTTCACGTTTTGTCCTTTCACCATAAAATATGCTTTTTTTTTAATATCTTGATTTTCAGGACCATTAATTTATGATTAATATTTTTAATGTTTTTGTGCCACCATTATATTACAAGTACTATGATAAAAATCAATACAAAAATATTTTTAGTTCGAGTAATTTTTTGTTCCTACGTACATAGAAATAATTATTACCATCTAGATTTTCGTAAGCTACTTTTGTTATTTACAAAGAACAAAAGTAGCTCGCAGAACAAGATTACTACCACAGAAATAAGCGTCCCAAAGCGCATGAAACAGAAAAATCTCCTTCACCAATAATTCACTATAATAACACAGTGAAAATATTATGTTATATTCGTTTGAGAAACTAACATCAAGAAAACAACACGGTATTACTTTAAAAAAAGTAGGTACTTGGATTAGTGCGCGAACCAGCAGAATTGACAGTTTGACACAATGAATGAAACAAAAGACCAAACAAGTAAAAACAATCATTATTGCTACGTACGTACGTACGACATACGTACCTACTTATAAAATCGGAAAAATTCGGAAAAGACCGACCGGCTGAAGGGAGACCGATCGAAACAATTTCGCTCCGTTCAGTTCAATCACCACACTCTCATGCATCGTTCGTTCGCTCTCGGCCATATTCCGTCACCCCGGTCCGGTTCATTTATTCATAAGCCAATCCGTGATCGCGAGAGCAATGAACGAATAGACCGAATGTCCAATTATCACTGGGAAACGTTTCCTTTCGTTCATTGCATGGTAACGTATCTTAATCGTACTTCGTACATGACCGACACAATACTACTATTTAGGTGTTTGCGGTGATCGGTAGCTCTAACATGAAGGTCTATTTTGTGGCTGAAATATATAATTACTAGCTGGTGCCCGCGACTTCGTCTAAGCAGGATTATCGGGTAGATTTTTTCCTACTTATTTGACACTTATCGTCATATTTTGGACGATTCACACAATATTTTTATAAATTGTAGCCTACGTGTCATTGTAATGTATAATGTATAAGCCGTATTATTGAAAAGTTTCATTAAAATTCAATTCAGTAGTTTTAAACAAACACCCATCCATACTTACAAACTTTCGTGTTTATAATATTTATTAGTAGGGAAGTATAGATACTATCAGTAAAAGGTGGATCATTCAACAGCAGGCCGACAGTTACCGCCTTCTTTATAAAAACACTGGTCCTAAAAACACTCGAAAAACGCCCATTAATCTGTCTGTGATGGAGACTTTACAAGAAAAAAACTTAATTACAATTTAAATAGACTGACTCTAAGGCGTGCTTTAGATAAATCGTTCGTGTACCCGTGACGTACCGGAGTAGAATACACCTATGTAAAGGTAGATCAGCTGTGAAATGTATTTAAATTAATAATAATTACGCTGGCCTTTATAATGTACATTACATTACAGCCACGTCAGAGGCTTATGTGTGGCTTGATAACTTCTGACAGTAAGGCCCGCCACTGTCAGAAGTAACAATCATCGACCTACCCGAACTTGGCCCCCGTGGTGGAGTATGGCCTAACCTTCCTGCGGTGCCGGAAGAGACCCGTACCCCAGCAGTGGGGACATACAAAGGGTTGATATCATCATCAAAATATACATTCCACTACAGGCCGCAGGACTTTTGCTCCAGGACTTGACCAGAAAAGGACTTCTATGAAGTAAAAGGTATTATTAAGCTGTGTTACTAACTTATAAAAAACGTCGTTAAGGAGTTTTTTTTTAAGTACTCGGAACGTGCGTGCGTGCAACGACTAATGAACGTTGATGAAGCGAAGGTGATCTGTCAGGATCGTGGCAAGAGAGATCCCTGGTCTCTGTCCACCCCTCTGGGATGCAGACGTGAGGTTGTGTTACGTGTTTTTTTAATACTAGAACTTATGGTCACATATTTTGACTGCTAACTACAGAATCCTACAATGCACGTGGCCTGACACGCAATTGACCCATTACTAATGTCATTTGAATAAATATTCGAAAAAAAAATTTGTTTATTTTATTTACAGTGTGTTTATTTACCTAATGCATAAAACTTCTGTAAGCGGTGGTAGCTCAGTGGGTAGAACCATAGACTGGCAAGCGAGAGCCCCAGGTTCGATCCCGAGTGCGGGCATGTACCAATGACGTTGTTTAATTTCAAAGTTACGTACATTTGCGAATTTGTAGTCGCAATACCACACGCTAACGGTGAAGGAAAACATCGTGAGGAAACCCGCGGCTTGGTTGGTTCCGCATGTATTGACTAGTCTTTCCTGTGGGCTAGGCCGACTAAGCTGTCAGGGTGGTATAGGTGCTGGGCAAGCCTACACCATCTTTAAAACCATGTCCCAGGCACTACAGCGTCGGAGTGGTCCCTTCACACATCTAGTGTGAGTGAAGATACCACTGGACGCTGCATAAATCATCTCATTAAGTAGATGCAAAAAGGCCAATATTATTATTATTAAAACTTCTGAAATTATAAAATATTGTTCCTTCTTTACCCTCTTTTAAGTGAAAAAGAGACATGTCTAACAGTCTCTGCTTATAGCTGTTAGGAGCACAGCTATAAGCAGAGACTGTTATTTTATCGATAAGATAGATAGAGAACACTTTATTGTACGTAAAATAGGAAATTACACATATATTTCTTAAACTAGGAGTACAGATAAGATTTCGAATAAAAAATATAGCTATAGTCTATGGCAACGGTTACTAAACTTTAAGATCCCGTTACCACTAAACCGTAGTTATGGAAAGACCTCAGGTATGTTAAAATAGGTACTACAACAAACAACATTAAGTGGATAGATAAAGAACACTTTATTGCACTGCTATAAAAAAAATAATTACAACAATGATTTCAGAAATCTTAAGTAATGTCATTCAGAAATCTTAAGTAATGGCTCCACACTAGGATACCCTGTGTCGTGGGAACCAGAAACAACGACATCACAAACATGTAAACATCCAAGACCTGGACTTTTTTTTTTGTTTTTAGCCGGGATTCGAACCCGGGACCTCTTGCATGGTAGGCAGACGCACTACCGCTACGCCACAGAGGTCGTCAATAGGCAGTCTTTTTGCTTCAAGCGATCTCTTCCAGACAACTTTTGGATGGAGTAGCTCTATCTGGTAAGTACCTCTTGATAACTGTTACTCAAAGTAAAACAGTGGAAAATGCAAGTTGCAAAGTCACCAACCCGCTGTCAGAATTAAGTCCTTATTTATTTATCGCTCAACATCAGTCAATTAATCTTATTTAAGGATATAAAAGCAACAGAGCACGTAATGACTGTCAAATAGCAGGAAATGTATGATTTATAAATGTTCTGTGGAGTCGAGAGCTGATCAATCTTCACAATTTTTGTTCATAACGCCTGTAGTGTTATTGTCAAGGATCGTTCTTGGTTATTGTACACGATGCACAAAGTGCACATGTGTAAAGATTGATGTGCTGTCGACTGCGAATACAGATAGTGAGATAGCATGAACTGTCGACTTATATTTTTTTTTATTTTAATTTTAATACAAAACCCACAGCACAAGTTAAATTATAAAATATGGTTGTGTAAAAAAATCCAAACATAGGCCACTTAAGGGCTTACATTATATTAACTTAGCTACTAGACAGGAACAAAGGTAGGCTTACATAATTTAAGTTATAATTAAAACTGTTTTAGTACGGATTTCACTCGTTTATTATATTTTTTACAATTTTCCGACGTTTCGGCACATTTACAGGTGCCGTGGTCTCGGATTAAACAGATTTTACAAATTAGTGGAATAAACAGAAAAAATTGCTACTATAGGTATATATTGCATGTAGAAAGATAATATATTCGCTCTTATAGGTATCTCACGTTTAAAAAGTAACGTTTGGTAGCTCCATCAGGGCTAACTACTGTATCTGTGTGAGTCACCAACTCACAGCAGTTTCATGAATGTCAATGTTACTGTTTGTACGATGTAGATTGAAAGCCGCTGCCTTCGGGCCGTAGTATAATGGAGAAAAAGGCAGCGGAAAAAAAAACTCTACTCTGACGATCTTTTCTTAAACCATTTTAAACCTAATAGTTGCTACCTATTTTCACTACAAATCTCAATTCAACTCTCAAAATTGTAATATTCATATCTGCAGCTGCTGCTTTAAAACTATATTTATGATTTATTTATTTATTTCTTCACAAATTATATGTTTAAGAGTGCTAAGATTGTTCCTGTATGTTGCTTTGTGTCTCGCTGATATGCATGACAGTACATTTTGGGCCATTTCATTCAAGTGAAGTCCATTTATAATGACATTTCGATACACATTGCGTGGCCGATTAGTACAATATAGTCTACCTACTTGTTAATCTGTAGAATAATCGTCTTTGCATGTTCACCGAGTTGTCATAGTAAAACATAGATCTGAGTGCTTAGTGCGAGTTTTTAACTACTCGATCGCGTTAACGTAAACTATTTCTATGGCATCGAGGAAGCGCCACCTAGCGACAAGTATGGAAATTAAAATTGCTGAGTGCGAGTTGTAATGGTTTAGGTTGAGAAGTGAACACGTTTACCAGCCAAAACACGAATAAACGCGAGTGTGAGTTGTACTGTGACAGCGTTTTGCCAGTTCGAACGGTTAACTTACTCATACTCACTACTCAATGCTCTATTAACGCGGTAGTAAAGTTATTCTATTGGATCTGTCAAACTCGCACTAAGCACTCTGAGTGCTTAGTGCGAGTTTTTTAACTACTCGATCGCGTTAACGTAAACTCATATTTTTATGGCATCGAGGAAGCGCCACCTAGTGACAAGTATGGAAATTAAAATTGCTGAGTGCGAGTTGTAATGGTTTACGTTGAGAAGTGAACACGTTTACCAGCCAAAACACGAATAAACGCGAGTGCGAGTTGTACTGTGACAGCCACTTCAAACGATTAACTTACTCATACTCACTACTCAATGCTCGATTAACGCGGTAGTAAAGTTATTCGATTGGATCTGTCAAACTCGCACTAAGCACTCTGTAAAATGGGGACCAACTGTATCCAACCACGATGCATTAGCAAGTACTGAGTTCCTTCATTTCAAGCCATAGGTGAGTAACCGCATTTTTTGTATCATCGAAGGAATGCCTCAACAATGCCCTACAGTTGCATCATTCGCTGACCAATATCTGTGTTACGTTTAAAAGTTTTTCGGCTCCTAGTTACAAGAGCATGATGTGACTTTCCAGTAAATTGGTTTTGTGACTTGCAAGAAGCCATGAAAGGAAATGAAAATGGAGGCTAAGAATGAGCCACGGCGCTTCGGGGTGCTCACTAGCGCCACCAATAGACAAAAAATCATAACTTGTTTTATAACACGCTGTTTCCGTTTCTTCTTTTCCGTCAATGGTTGTCTGAAAGAAATTACTTTTAGTAATAAGGTCGCCTTGACATGTTCTGTATCTTAACATGTACTGTATTGTTATTTTTGAAGTCTCTTATGTATTTCCTGGTGTACATGCAATAAAGAATATTCTATCTATCTATAACAAAAAAGATCTTCTAAATTCTTAACAACTGTGATTCATTTTATAATAACTTGTACATGTTTTATGTTTTTTACTTAGTTACCATTTGCAGAAACTTATATTTAGCTTATAGTTAGTCATTAAGAACTGTCCATTTATATGTAAGCTGCGAGTTTCCCAAAAAGAAATAAATACCTAATAATAATCGAAAAAAAATGTCACAGTTGTTAAGACTTCTCATGTTCACTTTTAGATAAGATTAGATAATTGGTGGCGCTAGTCAGCAGCCCGAAGCACCTTAAATTAAATCCATATAAGAACAATAGATGATTATTGACGTTCGGTAAAGGTGTCGTCAACGCGCATCGGTAAACCCTTAGGTATATCAAAATTGCAGTCTTTAGGATGGACACACGCAGATAAAGAATGTGCCTAAATTTACTTGGCTTGTCTTTTGCATATCAAGCTAAAATGGTATCCCTTAGTGTACTTTGACCGTATCACTGTTCAAAACTCCATGTTAACCAACAAAAACTGCCTCATTGGTCTAGCGGTTAACGCGCTTGGCTACCAAAAGAGAGGTCGTGCGATCGACTCCCACTGGAGTCCGCCGAACTTAATTTGTACATCGATTTTTTCAGACTGGGTGTGGTTATCGTAGGCAACGGTAACCTTTGACTGAAATCAAAGAGTATATAACCACTGAAATCATCTGTAGTACAAATCAAGTTCGCTACGGTCCGTAGCCATGGTAACGTAGTTACCATGGCTACCATGGCTACGGACAAAGACAAGTCATTCTGTTGTGTGCAAAGAGTATATAACTGTGGATGTCTATTATGTTGTTTATTACATGTTATTGCTTTGATTGAAAAGGATAATGAATTGCCAATTAAAAGATATACAAATTGCCTTGTGACGTTTTTCTTCGTTTCTAATTGATGAATGACACTGAAGAGTATGGTCACGACGTTGTTAGTTTTACAACCCAAATGTAGGTAGTGGAATACAAAAATTTATGATCAAAACACCAAACCAGGTGCTAAATGCTTAATAATGTTGTCTGCGCTAATTGCGGCGTTTTTTGCACCGATTATCTAATTAAAAGATTATGTAAGCTGTTTATTGATATTAAAATGCGATATAAATTTGTGTAGGTACCTACATTGCCGTGTTAATCATTTACGATGTTGAAAATCAAGGTTGGAACACCACTTTTAGACTGGGCGCATGCTGAGACGCAGGTGACGCAGCACAGTTCAGTACAGGGCAGGGCAGTTAAGGCAGGCATAGGCCCCCTCCGCATGCTGCAACGCAACTATTCGCTCCGTTCCTTGGCAATTTTCACCCATAATAACTCTTTCAATGTTTTTTTTGAATAGTCATGTCTGCGTCGCACGTGCCTGCGCCGCAGCGTACGTAGCTCAATCACGTTCCATGCTTTACAAAATCTGCGCTGCCCTGCGCTGCGCTGCGTCGCCTGCATCTCAGCATGCGCCCAGCCATAAAAATGTTAAGCGTACTTACTAACTCAATTGCTTAATGCAAAGTATGATACGTAAATTAAAGTATGATATCTCTTTCTAAGTTAAACAAACAACAAGGGGATAAAATAAGTTAAGAATATTCCTTCGAATAGGAAAAAAAAGTACTCATAAGAAATCTGTATCTAGGTATTGCATCAATCGAGTTCACAATGAAGTTGGAATTAGGAGGCGACTAATAAGGACTATTGTGGTGATCCGCCAATCGATTACCACATTAGAGAAAAAAATATAACCAAAACCTCCATAGGAAGCCTTAAAACCGAAGATTCATTATGTTTGGCGAACTCTTTGATGAGAAAATTTAATTAAAACTGTTTTTACACGGATTTCACTCGTTTATTATATTTTTACAATTTTCCAACGTTTCGGCACTTTTACAGGTGTTAGTTTACTACCCTCGGCAAAAATTTTATTAAATTAATTATGAGAATTAGTCTAGTACTCGTGTTAACCTTAGAGAAAATTTAAATGAAGAAAGGTGAATGAGCAAAGGTGAACTACGGCGGTGCGTGGTAGCGGAGTGGTAGATCGTCGGCTTCTCAATCGGAGGTCGTGGGTTCAAATCCCGGCATGTACCAATGACTTTGGTTTCTAAGTTATATTTATTTTCTAAGGTTAACACGAGTACTAGACATACCTAAATAAAACTGTTTTAATACGGATTTCACTCGTTTATTATATTTTTTTACAATTTTCCGACATTACGGCACTTTTACAGGTTCCGTGGTCTCGGATGACTGAGGTGATCACCTCAGTCATCCGTAATAAACGAGTGAAATCCGTATTAAAACAGTTTTAATTATAAACATTTGTAAATTTATAATAGCAATACCACTCGCTAACCCTGAAGGAAAGATCGTGAGGAAACCCTAGTGTCTGAGATGTTCACGTACTTCAGCGCTTGAAGTTGCCATTCCGCAGTGGGAACGAGTGGTAATGAAGCCCATACTCTCTCTGAAAAAGAATGCCTGTGCACTACAGTGGGACGTATTTAGGCTGCATTATACAACCAGACAAAAGCTGAATGATAGTACACAGTTTAAAGCCTGTCAACATTTATTTTTTTTCACGAGTTGCTGGTAATTTATCTGTGTAGTACACGCGTGTAAAGGTTGATGTACTATCGACAGTGCTGTATACACTAACTCACATCGGGATAGTCACTTAATTTCTTCAACACTTATTTTATTGTGCCATAGGTAGGTTATTTAACATTTATGTAGTGTATTTTGTACACGTATATAGACCCGCTTGTTACTACCTCTCCGACTCTTTAAGGTTTGCTGGAAGAAATCTCTTTCAGAGATAGGCTCGCCTTTGTAAATGTAATTTCTTATGTAATGTCCTGTTAAATGTTTCGTGTGCAATAAAATATAACATAACATTTACATACAAGCACATATCGCACCCTCAGAACGAAAGAGGCCTAAGTCAAAAAATAGTTTAAATACTCAAAAAAAATCTCAAAAAATTGAGTACCTAACAATCATAGAGAGACATAAAAAGGTATGCTCTATCCGATGAATAGTAAAACAAAGGAACTTATTGTAAAAAAAGAGCATAGCGAATCTTCCGTCCACGGCATACCTTTTTATGACTCTATGATTGTAACTCAATTTCACTATTTTTTGACTTAGGCCTCTTTCGTTCTGAGGGTGCGATATATTGCTTCTGGCCCCACACTAGGATAGCCTGTGTCGTGGAAACCAGAAACAACGACATCACCAACGTGTAAACATCCAAGACCTAGGTTTTTTTGTCCCCAGCCGGGATTCGAACCCGAGACCTCTCGCATGGTAGGCAGATGCGCCACCGCTGCGCCACAGAGGTCGTTAATAATAACACTTCGAAAATCATCGCTCGCTGCCTGTAGTGACCCCCGAAAACCTTATCCGACCGTACTTTGATCGAATAACTATACTATAACCATCCATAACCACTTCGCAAGCAATATTTTAAACGATTACTGAAACTGCAACAGTAATATAATCCATCACACGCTTCTGCAGGAGAGCAGGCAATTGGGATCAAGATATAAAACCCAAGATATATCTCACTAAAGTGCTCGGACAATTGACCTTCCGCCGCGCATTGTTAGAGTACACTGAGCCGCAATCAATATTGCTTGTGGCATGCTTATATAAGTATAATATTGCTTCTGCCTTTTGCATCAACGGAGAATTGTAGATTACAAAACAGAAAATTACTAAAATAAAACTATTTTACTAATTTTCTGTTTTGTAGTAGGTATTTTAATTTTTTTTTATTGTGTTATATGTTGTGGGTTTTATTGTTTGTTTAAAATGTTTATCCTCTGCTTCGTCAATGAAATATTTACGTGAATGATTCCCGGCTTCCCCTCCGTTAAAACAATATTAACAAACCGTTGATAGTGTATTAGCAGAGAATTAACGTACGAGAATCTCTTTAAAACGCGCGACGTGCTCAAAAGTTAACGATAGTACCGAGGGCTTGACTAATTAGCTTTATTAGAAGGAGAAAGAAAAGAATTCCCAATTTAGGGTGTAGGTTGTAGTCTGTAGTCTACCATTATCTTTATTCATGGGAGTGAAATGGTATAAAGAGGTAAATAAAACGTACTTAGGGATAAGCGACATTGATAGAAGATAATGTGTCCCAAAGTACGTGCGTACGCGCATCCCGACGTATTCTTATTTTAATGCTCACGCGCCGTGTATGGTCCACGAGCCCATTATCAATTTTATGACAGTCATTTTCGATGGTGACATGTCCTTTTGGTGAGAGTAAAAAAGCTCTTCAATGAGTAAACATTGTGTAAAAACAATTATCTTGTCGGATTTTGGGTTTATTGAAAGAGTAAGGTTGATACGAGTTATTTGCTATTGGATGGCGTATGTTATTAACAGTAACTGATTTGTTTGCTGGAAGAAATGTCTCACAGAGATAAGCTCGACTTTGTCCATATATTTTCTTAATTTTTTTTGTGTTTTTCGTTTGCTATAAAGTATAAAGATATAACTACACAATCATAAGAGGTGTCCAAAGAAAGTGCATTATAGAAAGGTCCTTAATCATAATTTGCACATTGTTCAGTATTTCTGTCAAAAATACCTGATCGAGGAAGAGCCTTCCGAGTAATTGCAATGCACTCTACATATCCCTCACCTTTTCTTGTCTTTCGCACTAAAAAAACACCAATTCCTTACTCTCATTAACCAAACTTCCGACCAACCTAAACCGACCTCCTAATAACGAATAAAAAAGTCTTAGCTCTCCTCGAGACCACCCTCCATCCTTCACGACACCCTAAGCGGCCCAGCCCGGTCGCAGACACGTGTGCCATTGAAATATGTGCGATATTCACCCATTACCAATGGCACATTGTCCCGACACTTTCACGCGGACCGCCACCTCTGCCCACCGCCGACCGAGGTATATAAACTGGCTCCCGCCCTAGTTACCGCCAGACGCAAGTTGCACTTCAACGTAGCGAGTCCTGGAAGATTCTATTCTCCCAGCAGCGCTACTTAAAAAAGTTAATAATCTCAAAAAAAAACTTTCTTCCATTTCTTTCACTTTTCGTGTGTCGGACACCTCTCTATTGTCAAAAATGAATTCCATGGTGAGTACAGATCTTTTCTTCTTAAATTGGTCAAAAATACCGATAATGTTATACCGACAATCAATATCAACAAAATATTGTGACAGTTACAAGTAATTAATCATATTAAAAAAATATAGTCGTGTTCACATCGTCTTTACTTTGCAATAATAAATTACACACATCTCATATGCATATGTTAACATTTTTATTAGAGCGCGAATTATAAACTTCTCTAACACAAACAATGAAATGGAGTGAATACCATGAGTTGAGAACGCAATACTCTAATACCACATGACGATTTACGCTGCCGCTTTGCAAAGTTCTGAAGTTCCAATCCATTTACAGAGTAATATCGTATTTTTTAAATAATTCATTCAATCACATAATTTAAAAAAGCCACTTAAATTTTGAACAAAGTGCAATATACTAAACTATTACTCCTACGGCCTTACACAAATTTCTGTAACTTATTCAATGAGTCTTTCGTCCGATACTCACTACTACACAAAAAAAACTCATCCGGGACCACGGCACCTGAAAAAGTGCCGAAACGTTGGAAAATTGTAAAAATGTAATAAACGAGCATAAATCCGTATATCTGTGCGTGTATCACACACTGCATCACACACGCAAATCTGTGCGTGTGTGATGCAACTCATGGTGCAGCTCTACAATTGATAGTTCATGCGATTTACATCGGTCTAATCATGTGCCATAGATCACTTATGCAAATTTTCGGTTCCATTGGTTGATTAACTGCAAGTCCACGATCGACTTGCAACAACTCTATTTATTGATAGAGGCGGTCTACGTCTGTGATTTCGTTAGGAAAACATAGAGTATGTTTATCTGTCATTGATCTATAGTAACTATTCTTGAATTTATAACTATTCTTGACAAATATTGTATTTTAAAATTAATATTTTTACTATCTAAATACATTCTGTGAAATATAAATAACAGGACTATAACTTAGTCTGAATCTTAATTTGCTTGAAATCATAGCTTTAAAAGCTTTTTGTAACATGTTGTTCACTAGTCTCTAACCTCCATAAAAAGAAAGTGCTCGATAAAAACTTCATAAATTTTCAAGGAAACAATATTCCGAACGACGGCAGGTGAACTGACTAGTCTGATGCAAAGAACTGGTTTGATTGCACTGTTCTAACCGAGCCTTGCCCAATAGACAGACGGAGCCATAGAAACCCTTATCTATATAATCGGCTACTCCATTCAAATAATAAAATCGAATCTCTTTTGTAACTAATTCAATTGAACATCAAAAGTGCTAGATATGAATCAATTGGCGAGTGTTCGATCGAAATTCAATGATCTATTATGAGATATACGTTCCGTTCAAGATTACCTTGTGGGTCAAAGAGTTATCTCGAAAACAGTTTTTTATCCACATAAATAAGACTGTAACTAACAAAATGAGTTCATAAAGATATTTTTTTCATAACTCTTATTTAATAATTGATATGCACTCACCATTGCAAATGCAAGTAGTAAACTATTAGTAAACAAACAAAAAACCCACAGCAATTATCGACTTAACGAACCGCACCTAATTTACTGGTGTGATGTAAAGATTTCGGCGCAAGCTCAGCAACAGCGTGCGCCTGCGCATTATACGGCATAGCTCACAAAGTGGCCTGTCACAACCGTTTCAATTAACCGGCATAACGCCAGCAAACGTGAGCATCTAGGCTTTGTGTCGAAAACACAAAAATATCAGTAACCTAATAGGGACAGAGTGCATACGCAAAGTAATCCAAGTAAAAACTTTTATGTCACCTATAAATAACTTATGATAAATCTTTTTGAAGGGCGCAGGCTCTCAAAAATCTTACTTCCATGTTACGATCTCGAATCAACTGGTTGTTGGTCCTTATCTAAGCCACGTAAAATCGAAAAGAGTTTACAACCGTGCGTATTTTTACATGGAGCATTTCTACTTACTTTTCACAAAAAAACCTTAATTATGTAACTCTAAATTCTCAACAAACCAATTTTACGTGCCCGTTGAGGTAATTAATGACAGAAATTCCAAATATCGACGGTCAATATTTACAAATTTGATTCGTCTGATTGGCTCACTCATCAAAAACCTAAAAAAAAGTTAAGTTAATCAAAAAGTGGCTTACTATGGCATGTATGGCAACAAAGTTATTGGTGCGACCTTCCTTATACCGCAAGCGCGTTTTTTTGTTTTGTGGTCCATTCATGATTAGAAAACTTACCAAGTCATATGATGATTATAATATCAACCCTTTGTATGTCCCCATACTTGGGGCACGGGATCACGGGGGCCAAGTCCGGGTTGGTGGAGGATTTGAAGACAGTGGCAGGCCTTACTGTCAGAAGTTATCAAGCCGCCCACAAAGCTAATTTATATATTATTATTTAATATTCGTACGTCACTACAAAATATAATCAAAAAACAATTACGATGATTTTTTTTTGATACTCACAACAGCCAACAACAAGCTTAAGAAAAAAAAATCGCAATAACTCTCCATTCAGGTATGTAATGTAGACTACGGTTACTTTCTAAGTATTCCCGGTTCCTATTAAATCGCCATTAAGTTATTTATTTTGCATTTAAACACTATTTATCACCATCGCCACGTAGCTATGATTAATAATTTTCCGGCTTTTCGTGTCGCCCATGAGTTAAACATTATTTAGTGGCCATTTGTAGTCGACCTGTGCACCTAAATCATTATTAGATCTATAATTATCAGATCAATCATTAACTGGTCCCTTGAAGCATGATGTTAAATAATCGATCTCCTATCAGAAAATTATTGGTTGAGGTCAGTGAATTTGCCGACCCCATTGGTTTTAGATGTAATTTCCTGATTTAACGCAAATTGTGCGTTATGTAATGTTAGATACCTACGCAGACTGTTGGTTTTTCGTTTGTTACCATATAAGTAAGTAAATTAAACTGAAATCGTTTGTTTATTTATCACAACACACAAAAGTATTTTAATCACAGGATAAATTACATAAATTCAAATAATAGTAGTAATTCTTGTGTAGAAAATTATGTAACATCATATTACTTTCCCACTTCATTTAAGTCTTCACAACACCCTCTCACTGTCTCTTTTTCAAACGGTTTGCTGTCAGATGAGCTGTAATATTCAAATTGTTTACACGTCATTATCCTATTTCCGAAACGGTTTCTAAATCTATTTATTGAAACATAACACAACCTCACGCCTGTAACCAAGAGGTGTAGGCAGAGAGTAGGATCTTTACTGAAAAATTTACGTTCTCCCCCTTATTGAATTGGTTTGTCATCAGCTGACCCACTGGAGCCACTCGAAACTTTCTATCTGTGCTTTTTACTGGTTTCTGCATACCATAAATACAGAAAAACATCGTAGCCTTAGGTCCAGCGGTTAACAAATGGGAATTGGAGCACAAATGCGCAAGAGTGGCGTGCGTGGTTCAATGCCAGTCGCAGCGGAAAGTCGACCGATTGCGCCCGATTGCGATCTTTTTGACACAAGGGCAGTGTTTACAGCCCACCGCTTGGACATGAGGTCAGTATTGTTGTACAAAAGAGGATTAATGTAATAATTGTCTTAAATATGAGGATTCTTCTAATAGTCGGGTAAAAGAAAACCTAAAGTAGACTACTCGGGATTGATGTTTGTTGAGAGAACGTCTTGTGAGAAAATTACGGAAAGTTTTAAAAGCACTAATTAAAACAAATTAATTATAGCAAATGAGTTCACTGCCTGCAAAACATATGACTTGTTGCCAGGCTAAGTATAATTGGCAGTTGAAGAATTCTCCAAGAATACTGCAGGCTCCATTATCAGATCAGCTAGATGATACCAATCCATTATATTGTCGATACAATTAGCAGTATCCTAAAATTCCCAGATTTGTTACCTACATATTGATAATAAAGCGACCTATTTTCATACAAGTGAAGCCATTGGAAGCGGTTACGGTTATTGCCTAATTATTGTAGAACACTAGAATTTTGTTACCACAAACAACCAAGCACTAACGGTACATACAGCGACAATGAATGTCACATAGTTCTTTCTTACCACACTCAGAATAAATGCTTAATTTGTACAAATTTTAAATTCCGGTACTGGTTTTGTATAAAATATAAAGTAGATTTTAAAGTTCAGTTTATTGGCGCGATCGACATTATTTTAAAAAAATGTTTTCATTCCTAAAATCTCATTTTTTATTCCGTGGAATTGTGCCATTTCATAAGTGTTGCTACTAAGTGATTGTGTTGTGTGGAAGTTATTACTATTTTTATTAATTAAGCTCTCCACCGATAAAGGGAAATATTTGACCCATTTAAGGGGAATAACAAATAAAAGCCAGGGTGAATCCATGTTTCTTATGCCCTTTCCCGGTTACGATAGCAGTGTCCTAGTTTGGAACCAGGACCAACGATTGTTTTCTGATTTGATTGAAGAGACTGCATTTAGAGTATTTTTTTTGACATGATCAAGATTTTGAAATGGACACCTAGTTTAACTTCTAATGTCCATTAAGTCGCAGTTTCTGCGCCACCTCGAACAAATAATAGTAATAATAAATCGTTTATTTCGGACCATAAAATCCATATAACTTAGCTAACCTTAAAATATACATTAATTATAAATTAAATACACTAGAGCATAATTAATAAGATAAAATATGTTTGTTTTTTTGTGTAGCTTATAAACGTCCCTATGCAGGGCTACAGGCTTTCTTTTAGAGAGTATGGGAATCCGTTGTGTGGAATTATTAATATTATTTTAATTTATAGCCAAAGCTTAGTGCGCTCTCGCTGACTCTAGCGTAAGCCTATTAAACAACCGAGGTAGTCAATTTCATCAACAATGATGACGAGGTTTGTAGCCATAACCATTGATTGCAATATGTACTTGACCGCGAGCGGACGTGCTCTAAGGAAAATATTGGACGTGAAAATATGACGGGAACAAAACAACCCCCCAGTTACTCGCGCACTAACAATCTGTTAATCTACTGTTGACAGCTGACACTTGTTCAAAGTGCTTTTAAGAAAAACTAATTTACAGCGATACAGGAAACCGAGAATACTATCAATAAAATTTTGGTATTTTATCAAGAAAATTTACGAGATCACTAGATTTTTGTGGATTTACAGAACTGTCTTGTATACTGTCTCTTTTATCTGAACCCGAAACTGAATTGAAATCTTACTAAATATGTATGTATGAATATTTGTTGCTCAATCATGCCAGGATGGCAGCCCTGATTGGGATGAATTTCGGCTCAGAGATAGATTATGTCGGGAATAGCACAAAAGCTATTTTATATCTCGGGAAAAATACATATCAAAATTTCTTCGCGAGCAAAGACGTTGACACCATTTCTTTCATAAATAATTATAAAGGTTGGACTAGATTGTGTAAGCAATGGGAAATCAATAATATAGAACTATGGTGATCTAGAATATTCGTAAGCACTACTTCTTATTGATTTGTTATCCGATTAGCTTACTTGACGTCTTCTCGGAAGAGTCCGGCCAGGGAGCCAATTCTCACTTCATTAGCAAATAAGTCGTATACGATTCTAAGGCTATGACTTGGAATTCTACGTAATACGTCAAGCGACAGCCAAAATCTGTATTCACCATGCACCATGCTAGATTGAATTTGAATACAAAAATAAATGTCTAATGACTCTGTCGAGTTATCTTATCTTATTTTTATGCGACAAATGTCTAAGCATTCGAATATTTTGCGTCTACGCTTTCAAGTCGCATGGACGAGAATCGCCTCCCTGGTTTCGATCTAATTCGCAGAAAGATCAATTAAATATTGGACTAGTTCCGTTTCGTCAACATGACAAGAATTAGCTCAAATAATAATACTGATAGTAAGCACTTCCACACAACACAATCAGTTGTCCAATCGCTTGGCATATGACTAGCCATTTTGAAAATACCTAATTCAGAGGGAAACCAACCAACTGCCAATCTACAGCCTCCAATATCCTGTAAGTATACAACGTGCGTCCGCTAATGCACTCCAAGCCTCTTAGGAGTAACTAATAAGTTATTAACGGCATTACAGATAAGATATTGATACTGATAACGTTAAATGTAAATTTATCGGGACCTAATCTCCGTTAAGTCAAGTATTTGAATAGCTAAGTCCTACTCAGCTATGCAAACAGTAATTGTAATATCGACACAGCTCTATAATATGACAACTACCGAGATAGCTTTGAAAATATCTTTGACTTATAATCTTTCGCAATGGACACTTAAAATCACTAAGGTTTTTCTGTAGTTATGTAATTATTACACGTGTCATCTCTATACAATCTATGTATCTACCGAATGGTAAGATACGATAAGATAAGAATATTCTTTATTGTACACTGGAAAAACAACAAATACAAAACAATTGCAAATATACATAGAACATTTGGCGGCCTTATTGCTAAAAGCTATTTCTTCCAGACAACCTTACGATGGAAAGTTGCTGAAGGAAATTAGAATTAGTACAGTAATGGATCTGTCTTTCTGTATTATATTTTGTTTTAATGTCGTCTTTTTTCTAATACTCATTTTTTTATATTAGTTGAAGGTACATTCGTTACTATGCACCCTATTTTTGTCCTCAATCACTCATCATTCATCACCATCCTTCATTTCCGATTAGTCTTCACTCCCCACATATTTAACCTTCAAATCACAAGAGCCGGTTAGTTCCTTAAAATGTGCTTTAGCAGCTCAGTAAAGCCCACAAGTCTGTACACACTTACAACGTCAACTACTACTCTATAAACTAACGACTTTATTTATAAAAACACGTTTTCATTTCTTTTCATACATATGTAGGTAGATCACCTTTTTCTTGTCCTGATAAAACAATTGATATATGCATTTACATAATGAGATGATTTATACAGCGTCCAGTGGCATCTTCATTCACACTAGATGGGTGAAGGGACCACTCCGACGCTGTAGTGCCTGGGACATGGTTTTTTTATAAATGGTGTAAGCTTGCCCAGCACCTATACCATCCTGACAGCTTAGTTGGCCTAGCCCACAGGAAAGACTAGTCAATACGTGCGGATCCAACCAAGCCGCGGGTTTCCTCACGATGTTTTCCTTCACCGTTAGTGAGTGGTATTGCGACTACAAATTCGCAAATGTACGTAACTTTGAAATTAAACAAAGTCATTGGTACATGCCCGCACTCGGGATCGAACCTGGACATTTGTTATAAGTCACTATTTATGTAAGTATGTGTATATTTATTTATAGTATTCAAGTATGATTTCTGTAAGTTTATTATTACGTATACGTATTTCTATTCATATTCGAATTTGCACCGACTACCCGTATCTATGCCTCCTTCGGCAAATTCTCCGATTTGAGGTTGCCTGGAAGAAAGTGCTATTCGGAAGGAAGAAATAGCAATAAGGCCGCCATTGTATCTTATCTTCTGTATTTCCTATTTTTGTAACAATTTTCCGGTATACAATAATAAATATTCTTATGTTATGTTTCCACTAAAACACTCCTAGAGGCGTTTTATTTAATAAAATCTCCACTATAGACTATTTCAGTGCCGTCATTCAAAGCCGCTTTGGAGTGTTTTAAGGAATTGTGTTTTTATAGGTAAGCATAGTTAGAATATTTTCGGGGCTTAATCGCGTAGTGATTTATTAATAATTTAGTAATTTATAGGTAAGGCCGTTAGGCACTGTACTCAAACATAAACCACAGTGGAATTCAACTTCGATTACGAATTTTGTTCAATAATCGCACTCTCTCCGCGCGCAATAAGAACTAATGCTATGTATGTAAGTCCTTAAGAACTAATGCTATGTATTTGTCCTTAGCACGGGTTAGTGTATTAAAAATAAAAATCATGTGGGTACAGTGATATCATTCCGATGTAAAATCTAACTGCAAAGTAGGTAGTCGGGGCTGTAAGTGATGCAATTTGCTTAAGCCAGATGTCGCTGCCTGTACGTAATACAGAGAATAGTGTAAAGAGGTTCGAAATTTCACTGATGTCGGTGAGTCACCCATTGGCTCAATTGGTAGAGCGCTGGCACGGATAGCCAGAGGTTGCGGGTTCGAATCCCGGCATGGGTGAAATTTTTAGCCTCTAAATAGGTTTTTAAATGTATGTAAGTGTTAAGATACACAGTAGGACCACCAAAAAATTTATAGGTGAAGTTAACTAAAACCATACTGGTATCACAAAAATTACGCACAAAAATAAGGTTGAGTGATAACAAGCGAAATGTACTTTGATACATATTTATTTTGCAGTTCTAGTTCAGGTCGTTCTTAAGCTGCATTCAGTGGATCTTATAACAGCCATTACAAGTACCAATTTGCATTAAATTATTACTTTAACAGGATTATAATTGAGTTAGTAGCTAGAGGTGGGAAAATATTAACTTTATTAAAGTTAAACTTTATCAATGAAATCTAGATTTTTTAATTACCTCGTAACCTCACCAATATAATAATACCTATAAATACGTATTGTGGTTCATAAGATTCGGTAATTTATTAACTTCATTCATCTTTATTACATATTTATCACGACAATATTCAGTAAATAGCAAATGCCATCACATAGAACATCCGCGCGCGTTGATGTCTTTTGTATGGAAGCGTCTCAATTTTCGTAAATTTTCTATAAAACCTAAATTATTGCGTTAATATCAGTCTGTAGTACTTATTTTATCTATAAATGGGAAGGTACTCTTTGTACAGTTCAACATCGCGAATTAAGGTGATTACGTTTTACCTAATCAATAATCGCGATTGAATCCGTTTAAAATATAACTGAGTATGAACATCGCGAGCCTTTAGGAATTAGGTAGAGATTGATTGTTTGACGGAAACGTCGAGATTTGCAGGCAGTTGCGTGCGTAGATCTCTATCATCCCGTGAGCGGTGTATACGATGTACACATATGACAACCTCAACCCGACACCTCGTCTCATCGACACCTCACTCATCGACACCTCATTTCCCCACTCAAGCTTAGTCAGTGTCGGCGTAGCGACACGCCTCTGGCTGGCCGCCGCTCACCGCTGCTTTTTGTCTGCATTCCGCCGCGCCGCGTTTAGAAGGGCGAGCCTGTGCCCACGCGCCGGCCCTGCAGCCGATATAGCAATTATAATACGCCCACTTGGCTGGCCGGCACGGAAAATGTCGTGAGGGAACCCGCTGGTGGAATGACCGTAGAGATGGTAGGGTATTTAGAGATGAAAGTTAAACCACAGGTCGCGTAGGTTTGCGATTACGCGGATAATTAAAACTGTTTTAGTACGCATTTCACTCGTTTATTATATTTTTTTTTTACAATTTTCCGACGTTTCGGCACATTTACAGATGCCGTGGTCTCGGATGACTGAGGTGGTAGGAGTCTTTTTGAAAGCAATAACTGTTAGTTTACTACCCTCGGCAAAAATTACAAAAGTTCATTATGAATTTATAAATTAATTATTCAGTTACATATATAAATCGATATGAGTCGATCTTCAACTTTGGTACCTAAGCCATCAGAAAGTACTTAATGTCTCCTCATAAGCTTATTGAAATACCCATAGAGGTATATGACATACAACGTTTCATTCATTTTGGTATCCACTAGCAGAATCGTGTACCTATAAGCTTTGTGCATTTAGCGAACTTCTGAACAAACTTTAAATGTAATTATGCAAATGGAATCGTGACAGATAGACAAGGTTTTGCTTCCATAGTTGGTCGGCGACCATTGATAATACACCCACCACGAAAGCGAGCGGTCAAACGGCCAGTTTCAGCCACAACCTTTGCCCTTTCCCACACCGGCTGCGGCTAGGCTCGGCTGTTCATTAATTTTGCGTGTAAATTTGTAATTACTAAGTTCTTGAAGGATATAAAGGGCTTGGTGATGTCACAATCTCTGCTCCCGTCTCAAAATTTATGCACCGTGAATTAAATCAAAAGCTTCTGTGTTTAGTTTGGCTAACTTTAGTTTGTTTGACTCTACATATTACGTGTCTCAATAGATTGATAGTAGCAAGAGTATGTGCTTAATACTCAGATTATAATTTTCCATAATTTAGCATGACGATGACCTATCGTCTATGTTAAAATTTCAAGCTAAAAGTATGGATTCTCTCATCATGCTATTGTGTATTGACTAGTTTAATGTAGGCGTTAAATCGATCAGATACGGTAACATGTTTTAAAGTTTAACTTTTAATTGATTTCATAGAAATTACCAACAATCCGGTCTATCTGCCTATTTAGCCTAATAATGAAGTCAAGGAACTCATAAATTATAAATATGATCTACGTGCATAAATATTAAGCATTTCTTCTTTGTACAGTGCGCCTACGCCATTGCGTCACCCAAGTTTACATGCAAACTACTTAAGAAGGTCAGCCGTTACAGCGTCTTATTAAAAAGCAGCTCCGGTGCATTAAATGCAAATTAATTGCGTGTTAACAGGCGCCTTGCTGTGAGGGAGACTTACAAAGAAATCTCTTCAAAAAAACCTTCTACAAGTTCAGTCTGCAATATTTTATACTAAATTAGTAAGTGACAATAATTCGCAATGAAAAATAACCTAATTGGTCACACAAGGCATGAAAATATTTAGAGAAACAAAAGCTAACGTCGCGGACAAAAGCTCGTGTAAGTATAGGTATACGTCCAAGGAGCAAAACTGTTCAAAAATGTTCTTTGTGTGAAATCCTGTGCACCTTTATGTTCGAATTTATTCTGCACTTATAAAATGCGTGCCCTTTACAACCAATAAAGTAATCGAAATGTTAACGCCGCAAGCAACCCTCAGTGGCCACTGTTTTTTAAATTACATAGAACGGCGGCGCGTGCCTGCGTTTGCGCATGATTTATCGAATACCCCGGGCGATTCGTGTTGCGGGCAGATAATTCATCTAATACTCGATAGTTAAAACTAATGGCCGTTGTCAGGGTGGTCGATGTGGCCAATTTTTTATAATGTTTTTAAAAATGTAAATTTTCAGTTTAATTTTAGGAACTTATTTTAAAAATATGAGTAATGTTACGTTATAACGAGCAGGTTGTATTATTATTTATTTAAAACAGGTAACAAGGTCAATACAATCAATACCTTAGCTTCATTATAAATACAGTTTAAAGTAACGTAAAAATACTTCTTAGCCGAGCCATGTCAAGGGAGTTTATACGACCCACTGCAAAGCAATGACTGTCGCACAAATAGAGAATAGAGACTTAACCACCACATGTGCTTATGTGATGGCGATTTCAGGATAAATGAAAAAAAAAAAGTTTCATTCAAGAGTGTTGAATTATTTCACTACAATACTTGATATTGCAAAAGCGAACCTTCTTGCTGCACCTGGCAACCGGATCCGCCAAAAAGTCAATAAAATAAAAAAGAAGAAATAAGTGCGTGCAACAATGCGAGGGTAACCAGTGGCATAACACACGCGAGTCCGGAAGGCTGGCTTCCTGCTCAGGGACCTTGGGCCCTGGCCTTCAGACCTTGAGGCACATTCACTTGCACCCGCCGCTTTTAGAATGCTGACGGCGCGAGGCACAGGAGGGAGCGGATGCGGGTGTAGGTGGGAGTTTATTTTTTTATTTTGGTGTTCCTTTTACTGACCCACGGAGACGTGAGACCGTAATAGAAGCCAAGGTAAACTGCTTGGGTGATAACGTTGCCGGAAGTTCAGAGGATATTGTTTTTTTCCCTACCACCGCTTTTGACAATCTTTATCATCAGTTTAGCGGGTTGGCTAATTATCTAATTTTGCGTTTTGTAATCCGGAATTTCGTGATAATTTGTATGTAAATACTCACCTAGGTATTTGTCTATCGCGTTCCTTATAAATATCTTTAAAAAAAAATCATCAGAACCATCTTCTTCTTCTTCAGGCTATATTGGTACACTGCTGGACCCTCCCCTAATGAGCGACATAGCGCAAGGTTGTGCTATCATTGGGGGGTACTTAATCCCCACGCTGGGCATGCGGGTTGGGGATCGCAGTTTGGTAGAATTGTACTGAGTCAGAACCATACTGAAGTAATATTTCTTAAAGACTCGTGATGACTCATACATCTAATATGTATATAAAAATCTCGTGGCACAGTTTGTAATCAAACTCCTCCGAAACGACTTCACCGATTTGTATGAAATCTTTTGTGCATATTTGAAAGGTCTGAAAATAGGTCATAGGCTAATTAATATGGCCAAGCAACGTTATAGCGAGGTCAGCTAGTAGTTATATAATAATGACAGAGGAGAATATAAAAGTAATTACATTGAAATCCCGTTTAATAAATAACTATCTAAAAAGGCAAATTCAGTTCAATTCAAATTTGAGACTAAAACTAGCTGTCACGCAACGCTTTTTATTAGACCACGCAAGTTTCTTGGCATAATATAAACCACGCCCGTCAACAGACTTGCTGTGACAACTATTTCTTACGAAGTTCATTGTCGCTATATTCTTTTGTGAACCTATTTTTGTGATAGCGTCATAACTTTGTTTCTTTCAAATCAAGTACCGAAAATGAGTTATCAGAATAAAGCACACCGACTTCCGCTACAATCTAAAATAATAAAGGAGCTATACGTCAATGGAGCCTATACCTACCCATTGTAGGACACAGCCCTTCTCTCAGAGAGAGAGAGAGAAAGTATTGGGCTTAATCACCACGAGTGCCCGCGGATTGATTTAAAGTATTAGCGCTACAATCTATGTATCTGATAATTTTATACAAAATAAAGTAGAACTACCAAATGAATAAATACCTAAAGAAACAAAATACCTCAGCACATTTTAATCACCATCACTCCAAAATAGTCAGAGAAAATTGATCTAAATTGCTAAGTGACAGGAGGTGAGAAATCGTGCAAACAATGTGGCACTAATATCTATCACAGAACATAGACTGACAAAAGTTAATTTCTTACCATTGGTAGTTTATGAACCGTTACGTCACCCTAGGCGCAATGGTTGATAAACTGCCAATTAGAATAATTGTCTATTGGACCAGTCCTATCAAAAAGGCATGCTTTGAATTCGAGTCATTTCCTTAATGGTAAGTGTTCTATCATTAATATTTTGAGTTGATCTTCTAAAAGTGAATAAAGAGCACTATTAGGTTAGCATTCATTAGTACTCGATTAACGCACTACTAATTACGAGTATCTTAAAAGGTTAGGTAGGTACCGAGGATAACTAATTATAAAATTCCAATTGAAGCGTGGTGACCACTTTAGTTACCTAATATGTGACACTTACAATTTTTTTTTCTAGCATGTCACCTAGCAGCCGAGTCATTTTAGTAACTAGTAACACTCAGTTCAGCTTAAGCTCGCTAACTTTGAAGAAATACATCGCGCGGAAGCCTGAGTGTTTGAGGTGTTTTATTTGTTCATTAATACTTTTATTGCACTTAAATAACTGTACAGCACAGCGGATATGCCTTAACCATTTTGTACCAGTCAACCGCAGGAGGTAAAAGAAAAATTGGTAGGCGCGCAAAAAAAGACCAAGAGAAAAAAATATAAATGCAATTTCAAATATACCTTTACTTGTATAAGGTGAAATGGAACAAACCTACATATCAATATAATGCTATACATAATAAAATAAGTGTGTTTTCATGTCTCAGTTCTTAAAATTGCCAATCCGCGGTACGCGTGGGAATTAATCCTGTAGTCTCTGAGAAAAGCCCTGTTCTTTATAGTAAGACGTATACAGGCTCCATGAAAAATCTCAGTTCAGCTAAACCGTACTTCTGCTGCAGTAAGTCTGTGCCGCAGCCATGACATGGTTACTCACTGAGGAGTCCCAGAGCCCGGCGCAGGCGCTGCTCGCATTCCTCATCGACACCTCACCGCGACAATGAAGTTTACGACACTCCTAGTAATCTGGTACAGTCAAAAACATATGAACCTTTACTTACGTGCACTCTACTCGGTTACGTCATGGGCAACTTTGCAACAGAAGCGTGAAGATTGACCCGCTGTCGAATGTACATAACTTACCGCCGCTGGGGTAAAAATTCTAGTTGTATCGTAAGGGCTGTTCATTAATGAAGTACATAAGACGTTATGGAGGGGAGGACAAGGTACAAGCAAGTGTTATAAATAATTCATGAAAGGGGATTAAATAATTAAGCTTATTTTGGGGAGAACGGGTCCCTACGTGGGTAAAATTGTCTTGAGTAATGAATGACCTATACTGAAACACACGACCCCCTTACTACAAGCAACGATTGACAATCCATTGCAAGAAAGCTGATAAGCTGAAATTTAACGAGTAGGAAGACCAAATCTAAAATATTAATTTAAGGTTTATCTTAATTCCATTTTTTAATTGGAGAATTTTCGCAACGACATAAATACTTAAATAACGGTTCTCTTCTTGTAGAACACTAAACACTGATTTATAATTATGATTAACTTAATTACCACTTACCCTCAAATTCCTAGTTTCATTAAACAAATATTTAATTGTGCTACCTAAGCTGTACAAAATAAATAAGTAGTTAGTTACTACACTTGACTTAGAGTACTTAAACATAAATATATCTTACAACAATAAAAGTCGTGCATAAACTATTTCACCATTTAGCTCTAATAAATTACAATTTAATTCGGTTAACGACCACCGAGAGCTTTAAACAACCAAAAACGTAGGAACCTGTGGATTTATGCATACCTATTTACTTTAGTTCTCATTCAACTTGCTACTGCAACACTCACAACTTCCTTATCCTAAATAACCACAACACCCGTACATGAACTCCTTCATTATTATTATACTTCATTGTGCACAAAACAATAAGCAGGATAATACACAAGAAATAACGCGTACAAAGGCGAACTAATATCTGTAAGAGATATCCTTTGGTAGGCAGAGAGCACATGAATTTATTTATTTAATAAAAAAAACTTTAAGCAAACTCATCCTTATGGACATACACGATGCTGTCCAACTTCTTTCTCTTCATCATCATTCAGTAATCACTGCATGCGCGCACATGGGGTCTTACTAATTTATTCTATTATGCCTTCGCTATCGCTGTTCTGCTGTGTGGTGTCGGCCTAGAGAATAGCACCAACCCAATTCTTCCCGCGGGCGTCGTAAAAGACGACTAAGGGACACAAACCGAGGGTGCGCAGCAGCGCCCGTTGCAGTACAATTCCCCAACCCGCATGCCCAGCGTGGGGATTATGGGCATTACCCCCTGTGATAGCACTTGGCGCTCTTTAGGGGAGGGCTACGTCCAGCAGTGGACTAGTATAGCCTGACGACGACGACGATGCCTTCGCTAATACATCTCCTATTTAGTTGTCTTACGTCCGCCTGGGGTATGTGGTCATGATTGATCCCTGCCCACTCCTCCGGGACACCAGCGTATATGTATCTCTACATCACGTCCATACATGTACATACATGCAAGCGCACGTACATCCATAAAATGCAGTTAACCTCATAAATTTCGTCAAGTAAAGATAATTACGACATCGCCGGCACAATCTCTCCGTATTTGGCACTTAAAACCTCCATTAAATTTCGTATCACATAAAATCACATTGAACACATCTTGATAAACTCACGCATGTCTCAAGCATCTCTCACGCAATCTCAAAGGGTAGAATGACAACAAAGACTGTAACGATTCTTAATACCGCTTTCGTTTCATCAAATTTCATTAGTTGCTGAACGCTTATTTGGGATTTGGGGGTACTTTTTCTCTTGCTCGTCACGAATTCATCCCCTAAATCCTGTAAATTATTCTCTAAATAATACTTGTGTTTTAAAATTTCACATTTGTAAGAATGTAAGTGTAAGTACGGCCACGCATCCTGAAACTTTTCAATGTTTAAGAACATTTAGGTAAACACATGTTTCACAAGTAGATCCATCTGTATTTTGTATCTAATTTAGTTGCTAACCTAACGTAGATAGTAATATATTAAACGGGTCTAATCGCGATTATTTATTAGAGAAATAATACTCGTAATACCTAGTAAAAAACTAACGTAGGTTGGTCCTAACGTTAACATTCACACGCGGACTTCCTGGTTTATCAAGAAGTTTTTAGTTTAAAATATTCTGAGTGAGCTTTCTGCACCATTTTATTTGTCCATCGTCCGACTCGCACTGTATTATTATTGACCCTACATGATCTAAACTGACCTCTGACGAGACCGGTCGTCGGCTGCCATGTTACCCTTGTACCCTTTCTTAAATCTAGAATAGTTTAAACAACTGGAGACATAGCATTATCACGTCAAACTTCGGCTAGGCTTAGCAATAATTCAGGATCAATAAATAAAGCTTGCTTGTCCACTTTGAGTCGACGTAAATTATCTGGCGCCACTTTTCCCACCTACAAACATGCATAATTTGAAATAAATTTAATCAGAGTTTCTCAAAGCTTACATAGATAGATAGAATATTCTTTATTGCATGTACACCAGGGATTACATATGATACTTAGCTTAGTTACCTGCATCAGATAATTTTCTCAAATGCCTCAGCGTAACACAATAAAACCACAGCATACATAAACGAGAAACATCTAAAGATCGCCCGACCAATTTAAAATAGTAGAAACGCACAATATGACTTTAGCTTGAAATAGCTCGGAAAATCCCGTACCAGTGGGCGAAATATTATTTCATCAAGTTGTCAGTAAACAGTTGGCGAGGCTTAACTTCGCTGTCAGGTTCGTTAGCTGACTATTGTCGACTTGGTGCTTATTTTAAAATATCTGTATACAAGGAATTAGTTTATTTCGAAATAAAGGATACGCGAGCTGATAGTTTGTTGAACTTAGGTTGATCTTCGTAATGAAAAGAACAGTTCAGTTCAGACATTTAGTAATTCTTAGATCGTTTGATTAAAACAACCCATTAACTCCGCACAAACAAAGACTCGCCACCGGTCCTACGAAGCCGACACCTGACCGAAACCAGGCCGACTTATCTACGACCAGAGCTAGAATTAATATGAATAGCCAACACTGCACCGACAAGGCTTGATGTAATGACAAGACTGGCCGCGGGCGCTCCAATTAAACCTCGGAAAACGTCGGCAATAACTCGGAATATTATCGCGTTAATGGAGGATATGGTGCTGCCAAGGGAGGTAGATACTCGGGGCGTTTAGCAAGATCGACCGAGATTGGGCGACAATAGATCAACTAGTTAAGCACTCGACACGGGTCTGTCGTAACTGCTGAGACTGTAGCTAACTAGTGCCCTTTCTTTCGTTCGCAGATCGTAGTAGCATGCTTGGCGCTGGCCTGCGGCGTGAACGGCAACAGCGGCTGGGCCGGCCCGCCCGCTAACATCGCCCTGTCGCAGGACGGCCGCAACATCCTCGACACGCCCGAGGTGGCGCAGGCCCGCGCCGCCCACCTCTCCGCGCTCGCCCAGGCCTCCCAGAACAACCCCAACCCGCAAGACGACGGCTCCTACAACCCTCAGTGGGACAACGAGGAGTACTGGCAGCGCGCCGAGCAGCCCAAGTGGAACCAAGGTTCCCAGCAGCAATGGAGCTCCCCCGCCCAACAATGGAACGCCCCTGCCCATCAGCAATGGAATGCCCCCGCACAGCAGCAGTGGAATGCCCCCGCTCCTCAGTGGAACGCTGCCCCCGCCCACCAGCAGTGGAACGGCGCTCCGGCCCCCGTCGCTGAGACCCCCGAGGTAGCCCAGGCCCGCGCCGCCCACCTCGCCGCCCTGGCCGCCGCCAAGTCCGCCGCGCCCGCCCAGCAGTGGAACGCTCCCGCGCAACAGCAGTGGAACGCCCCCGCCCACCAGCAATGGAACGCGCCCGCTTCCCAGTGGAACGGTGCCCCCTCATGGCAGGGTGCCCCCGCCCACCAGCCCGCCCAGATCAGACTGTCGCACGATGGCAGCCAGATCCTGGACACGCCCGAGGTGGCCGCCGCGCGCGCCGCGCACCTGGCAGCCCACGCGCAGGCCGCGCAGCACGCGCCCGCGCAACAACAACAGCGCTGGTGAATCTCCCTCCCCCTCCCTCCTTCCCTCCCCGGGCCACAGCGGTGGTGAGCTAGTGTGTAACGCATGATCCTGGCGATCGTGTCAGACTTACGCACTGGCTCGCCATCGACGAGGCTCTCTTCGATCTCCTCTTCGTTTAGGAAGTTTTTTCAAAGTGCAAGTGCGTCAGCCTGTTCTTTCTTCGTGGCTTTTTTTTGTTACTTTTATAAAAAGAGAAAAATTCTATTGAACGAACTTTTTGTACATATTTTGTATGTATGTATGCGTAATGAATAAAACAAAAGAATTATATGAAATGGAAAATACCGAACTGCATCTATTTATTCATCGCACACCCTACTTCTATGCTACCCTCGATGTAATGATGATTCTAGCATAGATGCCACAGCAAACTCCAATCACCTAGATAAGCGTCTAATTGTAAATATCATCCAAATGTTTACCGATGAAGTCGATGGCGGCACACTGCATTGCAAAGATAAATATAATTACTAACGGCAAACTCCACTGCATCGCCATAAAATGCATCGTTCACACGTATAAGAAGTAAAAACAATATCGGCTTTGGTTTACCACACCCGAAAATCAAACACTATTAATTTCCCGTTTATATTAAAGGTAATTTGGGATGGCAATAAGAACCCTATAACATGTATTTATAACATGTATATTCTCTCTTAAACCTACGTTTTTTGATCGAAGAATATTCCTAGCTTTTATAGCGACAATCTAAAATTTCTCTCGGTACCAACGCTACTAAATGTTGATAAAAGAAAGTCCTGGCGCAATGTGTCGGTAAGCAATTAATGCTAATCTAATATGCAACAACAAAGTCACGGATTAATTGTAGTTCTCATAACACCTGGGACCTGTTTCATAGAACCACAAATTAATGAATTACTATGACTATTCGATGTTCATTGCAAAGTCTACTAACCTACAGTTTTAACCTACGAATTGTAGCGTTATGAAACTCGGCCCTGATGAGAATTTTGGAACAATCCATTAGTTCATTTAACTATCCATTTGAGTTACACATATCTACAAAGTGGTCTATGCAAAGTAACCAACATATGCAATGCAACTATATGTCCTAATCTAGTATCAATAAACATTTCATTGACTTCGACCATTGAAGCACAAAGAGAAACAAATGACTGCTAGATTTGGTTATATTCTGACAATTCTAATAAAACTAGCGAAATAATAATGAACTTTAAACGAATACTATCAATAAAGAGGAACATCAAGCTTTACATATTCAGAGGATTTCGTATGTCGTGACAAACAACTTTGAAACAAAAATGTAAAGATTGCCAATCTGGCGCCTGCACAGAGATTTATTTTTCCTAGTATATTAGGTATGTACCGCACTTTTTTTCCCGAACTCCAGCTAAGTACGTGGAAAAAGACCCCACAAATAACAGCGATTCTTGTAACAAAAGTTTTCTATCGAGCAATCGTCCACTTAACGATATTAGGGTCAAATTAACGGCGCAACAGCAACATTTGTCAATAACAGATCAAACGCCGTAAAACTACCACTTGCCCGCAACAAAATCAGCGGTTGGCTGGACTAATTTATGGACGCAATGTAAAATAGGTAAGTGTCACAGAAAGACAGCAAACGACATCAAGAACAGCGGAAAATCCAGATAACTGCAGAATTCAACTTTCGAATGGAACTTGTGGATATTGCTCGTGATCAGTCACATGGTCTATAGATATCTATACGAGTAGACCGTTAAACCAGGATTGCGTAATAACAATACGTAAAGATTCATTGCTCTAAAAATGAGATTAAAATAGAGGTTTCGCTAAGTTATACACACTTAGTACTTAAAGTGGCGCACTTTTTAGCTTATTCTTATTAATTGTAAGAAACTCTGAAATAAGTGTAGGAAACTTATTTGAGAGTTTCTTACAATAAATAAGAGGAACACGTGGATATTGTAAAACTTATATCTATTTATATCACGACGACTAAATAAAAAAATTATGATTTACCAGTACCTACCTACAATAATCGGGATTATCACACTATATTGTAGGTATTATAAAGACGAAAGTTTGTGAATGTGTATGTTTCTTAGTTCTTCACGTCTAAACGGCTGGAGCAATTTTAATAACATAAGGTGTGGAGTTAGATAGATAGATAGACAGATAGATAGAGAACACTTTATTGTACATAAAAATGGAAATTACACAGATATTTCTTAACTTAAGAGTACAGACGGCGACCTTATCACTAAAAGCTCTTCTCTTCCAGACAACCTTCGGATGAACTGGACTAATACATTAGAGAAGGAAGTAGATGTACAAAAAAAAACATAGAAAACATGAATTTCAGAGGTTCCAAATACATGCCTCAATAACAGTTTGAATAAATAAAATTATCAACAGATACATACCAATAATTTACATTAATAAAAATAAAAAATGAATATTATACATAAATAGTTAACAAAATATACACATTCAAAGGACATAAGTAGAACACAACAACAGCAGGCTGTTGTTGTGTTACAACAGCAACAGTTAGCTGACGCCCTGGATTACCACATAGGCTACGTTTTACTGCGGGAAAATATCTTATTCCCATGGGAAAATCGATAAACCGTGGTTAACACCGCGGGGCACAGCTAGTTGCCACTAAACCTGGGCTCTAACAAAAGCTCGCGTCGCGCTAACTAGCGGCTCTTGCCGCTCGTTGTTGTCAATTTGTTGTTCTGGTGTACAACAATGACTTAACTTATCTAAAACGTGCATTACAGGCATATTGGTAATATTGCCAGGCAAATCAACATTTTGAAACCCATCTCTTTGTGACTTAGCTGTGCCTAAGCTTTACTTCTACTCGGTTTTATTTTGTAACGCAACCGAGACTCCCAATCATGAAGATAAGGGTCGCACAACAAATAACGTGAAAATGTATAATTTGCTGTCGAAACCCGGTGGCACGGAGGCGGTGCAAGGTCAATTTATCATTCGATTGGCGCAATGGATCGGTTGGCAAACAACAGGCACGAGGCATGGGGTCAGTCAAACAGGAGAGGTTCAGCAGAAATCATGGTGTGTTGAGGAATTGACTAAGCATCAATGCATGAGTCACCGTGTTCAAAAATACGACAAAACGTATGAATTTTATTAAGGTAGAAACTTAGGGAAAGGTTTCATGATTTGGTAGTTTTGTCAACGTGCGGTCTTTTTTCCTATAATTATATTTTACTAACTGTGCCCCGCGGTGTTACCTGCAGTTTATTAGGGAATAAGATATTTTCCCGCAGTAAACGTAGCCTATGGGTTAATTCAGGATGTCAGCTAACTCCGTACCAAATTTTACTAAAAACGCTGCAGCCGTTTAGCCGTTTAATGAAGAAATAACACACATACACACTCACAAACTTTCGCCTCTATAATAGTGAGAGTAGAGATATATGTATCAAAAGATTACTGACATATGTAATTACATCATGCTTAACTTATATTCTTCTTCTTTTTTATGTCCATTGGCAGAGCAAAACCTTTATCAAAAAAAGTGCGACGCAGTATTTGGTTTGAAGACTATAGTACGGAACTACAATCAGACCAACAACTCAGTGACCATGATAATCCAAACCTATAAAGATTATGGTATCCGTCCTCGTAAAGTGTCTGCTGATAACTATCGAAAGGTACAAGAATTTATGATCAACAGTAAAGTACTGTGAATACATAACTCACTTAGTTAAAACTTTCTATTCCAAGGACAATTACTGGACTACGCATACCACTCAAGACTTCCACAAATCATCTTACGTGTGGGATGGTCATCAGTATGTACCAAGAAGCAGAAGTGAGGTAAATGACAATTTTTCTTTTAATTCAAAGAGTTTGGGATCAACATGAGTTATTTCTTTTTAGATTCATTAATTTTATTATCATATACCTATTTAGAAAAGCCACCCCATATTTTCTTAAGAGGTATTATCACTATTAAAACAAATAATTACAAAGGCGAACTTAAAGCTAACAGCATTGTCTTCCAGTTAACCTTAGTGCGAGATACAAATAATTGATTTATTATATCCCTTATATTCCTCACGGTCCTGTGCTAACTTGATCCATCTCTGGCCCGCAACCCTAACGATGTCGTCTGACCATCGTGTCGGTGGTCTGCCTATCAACCTCCTTCCCTCCCTTGGCCACCACTTCGATACTGCCCTGGTCCACCGGCCGTCTTCCCTTCTAGCCAAGTGTCCCGCAATAAAAAGGAGGCCTATGCCCAGCAGTGGGTTGATGTGGGCTGATTATAGATAGATAGATATAGATCCCTTATATTTGTCAGAAATTATATCCCACATTACAGGAACGACCACCTAAACATCTGGATTTACTACCGTGCCATAGCCCGACAACGAAGAAGGATTTTCGGGAGTATCTGCTAACATCAACTCTCCATGGTCTTCGCTATATTGGCGAAGGAAAATTGACGTGGTGTGAACGGTAAAAAGCCTTTATTCGAAATGACTAATTTATATAACCTTATCAATTGAAATATACGTAGATCTATCTTGAATCTTTTGAACCTCCCGATTTCATGACTTTTTTAGTAGGTAATCGTAACGACAATGCGTAAGCTGAAAAGTGAATTTGTGACTATTCGTAGCAATACAGATCATTCTATAACTAGAGAGAGAACCTTCGAGAGGAAACCTGGACGAGTGAGGTGTTCAGATATCTCAGCGCTTGAAATCGCCCAAATGCAGAAAGCACACTTGGAGGATTATATCGATATCAACCCTTGTATGTCGCCATTGCTGGGGCACGGGTCTCTTCCCGCATCGCAGAAAGGTTAGGCCATACTTCACCGCGGTGGCCAAGTTCGGGTTGGTGGAGGATTGTAAGACAGTAAGGCCCGCGCCTTACTGTCAGAAGTTATCAAGCCCATAAGACAGCTGGCAGCCGCGCCATTACACGGCAGCTGGCACCAACGGCTTAACGTGCCTCGCAAAAAATGCCCTAACATAACATAACATAACATAACGTAACATAACATAACATAACATAACATAACATAACATAACATAACATAACATAACATAACATAACATAACATAACATAACATAACATAACATAACATAACATAACATAACATAACATAACATAACATAACATAACATAACATAACATAACATAACATAACATAACATAACATAACATAACATAACATAACATAACATAACATAACATAACATAACATAACATAACATAACATAACATAACATAACATAACATAACATAACATAACATAACATAACATAACATAACATAACATAACATAACATAACATAACATAACATAACATAACATAACATAACATAACATAACATAACATAACATAACATAACATAACATAACATAACATAACATAACATAACATAACATAACATAACATAACATAACATAACATAACATAACATAACATAACATAACATAACATAACATAACATAACATAACATAACATAACATAACATAACATAACATAACATAACATAACATAACATAACATAACATAACATAACATAACATAACATAACATAACATAACATAACATAACATAACATAACATAACATAACATAACATAACATAACATAACATAACATAACATAACATAACATAACATAACATAACATAACATAACATAACATAACATAACATAACATAACATAACATAACATAACATAACATAACATAACATAACATAACATAACATAACATAACATAACATAACATAACATAACATAACATAACATAACATAACATAACATAACATAACATAACATAACATAACATAACATAACATAACATAACATAACATAACATAACATAACATAACATAACATAACATAACATAACATAACATAACATAACATAACATAACATAACATAACATAACATAACATAACATAACATAACATAACATAACATAACATAACATAACATAACATAACATAACATAACATAACATAACATAACATAACATAACATAACATAACATAACATAACATAACATAACATAACATAACATAACATAACATAACATAACATAACATAACATAACATAACATAACATAACATAACATAACATAACATAACATAACATAACATAACATAACATAACATAACATAACATAACATAACATAACATAACATAACATAACATAACATAACATAACATAACATAACATAACATAACATAACATAACATAACATAACATAACATAACATAACATAACATAACATAACATAACATAACATAACATAACATAACATAACATAACATAACATAACATAACATAACATAACATAACATAACATAACATTTACATACAAGAACATACATTGCTTCTGGCCCTACAGTAGGATACCCTGTGTCGTGGGAACCAGAAACAACAACATCACAAACATGTAAACATCCAAGACCTGGGGTTTTGGTAGGCAGATGCGCTACCGGTGCGCCACAGAGGCCGCCACTAGCAGTAGTCATGGGACGATCACTCATTCTGCATCTGACTGCGCCTGTTGTTGCTTAACTCAAGTGATTGATTCCAATCACTCGGTTCGGCTAGGCCACAAGCGCTTCGGAGCGCTCGTCACTGACCTGCGCCCCGGTTCTAGTACGGTACGATCAGCGACAGAAGAAGAATGAATGGCTCGTTATACATGCCGGACCGCGGGCCGGGCGTTACCACGCGCTTGCCCCGCGATCCGAATGGTGTGCCGAGCAGATATACCAGGTGATGGATGAGTGGTGCTCGGATCGTGCTAGATCGACGTGGAGCGGGCGCCACCACACGTGCGACCCACGATCGTAACTGGTGCGACCGTCCCATAAGACGAGGAGCGGGATTGCGCTCAGATCGTGCCTACCGGCTAGCGCGGAGCGCTCGTCACTGACCTGCGACCCGCGTCTAGTACGGTAGGATCAGCGACAGAAGACGAATGAATGGCTCGTTATACATGCCAGACCGCGGGCCGGGCGTCACCACGCGCTTGCCCCGCGATCGGAATGGTGTGCCGGGCAGAAATACAAGGTGATGGAAGAGTGGTGCTAGTACGTGCTAGATCGACGTGGAGCGGGCGCCACCACACGTGCGACCCACGATCGTAACTGGTGCGACCAGCACAACAAACAAGATATGATGGATGCTATGATGAAGAGAATGGGGGTAGCGGAGCGCCTATGGCTCCTCCACCGCTACCCTATGCGGAAACGCAAAAGGTGGGGACGGGGTCGCCAGCCGAGTTGCGGAGGTGTCTTTGCGAATCACGTATCTCGGTGTGAATGGCGAGAGACGGAACACCGGAGGGGTTTTAGTGGGTGCAAGCCCCACATAACCCGGCGTTTTCCCCGAGACGCCGGGTATCTGTCAGAGATTTCCCCTCCGAAAAAAAAAAAAAAAAAAAAAAAAAAGGCCACAAGCGCTTCGTTAGGTTATATAATGTCAATTAAAACATCTAGCATCTATCTATGCATCTCGTGAATAGAGCCCACTACCAGTTAAAGGCCTCTTCCCTGTCACGATAACCATCTCGAGATTGGCAGCGGACCCATTGCCAATATCGTCCGTTGCTTCCCAACGGTTTTAGTAATGTCATCAATCGAACCTTAGCCACCGCTGTCTAATCTACTGATTGTCCTACCGCCGGACCACATTCCTCGCCCATAACCGCTGTAACTTAGTTATTTTTATGTTAATATCATCTATGTCTTTGGTCTTTTGTCGAATTCGACTAATTGAGAACTCAAATAGTCTGTGCAAATTCTTTTCCTTTGTCAGGTTCTTCTGGCTAGGCGCATTCGGGTTCTCCCTATGCTGCGCTGCATTCTTCATCCTGAATATCTACGACAAATGGCAGTCGTCGCCGATGATCGTGAGCGTGAACCCGCAGAACATGGCGCTGCAAGACCTGCCTTTCCCAGCCCTTACCATCTGCAACGTCAACCAGGCGAAGAAATCCGTAGCGATGCGGTATAGGCAAAGCGGGTAAGCTAAGACTATGTTTTTCCTAGTCAATAGTTCAGACTGTCTTAGTGTCAACCAAACAAGGATTCCTGTGGTAAAGCCAAGAAAAGAAGAGAAACATTGAATTAATTTCATGGATCTGTTTATTATGAACGGATCCGTTTCTTATGCTTAAACGATGAAAACATAATTAAAGGTACATAATCGACAATACAAAAAGCGGACAGTCGAGCTTCTGGAATAAAGTTTGGGATAAGCAATGCTGCATTAGTAAGTTAAGTACAGACCGGAGAAGATAAAAAAATATTTAGCAAGTTCTTACAAAAAATATTTTAAATCTGTCTGTTTCGTTTAGGACTTCATTGGACAGGAAGTTACTACAAAGTCTATGCGCCTCAAACAACGATACCGCGTTCTTTGACAACTCAACCGCCACCGCTGACTGGGACTACCAGCGCGCCTTTCTTATTAATGTAAGTAACGAATAACTAATAACACAGGTGTTTTACTCAAATATTTAATCATCAATGTGCATAACCAAGAAGTGGGATACTTTAATGCAAATAAAGAGGTAACGAAACTGGTACATTCACCCATATGTCCCAGTAGGATTAGCGCAAAAACAACCTCAAACAATGTCACTTTGTCTAATGCAGTTCACTTCTAGGTGACACAACCGTGCAGCGAGATGCTGGCTGAGTGCTTCTGGGACAATAACAAGCAGGACTGCCAAGAGCTATTCAACGCGCAGCTGACAGACGAAGGCCTGTGCTGTACCTTCAACGTCGTGCACCGCGAGAATATGTTTAGGAACCCGTAAGAGTAACACACATCATACGTCATACAGTCTGAAAACAGGTGAACCAGATTGATGGCACACTTTGTGGCCCGTATCTATAAACTATAAAACCACATCCCTTTACAAATCAATACAATAAAATAAATAATTGCTAATTGAAGTTGACTGATCCTACAATCGCAGATCGTCATCCCACCTCGTCACCCACCGATCTGCAAAAAACTGGCGGCAGATGCTGGATGCGGGAAGCTGAAGACAGGGCACTATGGCACTCATTAGGAGAGGGCTATGTCCAGCAGTGGACTAACATATAGCCTGAAGAAGAAGATCCTACAATCAATAACAGCATCAGCCTTCAAAAAGGTTGCTGTTGCTACAGATATCCTTAAAATGGGGACTGGGAACCAAGAATAGGTCATAATCATCACCATCGTCACGTTAATACCCAGGACTGCGTACCTAGAGGCGTAGGTCTCTTCATGTTCAAGCTACATTAAGCAGTCCGGCCATACCTAACCACTGCTTGACCGCAAATCTGGCTATAACATAGAGTTTGGTTATTGGTCTGCCGACTTACGGTTCTAATGTCGTAGGTAATAATTTGCTATTTCCGTAACCAACAGAAAACTTATGCTCTACTTGCAGAAAATATCTATACGACTTAAACCTGACATTTCCACTACCTGCCGTGGATTGGACCCCTGAAGGAGGTTATCCAGCTGACGCCCCTGCAACTGGTTTTCCTTGGAGACCGTTAGGTAAAATCCACCCTCTGCTAGCATAAAACGACTTTTCAGTTCATAGAAATAGAGTTTAATTTCCAGGAATCGGCACCCACCACGGTCTAACCCTGGTTTTGGACGCAAACATAGAGGAGTATTACTGCGCTTCGACTAGCAGTCCTGGATTCAAGGTATTACGCTCTATTACATGTTTAACAATGATTTTCGTTTCCTACATTCAAGATAAGCTGAAAGTAGACTTAGCCCCTGTTTAACAATGTTCAAAGAAGGTTCCAGATAAGCAATCCGCAACCAGGGCTGCCGTTTGTCCCAAATTTAAATATTTTTAGGTTAGCCCTGGTTAGAATAGAATATTTATTGGGCAAAAACATTAGTACACAGCTTTTACAAAATGGTTTTACTTAATGCCATATACAAAATTATGGCATTAAGTAAAAACAATGCGGATAGCTTATCCGGAACTTTATCTGCAGATTGTGAAACAGACCCTTAGTTTTATGAAAGAACCGCGACATTTTGACTGTCAGTAACCATGGATCGTTAATAGGAAATGGCAATAGAGTGCACAAAAACGAATTCCGATCCAAAGCTAGGCTGAACTGAACTGAAGCAAAATAAACCATACTCCAACTATAGGTATTTTTTTAAATTAAAACTTCCGTAAGCACTATAAATTATTAAGTTCATTCCGGATTCACTTACTTTATTAGGGTTCCGTACCTCAAAAGGAAAAAACGGAACCCTTATAGGATCACTTTGTTGTCCGTCTGTCCGTCCGTCCGTCCGTCTGTCAAGACCCTTTTTCTCAGGAACGCGTGGAGGTATGAAGCTGAAATTTATATCAATTACTCAGGTCTACTGTCCCTTGAAGCTGTGAAAAAATCAAACTTCTAAGCCAACGCAATCAAAAGATACAGCCGTTTATGCCGCAAATTTTCGACACTTGCAAGGGAATCAAAACCTACAGGGTGCTTCCCGTAAACTCAGAATCTTGAAATTTGGTACGAAGCAACGTCTTATAGCATAGATAAAGGAAAAATTACGAAAACCATAAATTTTTAGTTACATCACATAATATATATTTTTTTAATAATTTTAAACTTACTACCCATTTCCTCATAAACGCGTAGAGGTATTAAATTGAAATTCATAGGTCTATAATACAGGTTTGTACGGAACCCTCGGTGCGCGAGTCTGACTCGCACTTGGCCGGTTTTTTTTTATCTGAAGAATCCGACCATATTTCGTAAAAACGGAGCATATTTTTGCCGCGAAATATTTTTTTTTTGGATTATTAGAATATTTAAAAGAAATTGCGTTCTTATGACACGTAGCATAAGAAAGAAAATTTAATTATGATTCCTTGGGAAGAAATGCTCTTTATACTGTTCTTGATATAAAAAAATCCAACCTCAATTTATTAATACCTAAGTGGTTTCTGGATTGATACTGTGCAAATATGTAGATATACATACACTTAGGTACTGCGTAACTTAAGTGTGTCTCACAATAAAATTATCTAAATACTTTTCCGCAGATTCTCCTCCACAACCCGACAGAGACGCCCAAGATAGCAAACCTTGGCGACATTTACGGGCCTGGCATAGAAGCGCGGGTGGCCATCCTGCCCCGGATATACGATGCGCAGCCGCAGCTCATCTCCATCGACATAAACAAGCGACTGTGCGCTTTCTCCAGCGAGAGGAACTTGGTGTATTACAGGTTTGAAATGGTCAGAGGTCACCAGAAGTGGTGAGAAGATGGTCAGAAGATATGGACGAAGAACGAAAGACGGTTTGACCCAAACGGGTACTAGTACCTATATATAGATATTAACGAATTTTACAGCTGGTGAAGCTGCAGTTATATGTGTTTTGAGTAGCTGAAGGTGAACCACCTGCCAAAAAACATTGCATACAACATTCACAAGCATATTGGTTATTATGAGAAGACAAAAAATGTTCGAGCACTGAAAACGGTGCGAGAACACGTGTTTTGTATTTTCCATGTAATATTTTATGAAAAACACGTGTTGGAAACTTATACAGCGAACCAAAAAACTCCTCTTTAGTAGTTATTGGATTTTTTACACACTTTCCTATTACTTTCTGAAAAAAGTCTGCAAATTATTTTAAATGGTTTTCCAAACTTTCCGGTCTTGTGCCACTCGCATCCAGCGACTACCCGAAGCCGCAGGTCGTCAGACCATCTGGTGGAGGGCCGTTAAATGGCTGATGATGATGAAGTTGAAATTAGAAAGAAACTAAGACCATGTTCGCTGCATGAAAAATTTACTATTATTAAATTGTACAAAGCTGTCTACTATATTCGGGGGGAGGGTCGCCCAACCAAAGAACTTCGTAAAGGCTTGACGTCACATTTGCAGAACGTACACGCAAAGGAACTGTGAAATGGAATGCGAGGCTGAAACCTTGTTGCAAAAATGCAAATGTGTGCAGTATTACATGCCGAGTAAGTGTGAAGATATTTTATTCTCTCCAATAACGATCTGGTTATAGTCTGTTAGCTTTTAGAATACACTGCGGCTACTATCGGATAGAATCGGATATATTCGTGTAAAAGAAATATCGGAACTAACACGACACTTAATTTCGAACTCGGAACGAATATGACACTTAATTTTGAAATCAGAACTCGATCATCAGTACGAAAACCGGCGAAAATTGGCGAAAACCGAAGCCTACTCTACAGTTCTGCCAAACTCGATAAAGAATAGAGGTAAACAAACCAATTTAGGGTTATCACTACTCACGTTTTACAAATCTTCTATTGTTTACATGATTATAGCTTTTTACTTACTAAATATTTATTAACAATTCCTTTTGCAGCATATTTAACTAGAATCACTCAATTAACATGCATATGACATTGTTATTTCGAAAAACTATAAAAAAATCGACATTAATTTTACGCGACAGCCCTACAGAAAAAGAAACATGGATGAAATTCAGGTGTGACCAACATTTTGGGAAATTTAGTTTATGCCAACAAGTGAAGTTTAGTCGTTTGTCAATACGTGTACCTATATGTCATACGTACCTATATATAGCATATATTTGTGACAAAATGGCACAAGACAAAAATATAGATTGCCCCCATATCATTGTGAATTAAATCCGACAGAAATCATATGGGCAAGTAAAAGGCCATGTTGCTGCCAAAAATAAAACTTTTTAAATGGCTGAACTAAATAAAGGTCTTGTTAGATGAGGCAATAAGTAAAATTACTCCAGCAGCATGACAACGTTGTGTTGAAAACGTAATTAAAGAAGAGAAGAAAACGCCGAATTTGATGGTGTAATGGATAATGTCATTGATGAATTTATAATTCAAGTCTCCGGAGACACAAATTCATCCTCCTCTTTGGCCAGTGACAGTGATGATTAGTGTGAACATATGAATAAAAATATATACTAAAATAAAATATAACTTTCTTTTATTGCAATATTTGCAGTAGGTCCCAATCTACTCATTTTCATTGTAGCATCTATAGGTACTTATTAATATTATAAAGTTGAAGAGTTTGTATGTTTTTTGCTTAAACGCGCTTAATTCTATTAGGAAAATCTTGCGGCATGGCTCGCGTAGATGTTTGTTAAATCTGTGTTTCATATTTCAGTGTTCTCATATGTCATATTCAAATCGGTTAAGCCTTTGACTATAAAATCATAAACATATAAATAAACATAAATAAGCATTTTACATTAGTAGGAGGAACGATTATTATTTGTATGAAAACGATTTCTAGAAAAGGTTGTTAACATCTGCCTTTTAGGTGTAAACAAGTCGTTGCCTAGCAACGGTTTGTTTATCTCCATTCGTTATCGAATTTGGCTCAGGTATAGAGCCCAAGGTATATTATAAAAGCTAACAGACTATACACCATTAATTTTGGCTGGTTTGAAAGCCAATGCAAAATGGACGTCCCTAAACAATAGGTATCGTATACGCTCGTCAGTTTCTTTAAAAACGCACTGTGCAAAATATCTTGACATAAACTTGAATGTACGAAATTCAGTAGTAGGCAGTCAGAGTAGTGAGTGTATGCCGTGGTTTCACGGGTCACTGTTCTGATAGACGGAGAGGCTGCACTAATTGTTAAGATTTCTCAACTCGAAACATTTCTCAAGATTTCTCTTTTAAAAGTAATAAATCTAACTAGATGGTATTTTTAAACATTAATTACATAACCGGCTTTCAAACCACCCGGCTTTCAGCGTTTATAATAAGCTCTTTGTTTCGCAGAGAACCGTTCAACAAGAGTTTGTGGGAAAGCAGACGCTGAATGCTATTCCAATAAGGTTATTTATGAACTCGGTAAGAAAACTAATATTGCAGGTATACCAACGGATCATATAATCAAACCATCAAAGAGATCACATTAACACATGACCTATTGCTTTTGGGTAAAAAGGAAACAATTCAAAAATAAGTGCAGTCCTTGCAGCAAATTCTCAAGTTACTACTCGGTGGAAAGGCGTCACTTTGTCTAAGCCACGTTCCACTCGATAACTTGGCCAGGGCCACGGCGCGTTGAGGCATAAAGCTGTAATTTGACAGTGCTAATAAGATAGATATGATTTCATTTGCCACATTAAAATAAACAACCCGTGCGTTAGCGTTACTAGATATTTATTGTCACCTGTCTAAAGGCTGTAAATAATAAATTACAAACTGTAGAAGTGGTAGAGAAAAAACTACATTAGATTAAAACTACAGAAGATTCTATCTGATATTCCATCGGACTATTTCTGTTTTTGAGGAACAATATACCTACATACATAACTTTATCCCTACATCTACGATATAGTAATCTGATTTACTATATCTGATTTACTATATCGTGTATTATCTCAACAGAATAAAAAAAATAGGAAAGAGTAGTTTATGTGTTAAGCTCACTGCCAGTTAATCTTGTTGATCTTAAATCCAATCACATAAGTTCATTCGCGTATTTGTGAGCAAAAAGGGGCAATGAGCTGGCTATATATGACGTAGATCATACCAATGTTAGGGTATAAAGTTACTAGCCTAGAGTCCTAGTGATGGGTGCAGAAATGCGGGCAGACAAGCAACAAGATGGAATGACGACGTGATTAAAGTGACAGAAAAACACTGGACTCGAAAAGACCCACACTCATCAATAGATGGCTCGTTGAAAAAAAGAGAGACAATTCTAAATTCTTCCTAGACCACGCAGAGTTTCTCGGGCCGCGTCCATGCGACTGCCTACCAGCGTGCACGGAGATCTCGTACAACGAACGCCGCAGCAGCGCGCCGCTCAACGAGAAGCTCATTCGGCAAAACAAATATGTGCCGCAGGTCGCGTCTCAATACTTCAAGTAAGTCCTAAATAGAGTTGGGTGATTCGGGAGCGTTATGTGATGTGAATCGCTCGTAGCCACGGCCGCCTGAGTGATCTTAAACGAACACGAAGGTTAGACAACATGGGCGCGTTCAGTTCATAGATGGATGACCGTCTATGACTAACGCTAGTGGCATTTTTCCGAGCAGTTTCTTGCTTCGCAAGGAACGTTAAGCAGTTGGTGCCGGCTGCCGTCCAGATGGCAGTCGTTAAGCCAAGTGAGAGGCCTTAGGGCGGCTAGAAAACTTCTGACAGTAAGCCCAGCCACTAGTCTTGCAAGCCTCTTCCAATCCGGACTTGGCCCACGTGGTGGAGTATGGCCTATAACTTCCATAGAGAAGAGACTCGTGCCTACCCTTCTAATTTGCGGCCGTGCCCCGTGGTGGAGACATAATGGGTTGATGATGATGTGATGTGACTGACATAACAGGCTTATTGTGTCTGAGTGATTGTGAATTGTGATATCCCAGAGATATCAACCCAATCACACCTCAGCTCACTCACACTCTGAGTGATGAGTAACAAACCATTCCCTATAAACGATCCAGACCTGCAACGCGGAATCGTGGGTTTGTGGTGTTGTAGTTTGTTTGGCTACATCAACTCTTTTAACTCACCAACTCAGAGAGCTGTTTGAGCTGGCCTACCAAGGAGGAAAGAAGTGTGGGTTGGAAAATAAAGAGAAGTAAAACATTTCAAAGACATATGACTAAGGGATATGACTAAGAGATAAGATAAGATGTGCCAGGGAGAGAAAATATTAAGATTAGTCCCTTCCAAAAACTCACTTTGCCCAATTCTAAGTTGAGAGAGTAGAGACTCTCAGAGAAACTCACTCTCAATAGAGACTCTCTCTCTGAGAGCAAAGGTACCTTCTCTCAGAAACACAATAGTTGTATATGACACAGCAACGTGGAGATGTTACTTGGAAATTGTTTTGTGAAATAAACTATTTGTGTCCGTATAGTTGGATGTACCTTTGGATCTGAATGTATAAGCAATAAAAAGAAGAGGCAAAACTTCAAACTGAAATACGTTTCGCGGACGTAAATTCAACACACAATACCTTATTCCAGAGACAACATGCTGGTGATCCACTTCTACTTTGAAGACAACTCCTTTGTCCGATACACTAAGGGCGAGATATTTGGATTGACAGAATTTTTATGTGAGTAGTCATTCCTACTGCTTTTACGTAACTATAAGACCGCTGGTACTTTGTATCTTTACATATTTTATATCATGTGCTCTGGTATACAATAAAAATTACTAAGCTGTAGAAGAATAAAAAGCGAAGCTTGGGACGACAACCTAAATCAATTGAAGTCTATCGAACCAAAGAGACACGGTTCCTATTTAGTCCTCTTTAAAGCGCGCCTTGCGAGGCGAATTCAAATGTAGTGAAAAGCACAGAAACTTTGCCAATATGTTAAGGAAAGAAATCGAGGTGTAATCGATTGCCACTCGCAGCGCTTTCAAGCAAAGGCAAACAGCGAAGTAAAATTACGCCGGCTTTCTTCTTACCCTAACGGCGCAAACCTCTGCACCATTTTTTATATTTCTTTTTCTATATATCATTTTTAAATATTTCGAAATTTCCCTCATTTTCATCTTTACCACCTCACACATTAACTAGATCTGACTATTTTACCTGCTTATCCGTTTTTATCCAGTTTTCTGTTTTATTATAAAATAAACATTACAAATAAAGCAACAGTTGAAGTCGTTCCAGTTTTATTATTTATAAAAGTTTTACAACACGACAACCTCTGTTCTGAGGCGCACCAAATCCTGACAGGATTCTGAGGACACGACCAATTATGAAGTTTAACAGTTATACGAAAGGAATCGTTCAGGATTTAGTGCGGGCAATATGTGAGCTCTCTTGCCCTTGTCTTAATAACAGGTTAAATATCGCGAATTCGGCTGTTTGAAAATTGTGTCGTAATTTGTTGGAATGTTTTATCTATCTTACGTTTCTTCTCTGTCTCTGTCGCAGCCAACACGGGCGGTCTACTCGGTCTGTGCATGGGATTCAGCATGATGAGCCTGGTGGAGATTCTCTATTTCATGACGCTCAAGACAATGTGTGCGGCGCTCAAAAGGCGTCCTAGGCATCGTTTCAATAAGTGAAGAATTCTGTGAACTAATTCATATCGCCCTGATTCGTGTGAGTCGCCCTGAATCATGGTGAGTAGAGGCGGAGCTCGCGCTGTGCAAATCAGAGCAGATTCACTCTGATCGGACTGGTCGGAATGATGCCGGAATAATGTGTAGTGCTTACGAAAGTTTTACTTGAAAGATTGCATACTTTAATAGAACAACAAGTAGGAAGACTATTACTTCTTAATGTGTATGTAAAAGTAAGTTAAGTCAATATTTTATGATTGTGTACATTGTATCCCTATTATTTTTCTGTTAGAAACTGGTCAGATCGCAAATTGCAATTTACTAAGTTGGTAGATTTGAGTGTAGGTTAATAGACTAAACAATATGCGGCAATATAAATCAATATGCTATTTTAATATGCTACAATTTCCTATCAGCAATAAGGCCGCCTAGGTACCTCTTCTTTTGTAACTCTGTAATTATTTTCTGGTGTGTACAATAAAGAATATTTTTTATCTTATCTTATACTACTAAACCATTTATTGTAGTTATTGAGGCTCTGGTCTTCGTCGTAACCGTTGGATATTAAAAGACGTAATATTGTAATGAAAATATGTAAGTATATTAAAAGTTGAGAATAAACTTATATCACAATTTAACTTACAAACTAGTTAATCTACCTAGATACTTTTACGATTTCAGTCTCTTTACGATGTTTTTTCTTTATTTAATCGCACTAATTAATGATCTACGAAAGGCTGTGTTCGCTACATCGCTCTACAGAATGTCACTAACTGGGGCCTATTTCATAAACCATAATTCATGGTTTACTATGACAATTCGCTGAAAGTACGATGTCAAAGTCGATTAACCCACAGATTGACAAGTAGACTCTGCTGCGGAATTTACCTCGAATTGTCATACTTAATATTACAGACATTTCAACAGCAATAATGTTGACTGCGACATCAATAAAACATTTTGTCATACTGCTGTTTGCTGGATTAAATCACACGTTAATTACTGCATAATGTACGCCAAACGATTTTTTACAAAAATGGGGCAAACATTCTGGCTAGCTGGCGAAAGAAGAAAAGATAAAGCATGGTCTATTTACATCCCGGTCACACAATATAAGCAGCAATATTGAATGAGCGAGCGTCAATAATGGACAATTATTGCCGCTCGCTCATTCAATATTGCTTTCTGTAACAGTGTCACAGACATTTCTCCTCTGCCAGGTAACTTAGGAAATAAAACTTCGATCATTCATAGTCTGTTGGCAATTACTATAGGAGAACAGACATCTGCAATTTTTTTTTAGATGGAGTAGGTTCGACTCGCACCTATACTATCCTCTCAGCTTTGCCACAGGTTAGCAAACAAATGAGTCATAAGGTTGCGGGTTCGAATTCCGGCATGGGTGAAATTTTTAGCCTCTAAATAGGTTTTTAAAAATGAGTCATATGTATACAACAATTTTATTGAAATAACGCAAAACCTAAAAACTGTTTATTCAGTATCAAATATTAAACCAATTTAAAAAAGAAATTTAAATTGACAGTTTTATTTTTAGTTTTATTGAGAATTTTAAATACGGGTGAATTTTTTTAAACATAATAAATTTTTTTTTGTTATTAAAATTGATTCCTCGAACCCTTGGAAATCCTTCAGTTTAAATAGTATAGGTAAAGGGAAATATGTAACCACAGATTTATTTAGAGTGTTTTCACAACTTCTTTTACTCTTTTTTCGTGGTTTATTTATCTATACTGAAAAATCATTTTACGTTATCTTCTGTCTTCTTCTATAATATAAAAATGATTCGCCGAATGTGTTGGTAAGCGCAAATCTCGAGAGCAGCTGAACCAATTTCATTCTTTTTTTAGAATATTCCTTGATGTACGACGATGGTTCTTACGGAGAAACATTTTAAAAATTTAAAGAATCGACTGTTAGACGATACAAAGTCAGCTAGTTGTCAATAATAACACATGTTGTAAATTTTTTTTTTTGTTACAACATGAAATGCTTACAGGCAATTGCATGCCTGGATGCAATCCATCTAATGCAATCAACATCTACTTAGATAAAGAAGGCCAGACTATCACATCTAGGGCTGGTGGCGGGGCGGCTGCGAGGGCGGCGCGGGTGGCGCGGGGGCGGCGGCCGCGTCCGGCGGCTGCAGCGTGCGCGTGCGCCGCCGCGTGTAGTGCTGCCACAGCAGGATCGCCTGGTCGTCCATGAACTTGCACACCTGTGGACGGGGCAGTTGTTATAAGCGGCCAAGATAATTAGTTATTGCAGGACTGTTCCTATGATAACGGACCGAGCGGCGGTACAGTACAACACATCATAAAAGTCCCTTCGGGAATCTACGTTCGCGCAGACTAGGAAGAAGTGTAACGAAAGTACCCGAAGCTATAAGTACATTCTACATGATCGTTAACCAATACGGTTAAGGTGCAGAATTGATTGCCGCTGTAGCGCTACTTATTTCGCTTACGCTAATATTGCCAAACTAACAGTCACCTGAATCGATGACGTTGAATCAACCAATAGCAAACAAGGCGCGCGGACTGCCATAAAATGAAACTATCTGATTGGTCGATCAACTTGCCGCATATCCAAAATTTGGTCATCTGCGCAGGTACATCCCCGAGACTTATTTCTTGTGTAGCACTGTACCGACGTGTACCAATGACTTTGTTTTCCAAGTTAAAATAACATAACATTTACACAGCGCTCGTGGCCTAGGCGAACCGAGTGATTAGAATCAATAACTTGGTTAAGCAACAACAGGCGCGGTCAGGTACGGGATGGGTGAGCGTCCCGTGACTACCGCTAGTGGCATTTTTCCGAGCGCTTCCGTGCTTCGCAAGGCACGTTAAGCCGTTGGTGCCGGCTGTCACATAATGGCAGTTGTTAAGCCATGTCAGAGGCCTTATGGGCGGCTTGATAACTTCTGACAGTAAGGCCCGCCACTGTCTTACAATCCTCCACCAGCCCGGACTTGGCTCCCGTGGTGGAGTATGGCCTAACCTTCCTGCGATGCAGGAAGAGACCGGTGCCCCAGCAGTGGGGACGTACAAGGGTTGATAACGAACATTTACACAGGCACATACATTGCTTCTGGCCCCCATTAGGGTACCCTGTATCGTGGATCCACGGAATATTTTATTATTAGATTTTATTATATATTATATCTAATTATTATCGTGGAATATTAAATGGTTCTAATCGTGATTATTTAGTGGATAAAACGTAATTAGCCTGAGGTTTTCTACCCGAGACCACGGCAACTGCAAAGCTGCCGAAACGTCGGGACATAAGGTAATGACGTGTCACCTAATAAATAATCGCGATTAGACCCGTATAACATATAACTATGTAGGAGTATCTCGAATCATTAAGCAATACTATCACAAACTTGTAAACATCCAAGGTCTGGGTTTTTTATCCCCAGCCTCTCGCATGGAAGGCAGATGGGCTACCGCTGCGCCACAGAGGTCGTCGCTTCAATACATGTGTGAAGTTATTGTAGCAATACCACTTGCCACCTGTGAGGAAAACATTGTGAAAACCCCTAGGGTCTGAAGTGCTCAACTGCCTTGTTGGCTACATATAATCGCCCAAGTATGAGGCTATGTGTAGTAATTTTAGGTAAGTAGTTAAGGATTACTTTACTTTGAAACTGTGCCAACCACACATCGCTGGCCTTTTTTAATGTGGACACACCTTGAAAGTACAAGTCCCCTTTTTGAACGATATACTCAATCCAAACACAGGCAGCTAAGAATGTAAATTATTTTTAAAATGTAGTTGTGTTTATTATTGTGGAATGGTGATAATAATTTTGTGTTGCCAGCTATAGAGAAGCAATTTTTGTCTGAATTGAGTTAATAATATGTAGTGCTTATGAGAGTTATGTTGATTCCACAGAAACAATGCTTTATATTGGCCACAAAACAAGGAATCAATTTAGTCAAATCTAATACCTGTGCGGAGACACACTCTCGTCTAAAATGCTCATGCTGTAGCAACTCGAGGAAGTGCAAGCACATGGGGTACTTGAGGTACCGTGCAAACTCTGGCCCTCGCCAGTACTGGAGGTACTTGATGTAGTTTACAAATGTCTGATCTTTTAGGTAGCCACGCTGTGCAAGAACTGCAATACAAAAAACTCAGTTTAAGTAAAAGCACTCGTGGCCTAGCCAAACCAAGTGATTGGAATCAATCACTTGATTATACTATTTTTATTTTTAATGCACTAACCCATTCTAAGGACAAATTTAAAAACCTATTTAGAGGCTAAAAATTTCTAAAAATCCCGGCATGGGTGAAATTTTTAGCCTCTAAATAGGTTTTTTTCAATCACTTGAGTTAAGCAACAACACAACGCAGTGCAGAATGGGTGACCGCTCTGTGGCTACCGCTAGTGTCATTTTTACGAGCACGTCCATGCTTCGCAAGGCACATTAAGTCGTTGGTGCCGGCTGTCATGTAGTGGCAGTCGTTAAGCCATGTCAGGCCTTTTGGGTGGCTTGATAACTTCTGACTGGAGATAGGCCTTCTGGTGGAGTAGGGCCAAACCTTTCTGCGATGCAGGAAAAGACCTGTGCCCCAACAGTGGGGACATACAAGGGTTGCTATTGATCAAATTAAGTAAAATGGGTAGGTGGCCTTCAATGCCCTTTCTTGCTAAGTCAGAAGTAGTACTTAGACCGAAAAGTGATTTTCACTGCAAGACTAAGGCAAAATTTCGGTCAGGGCGTAGCAAAGGGTGTGCAAGGGAAAGAGACTTAAAAAAATTCGCAAAGAAAAGAGTCCCCGTAATCGCCTTATTTTATATTTTTTAAAAAAAGGGGGCAACCTAATGAGCATCTTTTCGCCCTAAAAAAATTTCGATATTAAATATTTAACATTTTACAGGCGATTTTAATTGTAAGAGCCATACGCGCTGACGGCCGACTGAGATGCTGTTTGGTTTCTGCCAAAGTCTTCATCATAGACGAAACTACAGCTGGTATATCCTCTGGTAAAACCGGGGCGCCCAAAAGAGTAAACATAGCTTTGTGCACATATAAAATTGAAATCGCTTCTAAAATTTGAAATATTTACAATAGAGATTTTTTTTAGGGGGAAAGTTGCTCATTTTGTTACCCCCCTTTGAATAAATATGAAAAAGGATGGGGTACAGGGTCCCTATATTTTTGTAATTTTTTTCTGTAATGTACGGGCAATACGGGCAATATAATATACCTCTTAATTTTTGCCCTGAGTATTAGTATTTTAAAAACTGGGTTTATAGAGTAACAACCCCTAAATGAGATACTTACAATGTATGTAATTAGGATTAGCTAAACACTGCACAAACTCAAGCTCCACTTGAAATCGTATTCGATTCTGGTCTTCCGTTTCTGGTATAACTGTAAATTGCATTGCAAATTTATAAGAAACATGGTTAGAATTGGTTGTTGACGAAACAACATAGCGGATTTTCTCACCTTTTGCAGACATCATCACTCGTTTAGATTCAGTTTAGAACAACGACAGAGTGATATTTGGTGCGACTTAATAAAGAAAACAGCACTGAAAAGAAGAAAATCTATATGATAGGGCCTGATGAACCTCATACCGCATCATCAGCACAAATTAAACCAGTGATGAACACAGATTAAATGGAATTTAATGAATGAATTCTTGCTTGGTTTAGTTGTTCTGTGATTCTTGCATAGACTAAAAGATATCCAATAGCCAATAAACGTTTAAAAAAAAAAATACTAAAAGATTAAAAAGATAAACATGAATGACGTTTGATTTCTACAGTTCACGAGCGTTTCCCTTTACTCAATTTTGCTCAGCTCAGACGCACATGATTACTCGAAGCGCTGTTCCCGAGAGCGCTTTATATCGCGCTATTCTATAGGTCGTAATGTGGCGTAATGGCGGCAGAGTGACCGACTTGGTGTATCTGGATGAGTTAGCTCGTGTATGCACACGAAAGTGTAGGACTAGGTCACACCCTTTTACATCCGTGGCAGTGCGTAGAAAAAATGGCAATGCGTTTCTCGCACTGTATCTCACGTCAAGTTAGGTAGATTAGATAGACGCGGCGTGGTTGAGTAATCTTGTGTGTCTAGCCGTAACATTACATGATGACGCGCCTCAGACAATAGTGACAGTGACACGCTGTAAAAAAATAATAAAAGTGGGAGGAGGAGAAAAAAAATAGGTCGAACGAGGGGCGAGGGGCTGTGTCACTGTGTGATGTGTGTGTTTTCAGTGGTTTTCATTTTTGGTAATTCCAGTGATTTCCCTCGGTAGTTTCCCATAATTTCGGTTTAACCGCGCTGTTAATAGTTGTGCGCATTTGTTAGTATTGAAATTAAAGTCTAAAGTGAATCATGTCGGGGCACAGGTATATCAGCAATACGACCAATTTATTCGAGGACGACGTCGACGACGATACATTCGTCAACAGTTATCAGGGTCGAAGACAGCCTCCCCCTCAGCCCAAGCTGTCCGCAGCGCCTTATGGAGGCCATTTAGGGGACCTTGAACGCCAGCGCCAAGCTATGTTAGAAAGACAAAGAGAAATCGAACAACGTACTCTCGATTCGTCAGCGAGAAGTATAGGCCTTTTGCGTGACTCAGAGCAAATTGGCATAGCTACCGCAGAGGAGCTAGTGCGGCAGCGGGAGCAGCTCGACAATACTAACAAGCGACTTGACGAAATCAACACAAACCTTAACTACAGCCAGAAACACTTGAATGGTATCAAGTCGGTGTTCTATGGTCTCAAAAATTATATTTCCGGAAAGTCGGACGCTACGCCGCCTAGAAGCAACGCATCCCCTGACACTAGAAGCACACAGGGACCTAGCAGCAGCCAGCTCAACAACACTTTAGATGCCCTGGGGCAGCCAAGTGGTGATGACCGCTACAACTCTCACCCAGCAACTCGCCTCCGCGGCTTGGACGATAGACCCACACCTGCGCCTGTCACTGACAGCCAGCGTGTCAATGAAATGCTTGATGCCAATCTGGACGAGATGGTCCAGGCCATCACCAGACTAAAAGGACTTGGCAGTGCTCTCACAGAGGAAATTGACCATCAGAATGAGCTGATAGACAATATACATGACAAGGTTGAGGTGGCGGATATCAAGATTGGAAAACAGAACAAGCAAATGAACAAACTACTTGGAAAATAATAGGTTTTTAAGGCTATTATTGTTCTGTGGACAGCAAAATCCCCGTGTGAACACTATTAGTTTTTTTGTGAAGAAACAACATTCTAATATTAATCAGTTTTTATTTGCATGGAAAAATTATAACTATAGTTAATTACTGTAGATAATGGTATTCTTAATGTATAATGTTCTCCGAACATTCCAGAAAGCAATAAGTTACATCACTATGTTATAGTTTTTAGTCTTGTATTGTTTATACCTATATTGTAAATATATTTTTGCAAAACAGCTGTACATTGGGTCCTATTATGAGAAACCAGTATTTACAACTTCATGTCTCAGCTATGTCAATAAAATGTATTATAAGTATAATTTCTGATAGCATATCATTGATAAGAATCCTCATTAAAAAATATTGTATGCCCATGCTTTTAATGACTCTTGTAAGTAATGAAGTGAGAGATAACAACATATATTTTACTTCTTTATTGATAAACAAATCTTGTTTACAATGCAAACTTTAAATTTACAAAGGACAAAATTATCAATCAGTTTGTCTTGTACCCTTATTTTGGTGCAAATCAACTACTGTAGGACTTAAAGTCTAATACAAGTGATCGAGAAAAGCATCATTGATAATAGTTTCCATCATCATGTCATCCCTGGAGTCCACATTAATGTTATGAGACCTCAAATGCTTCTGCAATAACCTCTTATTAGCTAGCTCCTTTCCGCAGACATCACATGAGATATCTTTCTTTATAGCATGAGACTCCCTGTGGCCCTTGAGGCCCCAGATGGTAGCAAAGCATTTGGAGCATATCTCGCATTTGTGAGGTCTTTCCAATGAGTGTGTGTGAGCAATATGAACTGAAAGGGAATGCTTAGTGGGAAAAGTTCTATCACAGTCCTTGTGGCTACAGGCATGAGGACGAGGTCTACCCTGACCTGCATGTACGAGTTTGTGCATGCGTAGGTAAGAAGCTCTAGTGTAGGTTTTTGGACATTCTGAGCAGGCAAAGAGCCTCATTCCATTGTGAATCTTAATATGAGCCAGTAATGTTGATTTAACTGTGAAACTCTTGCCACAAAGTGTGCAGACATATAAGTTACGGTTGTTTGAGTGGGCTACACGGAAGTGCTCTTTGAGGGATTGCCGAGATTTGTAGTTCTTGTTGCAAATGCCACACTTGAACTGTCCGATATCTTTGTGGGCAACCAAATGCTGTTTCAGTCCGCTGGAAGAATAGAATCTTTTTCCGCACTTGGGACACAGGTGTTTGCGTACATCAGCATGCCTCTCCATGTGAGCTTTAAGCCCATAGATTCTCGTGAAAGATCTCGGACAGACACTACAGGCATACTTCTTTTCGCCTTCATTTCGCTTAGGCTGTTCTGTAGATGTTATCTCTGATATAGGAGGCAGGGGAGTCAATTCCTTATTTTCAGATAGATTCGTATCAAAATCCAGTGATGGATGGTTGCTAAACAATGGAACGTCATATTCATGGTCCTGGTACACAACATTAATGTCTATAGAGTCAACATCGGATCTCTGCATGTTGGTGGGTGAAGACTGGATTGTAAGGAGCTGTGACAGAGTGGCATTAGCTTTAAGGCAGTTGAGCTTGAAGGTGTAGGCGGACAGTGCTCCCGAGACGCACGTCTCACACATTCCCCGAGGCCAGTTTTCTTCGTCATTGTTCTGAAAAACAAGCCGTAAGGGTTAGTTTTTGTTTAGGAATGAAATCATGGGTAATTAAAATAGTATTATCTTTACCTCAAGACAGTTGAGATACACTAATATATCTATCAATTTAACCTTAATCAGCTCATGATCCACGAGATCTTGTATGTTTTTGAACATAGTTGTGTGTGATCCCAGAAGACACGTTCTGCAGATATTTTCCGAAGACAATGAAGGCAAAATTATATTACTCAATTCCATGGATATGATGAACCGCAAGTATTGTTATGGTCTATAACGGAGAAAAGGTACCTAATTTCATGGTAATTTTCACGACGCAAAAATCGACGACGAACCATGAACGCGCACGAAATCACAAATTAGCACGAAATAAAATAACGTCTCATTTCACTCGTGCGTCATTAAACATTTTCTTACTGTTTCTAACAGTAAACGATAAATTCTATGCGTGGAACGGATCAAATAGTTTGCGTTTAATTATGTAGTTTGCAATAAAATTTATACATTTTATTGCAAACTACATGTTTAGTTTTTATCATACAGTTTCCCTTAAAGCTAATTTTATTTATTTTTATTGATTACGAAAATTTATAGTATTTTCTTATGAGCATCAACAAAATAACTTTCTATCACAATGACGTTTTTTGCGTTTAGATAATGCTAAATAAAAAATCCACTGCTTCGGCTACCTTTTGTCTCTTTTCAACCGCTGCCATATACGCGTAAGCATAGCAATTTGCCGTCTCTCTCTTTTTAAAGTGACGTGCGTGGAGGTCTGCTTAAATCTATGAAAACCTTCCAATTTTCCGGGATATTTTCATGCATTTACTAGCTTATTTCAGTAGTGAATCAAGATTTTTGTGGAAAATTTGTCACAAAAGGTATAAATTTACTTGAAAGTAGTTTCTAACTAATGTGAAAGTTATAACCTCAACGGCACATCAATTATCTGTTTTTTTATATTTTTGGCAAAACTACCATCTCAACTGTACAACAGTGATCTTATTCCCGTGTATTATGTTATCAAAGTGTAGTGAAGTCTTAAGTTGTCTTGATGTAACGGTATTTTTGCATAAAACAGGTAAATCGGTGAGACGCAGCCAATATGAGTCGTTTCTTTGCAACCGGGACTGACTCGGAGTCCGAGAGCTCCAGCGAGGACGAGCAAGTAGTCCGTGCGCCAGCGCCAGTCTATACCGTGAGTACACTCGTTTATTACGTTAGCAACAATGTTATCTCTCTGTTGAGCAAAGGCCTAAGCAGACATTTTACATTGTTCAAACTTGCTCATCATCATATCCCATCCTATACACCTCCCACTGTGAATAAATTATGTCTAACTCAATACAAACTGAAGCTGTATTACAGCATAATTTCATCTAACTTTTCCCATACAGTTCAGTGACGATGAGGAAGAAACCAAGCGTGTGGTGCGATCCATGAAGGAAAAGCGGTATGAAGAACTGGAGGGCATCATCCACTCCATCCGCAACCATAAGAAGATCAAAGACTTTGCGTCAGCACTGGCCTCCTTTGAGGAACTCCAGAGAGCATACACGAGAGCCTCCACTGTCATCATGAAGGAAGAAAATGGTGTTGCACCAAGATTCTTCATACGAGCGTTGGTAGAACTCGATGACTGGGTTGTTGGTGCGTGGGCAGACAGGTAATAGAAACAATGCATTCAATATCAACCCTTGTATATCCCCACTGGTCAGGCACAGGTCTCTACCTGCATCGCAGATATACTCCACCACGCATAAACAATGCATATTTCAATAAATTACTTTTAAATGTTTCAAATTTATCTCCTATCTTGGTTTTCAAATTATTATAACGATTTCATCAGATTTCACGGAGTTCTAATATGCCTATATTTTCCTCAGATTTTTTATATATCTCATAATAATTTGGGGATAACATTTCAACAACACTTACAACTTCAATTGTTTCATTTTTGTTATAAATAAAGTGTAAAGTTTTCAGTGTTACTCCTAGAAATTAGTTTATATTGGGTGAGGAGTGTCATGTCCTATCACAAGCATTTTTTGCACAATTGAAGGCTGCAAATACTTTTTATTTTTATTAATTAGATACAGAAATATTCTTTCATTTGATGTAGGAGTGGGTCGTTGTCCGATTTTCGACGACGAAACGCAACCGTTTTTTCTGGAACGAAAACAGGTCCTCGAAACCGTCCTCGTTCGCAACTGGTTTCATTGTATGCGAACGAGCAAGGCGCAGAGGACGGTCAAACGAGTGCGAACGAGACGAAATCACGAAACATCGGAAAAAATAAGTTGTTTTACACGATATTCGACTGTATACTCATAGACATAAAGATTACTTTATTGTATCACAGACCAAAACGAACGGGACGAGCAAGGAGCCGACGACGATGTCGCAATGATCTCATTACGTTCTAGGCTCTATTAATATAGCACTAAAGGACATATCCGCGTCAAACAATCTAAGGACTGGTCTCGCGACGAACAAACCCTGGCACTGCTTTAGAGTCTCTGGCACTGCTTTAGAGTCTCTGGCACTGCTTTAGAATGAAACGTAAAACGGTTCTATCGTCGCGGAACACAAAACGGTCTTATAAAACGGTTCGTCTTTGCAACGATCACGCCTAATTTGATGTGGCCTTTCAAGTCTACTGAGTGTTGTCATTGATTGCAGTGAGTGTTCTATTGCCTTAAAAAAACATTAAGCTTTTTAAAATTTAAGCTGCTTCAAGAAACTTTGAATATTGAACTATGGCACTTTATGTAGAAACTAGATATGGCATTTCTACTCAGTACTTATCCCCCTGAGAGTAAATACTAGTGCAAAATTACGAGTCATCTGCATTTTGCAGCAACGGAAACACATTGACAAAACTACATAAATTTTATTTAATAAAGTGTACCTTTTCTTTTCATGTTTCTTTTAATTTGGTGTTGTATTTGTTTTTTCTTTCTTACGAGTTTTGTCTAACTGAAAAGATAAATAAATTCAGTGGTGTTACTTTGTTTTTAGATGTACAAACACTCTAGATATTCTTTTGTTTCTTTATTTTTGTAAAAGATGCCACTATTGATGTGCAGGATGACAGTATTTAGTGGCCAGTTACAATTAAAAGACTAAGCAAACAATTTTAGTCCACCTTGAAATCTTATTCCTCTAAATGTTTTGAGCAAAATACAGCGATATAAAAAATATGTATAGATATTAATTTATTTTATGATTTGAAAGAACTTCAAAACACTTAACTAAACACTTAAAAACTAAAAACTTAAACACATACATGGCTTTATACTATTTTTATTTTTAATGCACTAACCCGTGCTAAGGACAAATTTAAAAACCTATTTAGAGGCTAAAAATTTCACCCATGCCGGGATTCGAACCCGCAACCTCTGGCTATCCGTGCCAGCGCTCTACCAATTGAGCCAATGGGCGACTCACGGCATCAGTGAAATTTCGAACCTCTTTACACTATTCTCTGTATTACGTACAGGCAGCGACATCAACGATATCACTGTACCCACATGATTATACTATTTTTATTTTTAATGCACTAACCCGTGCTAAGAACAAATTTCGAAATGATATCGCTCCGATGTAAAACCTAACTGCAAAGTAGGTAGTCGGGGCTGTAAGTGATACAATTTGCTTAAGCCAGATGTCGCTGCCTGTACGTAATACAGTAGAGCGCTGGCACGGATAGCCAGAGGTTGCGGGTTCGAATCCCGGCATGGTTGAAATTTTTAGCCTCTAAATAGGTTTTTAAATTTGTCCTTAGCACGGGTTAGTGCATTAAAAATAAAAATAGTATAAAGCCATGTATGTCATTGAATGTGTTTTTTCAGAATGTTTCATTATTTTTCATTATCTTCTATCTATAATATAAAAATGAATCGCTCAATGTGTTGGTAAGCTCAAATCTCGAGAGCAGCTGAACTGATTTTGCTAATTATTTTTTTAGAATTTTCCTTGAAGTATGAGGATGGTTCTTACGGAGAGAAAAAAAATAGAAAAGCGATGGTAGGCGGTACAAAGTTTGCTGGTTCAGCTAGTTTTAAATAGTTTTTGACCAAGAAAAGGTTGTCCAGTACCCGATAATTTCAATGTATTTTAATTATATGAATGAAACCGTTGACGATGTATTACCAGGGACAGCCGCAAAGCCATGTCGAAGGGTAACAGCAAGGCACTGACGTCCTTGCGCCAAAAGTTACGAAAGTACACCAAGGACTTCGACAAGGAGATCGCCAAGTTCCGCGAGAACCCCGACTTGCCTGACGATGACGAGGAGGCCAAAGGTCAGATATGTTTTTGTTAATGACAGACGGTATTTCACAATCTTTTTACTCTCTTTGTTTGTCACTTAGTCTTATTTACAAAAAGTCAGTTCTATCAGTACAGTGCTACACAAGAAGTAAGTCTCGCGGATGTACCTGCGCAGATGACCAAATTTTGGATGTGCGGCAAGTTGATCAATCAATCAGATAGTTTCATTTTGTGGCAGTCCGCGCGCCTTTGTTGCTATTGGTTGATTCAACGACATCGATGCAGGTGACTATTAGTTTGGCAATATTAGCGTGAGCGAAATAGGTAGCGCTACGGCGGCAATCAATTCTGCACCTTAACCGTATCGGTTAAAGATCATGTTGAATGTACTTATAGCTTCGGGTACTTTCGTTACACTTTTTCCTAGTCTGCGCGAACGTAGATTCCCGAAGGGACTTTTATGATGTGTAGTACTGTACACTGTTCCACTAAGACTGAGCTAAAGTGGTTTTATGGGAGGTATTATTGTTATAAACCGCCGATAACTCCTTCTGAAGAGTGTTTTAGGGGATCATCTTCGTAACAAATAATACCCATATCGGTCACCGTTATCTTATCGAACACTTCCTCAGGGGCAGTAAATAAATCTGTGGTTACGTCCTTTACTCCAGTCTAATGGTAACCGAAGAGTGCTATAGGAAAAATAGTGTTTTATAAATAATGATGTAAAATTATTATTATACTTTATTGCGCTCGAAACTCCCATTAACTCATATTATCTGCATTATAAAATATTTTTGCTGTGGACCCAAGCCTGTAAACACAGCTAGTGTTTTAGAAAAGGAATTTGAAATAGCGAATCGGAGCGAAACCTGGTCGGACTTTTCCGATATAACAACACCCGTAAGTAAATCCGGACTAAAAGTCTACAAGGAATTTGAAATTTTAACATACAATGTTCTCAAAACGTAAGCATAGCGTTGGCCGATACTTACGCTCCTTTCCATAAGAAGACTGAAAGATGCTCGGGTATTAATAATAATAACAATGTCATGATACCTCATGCTGCTTTGATTTTTATGAATAATATGAAGGCTGAGAGATGGTCGGAATGAAGTTTTTTCGGTGCCTGTCTGAAGCCTATTTACCGGATTACTATACTTCTTGTTAGCTAAATATGCTGTGTGGGACGTTGCTACTTAGCAACAATTGAAATTAATTCAACTAATGCTCATTTGTGGCAATCTGTTATTATGGCAACTAATTGCTCTTATGACTATTTGTGAAAACTTTATGTTGGCTTTCTGTTTCTATGTGTGTATCAATAAGGCCGCCAATTGTACTGTATCTTTGAAATGTTTTTTCCTCGTGTACAGTAAAGAATATTGTTACGGGCTAGGGTTCTGGATTTAGATGTAAAACGCCAATGACTACTTCTTAGGATTTATTCACGCAGGGTCTGGTCTGCAGGTCTTCACGACACGAAGTCCACACGTAGATTCCAATCGCAGGTTCAATCGAAGTCCAATAGTATCGCTGAGGTCGTAGGTTATCGCTCGTATCGCAGGTATGTTCGCTCGAAGTTCACTCTTCGCTATTCCAAACGGAACTGACAGCGCGCCGCGGCGACCGCTATTTATATCCGCCGGCAAGGATTCTAGAACATTCAAGTACGTACCTACACTCAGTGCACGCGGCAACGACTCTAGAACAAAGTCCTTGTCAAAGAGATTTGAACCTTATACTAGTGGACATACGAGTCACTATTGCTTGCAGCGTTTTATTGTTTACTAAAACGCAGCATGCGGCGACTATTCGATAGGCTTCCAGAAGGCTCTATTCTAGATGGTTCGGGATAGGACCGCGACAATATTCTTATCTTAAATTGAATGTGTTAATATAAGCTATTAGTTTTTCTTCTACTTCAGCATTTGTTTGTTCACTGTTTTGGACGTGTGCCTCTTCATGGGTCCTCCATCGCGATATGTAGCTCTTGTAGTCCAGGTCGACCCTGTAATAGCCCTGATGTCACCTGACCTTCGTGCAGGTGATTAGTTTTTCTTCCTACTAACAGAGAGCTCCGAATCGGAAGACTCGGACGAAGAGCGCGAGCGCGAAAAGCCGAAGGTGAAGCCGCCGCCGGAACCGGCGCGACGCCCCGCGCCCGCCGAAGACGAGTCCGACGACTCCGTGGACTGGGGCTCCAGCTCCGACGACTCCAGCTCCAGCTCGGACGACGAGGGGCATGGCGCTACTACGCTCCGTGATCGGTATATAACTTTAACTGCTCTCCACCTTGACTATGTGACTAACGACCTCGGTAGCGCAGCGGTTTAGCACACTGTAAAACCGAAGGTCTCGGGTTCGATCCCCGTCGTGTCGATTTGTGTCGGGTCTTGGATGTATCTATTTATTGTATTAAATCTATCATCGAGTTAGCAGCTATAAGACAAGTCATTTAATTGTACTGTATAAGGGCTAACGAGATCTGTGTAATATGTCCATGAATATTTATTTATTTATTTCAACTTCTTTTTCTTTTCGTGTCAGCGTTTCGACCAGTTTACATTTTTCCTTCCCAATAGTTGGTAACTATGTAACTGTCAATAACATCGCCGCGATTTTTTTCTGATCAATTATAAATCGCCTACTGATTTGGTTAAGGAATTGTTTTCGCGCGATTGTGTTTTTCGAAAGCTTTCGCACCTTCATACATTTTTCATATCTCACGGATGTTTTCGGAAAAAATTGCGCGGTGTAAAATGTAATGCGTGCAAAAGATTGACGGTTAGATCTGTGTGCAAAAACGAAATATCTATTAGACTTTGTCGTACAGTTATGTGTACCATTATCACCGTCATGTCTCAGATATCCACTGAAATGCTGTTTCCAATATGTGATACGTGTTACGGCTCGTGTCTAAGCAGCAGGGCTAAGTAGACATTCCGTTTCACACACGTTTCATACAAATTATTTTGTATGTAACGCTTAAAGCTTCGAACTTTGTCCGAAGTTGTTGTTTTGTCCAAACCTTTCATGGTTTAGTAAATAATTACAGGAAACAAAATAAATCGCCATATCGCTACGTTTCTACGTCACGTTCAGAATGCCCCCTTCAGATTTCCAAATGTTTTCTTAAGATCCCCTAGAAGAACATGAACGAGTTCCGACAAACTTTCAAAGTTCTGCCTTATTTTCTACGCCTAATCTACTTCGCCTTTTCATCCTTTTCAACCCAGCAGCTTCCTCAAGAAGAACACGGAGTTAGCTAACGACATTTTTTTTTTAATTTCCATACATTTCTACATCAAAGACTAGTGTACTTAAGATTTCCTTAACGACCAGGTTCCTCAAGAAGAACACGGAAGTCGCTGGTGACGCCGAGGGCGACGAGTCGCGCGACAAGCGTCGCGTGCGCCGCGACCGCCGCGAGAAGGCAGGGAAGGTCAGCAAGCGCGAGCAGCCCGACGACGGCGGCGAGTGGGAGACCGTGCGCAAAGGTGCTGCCACTTCAGACAAGCCCAAGATGTTTGCCAAGGTACCTGTTCTGTTCATACACCAATACACTTGTTTATTGTGTAAAAAAAACATCTTAAGCTTGAGTTTGCCAAGGTATCTGTTCTGTTCATACACCAATACACTTACACTATTTTTATTTTTAATGCACTAACCCGTGCTAAGGAACAAATTTAAAAACCTATTTAGAGGCTAAAAATTTCACCCATGCCGGGACTCGAACCCGCAACCTCTGGCTATCCGTACCAGCGCTCTACCAATTGAGCCAATGGGCGACTCACGGCATCAGTGAAATTTCGAACCTCTTTACAATATTCTCTGTATTACGTACAGGCAGCGACATCTGACTTAAGCAAATTGCATTACTTACAGCCCTGACTACCTACTTTGCAGTTAGGTTTAACATCGGAACGATATCACTGTACCCACATGATTACACTATTTTTATTTTTAATGCACTAACCCGTGCTAAGGAACAAATTTAAAAACGATGATGCCGTGAGTCGCCCATTGGCTCAATTGGTAGAGCGCTGGTACGGATAGCCAGAGGTTGCGGGTTTGAGTCCCGGCATGGGTGAAATTTTTAGCCTCTAAATAGGTTTTTAAACCAATACACTTGTTTATTGTGTAAAAAAGCCATGTTACGCTTGAGTTTGCCAAGGTACCTGTTCTGTTCATATACCAATACACTTGTTTATTGTGTAAAAAAGCCATGTTACGCTTGAGTTTGCCAAGGTACCTGTTCTGTTCATACACCAATACACTTGTTTATTGTGTAAAAAAGCCATGTAACCCTTGAGTTTGCCGTGGTACCTGTTCTGTTCATATACTAATACACTTGTTTATTGTGTAAAAAAGCCATCTTACGCTTGAATAAATTAGCACATACTCATCTGCTGCTGGACATAAGCTTCCCTAAGACACGCTACTTCTTTCTTTTCTCAACCATCCACAGCCAGCCTCTGCAAGTAACATAGTCTTTTACTTGACCTCTGTTTGTGTCCTGGGCAAAGACCTCTCTCCTTGTTGTTCTTGGTTGCACAAAAATTTAAAATCCGTCATCAATTGCTTCGAAATAATTTAGTGGCCGGTCTTGTCTGGCTTAGCAAACCATTTCAGTTGCGCCAGGTAGCCTCTTTCGACGTCCTTTATAATTTTGTATACAACTTTATCGATATCATCGATATCAACCCTTGTATGTCCCCACTGCTGGGGCACGGGTCTCTTCCTGCCTCGCAGGAAGGTTAGGCCATACTCCACCACGGGGGCCAAGTCCGGGTTGGTGGAGGATTGTAAGACAGTGGCGGGCCTTACTGTCAGAAGTTATCAAGCCGCCCATAAGACCTCTGACGTGGCTTAACGACTGCCATTATATGACAGCCGGCACCAACGGCTTAACGTGCCTTGCGAAGCACGGAAGCGCTCGGAAAAATGCCACTAGCGGTAGTCACGGGACGCTCACCCATCCCGTACCTGACCGCGCCTGTTGTTGCTTAACCAAGTGATTGATAATTAAAACTGTTTTTATACGGATTTATGCTCGTTTATTACATTTTTACAATTTTCTAACGTTTCGGCACTTTTTCAGGTGCCGTGGTCCCGGATGACTCACGGCACCTGAAAAAGTGCCGAAACGTTAGAAAATTGTAAAAATGTAATAAACGAGCATAAATCCGTATAAAAACAGTTTTAATTATGTCTACAGCTCGTGTTAACCTTAGAAAATACAAGTGATTGATTCCAATCACTCGGTTCGCCTAGGCCACGAGCGCTTCAATACAACTTTATACCTAATTTATATTAACAAGATACACAATTCTATTCAATGGTCATACTTTCTCAGCGTTGGTAATATTTACACGCTGCCTGTTGTTCTAACCTCCCCTCAACTCCTCAGGACTCTGAGATCGACGCCGCCCTCGTCGTGAAGAAGCTTGGCGAGATCAGCGCAGCTCGCGGTCGCAAGCGCACCGACCGCCGCGCACAGTTGGAGCTACTCCACGAGTTGAGAACCGTCGCCGCCGCGCATAACCTCGGTGACGCCTTACAGCTAAAACTTCGCGCCGCCACCGTCGCCGCCCTCTTCGACTACAACCCCAAAGTCTCCGACGCCATGAAGCCCGAGTACTGGTCCAAGCTGGTCGAAAACGTAGACCAGATGGTCACGCTCCTCCTGGCACACAAAGACATGGTGCTGAGTGAAAGCATTACGGAGGAAATGGAGCAGCTCACCACTCCGCCCTACCAAGTGCGCGGCTGTCTGCTTACCGCGCTCGAGCGTCTCGACGACGAGTTCACTAAGCTGCTCAAAGAGTGCGACCCTCACTCTAACGAGTATGTGGAGAGGCTGAAGGACGAGGTCCGCGTCTCGACTCTGATTGACCGGGTTTGCGAGGTCGTCGAAAACAATGGCTCGCCTCAAGAGATCTGCCGTGCCTACCTGCGGAAGATAGATCATCTGTACTACAAGTTCGACCCGCGCGCGGTCAGGAAGGACCTCCCGCCGAACGAGGAGACTTCGATCAAGAAGATGGAGCACCTTTGCAAGTACATCTACGGCAATGATGAGTCCGACCGTCTGCGTACGCGCTCCATCATGTGCCATATTTATCACCACGCGCTTCACGACAACTGGTTCCAGGCTAGGGACCTGCTCCTCATGTCTCACCTCCAAGAGAATGTGCAGCACTCCGATCCGAGCACTCAAATTCTGTACAACCGGACTATGGCTAACCTGGGTCTGTGCGCGTTCAGGCGCGGCAATGTGAAGGAAGCCCACGGCTGTCTGGCTGAGCTAATGATGACAGGGAAACCCAAGGAGCTGCTGGCCCAGGGTCTGCTTCCGCAGCGACAGCATGAGCGTTCCAAGGAACAAGAGAAGATTGAGAAGCAGCGCCAAATGCCGTTCCACATGCACATCAATTTGGAGCTGCTGGAGTGCGTTTACTTAGTTTCGGCTATGCTTATTGAGGTAAGCAACTGTTTTTACATTATAATGTTTGTGACTGTGAACTGTCTAAATTTGATCGAGCTTATTTGTGAATCAACCCACCCTGAAAATTAGTTGCACCCATGATACTAATAATAACTTTTATACAGCAAAATAGATTTATTTACATTTGCACACCTGTAAATGTACAAAAATAGAACAGCTTAACCAGGGTACAGCGGGAAGGAAAACACTATGACAAAACATAATATATCTAACATTATAAAATGCAAGGATGCAAGGTACAATATGTACCTACATCAAAATACGTAAGGCATATGGATTGCAGTGGGTGCACCAAATGTAAAATGGTTATCCTGATCCCAAAGAGGGAAATACCCCAAGCTTGAGGCCATTTGTGCAAGTCAAGCAAACCGTTTGTTTATATAATCTGATTCATTTTGTTTGCCCACAGATCCCTTACATGGCCGCTCACGAGTTCGACGCCCGCCGCCGCATGATCAGCAAGACGTTCTACCAGAACTTGCGCGCGAGCGAGCGGCAAGCGCTAGTAGGGCCGCCGGAGTCTATGCGTGAACACGCGGTGGCGGCCGCGCGGGCCATGCGGCGCGGGGACTGGCGAGCCTGCCTCAACTACATCGTCAATGAGAAGATGAACGCTAAGGTATCTAAGTACTGTTATCTGGCGCGCCATCAGCAGGCGCCGGTTCTGCTTGATTCCCTGCGCTGCCACTGACCATCCTAGGGTATGATAAAAATCTATCGATAATTAATTGTCTATGACGTAGTAGTCATACATACTAAACGGTACTGAGGTATTGTAAATTCCGATTCGTCTAAGTAGGTAAAATAATTATTGTTATTTTATACCTACTTCCTAAGTGCCTTTTCAAATGCTTCCGGTCGTCGTCCGGTCGCCGGGCCGGGTAAAGTAGTAATGTATGAGCTCTTGTCGCCGGCTGGTCGTTGTGCATGTGAAAACTGTCATTGGAGCACAGCTAGATTGCGATATAGTTTTTCTTCACCAGTTTATCAGTGACTGAAATATCTAAGAAACTATCAAAGTAATTTTAATCAAATACAACAGAAAACCGTGGCAATGATACAACAACCCTCTCGGAATCAAAACAATTTGGAAGTGAGTTTTCGTTTAGTTTTCCTAAGAAACCGAATACGAAAGTAAAATAGATGGCAGCGATAGGAAGGCAAAATTGGTTCAAAACGACGATGAGCACAATATATTCAGAGCATTTTCATGAACACTTCATAATAACTAAAAAAGGCGGAAGGTGGCACTTATGCAGCAATACCAGAAAAAAATGTGCTTCACTTCCAGGTGACTCTTGCGTATAATTGAAATATATTAGTACCATCATCAATAAAATTAGTATAACGTATGAAACATGGCGTACAGATAGACAAAGATCTGAATTGAGTCGTAGAATACATGATATTTCCCGTGTTATATTTTGTAACGCCCGCGAAGCAGCGGGTTAAAGGTAATTTAAAATAAGAGAACATTTTAAAATATGAAATCTACCACATTGTTTTATTTGTGCATCTATTTACCCTATTAGTGTTGAATCTTTATTGAACAAAAGATAATGTGAAAAAGATGCATTTTCTACCAGTCAACCCGCAGGCAAAAAAGAAATAGCTAAAAATTCTTCTAAGTACCAGTATTCGTATTCGGCCATTAATGTGTTAAACTGTTTGTACGGGTATAATTTGTCGATAGGTTCTCCCTATCGACAATCTAGAACTCGCATTGTCCCATCCCAAACTGAGAATGTACTTGTTTCTCAATTTTGACCTTTATGTCTTAGTAGGTAAAAGTTCTTTTCGGTCCGACACGGCGGTAGTTCCATCTAGTGTAGAGTAGCGTTACTACAAAATGTCAACCTTAATTTCATCATTGTCATTTGACTTTGATCATTGTTAACATTATAAAAAGTGCATATTGTAATTGAAACTTTTATGATGTACTCCTTTTCGGCATTGAATTTATTTACCAATGGCAGCTCGGCATTCGTAGTGTGCGTTTGGTTTATAAGTACATATCAGTTTGGTTACACTGGTTTTCGTACAAATGTGTCATGTCGCTACTTCTACTCTTTTTTTATGTTCTGTGGTATGCACGGCCCAACCTTATCCCCTCCCTATCAACTAGTGAAACCGAGTGATTGGAATCCATCACTAAGATTAAGCAATAACAGGCGCGGTCACGTGCTGGATCCCGTGACTACCGCTAGTGGCATTTTTCCGAGCGCCTCCGTGCTTCGCAAGGCACGCTAAGCCGTTGGTGCCGGCTGCCATGCAATGGCAGTCGTTAACCGTCGTTCCTCAGCAGTGGTGGATATACAAAGGATTGATACCAATAAAGAATATTCTTATCTTAATAATAACATTATTCCTCCAGGTGTGGGACTTAATGGTGGGCGCTGACAACGTGCGCGCAATGCTGGGACGTCTCATCCGCGAAGAGTCCCTGCGCACTTACCTATTCACGTACGCGCACGTCTACGCCTCCCTCTCCCTTCGCTCGCTCGCCGACATGTTCGAGTTGCCACGGCAACGCGTCCACTCGCTCGTCTCCAAGATGATCATCAACGAGGAGCTGCTGGCGTCCCTGGATGACCCGAGCGAATGCGCTATACTGCACCGCTCTGAGCCCAGTCGTATGCAAGCGCTGGCGCTGCAGTTGGCCGATAAGGTGAGATTTTAAGCCTGTTTTTACTAAGTAGTAGAGTTGGCTGAGCCAAGTAAGACAGTGGCAATGGCTTGCTTCTTAGTGCGTCGATGGCAAACGATGTTCGGCATCGTAGTGAAAAGATGTGAGGAATTCGCAGGTTGTTGGCCAAGGTGCGGAGAACGACCGCATTGCCAGCAAATATAGACAAAACCGAGCAGGTGGGATGATGATCTGCGAAAAAGTGCCGGCAGATGCTGGATGCGGCAAGCTGAAGACAGGGCGCTATGGCGCTCATTAGGAGAAGGCTATGTCCAACAGTGGATTAACATATAGCAAGAAGAAGAAGATAGACAAAACGCTAGATTCGCCTTTTTGTCAAATAGCAAGATAGCGAATGAGTTATCAAGATGTCAAATTGTAATTTTCACTTTAAACCCGAGAAAATGTAAATAAATGAGAGGTCTACATGATTTGTGGAGTTTGACACATCTGTACTTCCTGGTCTGTACTGTTCATACAAAACGCATGAAATATTTGTTTCGTCTTTCTAAAATATAGCTGTATAATTATTTCCACTCCGTCAGGTGGGCAACTTGGTGGACTCGAACGAGCGGATCTTTGAGAAGCAAGGCTCGTTCTTCCAGCGCGGGGGCGCGGGGCGGGGCGGGGAGGGCCGCGGCCCGCGCGAGGGGCGTGGCCACGGCCAGCGCGAAGGGGGCTGGAACCGCCGCACCAGGTAACTAGAAGTGCACCTAACGCTTCATTGAAAAGAAAAAAGTTTAGTTCCTTTATAGAAGTAGTTCTTGTTATACTATTTTTATTTTTAAATGCACTAACCCGTGCTAAGGAACAAATTTAAAAACCTGATGCCGTGAGTCGCCCATTGGCTCAATTGGTAGAGCGCTGGCACGGATAGCCAAAGGTTGCGGGTTCGAATCCCGGCATGGGTGAATTTTTAGCCTCTAAAGGTTTTTAAATTTGTTCCTTAGCATGGGTTAGTGCATTTAAAAATAAAAATAGTATAAACATGTGGGTACAGTGATATCGTTCCGATGTTAAACCTAACTGCAAAGTAGGTAGTCGGGGCTTTAAGTAATGCAATTTGCTTAAGTCAGATGTCGCTGCCTGTACGTAATACAGAGAATAGTGTAAAGAGGTTCGAAATTTCACTGATGCCGTGAGTCGCCCATTGGCTCAATTGGTAGAGCGCTGGCACGGATAGCCAGAGGTTGCGGGTTCGAATCCCGGCATGGGTGAATTTTTAGCCTCTAAAGGTTTTTAAATTAGTTCTTGTTAGTAAAGTATATACTTACTCAAAGCACTAAAACGTCCTTAGCATGTTTTAGTGCATTCAAAAGAATATAATCAATAGTAGTAGTTCGAAGTTTTTCTTAATTAAATAATTATTGAACGGTTATCGGAACGGCGATTATTTATTAGGTAAAACGTATTCAATGGCAGTACACTCCGTTAGCTTTTAGAATATACCTTGGCTACTATCGGATATATATATTCGTGTAATAGAAATATCGGAACTAATATGACACAGAACTTTACATAACTTTTCAAAATAGTGAAGAAAAGTTTTATACACAGCAAGAAGTAGTATTACACGGAGTGCTTCCGGCGAAAACCGAAGCCTTCTCTAGAGCTCGAGGTACATTCTAAAAGCTAACAGACTAGTTCATGGTTCTTCTTAGTAGTTCATACTTCACGTATCGTTCAGCAGCTCATCGGCTCAAGTTTCGCTCCAGCTCTGCTATCTTTCAATCAATGGATTGGTATCTTTCAATCAATAGACTACACCTTAAGGTCATAAATAATTATGGAGTTCCATACCTTACAATAAATTAACACAAATATGTTAAATCCCCTCCAGGAACCGCAGGCGCGATGATGAGCGCACTCACGACGACTGATCCACGACGTGGAGATAGCTACCTGCCCCCTGCTGGCAGGCTAGCGGCTTGGGGCCTAGGTACATTTGCCAAGACTAAGCTCACAACCAAGGACCTGGGGCGGTACTAAGTCTTTTCCACTGTATGGTCTCGACCAATGTTACCTACTCCAAACTGTCAAGTACACACGTTATTTAACACTTCGAAAACGTAGAAATGGGTTATCCAACCCAATACAGTGGACAGTTACGGACTAGGGCTGGCCTTCATCATCAACAACCCAATGTCCTCACCGAGAGGCACGGGTCTCTTCCCTAAGTGCTGGCCTTAGATTCTATCAATGCATTGTAGTACAATGACATCTTCATGAATGATATTTCTTCGTGAAGTCTACGTGTCAAACCTTGGTGGTGGTGTGTCAATGGTGTGAGAATAACATGTTACTTGACCCAACCGATATCTGTCTTTAAATTATAATGCTCTGACAGAATCGAGGCCCTGAAAAGTGTATGAATCCATAGTTTTTTTATTGAATTGTCACCCAGTTTACCTTAGTGAAGGCTGAAATGCGACTCAAAATCCGGCAATTGTATCTAGGCCCCAATCAAAGGCTCGACTATCGACGCGTTGGAGAAAAGTGACGGTTGTACACATAATGTGTAATTTTTATTATCATTCATTGGTTTTTTTCTCTTTGTATCTATCCTTCTTAACAACATAATGCGGTCAATATTCCAAGTTTATTTGTATTATGTAAATGTGTATTTAATAAAAATATAACAGGAAAATTGTCACACAATCTTGTTTCATTGAGATGCTGAAGGTCTGGCAAATAGAGTGCAATAGAAAGTGCAGTTTATATTGCACTCTATTTCCGCGCATCTTCGCCAAGTGCTTTCGACTGTACTTACTCGTACAAAGCTAAGGCTATTTTTATTAAAAAGATTAGCATTTAAGAATTTTAATAGTAATTTTCAACAAAAATTGTTGAAAATTACTGTTGCCCATTCCATTCTACTGTTGCTAACCGACTGCATAACTAACTAAACGGCTGGCTATACTAATTTTGACAAATGTAAGGTATCAATTTTCACTGTGGTATGGTATCAGAAACGTCTGACTATAACTGGTTACATTACGCTACGAAAATAATAAAACGACGAACGCCATCCAGCTGCCGTATTGTGTTGGTAGAAAATATAAAAGAAAAAACATTTTCATCCCACCATCTCGGAAAGAGTATTTTTAATCTTCAATATCTGAGTGGAAAAGCCGTTTTTATTCTCTAGAGGATAAAATAAATTGAATTTAGAACATCGTGTGCACTAAGTTTGTGAATTAAAAAGTGTACCAATCTTGTGGTTGTAAACGTTTTTTTTTGCATTTAGTCATTTCCTCGCTGAGGTGGAATGAAAAGTTACGTGTTGCACTCGAGTGCAAAGATTTTTCACCTCGTGCTCTTTTGATTCCCTCGCTCAGGATTCTAATTTTGAATCCTTCGCTTGCTCGGTCATCAAAATTGAACACGCGGTTAAAAAGCAACTTTGCACTCTTGTTTAACAAATAACTATTTTAGCCTCTAAGTATTTAAAAAAAAAAACAATTTATAAAAATAAACAATTTTCGATGTTTTTGTGTCAAAAGTGGTGGCAATTGTGACTTTGTCAATGTTTTAGTCTTAGTGGTCTTAATCAATCACATAGGAAATTTTAATTTAAAAGATGCAGAGTTGACTAAATTATAAAGTTGGCAAAGATCAAAAGAGCAGTCTGTTGAATTTTCAATCTCAATATGTGGGGATATCAGCATATTAAGTTCCTTAGAAGAAATCGAATGAGAGGTCCTGCATGGTAAGATAAAGCATCCTCATCAGGTCTTGTAAGACTTTAGCAGTCTAGTTTTTGTTTGACATCGATTTGCTGTTTAAAACGGTGGCAACTATTTCCTATTTCTATTCGGCTGGCAGTGCAATATATCACATTGTTCATGCTAGACCTGCCAGTGCATTAGAAAAGAAAGTAACACTAGATGACGCCTCTTGCTACTTCCGGTATACTCAACTACTATTCGACCATAGATGGCGTTGTAATGTTTCGTTGTTCGGCGAAATGTTTCGTTTTTGCTTAAAAAATGTCTTATCTCACTTTTTTACTGTCGCTTTCTTTATTCTACTTTTTCCTTTTCCACACAGAAGTTTCATTTTTCTTTGGAATATCTTTGAAAACTTTAGTTTCTTCCGCGGTGTTTTGGTTTCATTTCGTAAACCTCTTTATTGATTTAGCAGTTTAAGTAGATTGGTCTAGCAGTTCGCACTAACAAAACGCAAATAATAAATGGTGGTCATCGAATTTGCGGTGAAGTGACGTTTTATAGCGAAATTTTGCTATTTCTTTTCATTGTGCTGTTCTAATTATGATATTTAGGAGGCTTTGTTTATAATTAACCCTAACATTTATAAGAGTCCTCAATTTTCTTAGTGATTCGGAAGTAATTAGCAGGTTTTCTAACAATGGCTGCAACTAGAAGACTTCAAAAGGTAACAAAGGTTTTCCCCTAGAAATAAAGTATTTTACCTCGTCGTTTCAATCTCTGTGTATTGTCAATATAGTGTATTATCTATAAGCTAAGAAAAGACTTCATTAAAAGGTTGTGTCTTACTGAATTCGTTGCGAAACGGTCTTTCGTTGAGTCAGTAAATCATCAGTCTGGATCTTATCCGTCCTATCCTTTCTGATTCTTCGACACCGGAGTTCTTTCTAGACGTCGAGAGAAATCTCACTAAGTACATAATATTCGCTAAAACTTTGTTTCACTTTCAGGAACTAAATGATATTAGACAATCTGGTTTGAAATCATTCAGAGACATCCAGGTGGATGAATCAAATATTCTCACATGGCAGGGACTAATTGTACCAGTAAGTAACTAGTCTTATAAATAAACTGTAGGCCACAATTTGGAATAAATTTACCCTGTTTGCAAAAAAGTAATCTAACTTACATCATGGTTGAATAAAGAAAGTAACTGAATAACTATTTGTCTCTTGCTCACACAATACTTCCGTTTTTGTGGTGTGAAAAAGAGGCAAATAGTTTTTAATTTCGTATTATGCCCGATCTATATAAAACATAGGGTTGATGAACTTAATTTTGGCATTGGCCTTCATATTTCGGATGACTCACCATTCTAGAATCATAAATTATTTGGTGTTGAGTAGAAGTAAGAATTATTTTATTATAAGCCAGTCTAATTAGAAAAACAAAAGAACATGATATAAGAGTAACAGTTTAGTTATATTTGTGATTTATAAAAAAATCTCTACTGTGATGTCATGATGAAGGTTGCTTCTCTACTGTGATGTCATAATCTAATTACTGTATCACAGGGTAACCTAGTTTAGGACCAGAACAAGTGGTGCTGTTCTATGCACATCGTTATTATTATACTTCCTGTCATTCTTCCCAGGACAACCCTCCATACAATAAAGGAGCATTCCGCATTGAGATCAACTTCCCTGCGGAGTACCCCTTTAAGCCTCCGAAGATCAGCTTCAAGACAAAAATCTATCATCCCAACATTGATGAGAAGGGCCAAGTCTGCTTGCCCATCATCAGTGCTGAGAACTGGAAGCCAGCCACCAAGACTGATCAAGGTAGTGTTTAGAATTAGAATTTGAATAATGTATCCCACCAGAAACATTCTGTGAAAAACTAGCTAAGTCTCGATGGCTTATCTATAAAAAGTAATGAAATCTAGACAAAGTCTTGCCAAGTCTAACGTGCCATTAGGTAAAATCATAAAGAAATCACAGTAAGGAACCTTAGACTTGGCACGACTTTTCTAGAGTTCATTACTTTTTAGAGATAAACAAGCAGCTCCATCGAGACTTGGCTAGTTCTTTACAGAAAGTCTTTGGTGGGATTTCATTCCTTTTTGTAGAAACGTTGGCATAATTATTTATTTTATTAGATTTTCTTATAAAATAAATCAATCCGACCCCCACTCTTGGGCTCTTGTGTTTTCTAATCAGAGTCACCAGGTACTCCAGATCTTTGATAATCCTAGTTTTCATAGTTTTCCCTTTATGTGGCCATTTAACCGTAACTTTGTACCAAATTTCAGCTCTCTGAGTTTATGAGGAAGTACTAGTTCTATTTTGATGATCATCAGTGAGTGAGCTATTCAATCTTTAAAACAATCTGATTAAAGTCTGGCGACTGATATGATAGCAGATGCAATAAGAAAAAAAAAATCAGTGAGTGAGCGACATAAATGCGAAACTTTGCTTTCGATTAAGTTCGGAACTAAATGACCTAGCGACTTGAAATTTTGGATTTTAAGAATGTGATTATAGCCTACTGGATGACTAAAATTTCTGCGTTCTGGTCTTATCCAGAGGTTCTCTAATCTGGGCCTGAAAATGCGGCGAAATGGTTCCTGTAAAGGATGGTACGGCAGTGTTTGCTTCGCGCTCGACTTGGCCCCCCCGATGATAAAAAAAACATGCTTGTTGATTGAAAATCACCTTACCCAAGGGTTACTAAATTACTATAACTATGTAAAACTCTGTAATTAAAAAACTATGTAAAGTCTAAACCCTAAAACTATGTAAATAGCTGTTAGGGAACAGCTGTTTCCATTAAAAACAACAGGAAAATCAATTTCATGGTCAAGAGTTTCATAAACACAGAAAAGAACCGGAAAGAGTAGCTGAAGTCTGCGTGTTAGATCTCTTTACACACTTAGCTTTGTAGTTCGGTCATTGCACATATGAAGGCTGTGAGCCTATTTTATTTTTTGGAAAGAATTCTAACCATATGTTGTCGTCGTCGTCATGCTGTACTAATCAACTGCTGGACATAGCCCTCCCCTAATGAGCGCCATAGCGCCCTGTCTTCAGCTTGCCGCATCCAGCATCCAATCATATGTATAAAAATACAATTCCTCAAATGCAGTTTATAAATAGCGTGTGATAAGCGGAAAGAGTATAATTAAAGACTGCATTGGGAAGTGTGTTTTTATAAATAACACTGAGGCATGTTTAATGCTGGCATTTCCTCTCACTGAGATAAGGCCTGTGCCCTGATGTGGGACGTATGCGTATAGTGTTTGCTTCAGCAAATAAAGAAAGGTCCACTCCTTTTCAGTAATCCAAGCTCTCGTGGCGTTAGTGAATGACCCGGAGCCCGAGCACCCCCTGCGTGCCGAGCTGGCCGAGGAATACCTCAAGGATAGAAAGAAGTTCACGAAGAATGCTGAGGAATTCACTAAGAAGCACAGTGAAAAACGGCCCACGGACTAAGTCATAAGTGTCAACTTTTACATTAGCTATTCGTTACAGCGCTATCCCGCGTGATAAACGTCATTCCTTTCTCTTTATCTCATGTTGTATATTGTATGCATATACAACATGCGATAGAGAGACGATAGAGTGTAACAAAATTCCCATATAAATGCGAAAACGGGAAATCCTACTCGTCAATATAAACAACTTTTACTATTGGTACTAAAGCAGTTTCTTCACGATTTCGAAGTCTTCCTGGTAGTAAAAGTTGTTCATTCTAACAGAACCTCATATTTTCGATAGATATTTTGTTACACTCTGCAGATTAAGGTGACAGAATGATGTCACTGACGCGAGATAGCGCGTGTAATATAGCAATTTCGGCTTGGATTGGACTAACGGTGTTATGGGTACTTAACTCTGTCACTCTCCGACTTCTGTACTTCTATGGTGAAGAATTATGAGAAATTCCGTTAGTCTCTTTATTCCAAGTCGATTTTATAATGTGTAGTTTGAATGTTCAGTTTTGGAGTTGGAAATGTTATTATAAAAAATGGAACCGTTTCTGTAAACCAAGTGTTTGGTATATATTTGACGAGGAAAGGCTAAGCAAAGCTCATTGTAAATAAAAGCGTAGTTGCTGGACACTCATAGGAGTCATAGGTCTGTCATTTTAATGCATGGCGAAAAGTTTTCAAGCAGAACATTCAACCTAAGCATCCATTCTAATAGAACCGCTTAATGTTGTCACCTCCCCGGTTGCTTGCGAATGTGCACTCTTTACTTTTTACCATCTGATGGAAAATCATTTACAATTGACTATTTTTTATTTTAAATAAAGCTAGGTTACCTTTAAGCGTGGTGTTTAGTAAGTTTGGGTTAAAGTAGGACTATTTTTTTAATTCGTTTAAATGTGCTTTAAAAATTCACAATATCTAAATTCAGCTAGGCCAACCTCAAATGTATTGAATTCTATTTTGCTACGTTTTTGTATCTGTACCCTAAGACAAAGTCTGGTCTCTCTCAGAGAGGGATCTTCCCCAATAGAGGTGTGATTGTCTGGTGATGAATGCTATAGCATTTATTTGTTTTGTACAAGTCATAAAAATATGTTTCAAATATTGTAATGTGTTGTTTTCTTTTGCTTTTGTTGTGTAGACGCCTTACAATCGGTTTAGACCATCAGACGCCTTACCTTCATCCCTTATGGGCTACATTATGTTATGCGTTTTAAAATCTTCAAGTCGAGTTCTTTCCGGTATGGTTGCAGTTGTACAATAGTTCTTCTAAAGTCTTTATAACTGGCGTGCTAATAAAAATCTGTTTAATGGGAACTTCAAAATATATATTTCCGAATTACAAAAATTGTTTATTTCATTTGGCTCTAATTTATAGTTCCCGAGTTCAATCATTACTAGGTTTTGACTTGGTCTTCATTTTAAACATCTTCGCCAGTATTACAGTTCTTCCGAACTTCATCAGTTTTCTTTAATACTAAGTAAGTCTTGAGGTTCTCTGAAAAAGAAGAGTATTCTTGAGAAGACATGCTTAAGAGTTTTGGCATGCTATCCGATTGCCGCCAGATGACTTGCGTCAAATCATTGGATAAATAAGTAATGAGATAAATAGGTACTTATCCAGGGATAGTCTGATAAATATCTGATTGACAGGGTTGTCTGTCAGTCATATGATAATTTGTCTTTGGATAGCTCTGAAAATGCCATGGTGCAAGGCGTTCTCGGATTTATTCACTGGATAGAGCTTACCTAGAAATATTCCTATCAGATAGCGTGGCGCTGTAATTGGCGCAAGCTAGCCCGGTGGCATCATCAATAATATCAGCGGAATAGTACGTCACGTGTATGCTCTAACAAGTCTAACTGAGTCTTCAACTTGCCTTCAATCTTACTAATGTACTCATCCAAGCAGCTTTTCTTGTTCAAGTCCCTCGCTAGCGTGGGCTGCACATTGATAGTGTAGTCGGGCCCGTACTGTAGCCAGTGTTCGTGGTCAGGAATATCTTCGTCGAGCGGCGCCCGCGCCACTAACGCTGTGATAGAGGTCCAGAGACGGGCCGCGTTCGCGTGGTTATAGCCGCCTGGGGAATGAAAACGACGAATGTTCCCTAAATCAATCCGATAAGTGAACTACAATAATCGGAAAACCTAGGCACCTCGTAGGAACGTCACAGGTCGAACTTTACCCTCGGTCTTGACCGTGGTTGGGGTTTAGTGCGACCCGGGATGTTCCTTCGAGATTTCCAGATGCCTCAAGGGCGGTAGGTAACTCCAGACATAGATTATTAAACGGAATATAGTGCTACAAGGATCATTTGGCACGTGGTGAAAATCGGAACTAACGCCGCCATCTTGTAATGCCTCACTTTGTTGACAGTTTGCTGTGTAAGTGTTACCATTGCACGCCACGAAATTACCAAACGTTTTTGAATTACGAAATAAAACAAAAACGTTCGAGTCTATCTGTCATTTATCAACTTCAATGTTATGTTACATATGTTTAAATTGTTAATATTAAAAAATATTACAAAAATATAAACCAATGTGAATAAACCGTTCACCAAAATCATTGTCTTTTTGGTTCATGGTTTTCTTTTCAATATCATTCTATTTACATCAATAAATCATCATCATCATCAGCGAACATTGGTCCACTGCTGCAGATAGGCCTCGGCTTTTCACATCCTGTAACTTCCATATGTATACGAGTGTAAATTCCCATGAAAGATATAACATTTCATTGGCATTGGTAACCCTAAATCACACCCACGCCCCCCTGTCAATGTCATCCAAGTGCCAAATAATCCTTGTAGCACTATATGTAGTACCTTCCCGCGATTTTGGCTTGAATTAGCCTGAGCATGTGCTGTTCGTACTTAAGCTATAGGCAGACAGACATGATTACGCGCCGCGCATTCGTTTCACTAAGGAAGACATGTGTAGCGTGTACTCATGTCGTTTTTAACTGCGTAACGGTTTACTCCCGCTTTACCTACTCGATCGAACGGTAAGGCGAAGATCTTTTGTGTGGCACTAAATGCGACTCTACATAATAATCTCAGTCTGAAGAGGGCACCTTAAAAAACCGAAAGAAAATTGGACAAAAATATTACGTGACCTTAATCACATTTACAGCTTAAGAAAACGGTGCTGATTCTATAACCTCGCCACAGTGCTCATGATACGCATGTATTATGAAGCGCTCGTGGCCTGGGCTAACCGAGTGATTGGAATCAATCACTTGAGTTAAGCAACAACAGGCGCGGTAAGGTAACTTAGGTTAGCTGGTAGATAATGCTAAGTAGCATTAAGCTCGCCTATGTGCAAAATTTTTTATGCAATAAAGAATTTTAATAATAATAATAATGTGCAGGATGGGTGACCGTCCCGTGACTACCGCTAGTGGCATTTTCCGAGCGCTTCCGTGTTTCGCAAGGCACATTAAGCCGTTGGTGCCGGCTATCATGCAATGGCAGTCGTTAAGCCATGTCAGAGGCCTTATGGGCGGCTTGATAACTTCTGACAGTAAGGCCCGCCATTGTCTTACAATCCTCCACCAACCCGGACTTGGCCCCCGTGGTAGAATATGGCCTTACCTTCCTGCGATGCAGGGAGAGACTCGTGCCCCAGCAGTGGGGACCTACAAGGGTTGATAACGCTTATGAGTTACAATCCTTCTCACCTCCGCCTAGCAGCAAGGTAGGCTTCCGTCGGTCCAGTACCAATTTAACGCATGCACAGTAGCCCTTCTCCGTCAGGTTGGCTCCACCATTGGGATCCCTGGCCAGTGCGTCGGCGCCGCACTGCACCACAATGGCGTCCGGGGCGAAGGCCGTGTACACGGAGGGGAAGACCCTGGGAATCGAAAGGGACTCTGAGTGCTTAGTGCGAGTTTTTTAACTACTCGATCGCGTTAACATAAACTCATATTTCTATGGCATCGAGGAAGCGCCACCTAGCGACAAGTATGGAAATTAAAATTGCTGAGTGCGAGTTGTAATGGTTTACGTTGAGAAGTGAACACGTTTACCAGCCAAAACACGAATAAAAGCGAGTGCGAGTTGTAGTGTGACAGCGTTTTGCCAGTTCGAACGGTTAACTTACTCATACTCACTACTCAATGCTCGATTAACGCGGTAGTAAAGTTATTCGATTGGATCTGTCAAACTCGCACTAAGCACTCGGAGGACCTCTACGCTATCCTATGCTGAGGACAATTGAGGAAAATAAAGCTAAAAGGGTTGCACCCTTATCACTCAGTAATACACCCAATCAGAATCAGTAAAATTAATAACGTATAACGAAACGAAAAGTAGGTAATTGAGTAAAATGGCGCTACTGGCAGCCAATAGCCTCAAACTATAAAACTAGCAACAAGGGATCTTATCCCTAACTTTTTTAAGGTCCTTATTGAATCTCTATAATAAAGGATTTTATCAGAAACACTTTCTAAGAAAAATCGTCAGTTAGTCCGTGTCATGCGTGTTCCGCTGAAAGGGCTTTTTACCAGCTCTACCGTACTAACAACTTTCTTACAGTAATTTGCAATTAAATTTGTACGAAATTTTCCTTTTATAAGTTGGTCGGTTATTACTCGTTAACATGTAGTTTCCCTAGCCGGATAGGGAATTTTTAAAGTTTTTCATTCAACTATTTAGCCGGGAGAAAGCGGGGACGGACGCCCTATTCAGTAAAATATTTGCGCTAAAGCTTTATAATTCGCAAATGGATCCCTAAATCGAAAAATGGATTCCCTGCACTCACGATATTTTTAAGCAACTAATTATGATACCACTCTATGATCATTGATCATAGAATAGGGAAATAAAGAAATAAATCTAGCCACGTGAGAGTCGTACTCGCGTGTTTCGAGAGTTCCGTACAAATTTGTAGAGATACAAACAAGGAGGTCGGAAAACAACTAGAAGCGAATCTAACCACCTCGGCTCGATAGCAAACGGAAACAGCCAAGACTCACATTCCGAACACGTATTGAGTGTCATCGCTGTAGGCTGCGTGGAGCGGCACGTTGCAGCAGTATCCCTTGCCGACACATTCGCAATATAATATATTTGTTTCGTCAATCTTTCTTCTTTCATCCTCTCCACATGTCCAACGCAACATTCCTTTCTCAATTCTAGTCACTACATCCTCTTTCAGTCTACAACGTTCTCTTATTAGACTATGTGTATTGTCATTCAAAGTAACGCTACACATACTACTCAAGGATCTTATTTCTACTGTAATAAAGTCAATGATATGTACATCATCAGTCGTTGTTAAGGCGCTAACCGGTGCAAACTAGCGCCACCAATGAAAATTAATCATAATATCTTCTTCTTTGAAAAAAAGGGAACGTCATAAATGTTTATAAATATAGTAGCTTTTTAAACCTACTGTCAAGAATCCAGGTCCAAGAAACTTAAGAGTTAAAACCGGAGGATTTTTGCCAAAACGGCCGTCTTTAGAGGATCAAGATTTATGATGATCACTTCCGTACAAACAAGGCGGTCGGAAAACAACTAGTCTCACTACCCTAGACACGCGAAGCTCACCATCTCGGCTCGATAGCAGACGGAAACAGCCAAGACTCACCTTCCGAACACGTATTCGAGAGTGTCATCGCTGTAGGCGGCGTGAAGCGGCACGTTGCAGCAGTATCCCTTGCCGACAAGGCCGCCCACGTCGGCGATGGCGCCCGAGCCCGGATAGAAGCCCGGCTCGTGCTTGTGGAATGACAGTGTGAACACGGTTCTGCTGATATTGTACGCGTCCTCCACTCCGTTGCCTGGGGATTGGACAGACCTGTAGCTATAATAAGGGTATATCAAGGTACATGTTTGTTATGTCGCTGTTTCCGGCTCTCTCAACACAGGGTATCCTAGTGTGGGGTAGGAAACAATGTATGTGCCTCTATAGTGTGGCCATTAGTGCTGCGCACTCCCTGAGGTATGCGCGCGGCGAGACGGGGGGAGAATCGGCTGCTGCGCTCTGTCAGTGCGCCGTCAACCCACCTCGCCTCGCCTCACCTCACCTCGCCACCTCCCACCTCGCCGCGCATACCTGAGTGCACAGCACTAATGGCCACACTATATAGTTAGTTTGTCCTGTGGTTTCCGCACTTAGCCTCAAAGTTGGGCCATTGTACGTAGGGCCACACTATAATTATGTAAATGTTATGTTACGTTATCTAAATGTAGGTACTTGAAAATATTGTATGTTCTCAGCTGTAACTAACCATCATCATCGTGAAAATTAATTGTTTGCAGTATAATTTTACAATACGAAGAGATATCGATATCAACCCTTGTATGTCCCCACTGCTGGGGCACGGGTCTCTTCCTGCATCATAGGAAGGTTAGACCACACTCCACCACGACCACCACCACAGTAGCGGACCTTACTGTCAGAAGTTATAAGGCCTCTGACGTGGCTTAACTACTGCCATTACATAACACCCGGCACCAACGGCTTAACGCCCGGTAAAATGCCACTAGCGGTAGTCACGAGACGGTCACCCATACTGCAACTGACCGCGCCTGTTGTTGCTTAATTCAAGTGATTGATTCCAATCACTCGGTTTGACTGGGCCACGAGCGCTTCTTCAATTTTACGAATACCTAGTACCTAAATATTTACAAAAAAATATTTAAAAAAATAAAAGAACCCGACTGCAGTGATAAATCAACTGAAAGGGAAAAAATAAGATAATTTTATTTTCAAATGCTAATGTCGAATCAGAAGAGTTCATGCTGCTTTACTTGAGGGACCAAATAATATAACTTTATAAGCATTATTTGCTCAAACTGTTGCATTTATTATTTTATATAAAATGATGCAGTCGGGACCCATTAGAGGACTTTAAACAAACAGTAATGGGTCCCGACTGTAACATTTTATATAAAATAATAAATGCAACAGTTTGAGCAAATAATGCTTATAAAGTTATATTATTTGGTCCCTCAAGTAAAGCAGCATGAACTCTTCTGATTCGACATTAGCATTTGAAAATAAAATTATCTTATTTTTTCCCTTTCAGTTGATTTATCACTGCAGTCGGGTTCTTTTATTTTTTTAAATATTTCTTTTATTTTTGACCTTTTAGTGACTCAGTAAAACGATAAAATTTAAAGTTCCATCTGTTCTGTTTACATGCTTTAAATCGTTATATTATTTTATTTCCTAAATGAATTTTAGTTTATTGCTTTATTTTCTTTTGTTCGACAATGGACATGTCTCGGCAAATCATAAATATTTTTACTGATATACTTGTTTGATATAGCCATAGGTACCACCTGCCTGCATTAAAAAAATATGTCGTTCGATATTTTTTAGCTAGTATAATGAATATGGTCTAATGGTGTTAAACTATCTAGAATATTTGCAAAGGAAACGACAGATTTTTTTCTTTATTATCCTTACATAAATTGTCTGTTTTTTATGTAGCCTAAAAATGTTCCACTGCACCTAGTTATTTAATGTTAACGATTGTAGGTGTGGACTGGAATAGTCACGAATTATCTCTTCGACCTGAACGGCGCTCAGCTTTCGACATCTCCAGAGTAGAATTCTTCGTGCTTGCATTGCTAGGCCCAGTCTTCGGTCTCGCTAATTACTTAGAATAAGGACTTGTAAATGGGAACATAAATGGTCTGAGCCTTCAGCCGCGGCCTGTACAAAGGCGCGACAGGTTTCCTCCTAACAGCAACTTTAAGTAACTGTCGCGGCCCTCGGCCGCGCTAATAGTCTCTCCATTTGGCATCAGCGTAAATAGAGCTCGGCATTTGGAATCGCCGTGGGAGTATTCCTCTAGCCCGCTTCACAGCCTTCGGCCGTGCCGCGACCTGTATTGAGCTCGGCCTTCAACCTCGTCGCGGCAAGTTTCCTCGCACCCGCATGATGGGGCTCGGCCTTCGGCCTGGCGTAGTTATTTAGAGTTGTGGCATGGGCGTGGAGACATAAAAAATCTTGGTTTTCTGAATGCCAAAATATTACCGGTATTAAAATGAAACTATAACAAATTCATCTTGAGGTGGCCCCCTAAGGCATTGAAAAATTTTACTGAATATTTAGGTGTAGATAAGCAATCTTTGTTCTCACAAGTGAACAGGAAACCTAACACAAAATCATAATCTTATTTTCGGAGGAAACGAGATAAAATTCGTTAAGATGAATAGAGCTAGAATTTTTTAAAATTTCATGGTTCCTACGATACGAGGTCACGGAGGATCCGTCTTCGGTTACCAGTGAGAGCGTTCAAATATTTTTTTATCATTTATTGTTTCTTCTTTGAACCCAGCTTGTCTGACTATGACCGCACAGGGGAAAAGGAGTTACATGCTACACTTTATATATTTTGTTCAACTAGTTTTGGTCTAAGTGTCAGTAGGAAATTAATATCAGTGTTAAGAAATTAATTATTTTTTCTCAAACATGCTCGGAAATGTTTGTGTTATTACCATGAAATAAAGCCACAAAGTTTCTCTTTTATGGCTCCCGCCTCACTTTACTGGCCTGAGCCAGTAAAGTAAGTATGAATATCCATTACCGTCCACTGCTCTAACTTTTTAAATTTACTTACTAAAATTAAACTGACCAAGGAAAAATTACATACAGCCAACCACCTACTAAGTTATGTAAGCATACTTGCAAGATTAAAAAAAAAACAATCTATGGTATTGGTTTTTGTGCGGTTAAACATGGTGCTCAAATATGTTAGTGTATTTAAAAAATAAAAAAGGCGGCAAACTAAACTATTATTTCTTAATTACCTAGTAATTATTTTAATATTAATATTTCCTCGCATAGTTTGAGAAAAGCATTATACAATCCTCGGCCGGAACAGGGATTACAGGACTCGTTCTAGTCCATCTAAAACTCGTCCAGCAATCCCTTACTTCTCGGCCTCTGCAGTAATGTATTATTACCCCCTATGAGGTTGATATTTCTTAAATTAATGAGATAAACGAATGGCGTAGAAAGAAATAAACACTTTATAGGCATTATTTCTTTCAGCACTTATACCGTTTCTATAGACGGTTTGTTTACATGTAGAGCAAAGCTGATATTATGTAAATTTATACATGTACTAGAATATATATATGCCAGCGCGATCTAGTGGCTAAAAGTGGTACTGTAGGACAGGGTTTCAGCAGACAAGAAGAGAAACGTTGTTTCAGCACGACAGCACGTACTTAGGGATCTATTTATTGAAGCAATATGAAACTTACTAAGGATTACGGATTAGTAACTGTACTACTCGCACCACAGCGCAAAGCGAGGTATATTACCTACGTCACTAGTCGTGCCAATTATTAGTGGGCAGTCAGTATTGGTCGAAGTGATTGGTCGAGTGCTAATATACTATCCAATTTTGTTTAATATTATGTAGGGCCTTCGGAAAAAACCATACCGCAATTTAGAACACAAACAGCGCCATCTGTGGTTGGGTAGAGGAACTAATGCTACAGTACTTTAATTACTTAGAAGGGAATATTATTTGTGTTGCGTTTGTTCTCTATTAATGCTGATTTAATGTAATCAACGACACCCGCAAAATTTAAATACTTTGCACGTGTTAGGCGTAGTTAAACAAAATTATATTTTTTAATTAAATGAATGATCTAGAAGGATCAAACCACTTTATAGGAATTATTTGTTTCCGCATTTGTACCGATTCTATAAATGGTTTGTTTACATGTAGACCACAGCCGAAATTATGTATACACATGTATTAGAATAAATAAAATATAGCAGCACCATCAAGTGGCCAAAAGTGGTACTTTAATTGCTTAGAAGTAAATGTTATTTTTTGTTCCGTTGGTTCTCTATTAATGCTGATTTTATGTAACCTAAGTCATCCGCAAAATTCTGTTTTAAATATTTCACACCTGTTGGGGGTAGTTCAATAAAATTTGTATTCGAATTCAATAAACTAAATATAACAGCGCCATCTAGTGGCTCCTAGCTGTACTTTAACGAAGCTTCTTAACGAATTTTATTTTTCGTCACGGTTCTGATCGCATAATTATGATTTTATATAGCCTATGACACCCGCGCAAGGATGCCGAATCGAATGACACCTTGTTTAACAAAATCTGACCATTGGTTAAGGAGTTATGAGGGAACATAGAATCGGACATACTTACATACATACATACATACATACATACGCACTAAACACATTACCCTCCTTTTGGGCTTCGCTGCAGTCGGGTAATAAACACATTACCCTCCTTTTGGGCTTCGCTGCAGTCGGGTAAAAAGGGCGCGTTCAGTGCATGGATGGGTAAACGGTCTATGTCTACATTTTTCCGAGCGGTTCCGTGCAGAGTGCTTAGTGCGAGTTTGACAGATCCAATCGAATTACTTTACTACCGCGTTAATCGAGCATTGAGAATGAGTAAGTTAACCGTTCGTACTGGCAAAACGGTGTCACAGTACAACTCGCACTCGCGTTAATTCGTGTTTTGCCTGGTAAACGTGTTCACTTCTCAACTTAAACCATTACAACTCGCACTCAGCAATTTTAATTTCCATACTTGTCGCTAGGTGGCGCTTCCTCGATGCCATAGAAATACGAGTTTACGTTAACGCTATCGAGTAGTCAAAAAACTCGCACTAAGCACTCAGTTGGTGCCAGCTGCCGTCGATAGATGGCAGTCGTTAAGCCATGTCAGAGGCCTTACGGACGGCTTGATAACTTCTGACAGTAAAGCCTGCCACTGTCTTACAATCCTCCACCAACCCGGACTTGGCCCCAGTGGTGGAGTATGGCCGAACGTTTCTGCTATGCTGCGATGCGATGATATTTATAAGTTTTTTCACATTTCTCCTCTTTTTCCAGGAACGCAAAAATTAAATTACTATTTATAATATCAAAATAATTATTATTTGCAACATATTTACAATGTCTTGTACCTACATTCCTCATCATTTTTGTGGTCCTTTTAAGGGCTTTTTGCACGGTTAGCGAACACTTACCATGGTGGACATCCAAATCAATGTACAGGACTTTCGGAAACTTTTTCCGCAACTTCTCTATGGCCAGAACTATGTCGTTCACGTAGCAAAAGCCTTCAGCTCCAAATCTGAAAGAAAATATTGGATTTAAGTTGTGTTTTTTACCTTTCTATTTATACAACAAACACACACACAAACAAGTTCAGTGCTTCTTTACAAATAAACTTTACGTCGCTGTTTCTGGTTCCCACGATACAGGGTATCCCAGTGTGGGGCCAGAAGCAATGTATGTGCTGAATGTAAATGTAAAAAATAAATAAATAAATAAATAAAATAAAATCCATTGTCCCTATACGAGTCTCAACGTAAACCTAAACTACTACAGATTCCTACCGAAAACTTTAGATTATGATTTCACTGAGTCTCTTGTTGTTATTCTTCTGTCATAGATTACTCACACACACACACGCACACACACACGGACGCACGCATGCATGCATGTGAATGAATGTGTTGCATTTTTTTATTCATACATGTTGTTTATGATTATTTTCCAAAATTTTTGTTCATTAAATAACTTTGAAATAGGAAACATCAGAGGAGGATCGGGGCTACCTGTAACACAGGCCTCGGCGGCTGTATTTTGCAACTTGATATTGTTTAATGAATAAACGAATTTATTATTATTATTATGAACCTGAGACGAAAGAAAAGGGAAAATCTTGGGTGAACCTATCATCTCTAGCCATGAACAGAGATAAATGGAAAGCCCATGTGTCAGCCCCAGACTCCACGGAGGAGTAAAGGGACCAAAGAATTAGAAGAAGATTATTATGAAGCCAAGGTGATCTGTCAGGATTGTGGTATGTGACAGTCCCTGGTCGCTGCTTGCCCCCCCTCTGGGATCAGGCGTGAGGTTATGTTGCAAATAAATATGTAAATTCTTATCACATCACATTATGTATAAGTACGTATTATTATTATCTATCACACTATAATATTATAAAGGCGATGGTTTGTCTTCTTCAGACTATCTTAGTCCACTGCTGGACATAGCCCTCCACTAATGAGCGCAAGGTTGTGCCATCATTAGGGGGTAATGCCCATAATCCCCACGCTGGGCATGCGGGTTGGGGATCGCAGTTTAGTGGTAATGTACTGCAGGGGGCGCTGCTGCCCACCCTCCGGTTTGTGTCCCTTAGTCGCCTTTTACGACACCCGCGGGAAGAATTTGGGTTGGTGCTATTCTCCAGGCCGACACCACACAGCCTGAAGAAGAAGGTTTGTCAGTGTGTACGTTTGTCATGTCTAGACGGCTGGTTTAATAAAATTTGGTATAGAGTTAGCTGACACCCTGGATTAACACATGGGCAATTTTTTACTGCGGGAAAATATCTTATTCCCATGGGAAAATCGATAAACCCCGGGTAAAACGGCGGGGCACAGCTAGTTATTAATATAATATGTACATGCTAGTACGACTAGTAAGCAGTTACCGATTAGCATGGTGCCACCCTCCACACCAATTGATGGCGACATCAGCCACACCGAGAATTAGAGCATTGGCTGCCGTTATAGAGCCTCCAGCCAGGGTGGTCACCAAGTCCATCATATTTGCGACTGGTGGACAGTCATATCCTGAAGAAGACAGGTCAAGTTGATTTAGCAGTAACACACTTGGTTACCACAAAAGAGATTGTTGGTTAGATAGTCTGGGTGAATTTCCTTTGCTCTTTTCTGGTTAACCTGGTACAGGGTTAGTTTGTCGGACCTGAAATTTTTAGCCTCATAGATAGGTCAGCGCTCGGTGGCGCAGCGTTTTGGCACGCTGACCGTAAAACCCAAAGTCTCGGGTTCGATCCCCGGTCGGGTCAAACTTGAAAACGAACTTTTCTAGTTTGTCTCGGGTCTTGGATGTTATCTATGTATTTATTGTATTAAATCTATCGTCGAGTTAGCACCTATAACACAAGTCATTTAGTCGTAGGTACTTAGTATAGGGCTAACGAGATCTGTGTCATATGTCCATGATGGATGTGAAAAGCGCTGATGGTCCCTGGTCTCTGCCTAGCTCTCTGGGATACAGGTGTGTGGTTATTTATGTATGTATGTATGTATGTATGTATGTATGTATGTATGTATGTATGTATGTATGTATGTATGTATGTATGTATGTATGTTGTATGTGGAAAGCACTAACGTATGTTAAAACTTCAGAATTATAGACTGTTAGGGTTTTTCTCACGATGTTTTCCGTCGCAGTTAGCGACTGGTATTGCTTTACTTAGAAACAAAGTTCTCTCTCTTACAGAGATTAACCCAGTTTAGCATGAGGACAAGTGATTTTGGTGTGTGAAAGTACATACCTAATTATTAATTAATAATGTGAAACGAATTATTATAAAATGCCATTAATAATTACTTTCACACAACAAAATCACAAGCAAATCACATGTGTTGTATGGCAGCCCTCCTTAAATACTTATTTCATTCCTGTTTTTGTATTTGTTGTTAGTTAGACCTGAGATTTCCGCACTCCTCATACTTGGGCCATTGTACGTAGCAAGCGCTGAGGTACGCTAACACCTCAGACACTAGGGTTTCCTTGCGATATTTTCTTTCACCGTCAGCGAGTAGTATTGCTACTATAATTTCACAAATGTACATAACTTAGAAAACAAAGTCATTGGTACATGCCGGGGTTCGAACCCACGACCTCCCGATTGAGAAGCCGGCGTTCTACACCGCTCCGCTCCCACCGCTTTTGTATTTGTTGTTATGGTGGCAACAGAAATAAATCTGATTATATTCTTTTTAAAATGCACTAACCCGTGCTAAGGACCATTTAAAAAACCTATTCTAAAAATTCCACCCATGCCGGGACTCGAACCCGCGACCTCTGGCTAACGGTGCCAGCGCTCTCCCAACTGAGCTAATGGGCGACCACCGACATCAGTGAAATTTCGAACCTCTTTACAATACTCTCTGTATTACGTACAGACAGCAACAATTGACCTTAGCATGCGTTAGTGCATTTAAAAGAATATAATTATGTGGGTACAGCGATATCATTCCGATGTAAAACCTTACTACAAAATAGGTACTCGGGGCTGCAAGTGATGCAAATTACTTCAGCCAGATGTTGCTGCCTGTACATAATACAGAGAGTATTGTAAAGAGGTTCGAAATTTCACTCATGTCGGTGGTCGCCCATTAGCTCAGTTGGGAGAGCGCTGGCACAGTTAGCCAGAGGTCGCGGGTTTGAGTCCCGGCATGGGTGGAATTTTTAGCCTCTAAATATGTAGGTTTTTAGAAATAAATCTGTGACAATTTCAACTGTCTAGCCAAAATGGTTCATGGGATAGTCTGGTGCCATCCAGACAAACTCAGAGGTCAGTCAGAGGACTAAGTAATTGGGTACAGAAGCCTAAAAACAATAAAAATCATTAGGTTTTACTTATAGCATTCACTATTTCCGTCTCTGGCTTATTGTGAAAATAAAATTGATTTGTAATAGATTTTTTGAAAGGCCAATAATACATTTGAAAGAAATACCAAACACTTTGAATTAAATACTAACCAAGTCCATACTCCTCATCTACAGAACTTGTATTGTAATCCTCATCAATATCTTTGAGGCTTTTCAAATGATCCAGGTATAGTTCAGAATGAAACTCCCTGAGGTCACTGTAAGTTGCTGGCTTTGTATTTACAACTTGAACATGCTTTAATAGGTTGTAGGATGCTATGAGACTGTGTACCAATGAAGCCTGTAAAAAATTGTATGTTCTAAGACAGTAACAGAGATTACATTAGTTATGAACTCTTTGTTGGAAACACCAGATAACAAAACAAAAATAAGGGAAGGCAGAAGGATTGATGAAAGATATTCTGAGAAAATTCGGACCGGTCAATCGATCCCAGGTAGACATACATTGACCAGATAGAGGATGTATAGGTAAGGCCAAGACAAAAGGTGCGCAAGAAACTGGTGTGCATGCAGGTTGCAACTGATGAATGTAATGTCCTGTTAAATGTTTCATGTGCAATAAAAAAAGAATCTTGATGAAGCGAAAGACGTTGGTCAGAATCATCACTAATCTGGCGTAGTGGCAAACCCTGGTCTCTGCCTACCTCTCCCAGCCACATACATTAGTTTATTGCACTTTTTAACAGACATTAAATTTTTATGAAAATTGATATTGTAAGGTTGAATAATTATACTATTTTTAGTTTTAATGCACTAACCCGTGCTAAGGACAATTTTAAAAACCTATTTAGACACCCGCGACCTCTGGCACGGATAGCCAGAGGTCGCGGGTTCGAATCCCGGCATGGGTGGAATTTTTAGCCTCTAAATAGGTTTTTAAAAAAGGTTGAATAAGGTAAGTAAATCAATCAATCAACTGTACTCATCCACTTCTGGACATAGGCCTCCCCACTTCCTTCCGATGGCCATCGTCATCCACCCACTGCCAGCAATGTGCCTCAGATCGTAGTCGGTCCAGCTAGCCGGTGGGCATCTTACGCTGCGTTAATGCAAATAAGGGGTAATTAATAGTAATTAAAAGTCAACTTGCTCGGCCGGGTACTGCAGGTAACCCATCGCATTGTTTTAGAAGTTCGTCGCCGTAAATATACGCAATTTGAGCCATTCTTTTCCTGCAGGCGCAAACAAACACAATCTTATGTTGATTAAAGTTAAAAGCGGATTCAGCGTTCAGTTTGCGCTGATAATGTTTCAACAGTTGTATTGTATTTGTAGAACTTCAATTCAATTCTTGTTTAAGGCACCCTCTATATAGGAAGGATTCTGCCAATGTCCGGTTTGTGGAGATAATACCACAACAAACGTGAAACAAACCGACAACGGCTCAACACAAATTAGATTTTTTTTTTTAATAAGATTTTGGCCTGGATGCAAGTCCTTTGGGCCATACACAAATTAGACAACTGTCATTACTGTCAATACTGTCATCAACTTTGGAACGGCAACACGCGTAGGGAGTAAAACACTCTATCTACGGCAATTTCATTCATCTCATTATTGTTCTGTGATATCAATCTTCTTGACGGCTGGATGCTCAAAAGGACTCGAATCCAGGGCCGTAAAACCAATTAAAAAAAAAAAATCTTGACGGCTGGCTGTTAGGGTCACGAAACCACACGGATCGCAAACTTTCATCCGTTCAAAATCTTTCTTGTCTATATATGGTAGAATTGGTAGAAAGTGGGTAGAAAATAGTGGAAAAGTCGGCAATACAGTGTTTTCGACCAATCAGAAGAAAGGTGAATGACAAAAAATATAGCGGCCATTTTCTAAAGAAATTTTGCTTGCTCGCTTGCTCTGCATTTTTGGCGTCGAATCAAAGCGTTATTTTTGTGTAGTTCATTGTTGTAAAGATATGTTTTGCATTTAATCGTTTGTAGACGAAAGTACCATCTTGGTATGTTAAAATGTCGACGTAAGTGCGTACAACTTTATGTCTACGATCCTAATATGACAACAAGGTCTATTACAAAACATTTGTAATACGAGTAGAGTTGTTTGTATCATTTTCGATTCAAATTACATAGTTCAATGGTGAATTCTCTAAAAAATATCGTGGCGAAGTCCAAATCGAAATGGTGAGAGGTTAGTACAGGATATGTCATCTTATCTGCAACGATTTTTTAAACCTTTGTGTTCGCGGCAACTGCTATAAATTCCAATGGCTTTACATAATTACGGACGGTGTCTGCCGCATTGTTTCTGGAGGAATTTGTTTCAAGATCTTACTAAATGCTTACGACAAATGTTCATTCAGTATTATCTAGCTTTTATCACGAAATTATTCTAAGGATGCCTACATTTCATAATAAATTAAATCAGCATGCACATTTTACAGGCAATAGCCTGGCGTCGACCCCTGAGGCTGTGAAGACACCTCATCGTATAGAATTATGTGAGGAAAAGTTGGTGAAACCCAAGCGCACCTATAGAAAACGCAGGTAGGTAGTGAAAAACTTATGTAAGAATTTACAGTACATCAACCTTGCTGAAATCTATTTTTGTTACAAGTTTTGTTAACAGTTTTGTTAGAATTGACATCATGACAATAAAGGTCAAGCTGTTATACAGTTTACATGTCAACTTACATGCATTTACTTCTTTTTGGTATGTTATTGATGTATTTGCAAAAAAACTAAGATTTTGCTATGGGTGTTGGCACCTAACTCATTGGACACCCACTGATAAGAATAATCAGGTCAGACGTCAATGTTTCTTCAACATCAATTCTTTTTTATACATAGAATTGAAATTGTAATGATACAAATCCAGCCTTCTATAATGTATTGTACTAAAATATAATTTTTGTGAACATATTGATTCAATTTTGATTGTCACTAGTACATGTGAATGAAATTCTGTACTACATGCATTAATATTACTAGACTAAATAAATATTTGTATTCTGAAACATGTCACATTATGTGACTGTGATATATTCCTTATCAATATAAATCTCTAACAGAATTGATTTCCAGAACTGTGGTTTTTTTATTCTCCACAGTTTTGACTGCAGAAATCATTGTTAGTAACGCTGTCTTACAACCCATCACTTCTTTCCAGGATTATAGCTACACAAGCACCCAAGACTGAAAATACAAAGCTAGAAACGCCAATAAAAAAGAATGGAGTCTGCTCAAAGCCTCTAAATACAAGCAACGGTCTTTCGAACATGACCAACGGTCACACCATGCGGTCCCGCGCCGCCCGGGCTGCCGCCCGCGCAGCCGAGAGCCACAAACTAACTGAATACTTCAAAGAGGAACCAAAAAGTCCCATCTCAATGCGCAACTCTCCTCCGCCCATGGACTTGAAGCCTGTCAAAGTAGAAAATAAAGTGAATGGCAGTAACAATCACAAGCTCACAGAGTATTTCCCAGTTCGGCGTAGTGTCCGGAAGACCTCCAAATGTGTAATGGCGGAGAAGATGAGGGATCTTGAGAAAGCCATTCGGGAACAAAGAGAGGATGGGCTTGCAGTAAGTTACGCATTGTTAAGACATAAATAATAGAATAAACAGTCCACACAGACTGAACTCTAGACATGTGTACGTACTGCGAGTTATGCAGTACGCGTCATATAGTACGACCGCGTATTAGAACCAGTACCCAGTACGCGGCAAAATTTAGCATGGCATCAGGACGTCTCGGCAAATCGTTGCTATGCACATGCATGGCACAAAGGGGTCGGCGGTTGGCGAGCGTACCGTACCGTAGTTTGTTAGTAGAGTACCGTTTTGCACAAATTATTATCCTACATCGATGTTCGCGTATCCGTCGGTCGGCATCGTAAAACTTCAAGTAATTGTGTGAAAAAGAAGAAACGCCGCGAATGGGATTCCGCTGTCTCTATCACGCCGGTACAGCGTTTTGAACTCGATACGTTCTTGATAAGGCCTACTTTTCTTTGAAACAGCCCCGTATTTTAAGTATAATAGATAATACAAACGGGATTCGTCATGTAGGCATAGTGACAATAACTCTAAACATGGCCCTCCTGAGTCATAATGCGACATCTGAGGTAGGCCATGTTCCGCGTACTGCTACGAGGGGGATCAAAAAGTAGTGAGAACGAGATAGAATATAATGACTATTGATAACTTAATAATTTATTTTTCTACATAGTCTCAGAGTCTCTCTACGCACAGAGTTCAGCGCTTTTCCAATGCTTCAATTCCTTTAAAAAAAAGTTTTGTCTTGGTCCTGCAAAAAGCTCTCCCCGGGATCCATCACCTCGTTATCGTTTTCGTACCTGTTTCCCCTTATGTATTCTTTCAATTTGGGGAACAGATATAAATCGCTAGGTGCCAGATATGGTTACTAAGAAGGGTGGTCAACCAATACGAAGCCAGCTTGCTGAATGGCAGCCATCGCAACTGCCGACATGTGCGCTGGTGCGTTGTCGTGATGAAACAGCACGCCCCTTCGAAGTTTCCCTCTCCTTTTCTCTTTGATGTCATTCCTCATCTTGGGAATTAAAGCTGCATAATGTTGGCCTGTAATAGTGGTTCCACGCTCCAGGTAATCAATCGACAATAACCCTTCCGAGTCCCAAAATATTGAGGCCATAACCTTGCCAGGCGATGCCACGGCACGAAACTTCGTCGGGGTCGGTGATGATGGCCGTTTCCACTGCGAAGATTGCTGTTTTGTCTCTGGATCTAAATGATGGACCCATGTTTTGTTCATTGTTACGAAACGAGACAAAAAGTTTTCAGAATCTTCTTGAAACTTGTCCAACAATATCTTCGTAATGTCAAGTCGATTTTGTTTCTGACTGTCGATTAACATTCTCGGCACCCATCTTGCGGAGACTTTTCTCATATTCAAAGATTGTTTCAATGTGGATTGAATACTTCAGTATGAAATGCCCGTTTCTTGAATTAAAGATATGATGAAGATGGTAACTCTTCTATCGCTCAATACAATTTTCTCGACTTTCGCAACATGTTCTTGGGTGACTGACGTCGATGGACGGCCGCAACGATGTTCGTCTTCCGTGCTCGTTCTCCCTACTCGAAATTGAGAAGCCCACCTTGCGACAGTGGAATACGGCGGACCAGACTCTCCAAATGTTTCCTCCAAATCGCAATGAATCTCTTGCGTCATTATATATTTTTTTCGTTTCTCTCCATTTTCGTGAACACATTCCTACACAAAACAAACAAATGACTACATACATTCAGAAAAAAACAAAAGAGAATCGAAGATTTTTTTCTTACTTATTACAAATATGTATCTGAGCTATCCCAGTATTTTTTTTTCTTACCAAGCAGTACCTATGTCGTTCTCCCTACTTTTTGATCCCCCCTCGTATAATGCCATATGGCGCGGTACGAAATGCAATTCTCATAGGGTAGGTACTGTTTTGCGTATGGCTATTGAACTCTCGCGAGGTGTTTGCCTAGATTTGGGTTCGAGCACGCGAGGCTGCCGCACGCCGAAACTAGCAATTTTGCAGCAAGTTTTAAACTTCCCATTTTGTGCTGATACCATAATATCCACCTTTTCTCCAACAGGTGGCCTATTTCGGCGACAAAGGCCGTGGTATAATCACTACCCAACATTTTGCCCGTGGCCAGTTTGTAGTAGAATATGCGGGGGAATTGATTGGCATCCAGGAAGCCAGAGAACGCGAGCTCGAGTATGCGCAAGATCCAGAGGCTGGTTGTTACATGTATTACTTCAGACATTGTGATCAACAGTATTGGTAAGATAAGAGCATAAAATTATAATTACGTCCGACTAGTACTAGTCTGCCCAACTCTAATCATACCGGCCACAAAGTTGCCTACTAATAGTGCCAAAGCTCCCTACTAACACTAGTGCCTGCACCCACATTCCTTTGGTTGCGTGATAAGGACTGCAATATCAAAAACGTAAACATTTTCATGAAATAAATAAGGCGCGACGCTTCCCTTTCTCCCAAAATCCGAACGTGACCCTTCTCGCATACGAGTAGTGGTTTTGGATAGCCTCCGACCTAAATTGTCTCAGAATCACCCAAGAAACTGGCAAGTGCCTTGCTTAAGTCATAAAATGGATGCTTCTGCCACTAACTCCCGTACTAAAGAAATGATTAATTTTCAATGTTGATTTAACAGCACCGCTTGTAAGGTTATTTAAAATATGGAAACGAAATCGACTGGAGTCTGGGGTTCTCAAGGGAAAACTTTTATCAAAGAATTAGGGCGGCGCTTGAGGAACCGTGACAAACGCTCTTGTGTCTTGACAAACGCTCAGGGGCATTTCTGATGCAGAGGATCTCCCTTGCTATGCAGCGTGGTAACGCTGCCAGCGTTATTGGAACCTTTGGGTCAGAGATGTCTCAGGGTGGTCTATTTAATTGACATTTTGTATGTTATGAACAGTGGTCGGAGTAGGTATATTGATTTTAGATACTTGCGTCATGATATCATAACATGGACATGCATTTCTTCCGGAATGTACCGGAGTTTCCAAAAATTTGGTAAACCGGACTCTCATGCGCTGTGACTGTGATGATTGCTATAAAGTGATTTTTTTAACTGTTTCCAAGTTCTAAAACCTTCTTAAATAGTGAAAATAATTAAAACTTACCCGTACAAAAACAACTTCAAATGGGCCCAATCCAAGAGTAATAAATCGATGTCCGTAGTTATAAGCCAAATTCGTCGTTTTAAGTAGATTTCAGAAGACAGTAAACAAGCCAGGGTCAAGTCAAGATATTCACAACACATAAAATAAGCGCACTCCACGAACCGAAATAAGTGAGTGAGCCACTTGGTCTGGATGTCGGTGCGAGCGCATTGTTTTCGAACAAACAGTCAATGAGTCATCCTGGATACTTGATTCTAATTGGTCAGATGCGTTGAGCATAGAGATAAGAGGACAAAAGACCCTGTTTGCCGGATGTCGTGTGTTGAAATGAATATTATTATTATATCATTTTATACATGCTTAGGCTTTTACTCCAACACTTTTACTACAACAAGGTTTTTACACACCAGTCATTTTTTACTATTAAATTCTGGTCATCTACGCCACTAGCAGCATAGCGTTGAGAGTATTGATACATTTTTAACTAGTTTCATGTAATAATTTCGATGTTTCGGTATTTTTATCATAATAATCCGGAAACTCGGAGGCGTATCCATATTAACATATACGTTTGATGTCTGTGACCTTAATTCAATATACCTACTCCGACCACTGGTTATGAATGACATTCTTTATGTAATATTGTATAGTTATGACCTCAGAACACAAAAATAAGGAGAAGTGCCTTGTGGGCGTGGCACTGTCGCCCAACGTTAGCCCATTTGGGCTAACCTCTGCGAAACTTTAAAATATGGCCGTCAATCGCTTCGCGCCAGCCGTCGTAGTAACATCTGAGATAAATGCCTAATTGCACAGTGATTACCTGCAGAAATCGATGTGATACATGCTATTCAAAAACAGGGGAGTGTCTTTTCACCGGTAAACCTATTTTACTCACTATATTCGTCTTATAAACTACGAAAAATCATAATTAAAATAATGTAATGTGCAATGTGCATCGCATTACTAAGAACATAAATGGGACGTATTTATTACATTGTAGTTACTCCACTGCTGTTTCTATATAGGATTTTCGTGGAGGTTTGCTTACTAGGAAAAGCCAGCCCGCAGTGTACCGTCACGCAAAACTGATCATTGTTCAATGCGATGTTTCGAGGTACGGCCGCATGTATTTGCCGCGAAATGTCAAATTCACCAGTAGGTCAGCTGGAGACATAGTGATGGGGTAGTTCCTTTCTTTTCAGACTGATTAAGTATCGATATTATTGAGGCATTTATAATCGTTCGTCCAGACTTCCAAAATTACTAGAACCAATTATTGTAAGTCTAGGTATCTAGTCTTATCGTCGACTATTGCCCGAGACTCCATCTGCGTAGACTTCAGCTTGCGTTGCTAAGGAAGCTTTTATTTTAGTAGAAGGATTTTGTCTTATTAAAAACAGGCCTAGCTTCGATACGAAAGAAAAATGGATCAAAATAATCAAACAGAGGGTACGACTGATTTCCTCTCAAATAAAGTACCATTTGCTCCATCTATTTTACAGAGAAGTGTTTCCAGATGCTAAAGTGGGGGAAAAAATATTTCCGTGGGCAGTTCCTATTTTGAAAATACCAGTAATAACGAGTTCCATAAAGGTTGAGGTACCAGTATATTTAAAATCACGATAAAATTTTACATGGTTTAGAATATTCAATTATCACTTTATTCTAATCTTCATTTCATATGGACGACGCGTAACTCTCCAAAAGAAAGTGTTTCTAAAAAAACAAATCAGGTGATTTGGTTGTGGTACTAAATCATAGTCTTACGAGTATATATTTAATTTTTATGAGCATTATGTTATAAATGAAATTCGATTATGTAATGAAAAACAAGTTAAATAAAGTATTTTCAGTATTTTAATAATTTATTTACCATTTTAGATCCGACAAGTTCTCGAATGGAAACCACAATATGGTATGTCGGTACTTGCTTATATGTCATATCGGCAAGTGCAGCGTCGGACGACAAGATGGAGAGAAGATCTCATCCTAGTCGAAGGAAGACGCTGGATGTAAGCCGCTTTCAACTGGTCTTTTCGGAAATCCATGGAGGAGGCCTATGTCCAGCAGTGGATATCTTGTGGCTGAATGATGACGATAATGAAAATATTCTCTGTAGGATTTCAGTCGGAGGCTGATTAAATTTTTTTATCTATATATGTTTCGAAAGTTTCATTGAAATTTGTTTTGACAAGCTTACAAAAGTTCTTCCTATTTACTGTACTTTTAATTAGGAAGTTACTTTATTTACAGGCCCATGATACATTTCAATCACAGCCATAAACATATTCTTTAGTTAATCCTTATAATCCAAGCGTGGCTACTGATTTCCAATATATCGCTGTTACTCAGACAAGTGACAATTTCTTCAGAAAAATGGTTGTTTTTCGAGTTTATACATGTGTTTATTCTATGTTTTATATAGCTGGGTGAATTATTTTCAGAGAATGAGAAAGTAATTGCTATTGTATTCTTAAAAATTCAGCACTTCATTCTTTCACCCAACAAAAACTGCTGTTAATTTACAGAGTCCTAACAGAGTTACCAATATTTAAAGCCAATTTGTAAATGGTAATGTAAGTGCATTTCACGTTACATTGGGATTCATATACTAAATAAAATACAAAGAAATATCCAAGATCCAGGTACAAATGCGTCCCTGACTGTGGACATGCTCTTCACACAAATATTAGTTCTTTCCATTACCAGGATTCAAACCCAGAAGACCTAGCTTTCCGGACAGAGTCACTACCAAGTATGCTTCAGTGGTGTTCTGTCCAACAAATTTAACATAATATCGTATTAGTATACAGTACAGGGGTCATCATCATTATCAAAATAATCAAATTCTATATCAGTAGAAAGCAAAGTTTGCTTCTTTATCATATACTGAAGCCACAAATACTGTCAAAAAGACACGTACTTAATAAATATTTACATTTCACAGGACAGTAAATTAAAATAGGATTTTTTTTTAATAATATTGTTTTTGTAAATTTAACATGCTCTGTTTTTGTATCATCCCAACACGAAGTATAATGTTAATAAATGACCTCTCATCGGATAATTTTATCGATAGATGTATTATTTGATACAAGTGTTCCATCCCTAAGGAGTTCACCGACGCTGTTGTTTACGTGTACGAGTGTATTCGTACAATTGTTTTTCATAGTGTGCGAACCAATTAAAAGATTAGAACGCTAGTAAATGACTAGACAGACGTGTGCGTGAACCTTATATTTACAATATTGTGCATGTATGAAAACGCACACATATTTAAAAGTGGCGACAGCGGTACCGGACTTATTTCGCGGCTAGGGCATATCTCCTTCTTTCTATGATCTGAGGTTATGACGATACGATTGTGGATTTGCTTAGTTTAAGCATTTTTCTTTATTGTATTGAAAGAATAATAAAGTACTAAAAAAATTAAAAGTTACATTCTTCCGAGTGTCATCGGTATTCCAACGGCCGTTCTAGTATAGACACTCCAACTCACTAACCATCCGACCTGCAGCATCGACGCCACGGCGGAGTCGGGCCGGCTCGGGCGGCTCGTGAACCACTCGCGGAACGGCAACCTTTGCACGAAGACCGTATGGGTGGACGGGCCGCGGCTTGTGCTGCTCGCGGCGCAAGACCTGCCGCCCGGCGTCGAGCTCACCTACGACTACGGCGACCGGTCGCGCGACTCTCTGCGCCACTACCCCTGGCTCGCGCTCTGACCTGGGTAAGTTACCTAAACCAGTATTGTGACATGTGATGTCTAAAGTTCAAAATTTGGTTGACATGTTCATGACTATGGCGACAGCTCCCCCGGCTCGCGTTGCTCCTAATCCGGAGCGATACCAATTATCAGTAAAATTTCAAACAAATTGCTATTCCAAACACCGGGGTTCCGATAGGATTTGATCCGCATTTACTAATTAGTTGCTGTTTCTACACTCAACCATTGAGCCGGTAATACTGGAGGCTGTACGTCCTAATAAAAACAAATTTGCAACTTAAAGCTTAATATTTCCCAAACGGATCCCTAAATCGCTAAATGGTATAAAAATTGATAAATGTTATTAAATTCGTTTTATTTTTAAACGACCAAATCTAACGATACCCGACATTATGTTGTAGGCGAGAAAAAAAAGCATCCCTATGTCGGGTAGGGAAGGTATCCAAAAAAGTATTTTTTAAACATGTTATTGTACCATTTCCATGCCGAATTTTAGTTTTCTAGTAATTGTCGTATCTGTGCTAAGCGGCAGACCGACAGACGAGATAGATGGACGAAGACGGGCGGACGGACCTATGTTTGTTGACCATGGAAGTCTAAAGAGCTTCGACCATAATCTTCCTCTTCAGGCTATATTACCTAGTCCACTGCTGGACATAGCCCTCCCCTTAAGAGCGCCATAGCGCAAGGTTGTGCCATCATTGGGGGGTAATGCCCATAATCCCCATGCTGGGCATGCGGGTTGGGGATCGCAGTTTGGTGGAATTGTACTGCAGGGGGCGCTGCTGCCCACCCCCCGGTTTGTGTCCCTTAGTCGCCTTTTACGATACCCGCGGGAAGAATTTGGGTTGGTGCTATTCTCTAGGCCGACACCACACAGCACCATAGTCTAGTGTTTTTAAAATAAGTCTCATTGCGATTCTTATGCCACTATAGCCTACTCTAAGAGCACGACAATTCATTAGAAAAATATATCTCAACCAATCTATTTTAAATGTTCCAGGTATGTGCCCAAAAATCTCCATTGTAAATGTAAGAGTTATTTATTAATTTAGCATACAATAATTAATTATGAAGTCTGTTGTTAGACAATGTTTTCATTTGTTTGTGTTTGTATGTAAGTATTGCGTGTTCTAGCTAGTAAGACGAGTGGCCTAAGTGTTGTTCACTATGCCTTATGCCACTATCTTTATGTTAAACATGAAAATGGAAACTATGAAATAAGCACTTTATTATAGGTAAATGTTGATTGAAAATTGTTTACTCTTAACGATATGATGAACAACATTTTTCAGCCAAATAGTTGTGACAAAAAGATGTGCTCTATCGTAGGCGACGATATTCTTATGCTTAAAACCTGCCGTCCACCAGTCCTGGGTGATTTGCTTATGGACACAGTTGCATAGCCAATGTAAAATTGGCGATTTTGTACAATTCGACTTGGCAAGACCAGTGGACGCCAGCTAAGACGGCGCCTCATGAGGCAATTTCCATGCAAATGTAGTTTCGTTTTAATTTACAAAGGATGTCCTTACCGGATCGTAACTCGGCTAATATATTAAGGCGTTTCGGGGCGCTAACCATAACCAATGGAAAAAAATCATAACTTGTTTTATAATACGTTTTTATCTAAAAGTGAACATGAGAAATCTTAACAACTGTGATAACTATTTTTAGAACGTAGGCTGGAGTAAATTTAATTTGGATATTTTTCAAGACAGCCTTGGCACTTTTAAGTCTAAATTAATTTCTAATATCTAAAAATTCTTAAAATTCTTATCTTACGTGGTAATAACATCTTTATTATCACCGTATTGTAATATTGCATTTCTAGTTGTCTGCGTATATTTAAGTCTAAAAATGCTGTGTATACCTTTAATTGGCATAATCGCTAGCCCTAAGTCACTTTTAGTATAAGCTTTATCATGTTTGCGTGCTTGCTGTTGGTGTACCTAATGAATAAAATAAAAATAAAATAAATAAATAAATAAAACGTACAGTCTAGAACCTATGATCAATAGATTAGAACTAGAAAACGACCGTTTTGGCGGAATGTGATTAAAATCCTGGGTTGTTGATTCTAGGTTCTAGACTGGTTATAAAAATAGTTGTCACAGTTAAGATTTCTCATGTTCACTTTTAAATAAGAACGTATTGTAACACAATTATGTGAAAATAGGAACACAATTATGTGAAAATAGAACGAAACATAGGCTACAGAAGTAATTCCAGCCTTTGCCTTAAAGTTAAGCATCACTATAGCAACGGCCTGTTCACTCACTACCGACACCCGCATTTTCCGCTGAACGATTGACTATGTGTGATGCTTAACAAAGTAAAGGGTGCAATAAGTCAATTGCATATACGGTTAGTGCCAAGGGCCCGGTCCAGAGGCGTGCGGAAGACTGCCAGAGAGCTGTGAATTCTTAGGACCCTAGGTTACGTGAACAAACATCCTAAAATCACTTTTAATCCCTGAAAACAGGACTCTATGAAGATTTGTGCACTAATGAATATAGATAGAGGTAACTCATAGTTCACCTGAAGTATTACGACCTATCGTAGGTACTAGGTACTAACCTACATCGAATCTTGAGCGCGAAGCGAGATAATATGCTGAATGTTATTTCACGGTACAAACAACAATCATTTTTGAACTAATACTTTCGTAAGCACAACACATTGTAGACTTTTAGTCCGGATTTACTTACGGTATGTAGTGTGAGACGAGCAACTGACGACGCGAGCTCCGTCTCTGCTCACCATGATTAGGCTCTGTGAATCGGAGCGAAACCTGGTCGGACTTTTCCGATATAACAACACCCGTAAGTAAATCCGGACTAAAAGTCTACAAAACAATCATACATCATTATACCGTATGTAGACCGATGAGTTACTGAACGGCACTTTTATGGCTAAACTTTGCCACAAAGAATCTGAAAATAACTTCAGAGTTATGCAGAATTCACTGATGAGTTGAGCTGATGGCTCATGCCATATATTATGAAAGTTCTGGAGACTGAAGACCAAACTCATGGCAATAAGTATTCAAATACGGCTAGTAAATTCAAAATTGGTCTACCTTATGGGACTAGACTCTATAAGAGTCGATAATAAAAAAAAACACGGACGCGACACATTGTCTCGAATATTTTTATGAAAAAAAAAAACATAATTTCCTACATACACAAAGTAGGAATATTTTTTATTGAATAGTAATAATATAGGCTAACACATTATTTGTTTAAGTTACTAAAGACGCGATGTTGTAATACCTAGTTGCTCATATTGTTAAATATTTTTTGTGTTGAATGCTTTGTTGGGTTCTAAGGTTGTCTAGCACTGGGTCGATAAAAATTGCGCGTTTTTATAACTGCGCCAACAGCTTTTGGGTTGTCTTTTATTTTATTCAATCTACCTAGCCGTGCAAATATACGGACAACCAAGGTAAACATTTGAAAAAGTAGATATTTGTCATACCAATCATCTCTTATTAAATAACATAAAAGAAAAGTAGATAAAATACATGTATGATTATTAAAAGAAATGTCATCTTTACATCATTAGGTATTACCCACCGGATACACTCGCCGTCATTTTAATTGTAATTACTTTGCAATCTGATTCGCAAATACAAACTTTATACCGTCGCCAACATGTCAACCGTTTAATGAAAAATAGAAAGGTTTGGTAGCTGTCGCCACTACATAAAATACTGATTATGATAAAACTGGTGGACGTAGTATTATATACCCATCTGTGAGATTACAAAACATGATCACTTGAAGAATAGATCTCCTAGCATTTGTTACGATCAAATAACTATTTAAAAAAATCTCAGTCCTATGATGAGACTTTTAGTGAGGATAAGCATATGTGTGATAGAGACTGCAAATTAGTAATATTTAAGGTAAAACAAGCATTTCGTCAAAAGTTCATAGCTGGGTACCGTTAATCACACAGTTAACTTCGCAATTCGCTAATTCGTTACTAAAAAAAGGTAACTTCATTAAAATGTGTACTTTTCGGAAGATTCGATAGAAGTTAACGCTAATCGTTAATCCGCATTTTTTATCTTTATTATTCTTTATGCATAGGTACTTGTCGCGTGTAGCGTACGGTTTATTTTTGGTCGTAGGTACTGGATCAACGATTATCGGTCTTAGCGAGATTTAACGGAAGTTAACGAGTCCGTTAACATATTTTTAAAGTAAAACGTTAACTACGCACAGCTATGCTTGAGTTATGGATGATACAGCACAAGTATGATGGCGCAACGCCGCGGCGAAAGATGTAATTTTTAGTGAAAATAGCATTGAGGTACTCCTAACCCCTAACCATGGCAGGCGTTGACTCAGTAAAACATAATATATCTGCTGTAAAAACTCCTGCCATGTTACGTTGCCTGCAGGTTCATCTTTATTTTATTTTGATAAAAATCACGTTACTCGCTTTGAGCGGTTTTTTCGCCGCTGCGTTCGTGTTCGCTTCATGTTTATGCACCTTAGAACCGAACTCGTAATATTTTATGTTAAACCGCGTAATAATAATAATAATTACCTATTATTCGTTTAATTAAGTCTGTGCTGAGTAACTCAATAATAACACTAGTTACGAAATTGCAAGAGGACAGCATTTTATTTATAAGTAGTTTTGTGCGTCATCGCAAAGAGAGTAATTTATTAATATATTGCCTGGTTATTCACAGGCACTAACATAGTGTATATGTCAATAGCAAATATAAACTAAAAGTTTGATGGTGAATCATCCTCTCCACATAAGTTGAGTATGGTTGTAAGTTACGATACCGATTGTGCACTTTATTTTCTGTAAGAAATATTCTCTATTATAGCACAATTTCTTAGTACAAGCACTTCGAATTCAACAATAATTAGTATTTATCTTTATTTCTCGACCAAAGATAATGTGTAACTGAATTGCAAGCCAAGCCGACTCATGTTGTGGGCATACCTAAGTTCTTCTTTTTAAAACACGATTTGTCTAAAACACTTCTCAGAGGCAGTTTAAATAATCTTCGGTTACGTCTTTCGCTTTACCACAGTCTATTTCAGGCGCTACGCGGGGCCTCAACTCAATGGAATAAAAATCTTCACTCCTTGTGTAAGTTTTTTTCTAAAAGTGAACATCATAATTCCTAATAACTATGTAGGATCAAGAACCTAGAACTTAAATCGATTTCCGCTAAAAACGGCCGTTTTTAGCAAAACTGCTTTATAGTACTAGATTCTTTAACCTAGGTTCTTAAAATAAATACTAAATAAATAGATAAAATGTTTCTTAATAAAAGGTACATGCAACTTTTACAAACAATCGTTTCCGCCAGCTAAATGATAGTTTGTTGACAGACTTACTCTCGCTTAAAAACTAAGTACGTAAAATACCTAACAAATTACTTCAATGAAGTTTCAGAGCGATTATGGCCCGGTTTTTGAATTCAGAATTTCACTAAGTAAATATTTTTTACGTTCTGTCATGATATATATATATATATATATATATATATATATATATATATATATATATATATATATATATATATATATATATATATAAATAGAATATTCTTTATTGTACACAGAAATTGTCATGCTCTTTTCTTAGAAATTCTAAGAGACAGCATTACAGTTAACTATTTACTTAGCGAAATTCTCAGTTCAGAAACTGGCCCTAGATTTATTAAGATTTATGATATTGTTACGGGCTAGGGTTCTGGATTTAGATGTAAAACGCCAATGACAACTTCTTAGGATTTATTCACGCAGGGTCTGGTCTGCAGGTCTTCACGACACGAAGTCCACACGTAGATTCCAATCGCAGGTCTAATCGAAGTCCAATAGTATCGCTGAGGTCGTAGGTTATCGCTCGTATCGCAGGTATGTTCGCTCGAAGTTCACTCTTCGCTATTCCAAACGGAACTGACAGCGCGCCGCGGCGGCCGCTATTTATATCCGCCGGCCAGGGTTCTAGAACATTCCCGTAACTATGTACCTACACTCGGTACACGCGGCAAGGTCGCTCGAACAGTTACTCATTTAAAGAGTTTTGAACCTTACTCTAGTGGACATACGAGTCATTATTGCTTGCAGCGTTTATTGCTTGCGGCGACTATTCGATAGGCTCCTAGAAGGCTCTATTCTAGATGGTTCGGGATAGGACCGCGACACTGCTCCCCTCTTAGAGATGCTCGTCCCGAGCATCTTCATTACTGCCGTGATAAGAAGCTAAGCGGTCGATGTGAACCACTTTTTGTGCACCTCTTGGCTGCCGTTGAATTCGGTACGTCACGTCATTTAACCGAGTTACCACTTTGTACGGTCCCTCCCATCTTGTCTGCAATTTCGGAGATTTCCCTTTTCGTCGGGTTACATTGTGAAGCCAGACTAGTGCTCCTTCTTCGAAGCCGCTTGTATTTGCTCGGCGGTCATACCTAGTCTTCATCTTTTCACTCGACTCCAATCCGTTTTCCCGTACTATGGCATGAATCTCTCGCATTTTCTCACGTAACTCGGAAATGTAGTCGTGTAGAGAACGTGAGTCATCAGGAGGGCCTCCAGTCAGCAGATCTACTGGTATTCTCAGTTCTCGGCCAAAATTTACACGCGCCGGGGTTACCTTCGTGCTTTCATGTTCTGCCGTTCTGTAGGCCAGAAGAAATGGCGGTATGTATTTGTCCCAGTCTCTCTGGTGCCTGTCAACGACTTTTGCTAAATGTCTCTCAAGTGTTTGGTTAAATCTTTCTACCATGCCGTCAGATTGAGGATGATATGGGGTGGTCCTAGTCTTATGCATTCCCAATATTTTACAGAGTTCTTGAAATACTTGAGACTCAAAGTTCCTGCCTTGGTCGGAGTGTATTTCCAAGGGCACACCAAACCGGCAAACTACTTCCTCAAACAACTTGGAGGCAACAGTCGTGGCTTCTTGATTGGGTATGGCGAATACCTCTGGCCATTTAGTGAAGTAATCCATAACTACCATGAAATACTTATTTCCTGATTCCGTTACTGGGAACGGTCCAGCCACATCAACTGCAATGCGTTCCCATGGCGCACCAACGTTATAAAGTTGCCGATTTCCTCGGCTTCTAGTTGGTGGGCCTTTCACCGCGGCGCAAGTAACACACTTGCGGCACCAATCTTGCACATCTTCTCGACAATGGAGCCAGTAAAACCGTTCTCGAATCTTTGTTAAAGTCCTCTTCACGCCCAAATGTCCACCTGACACGCCGTCATGTACTTCACGAAGGACATCTTGTACCTTATCTCTTGGGACAACTATCTGAAGATGGAACTCTCTGCCGTTAGGTTTCTCCCATTTGCGGTAAAGTATTCCGTTCCGAAGAATAAAACTGTCCCATTGAGCCCAGTATGCCTTGGTGACAGCACTAGTAGGAGCCACTTCGCACCATCTTGGCTTGTCCTCGCATCGTTTCTTCCATGCAACAATGAGCCGTACATCTTCGTCATCTTCCTGTGCTTCTTTCATCGTCTCGTCTTCCCAAGATCTCGATGGACTCATTCTTGACAACCTCAATGGCAGTTCCTTTGTCTGTGGTTTGGCACAGTCCTTGCAGTCTTCCGGACACGGCCTTCTTGACAGTTTGTTCCCATTGCATACTCGTGAGATTCTGGTTATCTGGGCTTTCTCCGCTCCAGCCAGTACTCGCCTCGGAATCCTAGCTTCGTTTCCCTGATTCACAGTGGAGGCCGGAACGTCATGCTTCTTTACGAACTCTTCAAAACGCTGCTCCATTTTGTTGAGGCGCGCACTCAGTCTGTCGTCTGTTTTGGTCGGTTGCCTCTCCTTCATAGGACACGTGAACTGCAGATGCCCTCTTTCTCCACACTTGTAACACATGGGCCTGGAGTTCCTCTTGGGCGGTGTCTTGATCTCTTTAACCTCCTCCGTAACTTCTCGAAGCTTATACCCTTGCCGGATATCATGACGCACAGCTTCTACTTCCAGGGCGTGTGCGAGAGCGTCTTTTAACGAGGAATGGTGGCGAAGCTTTACTGCAGCCCTAATTTCAAGATCCTTGATTCCGTCGACGAAAGCTTGCAAAATATTCGTATCCACCATCTTACTATCAGCAGAAGGATATGCCTTTCGAACCAGCTTCTCAATTTCCAACGCCCATTGTTGAAGTCCTTCACCCAGGCGCTGAGTCCGGTCGCGTAGCTGGGCACGAAAAACGTGTTCCAGGTGTCGTTCCCCGTATCTAGCCTCAAGTGCCTCCAGCAGATCTTTGAACTCGCTGCCTGAGGTGGGCAGTGCCTCCAGGACAGATAAAGCCGAACCTCTGAGCGCGACGGTGAGGGCTGTCAGGCTCTGTTCGTCCGTCCACCCGTTTGAAGCAGCGACAGTCTGGAACTGCTGTCGGTAGGCGACCCAAGATGTAGTACCATCGTACGGAGGCACCTTCACTTTAGGCCCCTGGCTTATGCTGACAACTCCGCTCGATGTAACTCCAGCAGCTTTTATACGCCGAACTTCCTGCTCTAGTCCAGTGAGGCCGTTTTTCAGACTTTGTAGGTCCTCCTCTAATTTGGTAACCCGTTCGGTCACTACCTCTACATCTTCATGTAGCTTAGCGACCGTATCACTGAACTTTGTAACGGCAGAAAGGATCACCTGTTGATCTGCCTTCTGTTCTTCTCGCAGGCCTCTCTGTTCTTCTTGCAGGCACTGCATCTGCTTGTACTGTTGTTCTTGCAGGCACTGCATCTGCTTGCTCTGTTCTTCTCGCAGGCTTCTCTGTTCTTCTTGCAGGCACTGCATCTGCTTGCACTGTTGTTCTTGCAGGCACTGCATCTGCTTGCTCTGTTCTTCTCGCATGCCCTTCAACATTGCCATCAGGCACGACATATCCAAAACCTCCATTGTACGTGACTGAGGTTTAATGTCTTCGGTGGGCGTGGCCAGTTGGGCGTGGCTACGAGGCGGAGCCTGTTGGTCGGTTGGTGAAACCTGGTGGTCAAGGCCGGTGGGCGGAGCCTGGTGCACGGGGGCGGTGGGCGTGGCCTGGTGGGCGTGGCCAGTAGGCGGAGCCGCTGGGCAGGTATGCTGTGTCTCCACTACGCGCGTGGCCTGGTGGGCGGGGCCAGGGGGCGTGGCTTGGTCGGTGGGCGTGGCCTGGTGGGCGGGGCCAGTGGGCGTGTCCCTATGGCCAGTGGGCGTGACCTGAGGGGCAGTGGGCGTGGCCTCCGCAGCACCTCTGGACCTGGTCTTCACTCCAGAAGTATCCTCTCTCGGAGTCAGTGGCATCTCCAAATCCCCAATTCTGACACCAAATGTTACGGCCTAGGGTTCTGGATTTAGATGTAAAACGCCAATGACAACTTCTTAGGATTTATTCACACAGGGTCTGGTCTGCAGGTCTTCACGACACGAAGTCCACACGTAGATTCCAATCGCAGGTCTAATCGAAGTCCAATAGTATCGCTGAGGTCGTAGGTTATCGCTCGTATCGCAGGTATGTTCGCTCGAAGTTCACTCTTCGCTATTCCAAACGGAACTGACAGCGCGCCGCGGCGGCCGCTATTTATATCCGCCGGCCAGGGTTCTAGAACATTCCCGTAACTATGTACCTACACTCGGTAAACGCGGCAAGGTCGCTCGAACAGTTACTCATTTAAAGAGTTTTGAACCTTACTCTAGTGGACATACGAGTCATTATTGCTTGCAGCGTTTATTGCTTGCGGCGACTATTCGATAGGCTCCTAGAAGGCTCTATTCTAGATGGTTCGGGATAGGACCGCGACAATATTCACTTTTGGCAAAGACGCATTATATCTGATATTATTGACGAAAGATATTATTGAAAAGATTGATATGACTACCTCTGTGGCGTAGCGGTAGCGCATCTACCTACCATGCAAGAGGTCCCGGGTTCGAATCCCGTCGAAATTCCAGCCGGGGCTGGAAACAAAAAAAAAACCCAGGTCTTGGATGTCTACATGTTTGTGATGTCGTTATTTCTGGTTCCCACGACACAGGGTATCCTAGTGTGGGGCCTGAAGCAATGTATGTGCCTGTATGTAAATGATATGTTAAATGTTATGTTATTATTTTTTCCATCGGTGGCGCTACTTAGGACCTCGTTGCACCCTAAACTAAGATAAGATAATTTTTATTGAATCAATTTTACAAGATACACGGTACAGTAATTGGTAGGTCTGATAGGTAAACTGCCTCTGAGGAGTGTTTTACTACCTCTGAACATGAGCGCCAGCCCTCGTGACTGACGTCATTTAGATGGATGAATTTATTTACAACAACAAACGACTTATTTGGTCCTTTAATCTTTTCCTTAGGACTGTGTCAATGTCAACAGGCTATTTACCAGAACTTGTGTGATATCTGCCAGATAAGCTAAGCAGAGTTTATTCATGATAGTAAAATGGTAAAAATCGATGTCATAATAGGAAAGTACGAGTAGTTGGCCCGTGTGTCAGTCGATATAATTGCTGTACTTAGTATTGCTTTTGCATTTCCTACTCTCTGCTAATTAACATACAATCTGTGTTATTTCCTAACCTTTGTAATTAAAATAATTATTCATATCCTTGTAAGATGTTCATGAAGTCTCGACACTGTTAGATTCATACATTGAAGGAAATAAAGCTGTGTTGAAAGCCACTCAATGCCTGAAAAGGACTTACTGAACTTCTGATTTGTTTGAGACTATTATTTGGCCGTATTACCAAGCAATATGGCCTGCTTTACGAGGCTATTTAGATTTGAGTCGAGATTATGGCTTGAAGATCGTTCTCCAATACACAATGCCTTTAGACCCTTTGAATAACGCTACACAAATTGTTTTCCATATTTTTTTCTTTAAATGATAATGAGCAGTGCTTATTTTAATTCCTTGTTAAAGAATAAATTACAAATCTTATAGCAGTTTTAGTTTCAAAGTTCTTTAATGTTGTGCGTTATATAATACTACTAAATCATAATTTAGCCCTAATCTTAAATGTTCATATTTAATCGTAATACAACAGAGATATTATTCATAAAATAGAAGGGTTGGCAAATAAGACTAGACTAATCGACGAATTATTAGAATACTATCTGTTCCCAATAAATCAATGCTTAGAATAATAAAATTATCTTAATTTAATGGAAAGGAAAACAATGAACTGCCATTTTGAAGTTTCAGTTCGTTCGGAGTTTCAGCGGTTTTCTTCTCTATACACCACATATTTTTGTAATATTTTCACAGCACTATTCGGTAGATTTTCATGTTAATGTAAAAATATTGTATTATTTAAGGCCTATCCACTTTACACAGGCGTTGGGGCCCACCACATAATATATGGAGCTCGACCAGTCCGGGACAGGGCTGAGCATGTTCTCGTACTGTAGTATTTTTTTTTATAATTAAGTATTATTTTAAATAAATACCGTTGTGCTAGCACAACCCCGACCCGGTGTCCTGTGGATAGTCCTGTCATCTGAGCTTATAGGTCATGACGTGGGTTTATCCAGACGATTATGACCTTAAATGCTAAGACGATACGACTTTTGTAAACTAGCACCGCAGTATTCGCCTCTGAGCGGCCACATTCATTTTTTCCGGATGTTACCAAAACTATGTGGAAATAGGACTTATGAAGAGCCCAACCAATAGGGTATACGTGGTGCAGTATCAATGTTTCCGACGAGGCGACGAATTGCCAGAAGTAACGCGTAACGAGTCTATGAAATGCCCTATAATTTTACATAATAAAATGTTCTTATGGCCTGTATTGCAATTATTTTTAATTGTTGCTATCCAAAAATGTACTAAACATTATTTTTTTGCTTTAAGGGCATTGGATGCAGGTTTTTTGCACTATAATGCATGCTATCTTCTAAACTGTCAAGGATTTAAAGTATGTAATGTTTATAAATCCCCAAAGGGTCGAAGTGTGGATGGAAGGGCCACATTTAGCAATAACTGTCGATTGGTAACTTTCACAAATTCAAGCTTCTATTTATAATTGTTTGGGACCTTTTACTAATAATAAATACAAATTCTCGTAGGTCTGCAAACAAAAATGTCTATGTGGCCTCTCAAAGAGCATATACAATATTGTAATTGGCTATTTTCCTATGAGACTTAATTATTTTCATCACGACACGGGCTGCCAAGCACTGCCCTAGAATCATTGTAGTGGATGATTGGTAAATTGAGTGAAATATAAAAAAAGACCCATTTATTTGTATTGTTTTACTAATGACCCCTCGTACCTATACTCCATCTCTGCGATTGTGAAGGTCAAGTTTTTTTCGATTAAAAATTCAGTTACAGCTTTGTACAGCAGCTACCATGTAAAGCCAAACAGATAATGCAAATAACAGAATCTTGTCAATTTTAACCTTTTAATTTAATATTTTTAACCTGTGCCGTAACCTAAAAAACCCTCCGGCATACAATGTCTTCATCCTATAATGTCCTCATTCAATATTGTCCTGATCCTAAAAAGCCTGCATCCTAAAAATTTCTCCTTCCTATATTGTCTCTATATTACAATGTCTTCATCCTAAACAGTCCTAATCCTTTGTTAGTTCTCAATATTTTTCCCTACACCTAAAAACAAAGTAGTCATTGAATTTTGTTCATTTTAAATTAGAAATATTTAAAACGGATATGTAGTCTTTACGAAAGTGTCAGTTCTATATGGTTCTATTTAATTTTTATTATACTTTTAATAATAATAAAATAATTATTTCTTTGTTATTAAGTGTACATAGACATATGTCACTATATTTTAGTTCACACTTAGTTCAAAGTCTTCACAAAGAAATCAAAATTAGTAGGTAAACATAAAAAAAAATTGCTCATTTCGTGTCAAGACTTGACTGTGGCAGAATTTGTCGACATTGGCTGGTTGCCATATCAATAAGAAATAATAATAATAACTACCGAACAAAAATGCTGATGTTCTTTTGTTTTCAGTTTTCTTGAAGGACGACACTTTAATATTTAGTGACCACTTACGGGTATAACTAAAAACCTAAGCAAAAAGTTTTACCCCGAGCTGTATATAAGAAAAAAAGTCAAAACATTGTCACGTAGGCAATAATATCAGTCCATTTATTATTTGCAAATGTACATACAGAAAACATAAATATTCACTCACTATGATAACTTAACCTAGGCTACGGAGACGTTATGGTACATCTTGAGATAGTAGAGCGTCGCCTGCGCCTCCAACTCCTGCAGAGAGCGCACTACGGGCGCCATCTGGCTCACGTGGTCCTGAAACAAACAAGAACCTTTGAATTACGAATAAAAAATACCTGTGTATGGCTGCCTTCAAGTTCACGCAAAAATATGGTACCAATTTGGTCACAGAGCTGACGATTATAATCTTCTATCCTATTTCTTGCTGATATGGGAACTAGCCGATGTCGACCAATTCTACCAAAGCGACAGCGTCTTGACACGAAATGGGAAATTTTATTGTATAATAATGCGACCGTTTCAATTATTTAGTATTTTGACACGAGGGATGGAAAGTGTGAAGGTGATATAGGAAGAAGAGTAAAAGCGGGAAATTGTGTAAACGGTGCCTTGCACTGCAGCCGAAACATCTCCAAAAGAGTTAGATTGGCTATTCATAATGGTGTGCTGGTCCCAACACTTATGTATGGTAGCGAGACTTGCGTGTGGCAAAAGAAGCAAGAAAGTAGAATTAATGCAGTGGAAATGAGGTCCTTGAGAGGTATGTGTAGTGTAACTTTGAATGTCAGGATACGCAATAGTCTGATTAGAGAACGTTGTGGACTGAAAGAGGATGTAGTGACTAGAATTGAGAAAGGAATGTTGCGTTGGTTTGGACATGTGGAGAGGATGAAGGAAGAAAGATTGACGAAACAAATATATATTGCGAATGTGAGTGGAAGGGCTGGTAAGGGACGTCCCAGGCGGACATACATCGACCAAATTGGGGATGTATTAGCAAAGGGAAAGATAAAAAGGCGTGCGTGGATGCAACGACTTATGAACGTTGATGAAGCGAAGGTGATCTGTCAGGATCGTGGCAAGTGGCAGTCCCTGGTCTCTGCCTACCCCTCTGGGATACAGGCGAGAGGTTATGTATGTATGTTTGTTTGTTTGACACTTTAGTAAGTGTCAAAATTAATAACTCAATAAAATGGACAGATCCGGGTTAGGAGACATGGAGCGCGTTTCCTAAAAATACAATTCGTAGTAGATCGCTATTCCATGTATATTGCATCGCAGAGTTTTCCCACTGTTCATCGTCTTTGTAATTTACATCGAATGATCATAGAAAACCACGAATTTCAGTTCTCTGAAATAGGCTTGGGACGATGTTAAAATCAACTAGCCGAAAAGTACTCAGTTTCTAACCTGGTAGCCAGTGCCGGTCTGCTTCCGCTTCTCTCCGTAGACGACCTTGCCGTCAAATTCGTTGCTGGCCACCTTCATGTCGGGTTCTACTTGCTGGATCGTGATATTCAGGTGATCCTCGATGTCCGCCAAGTACTGAGGAATTAAGGTTAAGAGCATTTTTCAAGCCGCGATCTCACGATCTTGGTACCCTCAAACGGAGTGACTAATTTAGCTAATCTGAAGCTACTGATATCGAGTACATACGCCGACGATTTTAGGAAAAAATATGGCTGTTTCAATTAGGTTGTACTAAGATAAGATCACCGGTGTACACAATACGGGTAGCATTAGAGTAGGCGTAGGAAAGCGGTGGTAGCGGAGCGAGAACGTCGGCTTTTAAATCCGGAGGTCGTGGAATCGAATCCCGGCACGTACCAATGACTTGGTTTTCTAAGTTAGTAGTAGTCTAGTAGGTAAAGTTAAGTAGTAATAGCACTCGCTAACCGTGAAGGAAAACGATTGCAACCCTGTATGTCCCCACTGCTGTGGCACGGGTCTCTTCCTGCATTGCAGGAAGGTTAGGCCATACTCCACCACGGGGGCCAAGTCCGGGTTGGTGGAGGTTTGTAAGACAGTGGCGGGCCTTACTGACAGAAGTTATCAAGCCGCCCATAAGGCCTCTGACATGGCTTAACGACTGCCATTACATGACAGCCGGCACCCACGGCTTAACGTACCTTGCGAAGCACGGAAGCCCTCGGAAAAATGCCACTAGCGGTGGTAACGGGACGGTCACCCCTCCAGCACCTGACCGCGCCTGTTGTTGCTTAACTCGAGTGATTGATTGCCATCACTCGATTCGACTAGGCCACGAGCGCCACGATCGTGAAAGAAAGCATCGTGAGGAAAACCTAGTGTCTGAAGAGTTAATATAACTGAGCGCTTGCTACCTACAATGGCTCAACTGTGAAGTTAAGTGCGGAAATCTCGGGTCTAACGAGAGTAGCCAGTTTATCTCACTTGGTCAGAAAGTACTAAGCGCTATGGCGCTCATTAGGGGAGGGCTATGTCCAGCAGTGGACTACATAATATAGCCTGAAGAAGATGTAATAAAGCACTCCTATATTATTTATTTGGCACTACCTTTCTACTAATTTCTACGACTCTTCTTTCTCTGTGCAATCTGTTCGACTGTGGAATGGTTTGCCAGAAGAAGTGCGGAAAGCAAAGTCCTTTCCTATTTTCAAAGGACTGGTAAAGTCTCATTACCTTGCTGAAGACGTGTAATGCTGTTACATATGATTATCTACATAACAATCATAGTAAGTTTTCTTTTTGACTGTTTACGACTGTTTACATGTAAAATGTATATATTAGTATATTATAATTATATATGTATGTTTGTATAATATTGTCGCGGTCCTATCCCGAACCATCTAGAATAGTCGCCGCATGCTGCGTTTTAGTAAACAATAGACGCTGCAAGCAATAATGACTCGTATGTCCACTATCGTAAGGTGCAAAACTCTTTAAATGAGTAACTGTTCGAGCGACCTTGCCGCGTGTACCGAGTGTAGGTACGTAGTTACGGGAATGTTCTAGAACCCTGGCCGGCGGATATAAATAGCGGCCGCCGCGGCGCGCTGTCAGTTCCGTTTGGAATAGCGAAGAGTGAACTTCGAGCGAACATACCTGCGATACGAGCGATAACCTACGACCTCAGCGATACTATTGGACTTCGATTAGACCTGCGATTGGAATCTACGTGTGGACTTCGTGTCGTGAAGACCTGCAGACCAGACCCTGCGTGAATAAATTCTAAGAAGTTGTCATTGGCGTTTTACATCCAAATCCAGAACCCTAGCCCGTAACATTTGGTGTCAGAATTGGGGATTTGGAGATGCCACTGACTCCGAGAGAGGATACTTCTGGAGTGAGGACCAGGTCCAGAAGTGCTGCGGAGGCCACGCCCACTGCCCCTCAGGCCACGCCCACTGGCCATAGGGACACGCCCACTGGCCCCGCCCACCAGGCCACGCCCACCGACCAAGCCACGCCCCCTGGCCCCGCCCACCAGGCCACGCGCGTAGTGGAGACACAGCATACCTGCCCAGCGGCTCCGCCTACTGGCCACGCCCACCAGGCCACGCCCACCGCCCCCGTGCACCAGGCTCCGCCCACCGGCCTTGACCACCAGGTTTCGCCGACCGACCAACAGGCTCCGCCTCGTAGCCACGCCCACCGAAGACATTAAACCTCAGTCACGTACAATGGAGGTTTTGGATATGTCGTGCCTGATGGCAATGTTGAAGGGCATGCGAGAAGAACAGAGCAAGCAGATGCAGTGCCTGCAAGAAGAACAGAGAGGCCTGCGAGAAGAACAGAGCAAGCAGATGCAGTGCCTGCAAGAAGAACAGAGAGGCCTGCGAGAAGAACAAAAAGGCCTGCGAGAAGAACAGAAGGCAGATCAACAGGTGATCCTTTCTGCCGTTACAAAGTTCAGTGATACGGTCGCTAAGCTACATGAAGATGTAGAGGTAGTGAACGAACGGGTTTCCGAATTAGAGGATGACCTAAAAAATGTGAAAACCGGCCTCACTGGACTAGAGCAGGAAGTTCGGCGTATTAAAGCTGCTGGAGTTACATCGAGCGGAGTTGTCAGCATAAACCACGGGCCTAAAGTGAAGGTGCCTCCGTACGATGGTACTACGTCTTGGGTCGCCTACCGCCAGCAGTTCCAGACTGTCGCTGCTTCAAATGGGTGGACGGACGAACAGAGCCTGACAGCCCTCACCGTCGCACTCAGAGGATCGGCTTTATCTGTCCTGGAGGCACTGCCGACCTCAGGCAGCGAGTTTAAAGATCTGCTGGAGGCACTTGAGGCTAGATATGGGGAACGACACCTGGAACACGTTTTCCGTGCCCAGCTGCGTGACCGGACTCAGCGCCTGGGTGAAGGACTTCAACAATGGGCGTTGGAAATTGAGAAGCTGGTTCGAAAGGCATATCCTTCTGCTGATAGTAAGATGGTGGATACGAATATTTTGCAAGCCTTCGTCGACGGAATCAAGGATCTTGAAATAAGGGCTGCAGTAAAGCTTCGCCACCATTCCTCGTTAAAAGAAGCTCTCGCACACGCCCTGGAAGTAGAAGCTGTGCGTCATGATATCCGGCAAGGGTATAAGCTTCGAGAAGTTACGGAGGAAGTTAAAGAGATCAAGACACCGCCCAAGAAGAACACCGGGCCCATGTGTTACAAGTGTGGGGAAAGAGGGCATCTGCAGTTCACGTGTGCTAAGAAGGAAAGGCAACCGACCAAAACAGATGGTAGACTGGATGCGCGTCTCAACAAAATAGAGCAGTGTTTGGAAGAGTTTGTGAAGAAGCATGAAGCTGCGCCCTCCACCGCGAATCAGGGAAACGAATAAAAGCCAGGACTGCGGGGCGGGTACTGGCTGGAGTGGAGGAAGCCCCAGTAACCAGAATCTCACAAGCATGGAACGGGAACAGTCTACTAATACGCGGTGCAGTGAACAAAATAGAGTGCAAAATCACCCTAGATACAGGAGCTTCTAGAACAATAGTGAGACCAGACCTGGTGAAAGCTGTAGGGAGCCGCAAAGGCACCAGTTTGAGCAGACTTCTCTCCGCTTCTGGCCAGCAGATACCCGTCCTGGGTGAAAGGTCGGTTACGATATGCGTTGGGGAGGCGTCATATATTCACAACGTAATCGTAGCCGAAATTATGGATGATTGCATTCTGGGCCTAGACTTTATGAAAAAACACAACTGTCACATCGATGTCACTAACGGTGTCTTTAAATGTGGTGATGAAGAGAACTTCATACTTGGCGGTCCCGATGGAAATGTCACGTGCCTGAAGAAAATCGTAATACCTAGACGAGCACAAACTGAAGTAAAGGTGAAGCTGCCTTCAAGTCAGAAGAATCAGCGGAATAGGTGTGTGCTGATTGAAGATACACGAGACAGTGCAGCCAGTAAGAAATTGCTGACAGCAAGAACTCTCGTCTATGGAGGCAAGACCGCTGTAGTAAGGGTTGTGAATATAGGCGATCGTGAGATTACCCTTAGCAAAGGTGACGTTATTGGAAGGTGTGAGGAAGCCGTTTGGATGAGAAGCTGCCAATCATCTCCAAGCTCAAACACATCGAATACCAGGAGTGAAATTATAGTCACTAAGCTCCTTGAGGATTCTAAGAGTAATCTGAGCTATTCGCAAAGCATGAAAGCTAAGAGGTTGCTACTGCGCTTTAGGGATATCTTCTCTGACGAAGGAAATCCTGGGAGAACATCGTTAGTTCAGCACAAAATCGACACCGGACAGGAGCGACCTATTCGTCAGCGAGCGAGGCGCATACCGATTGCCAAAGAAAAGGAAGTACAAGACATGTTGGACGACATGAAGAGAAACAAGATTATAGAACCTTCTGCTAGCCCATGGTGTTCTCCCGTTGTGTTGGTAAAGAAGAAAGATGGTAGCACAAGGTTCTGTGTAGACTATCGACGGCTTAACGATGTGACCAAGAAGGATAGTTATCCACTGCCACGAATAGACGATACCCTGGACACATTGAGTGGTATGAAATGGTTCTCGACATTAGATCTGAAATCGGGCTATTGGCAAGTGGAAATTGATCCGAAGGATAAAGAGAAGACAGCCTTTTCAACTGGCAAAGGTTTATGGCAATTTAACGTGATGCCTTTTGGATTGTGCAACGCGCCAGCTACATTCGAACGACTTATGGAGTGCGTACTGGCCGGATTAGTTGGGGAAGCCTGCCTTGTCTACTTGGATGACGTCATAATCATGGGTAAAGATTTTGAGGACCACTTACAAAATCTAGAGCAAGTTTTTAAGAAGATAATGGGAGCAAACTTAAAGTTAAATCCGAAGAAATGCAGTTTATTTAAGAACAAGGTTAGTTATCTCGGCCATGTGATAACCAGCGAAGGCATACAGACCGATCCAGCCAAAATCGAAGCAGTGCAAAAATGGCCTACTCCCAAAGACAAGACTGAAGTGCGAGCATTTTTAGGGCTATGCTCATATTATAGACGGTTTGTTAAGGGATTCTCTGAAATTGCCAAGCCTTTACACAGACTGACTGAAGACAAGCAGTCATTTCATTGGGAGGACACATGTGAGAGTTCATTTCAAAAATTAAGAAAATGTCTTTGCGAGACCCCAATCTTGGGATTCCCACAGCCTAACGGCCAATTCATTGTTGACACTGACGCCAGTAACACAGCGATCGGAGGAGTGTTATCGCAGAAACAGGGCGACAGAGAGGTTGTGATGGCATATTTCAGTAAATCGCTATCAAAACCTGAAAGGAACTATTGTGTGACAAGAAGGGAGCTCTTGGCTGTGGTAAAGACAGTACAGCACTTCAGCAAATATCTCCTTGGCGTGCGGTTTACGCTTCGCACTGACCACGCCGCTCTGAAGTGGCTGTTACAATTTAAAAATCCAGAGGGGCAAGTTGCTCGATGGATCGAACAACTGCAGGAGTACGACTTTATTATTGAACACCGCAGCGGAAAGGCGCATGGAAACGCTGATGCACTGTCAAGAAGGCCGTGTCCGGAAGACTGCAAGCACTGTGCCAAACAAGAGACAAAGGAACTGCCATTGAGATTGACAAGAATGAGTCCATCGGGATCTTGGGAAGATGAGGCGATGAAAGAAGCACAGGAAGATGACGAAGATGTACGGCTCATTGTCGCATGGAAGAAACGAGGCGAGGACAAGCCAAGATGGTGCGAAGTGGCTCCTACTAGTGCTTTCACCAAGGCATACTGGGCTCAATGGGACAGTTTTATTCTTCGGAACGGAATACTTTACCGAAAATGGGAGAAACCTAACGGCAGAGAGTTCCATCTTCAGATAGTTGTCCCAAGAGATAAGGTACAAGATGTCCTTCGTGAAGTACATGACGGCGTGTCAGGTGGACATTTGGGCGTAAAAAGGACTTTATCAAAGATTCGAGAAAGGTTTTACTGGCTCCATTGTCGAGAAGATGTGCAAGATTGGTGCCGCAAGTGTGCTACTTGCGCCGCGGTGAAAGGCCCACCAACTAGAAGCCGAGGAAATCTGCAACTTTATAACGTTGGTGCACCATGGGAACGCATTGCAGTTGATGTGGCTGGACCGTTCCCAGTAACGGAATCAGGAAATAAGTATTTCATGGTAGTTATGGATTACTTCACTAAATGGCCAGAGGTATTCGCCATACCCAATCAAGAAGCCACGACTGTTGCCTCCAAGTTGTTTGAGGAAGTAGTTTGCCGGTTTGGTGTGCCCTTGGAAATACACTCCGACCAAGGCAGGAACTTTGAGTCTCAAGTATTTCAAGAACTCTGCAAAATATTGGGAATGCATAAGACTAGGACCACCCCATATCATCCTCAATCTGACGGCATGGTAGAAAGATTTAACCAAACACTTGAGAGACATTTAGCAAAAGTCGTTGACAGGCACCAGAGAGACTGGGACAAATACATACCGCCATTTCTTCTGGCCTACAGAACGGCAGAACATGAAAGCACGAAGGTAACCCCGGCGCGTGTAAATTTTGGCCGAGAACTGAGAATACCAGTAGATCTGCTGACTGGAGGCCCTCCTGACGACTCACGTTCTCTACACGACTACATTTCCGAGTTACGTGAGAAAATGCGAGAGATTCATGCCATAGTACGGGAAAACGGTTTGGAGTCGAGTGAAAAGATGAAGACTAGGTATGACCGCCGAGCAAATACAAGCGGCTTCGAAGAAGGAGCACTAGTCTGGCTTCACAATGTAACTCGACGAAAAGGAAAATCTCCGAAATTGCAGACAAGATGGGAGGGACCGTACAAAGTGGTAACTCGGTTAAATGACGTGACGTAGCGAATTCAACGGCAACCAAGAGGTGCACAAAAAGTGGTTCACATCGACCGCTTAGCTCCTTATCACGGCAGTAATGAAGATGCTCGGGACGAGCATCTCTAAGAGGGGAGCAGTGTCGCGGTCCTATCCCGAACCATCTAGAATAGTCGCCGCATGCTGCGTTTTAGTAAACAATAGACGCTGCAAGCAATAATGACTCGTATGTCCACTATCGTAAGGTGCAAAACTCTTTAAATGAGTAACTGTTCGAGCGACCTTGCCGCGTGTACCGAGTGTAGGTACGTAGTTACGGGAATGTTCTAGAACCCTGGCCGGCGGATATAAATAGCGGCCGCCGCGGCGCGCTGTCAGTTCCGTTTGGAATAGCGAAGAGTGAACTTCGAGCGAACATACCTGCGATACGAGCGATAACCTACGACCTCAGCGATACTATTGGACTTCGATTAGACCTGCGATTGGAATCTACGTGTAGACTTCGTGTCGTGAAGACCTGCAGACCAGACCCTGCGTGAATAAATTCTAAGAAGTTGTCATTGGCGTTTTACATCCAAATCCAGAACCCTAGCCCGTAACAATATATAACTTAGTAATATTTATTATATTAAGTATATGTATATATAATATATGTATATATATGTATGAATATTAGTTGTAAGTCAGTTTATGTACATACTCTTCCAATATACTTCATGTACACCAACCTACCTACTCCTTCATCTTTCAGTTCTATCCATCACAAGGTTGTCTAGAAGAGATCGATAGTTAGATATGTAAGCCTTTTTATATATTTTGTTTTCTAGTGTGTACAATAAAGAGTTCTAATCTAATCTGCCCCTTCCGCTCTCCTCATCGACGTGGGTTAGCTTGTCGCCTTAGTACAATTTTATTTTTTAGTGCAATACAGAGTTTTCATTCATGCATTCATTACACTAACCTGAGGTTCGTTGTACCACATGCAGCAGCCCTTAGGCCGGTCGTCGATGAGGCTCGTGTTGGCGCAGTTGCGGCCGCGAGACGAGCACCACTCGCCGTGGTACCACACCTGGACGTAAGGCGTGCTGGTCAGGAAAACGAATGAAAATGGCCGCACACACGGTCGGACATTTTGGATAGACAAAAGGAGATATTCTGTTTTATGCAATCTTCTCTATAATATAAAAGTGAATCGCTGAATGTGATGGTAAGATCAAATCTCGAGAGCAGCTGAACCGATTTTGCGAATTCTTTTTTTAGAATATTCCTTGAAGTACGAGGATGGTTCTTACGAAGAGAAAAAATTTAAAAAGTTAAACAATCGATGGTAGGCGGTACGAAGTTCGCTGGGTCAACTTGTACAGTATAAAAAAAAATTAATTGCCATAGAAACCCAGAAAGCGGGTAATCAAACGAAATACAAGGAAAGTAAAACTATCGAGAAGATAACACGTAAGCGCATAGAATCAAAGAGAGGCGTGTACCACACAATAATGACTTGGACTCCAAGTTCGACACGACTTCCGTGGCAAATAAGGGCATCAAACTCTGCGTGCAAACGCAACATGACTGGTGTGTGGAATAGCACAATACATAGCCCCAGCGAAACTAATTTTTATTTCAGACACACAGTTAACATGTTTTAGAGACCAAAAAATTGCAACTCTAACAGCGGGTTAAATTATTAAAAGAAAACTTGATACATGAAGAAAATCGATAAACCGCGGTGCACAGCTATACAACTTGATAGCTGTGCACCGCAGTTTATCGATTTTCCACGGGAATAACCGCATAACCGATTTCCGCAGTAAAACGTGCCTGTGTTAACCTAGGGTGTCAGCTAACTCCATACCAAATTTTATTAAAATCGCTCCAGCTGTTTAACGAAGAAGAAGTAACAAACATACACACTCACAAACTTTCGCCTATATAACATAACATTTTACGTACTGGCACATACATTGCTTCTGGCCCCACACTAGGATACCCTGAGTCGTGGGAACCAGAAACAACGACATCACAAACATGTAAACATTCAAGACCTGGGCTTTTTTTTTGTCCCCAGCTGGGATTCGAACCCGGAACCTCTTGCATGGTAGGAAGATGCGCTACCGCTACGGAGGTCATAACTAGTGAGATGAAAATTAAAAGTTGCAAGTATCTCCAGAGTACAGAACTATGCGGATCATTGGGTTTACCTTCTCTGGCACCGTGGCGACGAGGCTTATGGCCAGACCCATCCTCTCGGCGCGGCCCACACGACCGATGCGGTGGACGTAGTTGGACTTCTCATCGGGTAGCGTTACGTTAATCACTGGAAAAGGTAGGTTAGAGGTGAAGTCCCATACAAAGTTATGGCTCTTTTGCCGTCATATCCATATACGTGCCACTGCCAAGCCAAGAGGAGGATCCAGCTGGGCTGGGCAGCGTTTGGGAAACTACGCCGAGTCTTCTCGTCATCCATACCTCAATGCTTGAAAACAAAAGTTTTCAATCAGTGCGTCCTACCTGTCATAACATAACCTACGGAGCCGAGACATGTACACTCGCGAAAGGGCTGGTCTACCAGTTCAAAGTCGCTCAGCGAGCTATGGAGAGAGCTATGCTCGGAGTTTCTCTGAAGGATAGGATTCGTGACGAATGCATCCGACAGGGAACCAAAGTTGTCGACATAGCTCAGAGAATCAGCGAGCTGTGGGCTGCCCATATCTCGCGAAGAACCGACAACCGTTGGAGTAAACGTGTTCTTGAGTGGAGACCGCGACTCGGCAAACGTAGTGTAGGACGCCCTCCGACCAGGTGGGATGACGATCTGCGAAAAACTGCAGGCAGATGCTGGATGCGGCAAGCTGAGGACAGGGCGCTACCGCGCTCATTAGGGGAGGGCTATGTCCAGCAGTGGACTAGTATAGCCTGACGACGACGTGCCACTGTAGGGCACACAAATTTCACAACACGGATCGATGATTTCAAGTGCTAAGGTATGATGAAGAACAACATTTAACACGCACGTATACTATGATCATCTCGACGTACCTAACCATTTCTAAGCTCGCGAGAACGTCGGCTCGCGGCGCGGAACTTGCACTGCGCCTTCTTGGACCGTTCCAGGTTGGGCTTACCTCGCACACGAATACTCCAGGCCCTAAAGCTTCAAGAATAGGGTTGCTAGCTTTAGTAATACTTTTATTTTGTTTGTTACACTTTATTGCACATTGTACAAAAGTTAATTGTAAATGTGATAATAATTACGTACACATCATAAAAGTCCCTTCGGGAATCTACGTTCGCGCAGACTAGGAAGAAGTGTAACGATAGTACCCGAAGCTATAAGTACATTCAACATGATCTTTAACCGATACGGTTAAGGTGCAGAATTGATTGCCGCAGTAGCGCTACCTATTTCGCTCACGCTAATATTGCCAAACTAATAGTCACCTGCATCGATGACGTTGAATCAACCAATAGCAACAAAGGCGCGCGGCCTGCCATAAAATTAATATATCTGATTGGTCGATCAACTTGCCGCACATCCAAAATTTGGTCATCTGCGCAGGTACATCCGCGAGACTTTTTCTCGTGTAGCACTGTACGGACTTATTTCAACATAAATTTCTTCCAGCAGCCAGCCTAAAAAATGGAATTTTAAAACAAAGAGAGCGGCTGTAGCAAATAAAATTCAAAGATTTATAAATAAAATACTACTTACATTTATACAACTTACATGAGTGTCTACATAAATATTGGAAAGAAAAGAAATATATTTTAACAGGTCTTATAGCCCCGTCAACATAGAAGCTAACCCTTTTTAGCAATGTTATGTGAGTATCGTAAATAATTAAAAGCTACTGCAGTGGGTAGCTTTCTTCTTTATCAGCTCAGAATGGATTACTAATCTACTAGACATTTTGATGCTAATGCTCAACGATGTGAATGCAATCAATTAGCCAGGACATAGAATAGTATTTATTGTATGTACACCAGGAAGCTCCTTCGCTTTCGTAGTATTTTCACTTATGATGGGAGACTCACTGAAAGGCATGCCGGTGATATCGATGCCTCGCGCCGCCACGTCGGTGCAGATGAGGAACTTGCACTGCGCCTGCTTGAACCGCTCCAGGTTGGCCTTGCGGTCGCGCGGCTTGCGATCGCCGTGGAGACACACGCAAGAGTACTCCGGGCCCTGGCTCGTGAAGTAGTTCTCCAGGTTGTCGCAGTCGAGCTTTGTGCGGCAGAAGATTATGGCCCTGAGGTGGGGAATTAAAATAGATTTATTTACATACGTGTAAGTATTTTTTTAACATTTACATACAGGCACATACTCGTATGTACATTGCTTCTGGTCCCATACTGGGATATCCTGTGTCGTGGGAACAAGAAACAACGACATCACAAACATCCAAGACCTGGGCTTTTTTATGCCCACCCGGGGTTCGAGCCCGGGACCTCTTACATGGTAGGCAATTGCGCAACCGCTGCGCCACAGAGGTCGTCAAAATTACAGATAATACGGGTAGGTAACAATAATATTAGTTTAAGACAGTCGAAAACGATTTAGTAAATTTAATTTGGAAGTAGCCTGGCTAGGCATAGCACAGAGAATCCTAGTTTGGGAGCCGGAAACCTTTTGTTTGAAAAAGTTTATAACAAAGTTTTTTTCAATTCAAAACATCGAGCTTACTAGTAACAAGATTCATTATAAATAAGATTACCATATATTTTATAAGACAACAATACCCATTGGTTTAGTTGCCCGGAAATCTCCGGAAGACGCCCGCTAAACGTAGATTGGGTACATAATCCTTTACCGACGATCAGTCTCACCTGTCCATCTTGTGTTCCTTGATGGCGCGAATGCAGTACTCGCCCTTGAGTATCTTGACGGCCTCGGAGAGCGCCTCGGGCGTGGCCGTGTTACGCACGTTGTCCCGAGCGTGAACGCCATCCGTCTGCACGTGTCTGGGGAAATGCACGTCAGTCAATTTCGATATTAACCCTTGTATGTCCCCACTGCTGGGGCACGGATTTTTTCCTGCATCGCAGGAAGGTTAAGCCATACTCCCCGACGGGGGCCAAGTCCGGGTTGGTGGAGGATTGTAAGACAGTGGCAGGCCTTACTGTCAAAAGTTATCACGCCGCCCATAAGGCTTCTGACATGGCTTAACGACTGCCATTACATGACAGCCGGCATCAATGGCTTAACGTCTTAACGTGCCCTGCGAAGCACGGAAGCGCTAAAAATGCCACTAACGGTAGTCACGGGACGGTCATCCATCCTGCACCTGACCGCGCCGGTTGGCAACTCAAGTGATTGGTTCCAATCACTCGGTTCGACTAGGCTACGAGCGCTTCAGCGCAGTTAATTTATTTTATTTATGTTATGATTAATGTTTTTACTTTATTTATTTTTCGATTGATTTGTTACTTTAAGTTTTTTTTATTAGATATAACCCTGTACTCCTTTTTGGAATGGACCATTGTTGACCAATATCTCTATGGAGTTGAACTAAAACCTTTGTCAACAGTCGTCACTTGTTTTGTTTTTGTATGCACTGTGGTCAACTGACGCCTGATAACCGTATTGTTAGTGTATTTCGCAAATAACAAATAATATGTTGTGTCAACAATGTGAATTTAATTTATACGACAATACATCAATAAATTAATAATAATTTATTATCGTTTTTGTAGGTTTATCATAATTTCTAGTATCCAGACCTCGCCCCCCCGCGTCGCCCGTAGGGGTTAATGTATCTCCCTTATGTTTATGTAATTTTATTATTGTATTTCAGCATTTGTATTTTGTTCAGCCCTTTGCCAGTCTCTTCAACACCAAAGGAAGAGAATGCCTCTTGCATTAAGCACGCCCTTGCACATTTTGCGCTGGAAGAGAATGCCTCTTGCATTAAGCACGCCCTTGTACATTTTGTACTGCTGCATCAGACACACGCCATAACTTTTGCTTGTTTGTTTTGTTGCTGTATTATTTTAAGATTTTGTTTTGAAAAGGTGTGTGTGTGTGTGTGTGAGAAAAAGTGCAAATAAATTATTTATCTATTTCTATTATCTAAAGAATTAAAATACGAATTAACGGTGCAAACTTACTTTCGCAGCGACTCCCAGGAGCGGTCCTTCTGGGGGTTAACGTTGACAACCACGTGGTGCACGGTCTCGGGAACTGCGTCCTCGCCTTTGAGATCCACCCACGTGGGGAAGTGCATCAGCCTCTCCTGCGGGACACAGTCATACGCGTAACAATCACAGGCATAAGGAGTTAAAGACGATTACGATTAAGTAGGACCATGGGTAAAGGAAAACATCGTGAGGGAACCTGAGTGTCTCATGTGCTCACATACCTCGACGCTCGAAATCGCCAATCAGGTGGGTACGCATGGTGATTAAGCCCATACTCTCTCTGTGAGAAGAGAGGCCTAATTTGTGGGATAATCGACTTTGCAATGTTCATCGAATTCACGTCAATGAACTACGTATAGCATCACTAGGACGACATGGGCATGGTCGCTTTTCTTTTGCGCACCAAGTTCTATAAATAAAGATAAAAAAAGCCACATCGCCTCCATACTATTCCTGTCTATTTATCCTTAGGGCCCTCGCCCACGGCGACTTTTTGCAGCGATGCAGTAGCGATGCTGTCGCGCGTTTGCATCGATACTGCCGCGATGCGGTCGCTAGCGGTGTGCCCTCGCCCACGTAACCACGATTCAGTCGCGATGCAAACGCGATACCGTCGCGCTTCTGGCGCGATGCAAAAGCTATTCAGTAACGGCACAAAAATGCCTACGATCGCCATAGTTGTAAGATGAACTCCGCTGAGACAATATTAGTCACGTTGTCTTTGGTGTTGCTTTTTCGTTAGTAGCGCGTTGGCATCGCTTCTGTAGCGCGTTGCAAATGCGACTTAAGCGCGTTCGTAGCGATGCTGTTGCGCGTTTACGAAACGCGCGACAGCATCACTACAAAAAGTCGCCGTGGGCGAAGGCCCTAAGGGCCTAATTTAGTAAACAATTATACATCACGACATTTGATGCCAAAACTAGATATTTTCTCGCAAGTTCACATGAACTGCAAAGAGCTCTGTCAAGACCGTACCCACCAAGAAGAATATATAACTATGTAAAAGCGTACATCTTAGTACTCACCGCCATTTTCTTAACCTCGAACGCATGCAACGTAGCGGAGCACACGACCATCTGCAGCCGGCGCCCGTCGGACGTGATCTTTGGGATCTGACGGTGCAGGCGGTCGATGAGCTCGGTGTAGCCCGCCTTCAGTAGGCCGTCGGCCTCGTCCAGTACGAAGAAGCGGCAGTGCGTGAGAGCGAGGTAGCCTGGAAGGAATTGGAGGTTTTGTTTACACTGCCGAGCTCTCGGACGCAATTCACGTCGTGCGGAAAAGGCGGCGAATTGTTTAAGGTAGAAACACACTGTGGCTACATGCACGGTAAACGCGATGCGACGTTAAGAATGATGTGCACACTTGTCACATGCGACGTGGCGCGTATTTGGTATCAGATGCTGTTTTCACTTTTCGAGGCATATGAGGTACTAGTATTCTGTATAACCTCTGTAAATATAATTCATTATTCTGAAAATTAGTTCCAGAACGATCTATCGAGTTAGTCTGGAACGTTGTATAAATTTTATAATAGTAAATAAACTCTAGAACGACTTTAGGTGTGGTTTTATTTGTAGAATCGTAGTAATATTAACAGAAAACTGGATAAAAACGGATAAACGGAGAAGCAGGTAAAAAGTCAGATCTGGTCAAAGCGTAAAGTAGTAGTCATGAAAAATGAGTGAAATCGAAGAATGTGTGACGTACATAATTTAAATATTTGAAAATTATAGATAGAAAAGAAATAAAAATGGTGTGAAGAGGTTTGCACCGTTACAAGTCATTATAAGAATATGCACTTGTCACTACGAAAATAGGAATAGGACACCGTATCATCAGAATTTCCTGCATGGGTGCAGGGTGCATAAAAGGAGCCTCTCCGAACAACGTACTCAAGGAGCCCGTACGTCTGGCGACCCTGGGCAATAATCAGTGGGTCCCTTACGCTGATTGTCAAATTCTTTCTCTACGATGGCTTATCAACATGCTAAGAAGAAGAAGAAGATCTATTTTATTATAACATAAATTAAATCAAATCAATGAGTTAAATTCTTTCCATTTTCGAACAATTAGTGCCTTCGAAATCCAATATTCGAAATCGGAAAGATGCTGCATCGCCACAGTAACAAAACGTTTTTCGCGTCGGATAGCGTCTCGCAAGGAGGCGTAGCATGTGCTTTTTGAGATGACAAATTGAAGCGACTACATAGCATGTTGCGTCCTTTAGGAAAAATCAGTGTGTTTCTACCCTTACCCTCGTTACCTGACCATGGCAGAGCCATAATCGAAGTCTTAACAATCAATTTCGACCAATGCGGAAAAATTACATTGTAAATTTTATGAAGAGTATAATATACAGGACACCTTCAATTAAAGTAGCATTTAATTAAATCCTTGGTGCATGTTAATAATAGGAAGTGTCAATATATGCTTTGTTGGCGACCCTAAATAAATAAAATAAATACAGCAGCGTTAGTAAAGTGATATAAAACCAACTAGGCACAGTACCTCCCTGGATAAGGTCCTCAAGCCGGCCAGGCGTCCCGACGACGATGTCGATGCCGGCATTGAGCTGGTTGATCTGATCCTTTACGTTGACGCCGCCTACTACGAGCAACTCGCGGACCGTCGGGTTCTCCAGGTACTTCTTGAACTTGGTGATCTGGTTGCAGGTCTGCTCTGCGAGCTCGCGCGACGGCTAGAGGAAGAGACTCGTGAAATTATTTGTTTCAGTAGTGTATAAACTCAAATATGTGAGCAAAAATTACGACTGTGTGGGTCCTTTAAAATGTGCACCGAAGACTCGACATTCTGCGGCCTAGATGGCGTGGCAGGACGCTGTAAACAGATTTTTTTTCGTAATGGTGTGGTCGTTATGGCATTGAATTCGATATCAACCTTTTTATGTCCCCACTGCTGGGGCACGGGTCTCTTCCTGCATCGCAGGACGGTTAGGCCATATTCCACCACGGGGGCCTAGTCCGCGTTGGTGGAGGCTTAAGACAGTGGCGGGCCTTACTGTCAGAAGTTATCAAGCCGCCCATAAGGCCTCGGACATGGCTTTACGACTGCCATTACATGACAGCCGCTACCAACGGCTTGACGTGCCTTGTGAAGCATTGAATTATTAATTAAAATTTAATGGTTATATTTGTGGCCGGTACAGCTTTCCCTACGTCACAAATGACGTAGTATGAGAAGACTGACAGTGTGGCTAGATCCTGACTGGCCAAGGTAAAGACATTTTATTATTTAGCAAAACTGATTTACACTCACGGACACTCCATCGACCTGCATCAAAAGGACTTAATCGGGCACTGCTAATCATTTACTTTTAGATTATATCGAGGAGCGTATAATATTATTATTAAATCCTTTATTGGGCCAAAAAGGATTTGCACTATTTACAACTAAAATTATTATTTTATTCTAACCAAAGCCAAAGAATGCGTGACAGACTTTGGGCTATAAAAGTAGCAACATTGAGGTGGCTCACCTCGATGATGATGGCATGCGGGGCGTTGTTCATAGGCTTGGACTCAGCGGCGGCGGCCACGGAGACCACGTTATGCTTGACGCACTCGCGGGGCGCCTCGCTCACGGCCACGTAGGGGCTTGGGGGCGGGTACTGTGACGAGCCGTAATAGAACACATTAATACTTTGATTTCGTTGAGGGCATATCAACCTAAATATATCGATTTGAGTAAGTAATTCGAATCGATATATTTGGATTCGATATTCCCGAAATACCTGAGGGGCTCTAGAGAGTAACACTCGCGCCACTATCGGGAGCAGGAAAGATCTTTATACAAATTAGTTGTATTCGCAAAAAGTGTCTGCACAATATTTTACTTACATTTAATAGTGCGTTTTAATTTTTGCTACGTACAATGGCGCAACTATGAGGCTAAGTGCGGAAACCACAGGACAAACTAACTAGTGCGTTTTAGGACGTATTACAGAGAACCTAGGGCGACGTACCTGGGGTATGTACTGGTAGCATTTATGCCAAAAACGACAGTTTTGGCGTTAATGCTAAAAATCACTATAACCATTATTTCAAAATACAATCTGTAACAGATATTCAATAATATTGGCACAGCAGGCACAACAAGAACAATTTCTTATGTATATTTTAAATTTAACTTTAATGTTTAATTAAACTGAACACCATTTTTTAACGATTTTGTTAGTATATGACACTTTTTTTACGTGGTTTATGCGCCGTCATCTTTTAGCCATTCAGCACATAATCATGATCGCACCAGTACAAGATTTTGAGTATGAGACAAATATATTTTTGTCTCCGTATTCTGGAAGTATGCAATACTGTAACATCAAACATGTGTCACCTTGAAAGGCGTAGCCCCGAAGTTGAAGCTCATCTCAGCGTTTTTTAACACGACGGCGGGGAAGTAACAGTCGGATCGCCGGGCCTGGTCCAGCTGAAAGGCCACCCCGAGGTCTTCACCATTCTTAGTGTAGCGGATCTCACCGGTGTTCAGATTTAGTAGACAGCCTGTTGGTTGGTTTGGAAGAATAGAGTTAAGAAACTTTACCACACGAGCTCTAACTAATATATTTTTTGGAGTTAATGTTTTTAACAAATATTTTAAAATTAACAGATCAACAATTATTGTGTTTTAAACTAGTAACAATCTCTGTGGCGCAGCGGAAGTGCATCTGTCTACCATGCAAGAGGTCGTGGGTTCGAACCCCGGCTGGGGACAAAAAAAAACACAGGTGGTCTTGGATGTTGGACGTAAGTTATGTCGTTGTTTCTGGTTCCCACGACAAAGGGTATTTTAGTGTGGGACCAGAAGCATTGTATGTTGTTCCTGTATGTAAATGTTATGTATAGTAGTAGTTAGTATTTTTATCAAGAGTTTATTTATGTATGTTATGTCCACATCCAGCAGAGTGCAGATTGTACTTAGAGATTATTGTATATTTCATGTGCCGATGTACTCAGTCTTGTAAACCACTAAATAAAAATAAAAAATACTTTAGTGGTTATCTGGGACTGCGACACTTAATTTGACAGATTAAACAGATTATCAGAAGTGCTTTAATTAGTATTACTGAAGAAAGGGCTTCCAGTAACTCCCTATTTCAAGTATACAACACATCATCTTTTGGATAATTACTAAGAGTGTGGCTTGCATTTGCTAAGGAAGAGAGTTGTTTGGAATTATTTATGAGGTGTTTAAGCAAAACAGTTATTTTATTTTTATTATAAGCTTTTTGTATGTGTCCACTTTAGTAGTTGCTAGCATTTTTGCTACAAATTCATAAATTGGATAAAAGCTACAATGATTAAAAACCTATTTAGAGGCTAAAAATGCCACCCATGCTGGGATTCGAACCCTTGACCTCTGGCTATCCGTGCCAGCGCTCTATCCAACTGAGCCTATGCCGATTTCACTGATGCCGGTGAGTCACCCATTAGCTCAGTTGGATAGAGCGCTGGCACGGATAGCCAGAGGTCGCGGGTTCGAATCCCGGCATGGGTGGAATTTTTAGCCTCTAAATAGGTTTTTCAAAATTGTCCTTAGCACGGGTTAGTGCGTTAAAAATAAAAATAGTATAATCATGTGGGTACAGCAATATCATTCCGATGGAAAACCTAACTGCAAAGTAGGTAGTCGGGGCTGTAAGTGATGCAATCTACTTCAGGCAGATTTCGCTGCCTGTACGTAATACAGAGAATAAGTGTAAAGAGGTTCGAAATTTCACTGATGCCGGTGAGTCGCCCATTAGCTCAGTTGGATAGAGCGCGGGCACGGATAGCCAGAGGTCGCGGGTTCGAATCCCGGCATGGGTAGAATTTTTAGCCTCTAAATAGGTTTTTAAAAATTGTCCTTAGCACGGGTTAGTGCATTAAAAATAAAAATAGTATAAGATACAATGAACCATAATTAAATTAAATTTTTCATGCAAACAACATTTTGACCACAAATAATGAGATTGCAAGACTGAAAAGTCCGAATATATTAAACTTTCACCAGTGAAGCTAAGTTAACAACAAAGAAGTTGTCTTGAAAACTTCTTTGTTGAAAACTTAAACCTAACAAACTAATGGCATAAAAGCTGATGGCAGATGGACAACTACAATAAAGAAATATAAAAACTTTTAATTTCACACCCTATCACACCCATAACCCAACCACCCGTTGAAATCTGACCTTGACAAATGACAATTAAAAACTATTCATATGGGTGGGCCAATAGGCAATAGGGTGCAATGCAACGTCAGTTTTACATACCAATAACATCACTCTTTCCATATGCAGAGCCATAATCATCAAACTGCTTGTTATTGGACTTCTTGCCAGTGCCGCCGTAGCCGAAGCCTAGTCTGTCTGTGCCCAAATCTAATTTAGCCTGTCAAGGAACAACATTTAAAAATATGTGGGGTGGTGGGTATATACATTATTAAGGTTTTACAAAGAAAGAGCAAATTAATTGTTAAATAACCTCAGTGTGTCCACATATCTACAATAGCTTTAAGTAGTTATAATTACACCCATGTAAAACAATTATTTATTCTAACCCCAATTTCAGAGACAGGATACACTATGTTATGGTAACTATACAAGGAAATCACAAAATAATATCTCCAACATACAGGCCTATAAACAGTACAATAAATTGGTAGCCCTATTAGTAAGAAGCAATTTCTTTCAGAAAACCATAAATAGAATTGAATTAAATCATAAAGGTTTAGCACTGAACCTACTGATAAGTCACAAGATTATAGTGAATTTAAAACTTCGAATTTAACCAATAATACAATATTTAACACTTACCGCTTGTGTTGACCACCCAACACGGCAAAGCCCTTCATCAGTTACCAGCGCCTCATAGTAGTAAGCTCCTTTGGTGTGAAGGCCCTTAGTGGCTCTGCAGCCGTGCCAGGCGTTCTGATCACGAGACTGGCATCGCAACCCGTCGGGAGTCACCGCCATCGCATCAGTGCGGTCGAAGAACGACATTGTCCACTGAGACGAGACTTGCTGCACTATCTTGCTCGTCTTCCCCTCCTGTATGTCTTTGAGGGTCTCCCAGACTATCTGTAGGATGGGCAAACAGAATGCCCCCGTCTTTCCGCTGCCTGTTTCAGCAGCCATAAGCACATCGCCACCGCCCAAGATGAGCGGTATTGCCTCGGCCTGTACGTCGGTCGGAAGCGTCCACTCCATATCCTCAGTGGCTTTTCCCAGCTCGGGAAGGACGCCGAACTCCTCAAAGGCAGTCATGTTGTTAAAAGATGCTGATATCGGAATAAAATGAATAAAATACGAACCACCTATTTAAGACAGAACTTCATCAACACGATCAACAATTCATTCAACACGCGCCGGACTTTTTTAATCTGTGGGCTTACTTTTTTTTGACAATTTACTTTTTTTTACCACCATTTGCCATTTTCCGTAGATTACTCCCTCTACGCCATTTTCCAACAAAATCCAGAGCGTTAACAGAGTAAAACTTGATGTCGCTTTTAGGTAGAGGTGTGCTTAGACTTTAAAGATCTTGCTGCACATTTCTCGTGAAGTAGCGTCCGCTGACATCTTATATGCTACATACACAGTACAGCTTGGCAAAACAGATTAATTACCGGTATGACAACAATATCCACACTAAAATCGCAAAAAGTGACTTTTCTCCATACAAAGTTTTGTTTTTCATTTCTAAAAGTGGCAACATACTAAGTAAGTCACTTAGTCGTTTAACCGTTCGTAGTGTGGATAAATTATGACAAGCATGGTGATCTCGAAACGCAGTGGACAAAAAAAATCACGAACAATAAAAAAAACTTTCACAGTTTCACTTTAATCAGCTGACTGTCAAAAATTTTTTTGAGGATAGGGTTATTTAGATTTATTTATTATAAATGTTACCTACGGTGCCTACGTGAATGAAACATAAAAGGTTAAATAATGGACCTCGAATTACTTCAAAGCAGTCAATCTAAAGGGCCTACTAAGTTGTCTCCAATAGGTAAAGTCCTAATCTACAGTACCGGAGGAGTAGCTCTTGGTATCAGTATCATTTGCATACCATTCGTCTCACCAGCGTTGAGAAAAGTGTGCCTGCCCTACGTACCAGCCACTACTGAACAACTCTCAGGTGTAACCAAAGCTTTAACTGGTAGGAGTGGCCGATTACTGGATGTAGGATCAGGCGATGGGAGGATCGTCTTTGCTGCCGCTAAGGCTGGTTTCAAAGCCGACGGAGTAGAGCTCAATCCCTGGCTGGTCTACTACTCAAGGATAGCAGCTCTATTGACCTCTCAGGGCCGTAACACGAGCTTCTACAGAAAGGATTTATGGACTTTTAGCTTGAAGCCATACAATAACATAGTGATATTTGGTGTTGAGCAAATGATGAAGGACTTTGAGAGAAAGTTATTAAAGGAGGCTAACAATAGTACGGTTGTTGTTGCCTGCAGGTTTCCATTGCCTAACCTGAGGCCTGTAGAAACTATAGGCCATGGAGTAGATACTGTATGGAAATATGTCATTAAAACATAAGTTACAATGTTAAATATTTATTTTTAACTTAACTAATATAGTACAAAAACAAACAATTTATAATTTCAGTTTGTCAAAACCTTCCAGCCCTTTTCCTGCCAGTATATTTGGTGTCTGGTTTAGTCTCCTTGCCCTGTTTTCGTCTTCTCTCCTTTTTTTCCAAAATCCAAGATCTTGTATTCTTCAGAGGTTTTCCTCTGGCTCCTTTAGAAGCCTCTCTCTTGGCATATTTCACTTGAAGACTATTGTTTTCTTCTGTACCTGTGAACATTATATTACACTGTTAAGATTTTTTCATGTTCTGTGGTTAAGATCTTAGCATGTGACTAATCAAACTGAGTGTAATATGTTGGTTTGTTTAGTTCACTCTAATTTCTAAATGATGGAACCCATTTACATGTGTGAGGTGTTATTTAAATTCTTATATCAACCTTCACAGTCAAGTTATTGGTTTTATTCATATTAGTTTTAAAAAAATTCAACCATTTCTCATCACAATCACTTGCCCTGGTCCCAAACTAGGATACCCTGTGCTGTTTGTTTGTAATATCCTTGCCTGGTAACCAAGCAAGGACATCACAAACCTCCAGAATCATAATAAGATATGATATCACTAGACTAACGAGGCAGCCAAAGGCTATGTTAACATTACCTAAAGCCTGTGGTAAAGGTGCAGCCCCACCAGTCATGAGCACCAAAAAGAACTTCTTAGCTTTAGCAGAGTTGGGATAGTCTATGACCACACCACCATAGAAGCCTGCCTTCATAGCTTGGGATGTGAGAAGCTCCAACTGACTTTCATTCTCAGGGTAAAATTGGAACACTGCTCTTGCCGATCTTGACTGAAATAAAAACAAAAAATAGTTTTTTATTAAATATTTGGTTTTTACAAAATGGACACAATAATATTTTCCCCATATGTGTAGATAGAAGACACAAATTGAATTGTTAGAAATTTTGAAAGAGAATGTAATATATGGATATGCCACAGGGCATATACCATGCAAGCCCACTATGACAATGAAGCCAAAATTCTAGCTTAATGTCAAGGACAGATTGCAAGAAAATAGGAAGCGGAAAAAAAAAGAAATTTTGAAAAGATAAATATAAACAGAAATCAAAACCATATGTCTGTTGTGATTTGACATTTAGTTTGTAATTTAATTTTGAATCAATGTTTGTACGGGTATTCTCATTATCCAATATATTTTCTTGGAACTTGTATCCTACTTAGATTGGATAAACTTTGCTTTTATACCAAAGAATACGAAGACAAACTTTCGAAAAATTACTAATTAAATCTGTAAAATAAATTTATAGTGGGACCACAAAAGAAGCAAAAACTTAAGTGGCTTTAATAACCAAAAAAGTTAGTGTATTTAATTTTTTTTTCATTGAATTCTGAACATTTTCTTAAAAGGGTGTAGACGCTTATACAATATTTTAGGAGATAACTCAAACACTTCATACATGCAGGTTTTGTCATCCATCATAGTTTGAGCCCGATTCATATGGTGAGTTTTTGTACTATGTGTCTATATTGAATTTTACCTGGGCTTTTACACAGGTTATAGCATGATAAGTAGTAGAGAAAAAAATACCATATATATTTATAATTTAACATGGCCTCTCCTATTGTATTAAAACATTGTTTAGTGCAAGTTCTCCATTGCTAAACACTAAGCTCTTTATATGAAGTATGAAAGTTCCTTAACTTACCAAAGCTGCATATAAAGTGCTGAAAAAAGTGTAAATCCGTTTTACTGGTTTATGAGACTTTTTATCTGCATTGAACAGCCACTGAATAGCAGAAACTGAGACTGCTCCATCAAAGCTGCCGGCTCTGAATGGGACTCCTTCTCCCATGTCTGATAACACCAAATCTCCTTCAGTCTCCCTCTCCACAGCAACATCTATGGAATTACAGATGTGTTTAAATCCTAGTTATACCCGGATAGTCAGAAAATGATATCAATTCTATCAATCTTTACCTATTCATTCACTGCATGGATTTTTTGTGTATAATTTTAAGTGTTTTTTTTTTGTTATAAGATAAATTAGAAAACTGGCTAGAAAACCCAATTTACCCAACATAGCTGGAGAAATGTCCATGCCAATCCACATGTGACCAGACTCTTCAAGGACTGTGCCTGAGAGACCTGAACCACAACCAATATCCAACAAGAGGCAAGATTGATCTTCGGGCAGAAGAAGTAACTCAAGGCATCTCTCTGTCATTTGCCCTTGGATATCTATGATACGAGAACTGAAATAATAGATTAATAAGTTTAATATTTTAAGTTCTACATGGACTCATGCTTAAAACGCTTAATTATGCACTTACTTTTGAGTATACTTTCGGGCTTCGTCTTCATTGTAGAACTGTAAAAAATCATGTTGATTTTAGTCGACATGGAAAAACCCAACTTTACCCACCAACCAAAATTTGCAATTGTTACCTAAGTTCAAAGCTCACCTAAAAATAAAATAAAGGTTACGGTTCTTTTTAGACTGCGGCAATGTACCTACGGTTTCTATGAACACATCGTGTTATTTATTAGAACTCAAGACATCTTCAAAGGCAGTAAAATCGCCGACAACTAAAATTCTACACTTACCACTTCCGGAGGAGCTTGATGTTCTGGTCGCTTAGACATTTTTCTATATTTTACACTTTAGATCAATAGTTTCTCTCTAAAAATATATGCGTGAGCTGAAATAGAAAGAAATGTGGAAAGAAATCATCTCGTGATCATCTCTCGAAAACACTCAGCAAAACATAACCTAAAAATCCGACCACAGAACAAACCAACCGTAGACCTTTTTTATAGTCAATTACACAGAGTAGAATTTTTGACAACGTCAAATAACGCACGAGTGGCTGAGTTGAATTTGGAACGCAGCATTTTGAGAGTTGGGTCGCGGGAATATACCCGAAAGGTATATTCCCGGGTAAATACCCGAAATGGGTATTTATGAGGGTAAATACGTTAATTGCTGTTTTCGTTCGTTAAAATAGATTTCATTACCGTTAAATCCATTTATACTCACGAGCCTCAGGACTATATTCAATATCTTTCATTCTTTTTTGACGAAAGAACGAAATAAGTATATATCAAGAAAATAACTTTTTTGTGATGGACTTCTTTCATGAATTATTGAGAGATTGTTAAAGATTCTTACTTAGTAATTATCCGACCGAGAGTAAATAACCATAAATACCAGTTCCCACTGAGTATTTAACGAAAACTGACAGTAAATATTTAAGATTGGTTTTTTACAGTAAAATCTTTTAGTTAGGGTCTTATTTGATCGGTATTGATGAGATCTTTGTTTAAACTTGGGGAACATGGTCTGATGATAGCACTGGAAGGTGTGTATGGGATCTCCTCAACGGATAGCAGTAGACCATTTGAGTTTGTACTTATTCGATTAGTATTTATGAGATCTTTGTTGAAACTTGGTGACAAGTTCTTAGATGGCACATCAAAGTACCCAAATTCTAGTGCCATAATCAGACCCTTCAGACACTAGATCTTCACAAAGGATAAATAACAAAATTTCTGTTTGCTCAAATAAGTCTTTAACTTATGAACCTATTTAGAGGCTAAAAATTCTACCCATGCCGGGATTCGAACCCGCGACTTCTGGCTATCCATGCCAACTGTAAAATAAAGTTATTTTCTTGACAATTTTAAAAACATATTTAGAGGCTAAAAATTCCACCCATGCGGGGATTCGAACCCGCGACCTCTGGCTATCCGTGCTAGCGCTCTTTCCAACTGAGCTAATGGGCGACTCACCTAACTGCAAAGTAGGTACTACTCGGGGCTGCAAGTGATGCAAATTACTTCAGCCAGATGTCGCTGCCTGTACGTAATACAGAGAATAGTGTAAAGAGGTTCGAAATTTCACTGATGCCGGTGAGTCGCCCATTAGCTCAGTTGGAAAGAGCGCTGGCACGGACAGCCAGAAGTCGCGGGTTTGAATCCCGGCATGGGTAGAATTTTTAGCCTCTAAATAGGTTCATAAGTTAATGACTTATTTGAGCAAACAGAAATTTTATTATTTAGCCTTTGTCAATGTTGCCATGTTTATAGTGAAATCAAATGATAATACAATAATGTAACATTTTCTTCTGACCCAATTGAAATATAATTCAATATTTATTCTTTACTAGGACTCCATTATTTGAGACTAACTTTTGAAATACTGCAAAAATATTTCAATAATTTGATTTTGAGTAACAAATGTTGATAAAGCGAAATAGATCTGTCAGGATCATGGCAAGTGGCAAACGCTGATCCTTGCGTACGCGATTACGGGTGTGTGAATATGTTACGGTTAGTGATGTAAAAAACGTTTTTTTTTTCTGAAGTGGAAAAAAAACCTTGAAAAAAAAACGTGAAAAAAAACGGTTTTTTTTTTCAGGGGGACGTTTTTTTTCATAGTTTCTTCTCTCCACTCTTAGATATAAATCTGACTCTGACCGATGGTATGAACGACCTAAAGAAGAGGTCAAAGAGGTCTTTGTATAGTCAAGGACAATACAAAGCTCTTTATTTGTAGGAATATCATTATTATTATTAAATTCTTTATTGTACCAGTAAAGATTGTACAATTGGCGGGCTTAATACTAAATTGTATTTTATTCTAGCCAACCAACAGGTGACGTGGAGAAGGCGGGGGTAGTCTCAAACAGTGAGGTGATATTTTATTGTTAAATATCCTTTTTTAACAATTAAACTATTTATTAATATTTCCAATAGTTAAAAACATACACATATAAAAAGATAATAATTAAGCACATATAAAAAATAAACAGTACAATATAGGTGTCATATTCGAAGATTACTTTCTCTGTTACGTTCCATTATCCAAGATAATGAACGCACAGCTAGCTAGGCTAAAGTAAGTAAGGTCTCATATGATTTTAATTTTTCTGAAAAAAAAAACCAAATTTAGAAAAAAAAACGGCAGTGCCATGTTTTTTTTTAAAGTTTTGAAAAAAAAAAATTTTTTTTTCTATTTGCATCTCTAGTTACGGTATGTTATGTTTTTTGTTAATTTGATTTTATTGAAATGAAATAAATGAATATCATAAAATAAATGAATATGAATCATTTTAGGTTCTCCGTTGAAGAGATCCTGTAACCATGTTCTTTTTCCCAGATCTAACTAACTAATCACCTTACTTTGCCGTAATCAGATCTTATCAGAAAGTTCTGCTAAAGATGTCAATAATACAGATTTAATAAGGCAAAACTCGAATAGTTTCCTACTATCCCTTGTGAAGATCTAGTGTATGAAGGGTCTGATGATGGCACTAGAATTTGGGTACTTTGCTGTGCCATCTAAGAACTTGTCACCAAGTTTCAACAAAGATCTCATAAATACTAATCGAATAAGCACAAACTCAAATGGTCTACTGCTATCCGTTGAGGAGATCCCATACACACACCTGCCAGTGCTAACATCAGACCATGCTCCCCAAGTTTAAACAAAGATCTCATCAATACCGATCAAATAAGACCCTAACTAAAAGATTTTACTGTGAAAAACCAATTAAAAATATTTACTGTCAGTTTTCGTTAAATACTCAGTAGAAACTGGTATTTATGGTTATTTACTCTCGGTCGGATAGTTACTAAGTAAGAATCTTTAACAATCTCTCAATAATTCATGAAATAAGTCCATCTCAAAAAAGTTATATTCTTGAGATACTTATTTCGTTCTTTCGTCAAAAAAGAATGAAAGATATTTAATATAGTCCTTAGGCTCGTGAGTAAAAATGGATTTAACGGTAATGCAATCTATTTTAGCGAACGAAAACACCAATAAACGTATTTACTGTCGGGTAGATTCAATGGGAATATTCCCCCGAATCTACCCATTTCCGGTAAATACCCGGGTAGAATCACAACTCTAATTTTTGACAGTGTTTAAAAAAAACTGTCTTATAGCGGGAAAACAGGGAAATGTTTATAAACAAAGATGTGATGCTCGTGAAGTGTTTTGAAAAGTGTTTGTGATCCAAAAACTTGCTTCTGTGTACAATGCCGAAGCCTTTGAGCTTGAAAAAGGTGAGATATTACAAACAACATAGTGTAAAGTAGCATTTTTCTGACCTGCTTTCTATTATGTGGAATTATAAGCGTTAAGTACCTACTTTCCTTACAGGTTAGTTCAAACCAAAAACCTATCACGCAATTCTTCAGAAACAATGGCTCTGAGAGCCACAAACATCGTAATACTCAGTCCACAAGCAATCCGACTTCCACTCCTAGCAAGCGCAAAGTGGTATCACCTGAAAACGACGACGAAATTCAAATTGTCGATGATTCTAATTGTTACAATGGCGAAACAACATCAATAGAGAAACATCCGAAAAAGCAGAAAAAAGAAAAGCCATCTGAAACAAACGGTGGATCTAAATATCGTGAAATGACAAAGAAGTTGACACAGAAAGAAAGTGGTTCGAAAATCAAGTCATTGAAAAAGAATGTTAAAGAAAATCATGTCGAAGATATCTTAGAGAGCTCAAAAACTCCCATCGCACCTGTTGGTATATCACTACTCAAAGACAATAATAATAAATCGTGTAGCCCTATTAAGTTGTCACTTACTCCTGAAAAGATACCTTTAGGTATGTTCAGGACTTATTAAAAATATATATGTATATTTTTCATCTCAGAATTGTACTAAACTGTGTGTTCTTTATATTGCTTTCTTTCAGACAGCACAGATCTGCGGCGATCACCTAGATTAGCCAACATGAAGACACCAGAGAAATTCACACAGTTGCTATCTAAGAGCCCTTCAGCCAAAGTAGCTCTGGACTTTGACAATCATGTTGAGGAAAATTTTAATGATGAGTGGGACACTGCTGATATTGAAAAGATAAATCATGAAGAAACTATATTGGATAAGAATGAAATTAAGATAACTGTTAGTCCAGTGAAAAGAGAGGGTAGGTTAATGAAAAATCAAGCTGTGAACAAACAACCACTGACTCCCATTCACTAAGAGTTGCTTCATTGTTAATTCCTTGCACTTCTTATAGTCTTCCTTGTTAGTGTCAGTTTCCTAGAATCAAAATGACAAATTAAGGGCTGAAGATACTTTATGCTTTATTGCACACATAAACGTCATACAGAAAACACAAAACATACAAAATAAAAAGTGTACATGGCGAGCTTATTTCAATAGAAATCTCTTCCAGCCGACCCTTGATGTGGTGATACAGTCATTATAAATGAGGGGGATAGTATACAATAATAATTGTTATATTATTACATTAATCTAACAGTAGTATAAAATAATATTTAAGATACTTAAAAATGTAAACCTGTAGTTAAATAACTACTAAAAATTTTGTCATCAGTAAAACCAGAGTTGCGGCGATCACCTAGAATAGCCAATCAGAACCCAGACAAACTCACACAGTCACCAAGGAAAGCCAAAGTGGCTTTAGACTTCGAGACTAATGCTGTGGATCTGTTTGGTGAAGAGTGGGATACTGCTGATATTGATGAGGTAGACCATTTTTACAGTTCCAAAGTCCATAAGGAACTTTTATAGTTTTGTAATGTCTGTCCATCTATCTGTCTGTTTTTCTTGAGCCTTGCTCAGAGACTTGCACTAGAAAGCTGAAATTTTGCATAGACATCCATATTAATCATGCCAACAAAACGGTAGAATAAAATCTTAATAAAATATTTCTTTTGGGGCTCCCCCTGAATCAGGTTACAACTTTTTTCACTTACACCATAGTGTGACCACAGAATTGGTCGTTTAAAAACAGACCATTTTAGGGGTCCGTTTGCGAAATATTAAGCTTTAAAGTGCAAATTTTCGTCCGAGTAGGGCATCTCCCCCCTCTCCAGGCTAAACGGTTGATTGTTGAAATGTGAAAAGTGTAGAAATACATACATAGACAAATTCCATTGAAAATAACTTTGATTATATTGTTAGTTTTGTAAAACCTTCCTGTGGAACCCTACAATGTGCATTGCTCGAGACGCACTTGGCCAGTTTTATAGTTTTGTTGCATTTGGCATAGGCCTCATCAATTTTGTCGGAAATAAACTATGTACTACCATCGATACTACTACACTACAAAATAAAATTGAATATGGTCAAACTTCATGTCATCATCACTTATTAATAAATTTTTTGTAACATAATATTTTGTTTGGGTTAACCAATCCAAAGAGTTCTCTCATATAAACACAGTTGTTTTACTGTAATAAAAATTCCTTATCGTAATAGTGTAAATAATATCGGATTTCCATTTCTACTAAGTTGAAATGGAAATGAAGAAAAATATTGTATATTATTTTATATCAATGCACGTTTTTTACAGGAGTGCAAAGAAGATCTAGACCTTAGCATCTTACAAAGGTGTGAGGTCATGAGCATTGAGCATCAAGGGGCTGCATCCATTCTGAGACTCAAAAACTCTGAGAACCAGTGGGCTTCTTGCAGTATTGAAGGCATTTGGTAAGTAATGGCAAAAGTACAAAAACATTCGTAATATGACCCATAGGTAGTTAATATGGTTCACTACACTGATTATACCATTTTCGTTGCAAATTCGCCCATATCGTAATAGTGCAGAGTGCACACATGTAAAGATCGACAGTGAGTTGGTCCAAGCCCAATTGACAACATTTCATTTTTTTAGCATACGGATTTTATTGTCCTAAAGGAAACTACATACAAAATAAAACGAACCATATTTGTTTAATTTTCTGAAACACGCACGTTTTCTTATATTTTTTACATTTTAAAGTTTAAAATATTTTTACCGGAAGTGACGAAACAACGAGGCTCACAATATGTTTTCTTTTGCCTAATATCCTAAAAAAAAATATAGTTACAAATGTCATTTTAGTATTGCCAGGGCCATGTTAAAAAATAGTTTCTGAATTTTTTTAACATAATTATGCAAATATGTTTTTCTTTTATACAATTGAATCAGCTTAGTTCAATTCATCATCCCTTATATGTAGTTGTTCCTTTTTTGTCAAATGTACTTTGTGTTGGCAAAGCCTTTATCTGCGTTCGGAGTGTTTTTGCTGCCAGTTTGTTACTTTTGTAGCTACTTTTTCAAGGTTATTTATAATGGTATGGTAAGTATAAAGTATGGTAACCCTGATATTATGTTGTGTGGTTTGCCTTGCGTAGGTAGGTACCTAACGTAAACAAACTTTGTGTAGTGTTAAATTTATTTCTCTCTACTCAAATTCTATCCTATACAAGAACAAGAAAGTCATTGGTAGGTATACAATGGACACTTCAGATTTAGACGGATTCGTACGCGCTGACAGCCGAAATCTACCCAAGGTAGATCTTTCAATGCTTTTGGAGTTCATGCATCATGCATGACGATGCAGCGAAAATAAGAGGTGCAACCGTGATGATGAAAACCATGATTTCAGTTTTATGAAATAGGCCCCGGAGACCATCAGCAACCAAAAATAAGGGGGGGGGGGTACGTGAATAACAATGTTCTACTTAAGAAATACGATAATTAAAAATTAAAAATTATTCTTCGCCATCACTACATAAATTAAACACTTCTTCGTCCTCATTTTCATATGGCTCAGTTGAAGTAGACGTTTGAGTAAGTAAAAAATAGTGTTGGCATATTTTTTTATCTTGTACTTAACGAAATCTTCAGGTTAAAACGTCGTCAGCAGTGTTATTATTGATACGGCAATTGCCGTAATATACGGTAATTCATGGATGTTTTTTGTAATATACGGTATACGGCAGGATTTCGACTGCCGTATCATATAATACGGCAATTCAAGTCCAACATGCTCGTAACCTTAAAACAAAAAATACTACAAACGAAACGTAATAAATGTGTCCGATTTTCGGGATATCCCAAAGAAAATTTTCCTGCAGACATAAATTGAACTAGATGTCTAATGCAATCTCTTTCATATGTCCTACTCTTAGCTAAACAAGCTATTCGAAATCAAGGCGGTTGCACAAAATTTCAGGTGTCAGGAGATAATTATGCTTATCAAAATGAAAAGCAAAGAAAAATATTCATTGCACAAGCAGTGTATTAGAAACATATAGGATGAAGAAATGATAGAAAGTTGAAAATATACTTATTATTTTTGTGTTTCAATCACTAATTATTCAATTAAAAGATAATACGGCAGATCAGCGATTTTTTTTTATAAATACGGCAATTTGAAGGTTTAGATACGGCAACCCAGATTTTGACGATAATAACACTGGTCATCAGCTAAGTCGCTAAATTATTTTTGTCCTCAAAACTTTTTTCTTGTCGCTAAGGCTCTCGCAAAAGTCGTCATTTCTAGCGACTGAGTCGCTAAATTGGCAACACTGATTTTTTTAGGTTAGATCTTGAAATTGACTTTTTTTTTTTTTATCGTGGCACAGGCATGTTCACTGGGAGCCATGGTGTGACGTCATCAGCGTATTTTTGTGTTTTTACCATTTTCTCGGAAATGAAACCACAGAAAAAACTGAAATAAATTTTTACGTGCTTTAAAAAGCCAAATCTCGAAATGGTTTTCGAATTAGAGCTCCATACAATTTTGAAATGTTGTCAATTCACGAAATCGAAGATAGTTACTCGCCAAAATATACATTTAATTTCTCGCATTTTTTGTGTAAGTGCAATAAAACTATCAATAAATACATAAAATATAGGAATGTGATATGTATATATTATTCTTTATTGCACACGAAACATTAAATAAGACATAAGAAATAACATACAGTACAAAGGCGAGCTTATCTCTTACAGAGATCTTTGTAAGAGATAAGCTCGCTCGATAAGCATGTTTGGGAAATAGGCCAGGAATTTTGGACATTATTCAGGATTTGTACAAATGGATGTCTTGGGGCCTGGTTCATTGCAAAGTAGATTAACAAGTCTTCTTCGTCGTTTCCTCATGGCTGAGGGAACGTGACTATGGGGCAGCTTCCGCCACCAGAGCGCTTAGTGCGAGTTTGACAGATCCAATCGAATAACTTTACTACCGCGTTAATCGAGCATTGAGTAGTGAGTATGAGTAAGATAACCGTTCGATTCTAATTCTGCTTTTGAACCTAGGAGGTCTGTCGTCGCTGTTCTTGGTTAGCACATGCGCTTTTGGAATTCCTATCGTATTTAGCTTTTTTTCTGTACTTTTTGTTTGGCTATTTTTGTTGTTCTGTCCTGTGTCGTGTTGTGATTGTCATCTAAGTAAATAAAACCCCACTGGTAAGTGTAATACAAGTATTTATTTCGAAAATGGATGACAAAAGAGTTCCACCTAAACCTCCAGACATTCAGCCATTCGATCTAACACCAATATGCACCATAACCCTTCCCCAAGAAGCTTCACCGCCACAGCAGATGGACACTTCTGATGTCCCGAACAGAAAACGCCCAGCGGTGACCAATCCGCCCCCGGAAATGCCTGTCAAGGTGCCTAAAACCTCAAGACCCATCGACGCTAGGAAAAAATACTCTGTCTTAGACAAGGCCCCTTTTATAGTTCACGTATCTCGCATTGAGACCGACGAGAAATCTGGAGCGACCCTGCATCATGTTAAACTTGGTCTGTTTTTACTGAAACATAACATTCATAACATCCTCCAGGACGGCATCAAGCGAATCGGTCGCAACAGAACCTCAGTGGAATTCAAGTCCCCAGAAGATGCTAATGCATTTTTATCAAATCCTATCCTCACTGAAAACAAATATACAGCTGTCATCCCACAGTTTAATGTTACACGCATGGGTTTGGTCAGGGGCATCCCCTCAGAATGGACTGACGATGAGGCCATGAACCTCATTAAGGTCCCTCAGGGCTGTGGCAAAATAATAAAGGTTAGGCGCATGCACATGAAAATCACAAACGAAAATGGCGTTACTGAGTGGAAGCCACGACAAACTGTTGTACTTACTTTTGATGGCCAGGTTTTACCTCAGAGGGTGTTTTGTTGCTACACGGCTCTGGAGGTTGAATTGTATACATACCCAACAGTACAATGTTTCAATTGTTGTCGATTCGGACATACAAAACCCACATGTAGATCTAAACCCAGGTGCTTCAAGTGTGGACTGGACCATCCAGGTGATGGCTGCTCACTCAATTTACATGAAAGTTCGTGCATTAATTGTGATGGTGACCACCCAGCCACCAGCAAAGACTGCCCAGAGTATGGTAGACAAACAGCTATCAAAAAACTAATGGCTGAACTCTCAATGTCATATTTTGATGCCAACAAGAAATTTCCACCAATTTCCCGCAAATACGCTAAGGCTGTAAAATCCAAACCCTCCGCCTACCAATCCGCCCCCCAACCACTACCAGGCTCCTCTCAAAGAACATCTGTGTACTCACAGTTCTCTCCACAACAATCATACAGAAAAACTGTACAGTTAAAGCCCAGAACACATGGCCCTCTCTCGCCAGGATATGACAGACGGGCCCACGAAGCCTTAGTGCAGGACTACTCATACTCCCCATCCCGAAATGGGTGCGGTTATAGCCAAACCCAGCTACCAAACTCTGATATCAGTGAGTCGATTGAGCAAGTAGTTACCATTCTTTCTTCCCTCATCTGTTCTAATTCTTTACCGGACCACGTTGCCACTAAATTAAACTTAATTTTCAATACTCTCCACCATGGATACTCCCCTTTCACTACTTCAGTGGAACGCACGGAGCATAATACATAAAAAACATGAATTAATATACTTACTAAACAAATTTAATACAGCTATATGCTGCCTTAGCGAGACCTGGCTTAGACCAGATCTCAATTTTAATGTAAATAATTTTAGCTGTGTACGTGACGATAGGTTTGACAACTATGGCGGTTGTGCCATACTTGTCAACAATAAAATTCCCTTTTCCCCGATAAATCTCCCACCGATAAATAGTAGTTACAGTGACAATGTTAACATGTTGGCTATCAGAGCTTTAGGTATTACAATTATTTCTGTTTACATCACAAACCCACAAATTGCATTAATTCCATTTCTTAGTGCCATATTTGCGCAGCTACATGGGCCAAGCATTATCATGGGAGACTTTAATTGCCACCACTACCGATGGGGGTCCGACCACTGTGATGTCTTTGGGGAGGAGCTTGCGGAGGCTATTGACAATGCTGGTCTTTGCATTGTTAACGATGGACGAGCTACACGCAGGGGCCAGGTGGGGGAGAGGAAAAGCTGTGTGGACCTAACTATTTGCTCTCTCGACCTGGGCTCCCGTTGCATCTGGGATCGGCTGAACTCAACCCATGGAAGTGACCACTTCCCGATAATTGTAGATCTACCCCACAAATCGGTACCAGATAAAAACATTAAACCTCTTCTCAAATATAGATTAACCAAAAGTGGTTGGGAGACGTATTACGACCTGGTGGAGCGGGAGATCCAGGCTATACCCGCATCTAATGAAGATGACTTGGTCTCTAAATACAATGCATTCACACAAGCTATTAAAAAGTCTGCGGAAATAGCCTTTCCGGTTAAGGGGCCTCACCGCGGGAAGATACCGTCTCCTCCTTGGTGGGATGAAGAGTGCACTCAAGTTATAAGGGAGCGCAAGGAAGCCGAACAAAGGTGCAACGAATCCTCCTCCATCGACAATCTTGTGGAATATCGTAGAATCCTGGCTAAGTCCAAAAGAGTTCTGCGCCGGAAGAAAAGAGCAGGCTGGGTTTCTTTTTGTACCTCTCTTTCTCCGTCCACACCGTCTACAACAATTTGGAAACAAATAAACCGATTTCGGCATTGTTATTCCCCAAGGTTATCAAGTGCCATCTCAGATATAGTTGCGGAATCTTTTTTCACTAAACTGGCCCCTCCTTACGTGCCTGCGGAGGATGAGTTGAAGTTCCCCGACCTCCCCATAACCAGTACTCATGATCCACTGGATGGGCCTTTTTCTATGGAAGAGCTAAAAACTGTTATGTCACAAGTTAGGGACTCTTCTCCTGGTGAGGATGGCTTCCCATACTCCTTCCTGGTAAAAGCCGGTCCCTACACTCAGAATTATTTCCTAAGTTTTGCCAATAATTGTCTCGAAACTGGCCATGTACCAGAAATGTGGAAAAGTCAATTAATCATGCCTATCTTAAAACCTGGTAAAAGCTCCGACGACCCTAATGGATTCAGGCCTATTGCCCTCTCATCTGTTATGTCTAAAGTCTTAGAACATCTTCTGAAGAATAGACTTGAATGGCTCGTAGAAAATAAGAACCTTCTGCCCAAAACGCAGTTCGGTTTCCGCAAAGGCTTGAGTACAATGGACAGTGTTTCGGTATTGGTCACAGACGCTAGAGTGGCTTTTAGCAAGAATGACTCTATGGTGGCAGTATTTCTGGATATATCTTCAGCTTATGACAGCGTTCTCCTTTCAGTCCTCAGGCAAAAATTGCTGCATCTGAGGGTTCCTGTTAAGTTAGTTCGATGTATAAGCTTGCTACTTATGTCGCGATCTGTCGCTCTTCGTATCCCTGACTACGAATCTGACTATAGAATATTAAGTAGAGGCCTTCCCCAGGGCTCAGTGTTGAGCCCCATCCTATTTAATATCTACACATATGACATTAATTCTAGCCTTAATTATAATTGCCAAATTCTGCAGTACGCTGATGATGTCGCCCTATATGTTGCGGATAACTCTATCGAGGTGGCTGCAAAATCTTTAAATATTTCCCTCAAATCACTCGACCAGTGGCTTAACCATCATGGCCTTGTTCTTTCGGCCCATAAAAGCTCTCTAATTATCTTTACTAGGAAAAGGCAGAGTAATATCCCTCCAGTCGAGGTAAAAATTGGTGGTGTAACAATTCCACGCAAGGAGAAGGTGAAATTCCTGGGCGTCTACTTGGACTCTAAACTCTCTGGTGTCCAACACGTCGAACACCTGATCAAAAAATGTGAAAGAGTTTATTCCATACTTAGGGTTCTTGCCGGTGTTTGGTGGGGAGCCCACCCGTATTGCTTGAAATTAGTTTATAACGCCCTCATTAGAAGCATAATGGACTACGGTTGTTTTGCCTTAGAACCAATAAACAAAACGTCTCTAGTCAAACTGGACCGAATCCAGTTCAAATGCTTACGGCTAATTTTAGGGTGTATGCGATCCACTCCCACTAACGCCCTCCAAGTGGAAGCGGTTGACCCTCCTCTTCATCTTCGCAGACAGTACCTAGCTGATCGTTTCATGATCAGGGTTTGCTCCAGATCGTCGCACATTCTCTTACAGAAGATACAGGAACTGGACTCACTGACCCGTACATGCTCCTACTGGAAAAATAAGGAAGTTCCAATTATCTTACAGAGCTTTCGACGGGTAAAAGGGTTTGAAAGGTCTTTGGTAGCGAGTGGGACTTTACCTATGTTTGAATACAGCTTCAATGTAATTCAGTATAAGCCTAATATTCTCATGAACATAGGTATCGGTAAAGACAACCCTTCTGCCAACACGAATTTCAATTCGATAGTGAATGACCGGTGGTCCGACTGTCAAAGAATTTTCACAGACGCGTCAAAATTATCTCCATCTACCCCAGTGGGAGTTGCGATATTTTTGCAAAATTCAAAACTAGTCCTACAATTTAAGTGCCCACCGGAATCCTCGGTTTTCACAGGCGAGTGCATAGGAGTTTTGGAGGCCTGCAGGTTTGTGGAGTCACATAATGTTAATAAAGCCGTGATTTTCACAGACTCACTAAGTTGCTTACAGGCTCTTGACCGGAGCCAGCTTACGTGTAGGTTGAATAGCAGGGTTATTTTGGAAACTAAAAAGACCCTGCTCAACTGCTTCAACAAGAATCTTGAGGTGGCTCTGGTTTGGATCCCTGGGCACTCCGGTATAGTGGGAAATGAAAATGCCGACTCAGCTGCCAAGTATGCGTGTGATCATGATGTGGATTCCAAGCACTATCTCCATTACTCCTATGACCTACTTTCTCTACCTAAAAAATATCTGGATCATAGCTGGTTGACCCAGTGGCAGAAAAGCAGCCAGTATAAAGGAGAAAAATTTTTCACTGTCCAACCGTCCATACGGGCGAAACCCTGGTTCTACAAGTTCCGAAAAGTAGGAAAAAGGGTCGTCTCTGTAATTTGCCGGCTGCGTATTGGTCACTGCTGTACCCCCGTTTTCCTAAACAAAATTAGAGTCAGAGATTCGTCGATTTGTGAGTGTGGCCTTGAGGAAGGAGATCTTGACCACATCTTCTTTAATTGTAATAAGAATATTCGTTCTATAAATATTTATTTGTCGCTTCCGTCAATTAACATCCCGCTTCCTATAAACTTTAGATGCCTATTAACTTACCTGTCTTTTAATATGGACCTATTTATTATACTAATTAAATTCATCGGGGAAAATGAAATCAAATTGTGATGTGTTCCGTCTATAAATGTTTCCACGTACTATGTAAATATATGAATAATGTACTTAGTATATATATATATATATATATAGATAACCATAAAACTTTATATCGTTACAGATTCGGCTGCATGATCCTGCATGACATTACTGTATAAGCCTACAAAAAGGAAAAGTGTCCCGTTAAAGATTAAGTAACTCTTCGCGTGAATTGTGTTTATTTTACAATATTTAGTTCATGTCGTATCAAGACGAGACTTTGGCAGAAATAGTCGACATCGGCTGATTGCCACTATCCCAAAAAAAAAAAAAAAGATAACCGTTCGAACTGGCAAAACGCTGTCACAGTACAACTCTTACTCGCCTTTATTCGTGTTTTGTCAAAAACTCGCACTAAGCACTCAGAGTGCTTAGTGCGAGTTTTTTAACTACTCGATCGCGTTAACGTAAACTCATATTTCTATGGCATCGAGGAAGCGCCACCTAGCGACAAGTATGGAAATTAAAATTGCTGAGTGCGAGTTGTAATGGTTTACGTTGAGAAGTGAACACGTTTACCAGGCAAAACACGAATAAAGTCGAGTAAGAGTTGTACTGTGACAGCGTTTTGCCAGTTCGAACGGTTATCTTACTCATACTCACTACTCAATGCTCGATTAACGCGGTAGTAAAGTTATTCGATTGGGTCTGTCAAACTCGCACTAAGCACTCTGCTCTCTCGGTGTATGGATGGATGGCTTCTTGTAGGGTCCTTCCCGAAGCTTTGGTTATTATTAGATTAACAAGTAGGAAGGTTCAAAAATATAAATCGAATTATCATAATAAGTCTCTTCGCTGTCAGTGTTTTCTAGTTGACTTTGGGCTGATCAACTGCTTCTATATGACGCGTATAAAATCTTGTATAATTTTTATCGTTTAACTAATTGTTATACTGTTCATACTAATTGCTATCGCAAATTTCAATCCACGGAATCCCTCCCATTTTAAAGTGATATTGAATGAAATGTATTTTACGGATTGCCCAATAGGTGGCACTTTGTCCATTTCTAAATGGCGCTATGTTATTTTGTTTTTGCAACATATAAAATGTCTAATCTACAGATTCAATTTGAGTTTCTTGCCCGCAATCTTCTTTTTTTTACAGTTTTTGCTAGTGCATTGTTATGATATTTGTAAGCAATGCATTTTTATTCTCATAGGGAATCAAGGCCCTAATGTCAGTATACTACCCCTGTTCGTTCTATACTGGTACTTATGTTGCGTGCAATAAGATCTAGGAGTGAGTCGTTGTCCGATTTTTCGACGACGAAACGCAACCGTTTTTTCTGGAACGAAAACAGGTCCTCGAAACGGTCCTCGTTCGCAACTGGTTTCATTGTATGCGAACGAGCAAGGCGCAGAGGACGGTCAAACGAGTGCGAACGAGACGAAATCACGAAATATCGGAAAAAATAAGTTGTTTTACACGATATTCGACTGTATACTCATAGACACAAAGATTACTTTATTGTATCACAGACCAAAACGAACGGAACGAGCAAGGAGCCGACGACGACGTCGCAATGATCTCATTACGTTCTAGACTCTATTAATATAGCACTAAAGGACATATCCGCGTCAAACAATCTAAGGACTGGTCTCGCGACGAACAAACGCTGGCACTGCTTTAGAGTCGCTGGCACTGCTTTAGAATGAAACGTAAAACGGTCCTATCGTCGCGGAACACAAAACGGTCTTATAAAACGGTTCGTCTTTGCAACGAACACGCCTAATAAGATCCGCCGACGATAACGATTGCCGTATCGCCGTTTACCTGTTTTATTTACATTTTATTTCGCAATCACAATGTAAACATTATCTAGGTTTTACAGACCGACCCCGTCCTCCTCATTTTCTACGCTAATTCGCTCATGCCTCTATTCTTTAATGATTATTAAAGTATATGTCTGTATGGCCAGGCAAGACACGCCCCTCTCGGCCGCGGGCAGCTTCGTAGTGACCAGTGTGGGTCCTCATGTCGATAACTAGCGTCTTCTGCTAGCGTTTTTCTCAAACCATAATCTTCAGATTACTAAGATAACCATAGCTTTTCTCGCGTACCGAAGTTGACAAATCTAAGGTTATTTGCCAGGGGTGTCGGACCCACAGAACATAAAAAAAGAGTAGAAGTCGTAGTGGGCGGTGCCCGCGTGCCTCACATTAGCAATGTATTGCCTATGCGTACTCGGTGACAGTTTTGTTGACTTCAGTTGCCGTGCGCTTCTAGTAAAAAAAAAATGGTGAAAACTTTCTTAAAATGCCTTGTTATGCTGTGTTAGAGAGCAAAAATAAAAGTTCGGGACCAAAATATACCGATCATGCCGTAACATTTCATCTGTAACACGTATTTCATTGTATTTTTAATTAAATTTGTAATGACATGAACACGGAAACCAATCCGAAAATGAAACCACCTTTATGTACTGGTTAATAAAGTTAAATTTTCATCGAAGAAAGTGTACGTTCTCTAGAAGTTTCTGTCATAATTTGAATTCTACTCAATTACGGATGGGGGCACACATAATAAAAATCTATCGATAATTAATTGTCTATGACTTCATATGAGTCATACATACTTAACGGTACTTAGGTATTGTAAATTCCAATTCGTCTAAGTAGGTAAAATAATTATTGTTATTTTATACGTCCTAAGTGCCTTTTCATATGCATCCGGTCGCCGTCCGGTCGCCGGGCCGGGTAAAGTAGTAATGTATGAGCTCCGGTCGCCGGCTGGTCGTTGTGCATGTGAAAACTGTCATTGGAGCTCACACATTACTTTTCATACAAGATATGACATGAGCACAGCTAGATCGCGATAAAGTTTTTCATCACCAGTTTATCAGGGACTGAAATATTTAAGAGACTATCAAAGTAATTTTAATCTTACAGTTTAAATATTCCAACCGATATTCTATCCGCAACCGAGAGGTTGCGGGTTTGAATCCCGGCATGGGTGAAATTTTTAGCCTCTAAATAGGTTTTTTAAATTTGTTCCTTAGCACGGTTTAGTGCATTAAAAATAAAAATAGTATAATCAAGTGAGTTTTCGTTTAGTTTTCCTAAGGAAACCGGATACGAAATTAAAATGGAAGGCAGCGATAAGAAGGCAAAATTGGTTCTCAACGAAGATGAGCACAACATATTCAGAGCATTTTCATGAACACTTTATAATAACTAAAAAAGGCGGAAGGTGGCACTTATGTGATGATGCAATACCAGTATAGGGAAGAGTGGGTGATCGTGCTCTTCCACTATAAAGGGAAATATCCCGCCAGGCAGATCGTATACCTGGGGACGGCCGGTCCGACTATTGTTAGTCGGACGTTATATTTATGGTATGTCATTGAAACACTTTGATTGAGCGATGCAGGAATGTTGGAGTTTTTAGTGCGCGCGCAGAGTTGACATGTGCTCGCCACACCAGAAAAAATGTGCTTCACTTCCAGGTTAGACTTTTGCGTATAAATGAAATTATATTAGTACAATCATCAATTAGTAGGTAGTAAGTATGAAACATGGCGTACAGATAGACAAAGATCTGAATTGAGTCGTAGAATAATATTTCCCGTGTTATAATTTCTAACGCCGGCGAAGCAGCGGGTTAAAGCTAGATAAGAGATAACATTTTAAAATATTATGAAATCTACCACATTGTTTTATTTTTGCATCTATCCACCCTATTAGTATTAATTCTTTATTTCACAAAAGATAATGTAAAAAAGATGCATTTTCTACCAGTCAACCCGCAGGCAAAAAAGAAATAGCTAAAAATACTTCTGAGTACCAGTATTCGTATTCGGCTGTTGTATTAAACTGTTTGTATAATTTGTCGATAGGTTCTCCCTATCGACAAACTAGAACTCGCATTGTCCCATCCCAAACTGAGAATGTACTTGTTTTTCAATTTTGAACTTTATGTCTTACTAGGTAAAAGTTCTTTTCGGTCCGACGCGGCTGTAGTTCCATCTAGTGTAAAGTAGCGTTACTACAAAATGTCAACCTTAATTTCATCATTGTCATTTGACTTTGATCATTGTTAACATTACAAAAAGGTGCATATTTTAATTGAAACTTTTATGAAGTACACCTTTTCGGCATTGACTTTATTTACCAATGGCAGGTTGGCATTCGTAGTGTGCGTTTGGTTTGTAAGTATCAGTTTGGTTACACTGGTTTTCGTACTAATGTGTCATGTCGCTACTTCTACTCTTTTTTTATGTTCTGTGGTCGGACCCTTGAAAATAAAATGCTGCTGCTGCACGGGCGTGCTGGCTCTGCGTGCCGACCACCTCATGTCGAGGCGTCGCCAGCGTCTTCTGCCACCGTTGCACTCAAACAATAAATTAAAGATTACCTAGGTTCTCCCCTTCTGTCATACAGTCGTCGACGTCTCTAGTATTATTTTCAGGGCGGGCTTATTACAGCAAATGCCAATTCATGTATGTATGACGGCCTCGATGGCGCAGCGGTTTGGCACGCTGACTGTAATGTCAGCGCCAGAGGGAACTTCAAACAAGTGATCACATAAGTGTGCACATGTGTGGCACGGACATTTTATGTGACAATAGTAACAAATGTCCGTGCCAAACATGTGTGCGCACTTATGTAATCACTTGTATGAACTTCTGTTTGGCGCCGGCATTAAACCGAAGGTCTCGGGTTCGATCCCCGGCCGGGTCCAACTAGGAAACGAACTTTTCTAGGTCTTGGATGTTATTTACGTATTTATTGTATTAAATCTATCGTCGAGTTAGCACCTGTAACACAAGTCATTTAGTTGTACTTAGTATAGGGCTAACTGTAATATGTCCATGAATATTTATTTTTATTATTTAGGCGGGACACGCCCCTCTCGGCCGGCGAGATCGTCAGCGTATCGGCAACCCGCGCCACCGCTGGCCGTTTCGCCGTGACCAACAGCGCGGGCGTTCTGGTGCTGCGACCCGACCACCTCATGTCGACCACCAGCGTCGTCGCCGGCGTCTTCTGCCAGCGCAAGGCCGTGCTCCAGGAGCGTTACAAGGGCATCGATGGTGGGAATCACGCGGTGAGCAGCGTAGTTTGTATGCGATAAAAATAATGTTTTCAGGACTTTTGAACTAACATTTTTGTAAACACTAAGTACACATTATTGATTTAATACGTTATTGATTTTAATCAATAATGTGTACCTAGTGCTTACAAAAGAGCAACCGACCATGTGAATTAGATCTCTACTCACCATGATTAAGCTCTGCGAATCAGGGCGAAATCTGTTCGGACACTATCGACAAAAAAATCAAGTAAGTTAATCCAGATTTAAATCAATATTGTTTTCAACATTCATCTCCGTATTTTTATCCGTTTCTTTTTCCACTGGAACTTTTAAACGATTGATTTGATCTAACAGTATGAGATGTTAGTTAGTGAATGAGTTCAGAAAGCTCTTTTGTTACTGCAGGCCTCCTGAAGTGATCCCAGCTTTCTGACGATCACTGTCCGTTGGTTTTTTACACTTTACCTTTTCTTTCTTACCGAAAACGACTCGGTACATGGTGTGAAAATATATATTCAGTGAGCAGTGGCCTGCCAGGGCTGTCACAGCCTACTTTACACAACTCAATACTTCTACGTGGCGTTAAATAAATGTAATTTGTCTTCAGGTTCCTAACACGGGATCCGTATTAATGTATTTCTAATTACATTTTTTGCCATTTTGGGCACGGCTGTCACTGTGGTTACTTTGCCCCGTGCGAAATCCAGCCTGATTTGGTAGCCAGTAGGTTTTTCTATGGTCTATCAAGCTACGAACTAACTATAAAATATTAACTGTATCACGTATCTCCAGATGACAATCGGGATTCTAGTCCACGAGCTGGTCCAGATGGCCCTGCTGAACCGGATCTACGACCCGGCCAGCTTACGAACAGAGACAGACAAGCTGATAAAGCACTCCACACAGATGCTATACGACTCTGGGCTCAGCGTGGAGGAGACTCGAACTAGCATGGAGGTGTATATAGCTCCGTTATCGGACTTCATGGCTACTTATGTGGCGGATAACCCGCCTAAGTTGGTAAGTATTTGTACCGTACTTAGCAACATAGCGCAACTGTAATCTTATCTTTCATAATCATCAGCAACTGTTACGTACACGCATCCCTGGAGGAAAGTTCTAGAGGATATGAAGGCAGAGTTAAAGCGACTGGCACATGCATGAGTAGGTCCCTATGTTCAGCAGTACCTAGCGACAAGGAGAGGACGATATAACGCCTCCTGATTGCCCCGTATTGGGGGAAAGGGAAGCATGATCCAACAGTTTCCTACCCCACAAAATATATGCTTCAAAAACCCAACCTAATGACATACATGTGGCGAGCACATGTCAAATGTGCGCGCGCACTACAAACTCCAACATTCCTTCATCGCGCAATTAAAGTGTTTCAATGAATTACCATAAATATAACGTCCGACTAACAATAGTTGGACCGGCCGTCCCCAGGCATACGATCTCCCCGGCGCGAAATTTCTCTTTATAGTGGGAGAGAACGATCACCCGCTCTTCCCTATATACATACTTACCCAATTATCTCGAGAGAGTAGGCAGAAACTAGGGTTTGGCACTCTGGCCTGTAAAAAAGATGATGACCTTTACATACCTCTATCGATACCCCGATCATGACTATACTACTAAACCTAGAGCCAATCTTCAAGTTAGTCGGAATGTTAGGAATTTAGATTTTTATGTATTTGTATCCTTTTGTACATTATTTGAGTACGGAATCACATTTTTATAAGATATACATCAATAGAATCCTAGCAAACTTGTGTTTTCCAGGCTGGTCAGAAGAACAAATGGCAAGGGCATATAGATGAGGTGTTGGACATTGAGGAGAACGTCTGCTGCCCACAGCTCGGCCTGAAAGGGAAGATTGATGCCACCGTACAAGTCACTATACACGATAGAAAAGGTATAGTACCTCTGGAGCTATAGTAACTCTGGCACGCTATCCTACGCGATTTTGTTTTTTCTCTCACACTGTCCCTATTGGCGTATCATAATTTTCTGAGTCTAGGCCTTGGAAAACAATGGTCTGCATATACATATACACAGTAACAATGGCTTCCAAATCTTGGCACTTCTATTTCAGATGTCTCCGCTTGACTGGACGACGTTTTTTTTAACTAGAAATGACATGCAATGTGGAAATGACACAGTATTTCTTAACTCAAGAGTACAGACGGCGGTCTTACGAGTATCACTAAATACTTCATTGTTACTTAAGATGCTGTTACCACCCACTATACAATTATTGTTTGTTTACCCTAATAAAATAAAAGTGATCTCTTCCAGACTCCCTCGATGGTTTCAGCACATCTAGATTTTAATTACAACATACATATTTTGACAATTGTAAATGTGAAGAGCGGTGGTAGCGGAGCGGTAGAACGCAGGCTTTTCGAAATTTCTTTACATAAAACCCGGATCGGACTTTGTTGCCCTGATTGTTACTCTTATGTCACTACATAGTGCCCACCTTCCAGAGCGTACGGTAGTACCACTAGAACTCAAAAGCGGGCGCGCGACAGGATCAGCGGAGCACCGCGGTCAGATTGTGCTGTACAATATGATGATGAGCGCTCAAAAGGACTCGAGGCTCGCAGCCAGCCAGCAGAGCGGTCTACTGCTGTATTTAAAGTAAGTTGCACAAAAACAGTAATTATTAGTAGTCAATAACGACGAAAATCCGCTTTCACAGTACGCACTCAACAGTCAATTTAAGAATACCGTCCACGCCGACGCCGTATGGACGCCGAGTCTTCTCGTCATCCATACCGCAATGTTTGAAAACGAAAGTTTTCAATCAGTGCGTCCTATCTGTGATGACCTACGGAGCCGAGAAATGGACACTCACGAAAGGGCTAGTCCACTAGTTCAAAGTCGGTCAGCGAGTGTGGAGAGAGCTATGCTCGGAGTTTCTCTGAAGGATAGGATTCGTAACGAATGCATCCGACAGAGACCCAAAGTTATCGACATAGTTATACTATTTTTATTTTTAATGCACTAACCCGTGCTAAGGACAAATTTAAAAACCTATTTAGAGGCTAAAAATTTCACCCATGCCGGGATTCGAACCCGCAACCTCTGGCTATCCGTGCTATCTGGCACGGATAGCCAGAGGTTGCGGGTTCGAATCCCGGCATGGGTGAAATTTTTAGCCTCTAAATAGGTTTTATTTTATCGACATAGCTCAGAGAATTAGCGAGCTGAAGTGGCAGTGGGCTGCCCATATCTCGCGAAGAACCAACAACCGTTGGAGTAAACGTGTAGTGTAGGACGCCCTCGGACAAGGTGGGATGACGATCTGCGAAAAACTGACGGCAGACGCTGGATGCGGCAAGCTGAAGACAGAGCGCTATGGCGTTCATTAGGGGAGGGCTAGGGGCGGTGGTAGCGGAGCGGTGTAGAACGCCTTCCTCTAAATCGGGAGGTCGTGGGTTCAAACCTCGGCATGTACCAATGACTTTGTTTTCTAAGTCATGTACATTTGTGAAATTATAGTAGCAATACCACTCGCCGACGGTGAAGGAAAACATCGTAAGGAAACCCTAGTGTCTGAAGTGTTAACGTACCTCAGCGCTTGCTACGTACAATGGCCCAACTATGAGGCTAAGTGCGGAAATCTCAGGTCTTACTAACTAACTAGGGGAGGGCTATGTCCAGCAGTGGACTTCATAATATAGCCTGAAGAAGAAGGCGTTCGGATATGTAATTTACATAGGACTTTTGTTACACCCTGCATGATTGGAAAATACTCGCAGGGAAAAAGCCGATCTCCGCGAGGTGACGTCAGGCCACCCGGAGCGACGTGACCTGATCATGTTGAGGAATCAGCTGGTGCAGTACTTGGCGGATGGCCCTGACGCTCCGGACCCTGGTGAGTGTCTTCGGTATCAACCTTTGTAGGTCCCCACTGCTGGGAGCACGGGGCTGGTGAGTCTCTTACACAGCTGAAATTGTCACTGGCAGCCGGTAACATTAGACACGTCAATAATGTTATGATTCACCTAAGCTCACTAACATAGTCTTCAGTCTCAACGGCATTGTAGCTGTTTTATTAATTTATTGTTTATGATTTTATCACATACATGGTTAGTTGAAGATAATAAACGGCCTTTTTATATATCTATGTATCTCTTCCTTAATCTGAAATAAATAAATAACATAACATAACATTACGTACTGGCACATGGCTTCTGGCCCCACACTAGGATACCCTGTGTCGTGGGCACCAGAAACAGCGACATCACAAACATGTAAACATCCAAGACCTGGGCTTTTTTTTTTAGAATAAGAATAAATATTAATAATAAGAATGTAAAAAAGGTCTTAATTGCACAACCGGAAGAAAAACAAGAATCTGTTTATTATTATTTCCTTGGACATAAAACTCTTCATGGTAATATTTTTCTTCTAATAATTATCTAGTGCTGTTCTATTTTCAAATTTTGCGCGGAAATAAACTCTAAAAAAGTCAGATTACTTTTACTAAGGATTAAAGATAATAATCGTCCGTCGCTGATAATAATAATGTTAGCGAGCGTCCAGGGCCTCCATTCATAGAACTACATTAATTCATGGTTGCATAACAGACTAACCCACAGATTAGCATGTAGGAAGTCTCAAAAGTAAATTTTATTTATAACTAGCTGACCCAGCGAACTTCGTACCGCCTAACAGTCGGTCGGTCGGTTCTTTAATTAGCGCTTACCAACACATTCAGGGATTCATTTTTATATTAAAGACAAAAAAAATTACATAGTCATATGAAGTCATTAATTTTTCAGAAGAGCTGACGAACATCGAAGAGGCGACCCACAAGCTCCGACAAAGGCTCCCCGAACCCGTGCATCACGAAAACGCGTGCTCCAAGTGTCCTTACTTGACGCTCTGTTCCTTGCATCTTTGGTAAGAAACTTAACAATGTCGTTATACTTTAGTGTTGTAATGTTAACAATACTTATTCATACTTAAGGTAAAACGTCAATAAGCGGTGGTAGCGCAACGTTAGAATGCTGATCTCACATTCGGGATGTCGTGGGTTCATGTACCGTTGACTTTTTTTCGAAGTTAGTACAACAAATCGTGCCACGAACTTGTGTGAATCTAAAAACCTAGTTAGAGGTTAAAAATTCCACCCATGCCGCTCTCCCAACCGAGGTCAGTTGGGAGAGCGCTGGCATGGTTAGCCAGAGGTCGCGAGTTCGAGTCCCGGCATGGGTGGAATTTTTAGCCTCTAAATAGGTTTTTGAAATTGTCCTTAGTACGGGTTAGTGCCTTAAAAAGAATATAATTGTGTGAATCCAATTATTGAAAAACACAACAGTTACAATACATATAATGTGTGACTTACATATCGACCCGTAATAAGGCAATGACATTACAGTACCCACATTAAATTGAACCTTATCAACTTGAAATAAAGTCCAAAACCAACGAAAAATTCATACTACCCACTCCCAATTAAGGGTTAATGTTGGTTTGACAACACCTTTACTTTACAACCCACCTTCTCGCAGGCACACGGACGGGCCTCAAGTCTCCCCCACGCACCCGCTGTCCAAGCTACGGGGGCAAGCGTTAGGCCACCTTTCTGGGGAGCACGCGGCATACTTACTGCGGTGGAGCGCGCTACTGCGGATGGAGGAGCGCGCGCAGGCTGCGACCGCCCCACTGCACACGCTGTGGACCCGCGCGCCGCGGGATAGGTGCGTGATAGACGATTAGGGTCCGAATTTCACTAGTGACAATCTAGCGCCACAGCACGACTCGCTAGTGACATCCTAGCGCCGCAAAACAACTCGCCAGTGACTTTCTAGCACGACTCGCTAGTGAGATTTTAGTGTCGTAGCACTCCTCGCTAGTGACATTCTAGCGCTGCAGCACTACTGGCTAGTGATATTATAGCGCCGCAGCACGACTGGCCAGTGACTTTCTAGCGCCGCGACACGACTCGCTACTCGCTAGTGACTTTCTAGCGCCGCAGCACCACTCGCTAGTAAGATTCTAGCGCTGCAGGCCAATACTCTTACTAGGAACATTATTGCACCGCAGCACGGTGGTACCGTAGTAGGTCATAGGACTCGGATGGCAATGACTGAGCTAAGCCATGATATCTGGCTCAGTTACCCACTAATTGTCATACTACCTGAGGGTATAAAAGGTTTCGCAATCTATTGTTCCCAACATTCCTTTTTCGGCATCCGAAGTGAACACAAGTAATTAGTCATCAACCTGTTATCACCAAGTGCTTTAATTAGCCCAAGACGCGACGCGTGTGTTTAAGTTCCAACTTGTCTGTGACCTGCTATTTTACAATGGAATTTGAAGTCACAGGTATGTATTATTAATTTACTTTACTATTTTGCCTTTTCCTTCTACATTTTTTTTTTAAATAGAGTGCTACGCCAACGTGGCATTTTTTATGTATTTATGTCTGTATATTTTTTACGTTGAAGCTTTTACTTATGTTTGTACCTACTTGTACCATTCAATTTGGTATAGAAATATGGGTTACAATGTCTACTACTAGGCCTCTCCAAATTTAGCTGCGTCATGCTGCGTCTGTAAGGTGCAGCCAGGTGCTACGCCGCGCGCCTGAACGCGTAGCAGGCGCGTAGCACTTGCTACGAAACATGTATCTATTTTGATCCGCTTTTAACGTATTTTTATTTTGTTTTAGGTACTAGTATTAAGTGTTCTTTCAAAAGAATGCTTGTACTAGATACTTGGCTGTCTATTAAAGACAGCAAATCTGAACTGGAGCGTTGGCATCGAGTTTTTCGAGACCTAATACAATTGCTGCCTGATGTTGAGAATTACATTGCTGATGACTTGGAAAAAAGAGTTACTAAAGTTTGTACAAGATTGGTAGCAATTTGGAAGCAAGTCACGCGCAACCATTCTCGCATGGTCTCTAAGTACGGAGACTGGCTGAACGAAATTGAAGTTTGCGTTCTGCCAACTTGTGCAACAGTAGGGAGCCACAACACCCAACGGCCAGCAGCAGAAGCTTCGACAAGCACCCAACAGCACCAGCACAGGAAGGACTTTGAGGAATGTAGCAAGAGATCAAAACGCCGCAGGCTTGCAGAGTTAAGTAAAGTAGACAGTTCTGCGATAAATTCTTTGTTGGACGATTCTAGTCTATCTAACGCCGCTGCATCTTTAAATTTCAGCACTGACGAAGTCTTGTCTCTTATAAATGAGACAAAACTGACTAAACATCAGTATCTTTTGGTGAAAGACTTCGTTAATGCAAAATCACCTAATGCATTACCATCTTATCAAAAAGTGTTAGAAGCTAAGAAGCGGTGCTATCCATCGCAAGAGTTTATCACGGAATCATCTGCTGAAGTAGAATTACAATCATTGTTAGATCATACTGCTTGCCGGATACTAGAATCCCAAAAACCCGTTTTGAATAATATTGACCCTAATAAAGAATTTGTTTTGATTGGAAAATGGGGTTTCGATGGGAGTACGGGGCACAGCGAATATAAACAGATTTTTGGAGATTCTGGTATCGATGATGATGGCAGTATGTTTGTTACTTCATATTGTCCTCTTCAATTGGTTTGTAAGTCCAATACCTCCGACCCAGATCAAATAGTTTGGAAAAATCCGCGCCCTTCTTCCACCAGGTATTGTAGGCCTATTCGATTCCAATTTGCCAAAGAATCCAAAGACCTTTCTGTGCAAGAAGAAGCTTATTTCAAGACTAAAATTGATAGTTTACAACCGACTTCTTTCACTCACGGTGAATATGAAATAAAAGTGCAGCATTCTTTACAATTAACCATGGTTGATGGTAAAGTGTGCAGTGCTCTGAGCGATACATCTTGTAGTAGATGTTATATTTGTGGTTCAACTCCAAAAGAGATGAATGACATTGATAAATCGCTGAGCAAAACTGCAGATAGTGGTACCTATCAATTTGGACTATCTCCTCTTCACTCGTATATCCGATTCTTCGAATATTTAATTCACGTTTCTTATAGATTAGACATAAAGAAATGGCAGGTACGTTCTTCAGACGAAAAAGCTCTTCTTGCACAAAAAAAACAACATGTGCAGCAACAGTTTAGGCAGAAACTTGGTCTAATAGTCGACAAACCGCGAAGTGGAGGAAGTGGCACATCTAACGACGGAAACACTGCCAGAAAGTTTTTTTCTAACTCAGCGGTTTCAGCGGAAATTACTGGATTAGATAAAATCCTTATTGACAGATGTCATAATCTGCTGCAGTGTCTTTCGTCGGGATACAAAATTAATAACGCCACTTTTAAAGAGTATTCTCTAGAAACAGCACGTAAACTTGTTGCTACCTATCCATGGTACAACTTGCCATCGTCTGTACATAAGGTCCTCATTCATGGGTCGGAAGTAATTGAACACGCATTATTGTCAATAGGTGAGCTTTCGGAAGAGGCCGCCGAATCTTGCAATAAATTAATCAAACTCTTCAGGCGTGACAACACGAGGAAAATGTCTCGGGTTGTCACAAACACCGACTTGATACATAGACTTCTCCTTAATTCGGATCCTTATATTTCTAGTTTAAGAAGGTTACCACAGAAGAAGAAGTCTATTCTATCAAAAGAAGTATTAAATTTGTTGTCGGTTTAGGAAAAAATGTAAAAAATAAGATAGGTATTTATGTTATTTTTTACATAACTCCTATTATGTAAATATAATATTTTTTGTCCAATTGTGTGTTTGTACTTAGATGTTAGTTAAGTATTTACTTTATTTGTAATATAAAATGTAAATAGTAAGGTTTAATAGTTATTAAGTTGCAAACCTTCTTTTAAGTGTAATAAAAATGCATAATTTTGTAAATAAAATAAGCTTTTTAAGATTATTTTGTTTTTTTTTTATTGTGTTATGGCTTAAAGTATTACAAAACACCATAATAATAATAATCAGCTATGACAACGACAGTCATTATTATCGCGAAACCCTATGACCGCTACTCTTAGGGCGTGGAACCAGTGTGCGCAGGCTGATTCTCTATTGACGTTCTAGTGTCTCAGACTCGGTCTCTCTATTGCGGTGGAGCGCGCTACGACCGGCTGCGACCGACCCGTGCTGTCGACCCGCACTCCGCGAGACAAGTGCGTGATACACTGCAGACGCCGTATCAATTATCAAATCAATCTATCATAAAAGGTCTATATTACAACCCATTTTTGAGTCCCCAATGTTGAGTACCAAGCGAGGCACCCAAGATTATCAAAACGACTCGACTGCGACGTTTTTGACGAGTTTCAATTATTTTAATCGTTCACTAGCTGTCGTCGTCGTCGTCAGGCTATACCAGTCCACTGCTGGATATAGCCCTCCTCTAATGAGCGCCATAGCGCCCTGTCTTCAGTTGTAATCCCCGGTTATTCGTTCGCTATTTGTTAATCTACAGGTAGCAATTTAGTTAATTCAAGTTCAAGTTAATTTATTTTTTGGCAATCATTTTGGCCAACTGACAGCAGTTACCAGATCCAGTCTCTCTCTCTCTCTCTCTCTCACTTTCGTCATACGTAAACTCATGCCGTTGGCGCATGCGGTAGGCAAAGCTTGCCTTATAATTCCACCTGTTCCCAAAGCCGTCCTTGCTCTGTATCAACCACAACTTTCGGCATATTGCAGAAGTAAACGCGGCGCCTGCGCAGCGAACCTGACCCTGAAATGCGTGCAGGCTTCCACAGACAGGTTCCTGCACGTCTTTGAAAGGGCACCTTCGACTAAGGCCCAAGGAGGTAAGTCATTAAGCACTTTCGAGTTAACATCATATCAACATTATACTATTTTTATTTTTAATGCACTAACCCGTGCTAACGACAAATTTAAAAACCTATTTAGAGGCTAAAAATTTCACCCATGCCGGGATTCGAACCCGCAACCTCTGGCTATCCGTGCCAGCGCTCTACCAATTGAGCCGATGGGCGACTCACCGGCATCAGTGAAATTTCGACCCTCTTTACACTATTCTCTGTATTACGGACAGGCAGCGACATCTGGCTGGCCGGTAGTTGTTTAAACAGCACGTGGCGCGCTGAATCACGAGCGAAGCCAGGCTCGTCTCGCGTGTTTGGGCGCCGTTTAAACGCGCCTTTAAGAAGCATTTAACTGAAATTCTCTGTTCAAAGTTCAATTTCAATAGCCCCGTGAGTGGTAATTTAAGTGCTATTTAAATAGTGGTAGAAGTAGGCCTTTTCTGAACTTAATTGTACTCGATAGATAATGAAGATGCGAAACCAGAAGAGAAGGGTCCACAAGAGGGCGAGTTCTCAATAGTCAGCGTACTAGGGCGGCCGTGGCTGGCGGCCGGAGTCATCGCGGCCGTGAAAGAGCGCGAGATACATATTATGCTGGAAAGGTAAATCTCACCATGTTCAATTTATCTTAAAAAGCTTTAAGTCGTTTCTTTGAATCGTGTACGAGTACCCTTTTATTTTATGTAAAAACAGCTATAATTTTATGTAATTTAAACGAAGGGAACCCGACTTTCACCTGAACGACTTGGTCTGGTACTTTTAAGGCAAGCGTGCATAAAAGTATTAATGTTGATAAAAAAATAATTAGGCAAGAAATACTAACAAGAGAGGTTTTTCCGGAGCGTGGTGGCAAGTGGCAAACCCTGGTCTCTGCCAACCACTCCGGGATAGAGGCGAGAGTCTGTAAATAAACTTTTACTTTCAGAGATCTCAGTCGCCGCTTATCAAAAGACACGTTGTTCCACATAGACCAGTACCAATCCTACGCGACCACAGTTCAGAACCTCACCAATTTAGGCGTGTTAATGGAAGACAGTGATCGGGCTGAGAGGCTAAGAAAGTAAGTACTTGACTTATATTATTTTTAATGCACTAACCCGTGCTAAGGACAATTTTAAAAAACCTATTTAGAGGCTAAAAATTTCCGGCATGGGTGGATTTCCACCCATGCCGGAAATTTTTAGCCTCTAAATAGGTTTTTTAAAATTGTCCTTAGCACGGAATTTTCGCAGTATCCATCTTTCTTGTCTAAATTGAATAACAAAAACAATTGAAAGTCGATATTCAAATGTTTCACATTTTTTTAAAAAAAGAACAACATAGAAACCATTTGAAAAAAGTTTCATTCGAAAACCTCAAACTATGAAGATTCTATGTCAATTCAAAGAACCTATTGCAATAAAACGGCAATTTCATACTTTAACCCCTATTATTAACAACATCGCAATCGGCTGCGCCGCAACGTCGTGTTAAAGTCCGGAATCCTTCAGCAAACTCATCATCAGAGACTGGCTAGTTTCGGAGTATGAGGTTGGCCGGCTCGGTGCAATAAGATCGCTAAACATATCACAGCAATAGGCTGTACAAAAAAATATTTAAAATATTAGTAGCCGCGCAAACAGCTGTGTCACAGACACAGACTGTTTCCGGAGTTAGACTCGAAAATATAAATAGATAGATAGATAGATAGATAGATAGATAGATAGATAGATAGATAGATAGATAGATAGATAGATAGATAGATAGATAGATAGATAGATAGATAGATAGATAGATAGATAGATAGATAGATAGATAGATAGATAGATAGATAGATAGATAGATAGATAGATAGATAGATAGATAGATAGATAGATAGATAGATAGATAGATAGATAGATAGATAGATAGATAGATAGATAGATAGATAGATAGATAGATAGATAGATAGATAGATAGATAGATAGATAGATAGATAGATAGATAGATAGATAGATAGATAGATACATAGATACATAGATAGATAGATAGATAGATAGATAGATAGATAGATAGATAGATAGATAGATAGATAGATAGATAGATAGATAGATAGATAGATAAATGAGTGAGTAAATAAATAAACAAATATTCATGGACATATTACACAGATCTCGTTAGTCCTATACTAAGTACAACTAAATGACTTGTGTTGTAGGTGCTAACTCCACGATAGATTTAATACAATAAATTCATAGATACTCGTAACATCCAAGACCCGAGACAAACTAGAAAAGTTCGTTTCCTAGTTTGACCCGGCCGGGGATCGAAACCGAGACCTTCGGTTTTACAGTCAGCGTGCCAAACCGCTGCGCCACCGAGGCCGTCAAGCAACATCGCGACCAACTTGCCAGAATATCGTCTTAAAGCTCTGAACCCTTCCACAGACTCATCATTGACCGGCAACTTCCGGAGTTTGACGTTAAACTCCCGCGTGAGGTGGGCCGGCTCGGCGCTAAGATGATGAGGTCGCTCAATATTCAGCAGCAGCGGGCTGTGCTGAAAGCTGTCGCTGTTAAAGACTTCTCCCTGCTGCAGGGCTTACCCGGGACCGGTGAGTATCTCTATCGAAATCTCCTGTGCTTGGCTCCATGCCGCACAGTCTTGCTACGTACGTACATTGGCTAAACTAAAAGGCTACATGCGTAAATTTATAGTCTAAAGATCACTGCTGTACAATAAGCATGACGAAAGATTTTCAAATTCTCTTCCATAATATGGAAGCACACGGAATACAGCTCGCAGTGTCATGGCGTCGAATCTGACGTCACGCCACGTTGTAACCACTGGTAGTCACAACAAAGTACCGGTGAAGTTTACCAATGTCAACCTAAGCGTGACGTCACGCGGTGTGATGTTCAGTCAAAATGGCTGAAAGCAGTATTATAATCTCTTATTTTATTAAAAATATAGGATCCCTTTTTTTAATCAGTGTTTTAAATCCTTTTATTAATATGTACACTCCCCTAATATCGTTCAATCTTTGATACTGTCGTCGCAGCTATTGTTTTCTGGTGTACAATAAAATATATGCTTTTGCTTATCACTATTGCTATTGCACTAGCGAACGGACCTTATAATCAATGTACTAACAATGATGTCTGGTATTAAAGCTAGTACAATGCATGAGTTCTATGTTTTATAATAATTACGTAAACTGTTAATTAAGGACTTTGAAAAGACTAGGTTTGGAGTTTTTTTGACAAATTTTCTCCAACATGATCTAGATTTTAAAATGGACACCTAGTTTGAACTGTAACGTTCATTAAGCCGCAGTTTCTGCGCTACTTTGAATAAAACTTTTCATTTCATTTACTCCTATGGGGGGTATAGGTTCGTGCAGGAGCTGTTAGAGTTCGTTGGTCAATGTGTGTTCCGTGCCCCAGGCAAGACGCAGACGATCAGCGTGATGATCCAGATGCTGACAGCGCTGCGCCGGCGCGTGCTCGTCACTGCGCACACGCACTCCGCCGTCGACACCGTGCTGGCTAGGTAACGTACTGCGTGCTGGCTAGGTAACGTACTGCGTGCTGGCTAGGTAACGTACTGCGTGCTGGCTACGTAACGTACTGCGTGCTGGCTACGTAACGTACTGCGTGCTGGCTAGGTAACGTACTGCGTGCTGGCTAGGTAACGTACTGCGTGCTGGCTAGGTAACGTACTGCGTGCTTGCTAGGTAACGTACTGCGTGCTGGCAAGTTAACGTACTGCGTGCTGGCTACGTAACGTACTGAGTGCTGGCTAGGTAACGTACTGCGTGCTGGCTAGGTAACGTACTGCGTGCTGGCTAGGTAACGTACTGCGTGCTGGCAAGTTAACGTACTGCGTGCTGGCTACGTAACGTACTGCGTGCTGGCTACGTAACGTACTGCGTGCTGGCTAGGTAACGTACTGCGTGCTGGCTAGGTAACGTACTGCGTGCTGGCTAGGTAACGTACTGCGTGCTTGCTAGGTAACGTACTGCGTGCTGGCAAGTTAACGTACTGCGTGCTGGCTACGTAACGTACTGAGTGCTGGCTAGGTAACGTACTGCGTGCTGGCTAGGTAACGTACTGCGTGCTGGCTAGGTAACGTACTGCGTGCTGGATAGGTAACGTACTGCGTGCTGGCTAGGTAACGTACTGCGTGCTGGCTAGGTAACGTACTGCGTGCTGGCTACGTAACGTACTGCGTGCTGGCTAGGTAACGTACTGCGTGCTGGCTAGGTAACGTACTGCGTGCTGGCTAGGTAACTTACTGCGTGCTGGCTAGGTAACGTACTGGCTACGTTACGTGTTGCGTGCTGGCTAGGTAACGTACTGCGTGCTGGCTAGGTAACGTACTGCGTGCTGGCTACGTAACGTACTGCGTGCTGGCTAGGTAACATACTGCGTGCTGGCTACGTAACGTACTGCGTGCTGGCTAGGTAACGTACTCCGTGCTGGCTAGGTAACCAAGGTAACACATTACACATATTGTATGGTACATTATTTTATTTTATCGTTTAACATTTATTCTCATTGCGGTAAAAAAAACACATTTCATAGATGCAATCAAACGCTCTAGTTAGGTAGAACGCTAGCTTCTCAACCGGGAGTTTGTGGGTTCGAATCTCGGCATGTACCAATGACTTTGGTTTCTAAGTTATGTATAAAATCAAATAAATCTTATTTCACCGTAAAGAATTCGCATTCTGTTTGGTGAATGTCAATGTAAGATGTAAGACGCTGCCTTCGGGCCATAGTGAAGAAGGCAGCGACAAGAAAAACTCCACTCTTACCATCTTTTCTCAAGTCTTCTTAAACCAAATCATCAGTTGCCACCTAGACGTATGAAAGATTCCATGATTACCATCAATAACATTAAATGGCAAAGCATTAATTAATTGTTTTGCAAAAGTATATTTGTAAAAGTGTATAAGTATATTTGTGAAGTAATCGTCATAATCAACCCACTATGTCCCCACCGAGGGGTTTCCTACCTGAGGAAGATATAGGCCATACTAGGGGGCTCCGGATTGCCTTGCAAGACTAGGGACTAGTCTTACTGTCAAAAGTTTTCGAACCGCCCTAAGGCCTCTTGACTTAGCTTAACGGTTGCCATCTATCGACTTGCGAAGCACGTCGAAAGAATACCACTAGCGTCATAGACGGTCACCCCTCCACTGAACTGCACGCGCCCTGTGTTGCTTAACCTTCGTGATCGTTTAAGATTACTCAGGCAGCCGGGGCTACAAGCGATTCGAAGATGCGAAGCGAAGTAGCCATATCATTCGCTTACGGTGAATAAATAATAAATATAAATAAATAATCATGGACACTACACAGATATCGTTAGCCCTATACTAAGTACAACTAAATGACTGTTACAGGTGCTAACTCGACGATAGATGTAATACAATAAATGCATATATAACATCCAAGACCCGAGACAAGCTAGAAAAGTTTCGTTTCCTAGTTTGACCGGGCCGGGGATCGAACCCGAGACCTTCGGTTTTACAGTCAGCGTGCAAACCGCTGGCGCAGCCACCAAAGCCGTCAAAGGTGAAGGAAAACATTGGAAGGTGTCTCAAGTGTTAACGTGCCTCAGCGCTTGCTAGGTACAATGTCACAACTATGAGCCTAAGTGCGGAAAATCTCAGGTCTAACTAACATGTTACTTAAAAAGGTTTTTAAAATTGTCCTTAGCACGGGTTAGTGCATTAAAAAACAAAGAATATAATGACATGGACATAATATAGAGACCCGTGCCCCAGCAGTGGGGACATACAAGGGTTGATAAATGATAACGAACCCTTGCTAAGGACAATTTTAAAAACCTATTTAGAGGCTAAAAATTCCACCCATGCCGGGATTCGAACCCACGACCTCTGGCGATCCGTCCTGGCACGTATAGCCAGAGGTCGCGGGTTTGAATACCGGCATCGGTGGAATTTTTAACTTCTAAATAGGCTTTTAAAATATAATGACATGTTAGACGTGAAATTTTCCGCATTATGCCACAAACAACTTTAACAGTATTCCCCGGTAGATTGCCGCAGTCTCTGTGCGTACTGCGGCTGGGAACGAGCGGCCGCGTGGCGCCCGCCCTGCAAGGTCGCTGCGAGTCTGTCCTCGCCGCTAGCTGCGGGACCCCCGACGAATTGCAACTCATGTACGACTCTATGGTAAGAGCATAGCTTTCTTCTTATTATTTTTTTATTCATGACTCGATGGTCCGACGATATAGTTGAGTCGGCGCACTCTATGGTAAGAGCATCGCTTTCTTCTTATTATTTATTTATTCATGACTCGATGGTCCGACGATATAGTTGAGTCGGCGCAGGGTGCGTGGATGCGGATGAGACATGACACTTGGGTGGAAAGGCCTACACTCAACAGTGGGCAGCGGTGGTGGGTTGATGATGACGTTGATCATTTATTCATAAGAAATCATGAATAGACCATAATTTTTACGTTTGCCAAACTGCTAATGCAGTTTAGCGGCCGGCTCTTGGTGTTTTTTTATACATACATACATACATACATACATACATACATACATACATACATACATACATACATACATACATACATACATACATACATACATACATACATACATACATACATACATACATACATACATACATACATACATACATACATACATACATACATACATACATACATACATACATACATACATACATACATACATACATACATACATACATATACCTAACCTGACACAACCAACAGTGTCGATAGTACTTTCTAAGTCTGAAGCATAGGATGGGTTGGCAAGCTGCTTAAAACAAAGCTCTTAAGCATTCTTTTAAATTGTGATTTTTTGAGACTTTTATAATGAAATAGATAGCGTCTACGAACACACACAGATTTAAAACACACAAAGAAAAAATAGCACAAGTATGTGACACAAAGCAAGTGTTACAACGCAACATAAGTGGATGTTTGCAGGAGGTGGTAGGAGTGACATGCCTGGGCGCCGGTCACGCGATGTTGGCGCGGACTACCTTCGATGTCTGCATCGTGGACGAGGCTACGCAGGTACTTACTAGATTCCTTATGTCTGGTTATACAGGACCGGTTGTCACTTGACTCGAGTCACGCCTGATGGTAAACGAAGACGAGGTCTACGAGCTACGTGCTTACAGGAAATAAGTCTCGCGGATGTACCTGCGCAGATGACCAAATTTTGGATGTGCGGCCAGTTGATCGAACAATCAAATAGTTTCATTTTATGGCAGGCCGCGCGCTTTTGTTGCTATTGGTTGATTCAACGTCATCGATGCAGGTGACTATTAGTTTGGCAATATTAGCGTGAGCGAAATAGGTAGCGCTACTAATTCTGCGCTATCAATTCTGCACCTTAACCGTATCGGTTAAAGATCATGTTGAATGTACTTAATAGCTTCGGGTACTTTCGTTACATTTCTTCCTAGTCTGCGCGAACGTAGATTCCCGAAGGGACTTTTATGATGTGTAGTACTGTACCTTTGAAATGCCAGTTAGTCCTTTATTCCGCCATTTAGTGTGAAGTTAGATAATTCAAGATGGCGTCAACGCAACAGCTGATTTACTTCACCTCCGACTGCTCGGGTAGGGCGCAAGACGTTTTCTTCCTGCGTATTTTTTAATGGTCAAGAGGTTATAATGGCTTAAAAACAGCATTGGCGCACTGATGATTCGGCTGCTGATTTAACTGGTTTCAGAACAAACACAGTGCTCCCTATTAACCACGGGTCTTGGATGTTTACATGTTTGTCATGTCGCTGTTTCTTTTTCTTTTACTTTTCTCGTATACATCTATGTGCGAAAGCGCAATGTTTACTTAGCTCTGCCCTATAGATATAAGGCGTAATATATGTCACACATAGTGGATTACGCTCAGTGGATACCAGATACGTGACAGTGATATTGAGCCACACAATTGTATGACATAGTCCAGTTGATATCTCGTTTTTTTTCACAGATGTACAGGTGGAAAGTTACATAATCAAGACGCAGGTATTCATGACTTTCCCAGGTGCTCCAGTGTACGGTTCTGAGGCCCCTGCTAGCGGCCAAGCGGTTCGTGCTGGTTGGAGACCCGGACCAACTGCCGCCCGTCGTCCGGAGCCGCGCGGCCCGGTAGTACTTCATTTTAACCCTTACTGTCATTGGATTAAGGGTTCTATTTCGATTCGATATCAACCCTTATATGTCTCCACTGCTGGAGCACGGGTCTCTTCCTGCATCGCAGGAAGGTTAGGCCATACTCCACCACCGGGGCCAAGTCCGGGTTGGTGGAGGGTTCAATTCTGTCTGGCAAACTATCTCGCTGGCACTCTTTTTTACATTTTTAATTATTGTGGTTTGGTCTGATTTTTGATGCTTAACTAAATTACCAAAAATATTTACTTTGTTTTTTTTATTATACGTAGTGTTTAGCAAAGATAATATATTAATTTCAGAATCAAAGTATTCAAATCAAATACTTAGTTCAGGATAAGAAAAACATGCCTGGAATATCCGCAATTTTCATATCCATCAAACCTTCAGACCACATTTATCGAAAGTGTACTTCTTTTGCTGATAAACACAGCGTAGGCCCACCGGCTGGTGATTAAACCAGGTGTTCATTTCAAAATCTGGATCATTTTGTAGATAAAACGGACAGAACATCTCCACCGCTAGACCAAGTCACGATCAAAAGAACCCCGGTCTTTTCCTGCAGACGGCTCGGCATGGAGGAGAGTTTATTCCACCGGCTGCAATGGGAGGCGGCGACCAGCGCGCTGCGGCTGCAGTACCGCATGAACCGGCGGCTCTTGAAGCTCGCCAACGAAGCGGCTTACGACAACCGGCTGCAGTGTGCCAGTGAGGAAGTGGCTGATGCACTGCTCCAGATAGACATCACGGTAGACACTTGTCCGGCGCCTTGATTATGTAACTTTCCACGTATTCCTCCGTGTGCCAAAGCTGAATTTTTACTCAAGTATGCCATATAGATAGACAAAGAATAAAAAAATATTTTTCACAACCGGTTGCGAAGTTTAGTTGCCATGGCGGCCGAAAGGGTAATTAATATCTATCACACATAGTGGATGTCGCATTTCAGTGGATATCTGTCCAGTACATGATTCGTTTTGCAGACAGATGTATAAATGGAAAGTTACATAATCAAAGCGCTGGTCCCAACATAGGAAACACTGATTTCATGGTTTGGAAAGGCTCCACTGCGACTACCGCACCGCATGAACCGGTGGCTTGTCTATGGAGCGGAAGTGAGGAAGAGACCGATGCATGGCTCCAGATAGAGTTCACGGTAAACACACGACACAAACACTTGTTCTAGTCCGGAAACACTGAGTCCATGGTGAGATGTTTTGGAAAGGCTACATACAAACTGCGACTGCCGGACGGCATGAACCGGTGGCCTGCCAATGAAACGGCTTACGAGAGTCGGCTAATGTCTGCCAGTGTGGGAATTAACAGTGCAGGGCTCCCGGTATACTTTACGGTAAGCTGTCTTCCACACCACCCGATTACTTGTACTGGGCCCAAACCAGGTTATACAGACTTAACGATAAGCTGTTTTGGAAAGGGCATCTACAAACTGAACTGCGGCTGCTGCATCACAGGAACCGATGGCTGGTGTGGTTTGCTAGTGAAGCGGCTAGCGAGAGTCGGAGTGTGCTGGTGAGGGATAGACAATGCACGGATCCTGGGGAGAGTGCGGTAATGGTCGTTTCATTGACACTATCGGTAGTCTTGTAACCATTCGCATTGCAATGGTATTACTAAAACTACTTAACTCGGCGCCTCTTGCGATTCGATCTTCTTCGCGAGAGATGCGTATTTAATTTGCGCGGGTTATACCCCTGGAATGACATAATACTGCTATTGCCTTGTAAACTACCAAATTGAGGCAAATATCAACCATTGTCGTGCTTATTTCATTTTTTGAAATACTATGTAAGTCTTAGACTCTAGGGCCTGGTATACTTCACGGTAAGCTGACTTCCACACCACACGATCACTTCTCCTGGGCCCAAACCAGATTATACGGTCTTCATGGTAAACGCATTGTCCTGCTTATATTTATTTGCATGAATTAAGTGTTGATTGATATTTGAGTTAACTCGTAAAATAAGGTTATCTGCACTCTTACAAGAAAGCGTTCAGAATTCAATGAAAAAGTTAAATCCAATAAGTTTCTTCCTTGCTTGATTTAATTTTATAATTTCTTCTATGGTTTAAAAGAAATGTCACTCCAATCTAAGTTTTTCTAACTTAGAGTGACATTTCTTTCTGAAAGAAAGGGAGAGAGAGAAAGAGAGAGAGAAAGAATGGATGAAAGGAAGGAAGGACGATAAAACATTTATTATAGACACAGTATGTGTACTGTGTCTATAATACGCAACAATAACAAAAGAAACTCTAAAACATTACTACATTACATTTATAAATAGAAAAGAACACGAAAGGTCACAGCGTGTCACTGCTGCTGTAAATGGCAACTGACTCGGCAATAAATGGCAACTGACTCAGCAGTTACTCGCAAGATAGACGCAAGATGCCATTACCAGAATCTGTTGGAGGCGTTCAGATTGAACTGACGGGTCGAACTTCATGAGGCTGTATGAGACTGGTCGTGCTCCGCGGTTTTTCGATTTTCCCATGGGAATGAGACATTTTCCCGCAATTAAGCGTAGCTTATGTTTTAATCCTTAGATTTAAGAATCATGGTTGTAATATTTTTCTGGTTGTGTAATAAAGTGTTCTCTATCTATCTCCAGGGCGTTAGCTAACTCTCTACCTAATTATTTTATTATTGAAAGCTCTCCAGCCGTTTAGACAGGAAGAAGTAACATACAAACTCACAAACTTTCCCCTTTATAATATTAGTGTGATGTGATTACCGTTCCTTTTCGTAGAATATGGGAATTTTCTTACACCCGTATGTGATGTGTCGTATATTTTGTTTCCAGAAAGTAAGCCAAGCCTATGGTCCCTCGTCTTGGCTAACCACGGCTTGTAGTCCTGACATGGACCGCGCGGCGCTTTTCGTAGACACTGGAGGTTCACGCTCCGTGGCCGGCGCAGGCGAAAGTCCCTGCGCGAATGCCACCGAGGCCTGTCTGCTGCTGGCTTTAGTGGACGCCTTGACGGTGGTGAGCTTTTCAATGTTACCTAATGTTATAAACGCGAAAGTTTGTAAGTGTGGATGGATAGATGTTTGTTACTCTTTCACGTAAAAACTACTGAATGGATTTTAATAAAACTATACAATAATATAGCATTAAAAAGTGAAAAATACTTTGCTAAATTCCGCCTAGAATCCCACAAGCACCATGCGGTTAGTTAATGCACCGCCCTCCCTCCCACTTTTTCAAGCAAAAGCAAGACACGAACACACCACCGCCGACACTTACCGGTGGTGGTGAAATGGATGGTGGTGGCCCACCTGTTCATTCAGCATTGATCATTCAGCCCAAATTATCGAGGGTCCTATCCCTAGATAATTTGGAAATTTCCAGCTGTTCAAGTATAGACAATATCCACCCCATACTGCAGGTGTGTAAAATTTCCAAATTATGGTTACTATTAAGTACCTGACCCGTACCCAAAAGGTGTTTGGCAAAATGATATTAATACCCGACGTTTGGGCAATTAAGGATACATTTTACCTAATAAATAAGCGCGATTAGACCCGTTAAATATAAAACTATGTATGAGTACCGCGAATCATTAAGAAATACTTATTCAGATCTTTTCCCCCACATCCCCCTGCCGGGGAAGTAGTGGTGGATGGTCGTCGGATATATGTTTTTTTGTCAACGACCTCCCCTCTTCTCTTTAGCGTGTCAATGGCAAGCCATCGTGGTAAAAGGATTTGCCAATATGAGTAAGGGACTCTCTGATTGTTGCCCAGGGTGCGCCAGACGTACGGGATCATTGAGTACGTCTTTCGGGGAGCCTCCTTTGTGCACGCCCCCAGTGATCATAATACACGCCAACTTGATTTGCTGAAGCTTATCTTATGCGCCATTTAGTGGTTCCACCACTATTTAGTTTTAAAAGTTAATTTTCAACTAATCCGTAGACGAAACGTGATGAGTACACTTAATAATCTCTGAGCTATTTTAATAATGTGCCTGTAGAAAGTACATCATCTCTCGCAGGGTGGAGTGGCCCCTGCTAGTATAGGCGTTATCGCGCCGTATCGCGAGCAAGTGGCCCTGATAAAGCGCTCCTTAGCGCGCTTCGGTGCGACCGCAGAGGTCAGCACCGTCGACCAGTTCCAGGGCAGAGACAAACCTGTCATTCTGTACTCCTGCACCAGGAGCGGGCAAGAAAATGACGAAGCCGCTAAGGTAATTTAATGTAAGAGCCATTTGAAGGTTTTGTGTGCCTACTGATGGCTGGGTCGCCGTGTCGCTTATCTTCTTCTGTAATGTAAAAATGAATCGCTAAATGGGTTGGTAAGTGCAAATCTCGAGAGCAGCTGAACCGATTTCGCTAATTCTTTTTGTAGAATATTCCGAGATTCCTTCAGTACGAGGATGGTTCTTACGGAGATAAAAATAATAAAAAAATAAAGAATCGACGGTTAGGCGGTACGAAGTTCGCTGAGTCAGCTAGTACATTAAAACCTGCGTATTATGTAACTTTTCACTTAAACATCTGTATGCAAAAGCATGATGTTTACGTAGCTCTGCCGTATAGATATGAGGCGCAATGTATATCACACATAACGGATTGCACATTTCAGTATAATGAATGATACTGACAGTGGTATTGAGCCACATCTTGGTACGACAAAGTTCAGTAGATATTTCGTTTTTACACTCCGATGTATAAGTGGAAAGTTACATAATCGGGGCACAGAACAAGCTCACAATCGAATGAAAATAAATATATGCAGAATTAAGGTATCTTCTTGATGGCTTTACTTTGCGTCTTATAAAAGCTATTGTTACGGGCTAGGGTTCTGGATTTGGATGTAAAACGCCAATGACAACTTCTTAGGATTTATTCACGCAGGGTCTGGTCTGCAGGTCTTCACGACACGAAGTACACACGTAGATTCCAATCGCAGGTCTAATCGAAGTCCAATAGTATCGCTGAGGTCGTAGGTTATCGCTCGTATCGCAGGTATGTTCGCTCGAAGTTCACTCTTCGCTATTCCAAACGGAACTGACAGCGCGCCGCGGCGACCGCTATTTATATCCGCCGGCAAGAGTTCTAGAACATTCAAGTACGTACCTACACTCGGTGCACGCGGCAACGACTCTAGAACAAAGTCCTTGTCAAAGAGATTTGAACCTTATACTAGTGGACATACGAGTCACTATTGCTTGCAGCGTTTTATTGTTTACTAAAACGCAGCATGCGGCGACTATTCGATAGGCTTCCAGAAGGCTCTATTCTAGATGGTTCGGGATAGGACCGTGACACTATTTAGATGTTAAAGATGTAAACAAGGTTTGTGCTTTTTAAAGCCACGCAAACAAAGCCCTACGGTTTGCACAAAATATTATAAGCTCTCATGCAAGAATTTTACCACTGTCGTAAATTTACGTGATAATTCAAAATTGATTTATTAAAAAATGTTTTATTTTTTTCTATTTTCGTTTATTAAAGCTTTTTCTGCACCTTTATTCATGGATATTCTACGATTATTTTTTTTCACCCCTTCTCTTCCTTTTATTTACCCCATTTTTCTATATTTCTTAAACATAATCAAAATAAAATAAAGAGAATATATCTTCATATAAAGAACTATGTTTTGCGGTGTTTCTATCCTGAACAATAAAATAGCTAAAGCTTGTCAAACTAAGATGGTAAAACAACGTCTCCTTTTTTCCAGGAGGGAGAAGTACTAAACGACCAGCGTCGGTTGGCCGTGAGCGTCACACGGGCGAAGCACAAGTTCATAGCCGTGGGCCACTCACGGGGGCTCAACAAGTACGCGCCTGTTCAACGCATGATCCAGGCGTGCACTGCACTTCGGCTCCCTGACAGTGCCAGGGACTGTTCGCTGGTGAAATATGGACATTTTGTGTGCTGAATAAGTATTCCGAAGCCCGCCTTTGCAATGTAATTAATCCAAGGGGTGATCAACGGGTCATTTTTATTAGTTTCATCGACTCGCGACTTGTGTGCCACTATTTTGCAAACAGGTGTCAACCTCCACTAAGCGCAGACTAGGGGATGAATAGCCACCCTTTTGCAATCAGTTGCCGACCCCCCAGTGAGCGCAGGCAGACAAGGGGACATAGTCATCTTTTTGCAATCAGGTGTCGACCCCCCGCTAAGAGCAGGACTAGGGGTGAATAGTCACCCTTTTGCAAGCAGGTGTCGACCCCAATGTTCTGTGGTCGACCCCCACTAAGAGCAGACTAGGGAGTGGCAAATGGGGGTTATCGGCATCTTACTGGTGAAATTCGAAAATTAGTTTTGTAGAAAATATTTGAATTATTTGATGATGATGTGCCTATTGGTAATTAAAATGCAATAAATAATAAAAAATATGTTTAATATGTTTTTTAGATGTGTTTTTAAACATAACTAACACTAAGTAATCATTTGCTTATATAAACTTTACTTTTAATAAACAGGAAAAAACTTAATAACCAACCGCTGGCCAAACTCACATATCCACGCAAACTATACCAAATAAACAAAAGGCGAAATAAGGAAAAAGATCAGTAGTATTTACTCAGATGAATCATCCGGAGAACATCCATCCACTGTCTGTTGATTCATTACAATTTTAATTTTATTGATGTCAACATCTGACCTGGTGACGTATTTCAATAATTCCCAAAATAATCTTCGACATTTATATCTTATGGCCAGCACTACACACTCATAAAAATTTTCTGTATTTATCTCGGGAACGATAGATAAAACACAGGCCCGCTCTAGTTCTGGCATCATGTATATCATTCCGAAATGAAGAAGATTCTTAAGTACTTCTAAATCGTAGGGTAACTGGCCGGTATATATATATTTCTTGAATCCCTCTAGAGTAGACAAATCCGTAGAAATCTTCATCCAGCCTTGGTTTGTCTCCAGCCAGAGTCTAGATAGCATCTGTTTGAATACAGGACTGCAAGCCACTAATACTAGTTTGTGAACTCGCACAGATCCGCCGACCTAAAATAATTAATTTGAAGGCAACACTATTATTATTATTATTTGGTAATATCGTCACATTAAGTCGAATTAAACTAGTCTTAGCAGCTTTGAAAAGAAAGCTGCATTTTATGATGAAAGCTAGCTGTTTTGCACAGTGATAGTAGGGGCAAAAATAAGCGATTTGACCCGCAGCAGCAGAAGTTTCACGCCTTAGGAACAGAGAGGGCGCCACTTCTTTGAAAAAAACTTAGAAAATTGTGACAGGCTAACGGACGAACCAATTCCAATGATTAATATCTTAATCAAAAAAGAATTACTTAATTTATCAATGAAAAAATTCGAAAAAAATAAAAAACCATGACAACCGACAACAAATTCTACGTTTTGTGATTTTTTTGGATGTTTTCTGTTTTCATACAACCATTGCAAAAAAAAATGTATGAAAAGGGTATCTTTTTTACAACCAACTCATATTGTTAGAAATTTAATACTGCCTCAAAAAAAAAAGATCATGTCAATATCTTTAATAGTCTCGCGGTCCTTTCGCGAACCATATAGAATAGAGCCTTCTGGAAGCCTATCGATTAGTCACCGCATGCTGCGTTTTTTAGTAACGCTGCAAGCAATAATGACTTGTAAGTATGTCTACTATCAAAAGGCTCAAAACTCTTTGACATGGAACTGTCGTTGCCGCGTGCATAGAGTGTACGTACGTACTGCGAATATAAATAGTTCAGTTTGGACTAGCAAAGAGTGAACTTCGAGCGAAAATACCTGCGATACGAGCGATAACCTACGACCTCAGCGATACTATTGGACTTCGATTGGACCTGCGATTGGAATCTACGTGTGGACTTCGTGTCGTGAAGACCTGCAGGCTAGACCCTGCGTCAATAAATCCTAAGTAGTTGTCACTGGCGTTTTACCTCCAGATCTAGAACCCTAGCCCGTAACAATAGACTAGGAAATATTTTAACGTTTAAGTGTGCTGGAGAAGCGGTGTCATTGCCCTCGCGTTGCAGTAACTGTGAAAATAAGTAGTTTTATACGATGGAAGCCGCTCATATCGCGCACTGATAGTGGGGATTAAAATAAACGATTTTAACCGCTGCAGCAACACTTACGCCACTTGTTTAAAAAACTTTGTAAAGTTTTTTAAAAAATAAACCGCTCTACCTATTTTAATCATGAAAAGTATTAATGATTAAAATACATATAAAAAACTTACGTACGAGATTTCTCATTTTCATGTATAAGGCCGATATTAGACTGTCATATATTCATCATAGAAATATGATGTCATATCTGTCAAATTCTAGGATAATTTTTTTCTATGATGCTCCTCTTTAATTGCATATTACATATAAGGTCATATCCACGTCATTGGTAATGAAAATGCATACCAATTTAGCCAAGTCTTCCATCGCTATGAGCGCAATTATAGTAATCGCCCTGAGGTTGAGAAAAAGTAAACAATAAAAAAATTAACAATCGACGTATTTGGGTTAGACCGTGGATTGCGAGGTAATCAGAGATGGGATTCATCAACATTGTACTAGAAGAACTTTAGACTGGAAGACTTAAAATCCTACAAAATGTACCTCCGTATGGACGGAGACGTATTTAACTATTGTTACGGGCTAGGGTTCTGGATTTGGATGTAAAACGCCAATGACAACTTCTTAGGATTTATTCACGCAGGGTCTGGTCTGCAGGTCTTCACGACACGAAGTCCACACGTAGATTCCGATCGCAGGTCTAATCGAAGTCCAATAGTATCGCTGAGGTCGTAGGTTATCGCTCGTATCGCAGGTATGTTCGCTCGAAGTTCACTCTTCGCTATTCCAAACGGAACTGACAGCGCGCCGCGGCGACCGCTATTTATATCCGCCGGCAAGGGTTCTAGGACATTCAAGTACGTACCTACACTCGGTGCACGCGGCAACGACTCTAGAACAAAGTCCTTGTCAAAGAGATTTGAACCTTATACTAGTGGACATACGAGTCACTATTGCTTGCAGCGTTTTATTGTTTACTAAAACGCAGCATGCGGCGACTATTCGATAGGCTTCCAGAAGGCTCTATTCCAGATGGTTCGGGATAGGACCGCGACACTATTATACTGTCAATAATTTCAAAACAAAAACCCATTTAAAATGTCCAATCAGTGCAAAAGATCATCTACTAGTAACTCTGAAGTTAGAAATATGATCATAATTGTACGCATGCTGTCAAATAGGATCATACTTCTATGATCTTGATCATAGACAATATGAATCATATGTTGACATTACACCGTCATAGATTTTTCATATAAATATGAGTCCCACGTCTGTGATCATATTTCTATGATAGTGTAATATTGGGCTAAATAGGTAACGTTAAGGTTTTGGTCGTTTAAACAAATAAAAAAAAATGCGCCCATAGATTTGAGGAGAGAAATCTTTTATAAAAGAGCATTTTAGGTTTGTTTTGTTAGTTTTTAGATTTAGCTTATAATTAGAAATACATATTTAGATATATAAAAAGTAAAATAATTATATAACTTGGAAAGAGCATTGTGGATAAATTTTTGAATGAATTCATATTGTGGTAATAATAAAGTACATGGTACTTGGTACTAAATGTCAAATTCGTAGTACACTGGAAACTCTGACTACCGAGAATGTAGCCATCAGGGGCAAACACGTAGAACGGGTGGTAGAGGCTAAAAACCTGGGCGTTCTGATGGATGGTGAGCTACGCTTTGAGAAACAGATCGCTGGAGTGGTGAGCAACTGCTTCTATCGCCTCAAAGTACTTTATAATGTGCGCGATTACCTTAGTGTGGATTTGCGTATCCACCTATGTGAATCGCTCATATTATCAAGGTTGAACTACTGTGACGTTGTCTATGGTGGTTGCATTCTTGGTCGTACACAGAGGTTGATACAACGAGTTCAGAACGCTTCCGCTCGTTTATGTTTCCGCATCCCTCCTCGATCCCATGTCAGTCCATACTTGGACGAAGCAAACCTCTTAAACATGCAGGCGCGTAGGCAACTGCACTTTGCAACGTTGCTGTTCGGTGTCGTCCGGTGGAAATATATATATATATATATATATATATATATATATATATATATATATATATATATATATATATATAAGAATATTCTTTATTGTACACCAGAGCACATTTATAAAACATGTAAAGATACAAAGTACAATTGGCGGCCTTATTGCTAAAAGCAATTTCTTCCAGACAACCTTACGACGGAAAGTTGCTGAAGGAAATTAGAGACGGGTAGTCGGTGCAAATATGAATATTTTAATACACTACTTATATAAATAACAATACACCTACATAAACAGTTACACACATAGTTATGATAAACTTACATAAATACGTTATAATAACAATCTACGCGATGAGGAAATAAATACAATATTGTGTACCTATATGGAGACATACGGAAAAGACAAAATGAAAAGGACAATGCACGAATACTAAACTTGCAGGGACAGATAAAACTCCTTAACTTTGCTTTTAAAGACAGCTGAGGAAGGGGAGCGCCTTATTGATACCGGAAGATCATTCCACAGCTGAGTGGCCGTTACGGTAAACGAGTCGCTGAAGAACCTCGTCGAGTGAGTTGGAGTCTTCAGCGACATATTCAGGTCAGACCTTAATGCCCGGCTGTGGGAATCACCGAGGTAGGTAAAGCGCTCTTTAAGATAAGAAGGAGTGGCTGGATTGAACAGTATTGAGTACAGAAGAGAGAGAATGTGAGCATTCCTACGAAAACGGATGGGAAGCCACTTGAGCTTAGCGCGGAATTCGGAGACGTGATCATATTTGCGTAAACCAAATATGAATCTTATCGCAAAGTTTTGGAGGCGCTCAAGTTTATTAAGTTGCACTTCGGTGACATCAAGATAGCTGGCATCAGCGTAGTCGAGGATAGGTAGCAACAGACATTGCGTAAGTGCAATTTTGGTCGCAGTTGGTAGAAAGTTCCGTAACCTCCTCAGAGAGGCCGCTGAAGCGAATATTTTCCGACTCACCTCCGCTAGCTGAGGCGACCAAGTCAGACACCTATCGATAATGACCCCCAAGTTCTTGACCTTCTCACTGAAGGGAATTACGACACCGTCAAATTGAACTCTTGGAAGCTGGTCCCACTTGATCCGCGATATCATTCTAGGACTGCCGATAACAATAACTTGAGTCTTAGGGGATTAACCCCCAAACCATGAGACCTACTCCATTCTAGGATATGATCGAGGTTTGCATTGGTATCTTTAATTGCCAAAGACAGATCATCTACAGAACATTGGGTGTAAATTTGTAAAGCATCTGCATATAAGTGGTAGGAAGAAGAAAGGTATATATATATATTTACATCCTACTACAGATTCGGCGTCCATTATGGGCTTTTTTACATTTAATCGGACGTCCACCTGCTTCTGACGTCGATATACGGAAGTCAAATAGGAGACCCGTTCCAATCGCCTCCTCTTACGCTGCTGACTACAAATAATTAAAAATAAAAAAAAATATTTAAAAAAATAAAAGAACCCGACTGCAGTGATAAATCAACTGAAAGGGAAAAAATAAGATAATTTTATTTTCAAATGCTAATGTCGAATCAGAAGAGTTCATGCTACTTTACTTGAGGGACCAAATAATATAACTTTATAAGCATTATTTGCTCAAACTGTTGCATTTATTATTTTATATAAAATGTTGCAGTCGGGACCCATTACTGTTTTTTTAAAGTCCTCTAATGGGTCCCGACTGCATCATTTTATATAAAATAATAAATGCAACAGTTTGAGCAAATAATGCTTATAAAGTTATATTATTTGGTCCCTCAAGTAAAGTAGCATGAACTCTTCTGATTCGACATTAGCATTTGAAAATAAAATTATCTTATTTTTTCCCTTTCAGTTGATTTATCACTGCAGTCGGGTTCTTTTATTTTTTTAAATATTTTTTTTATTTTTGACCTTTTAGTGACTCAGTAAAACGATAAAATTTAAAGTTCCATCTGTTCTGTTTACATGCTTTAAATCGTTATATTATTTTATTTCCTAAATTAATTTTAGTTTATTGCTTTATTTTCTTTTGTTCGACAATGGACATGTTGCGGCAAATCATAAATATTTTTACTGATATACTTGTTTGATATAGTCATAGGTACCACCTGCCTGCATTAAAAAATTATGTCGTTCGATATTTTTAGCTAGTATAATGAATATGGTCTAATGGTGTTAAACTATCTAGAATATTTGCAAAGGAAACGACAGATTTTTTTCTTTATTATCCTTACATAAATTGTCTGTTTTTTATGTAGCCTAAAAATGCTCCACTGCACCTAGTTATTTAATGTTAACGATTGTAGGTGTGGACTGGAACAGTCACGAATTATCTCTTCGACCTGAACGGCGCTCAGCTTTCGACATCTCCAGAGTAGAATTCTTCGTGCTTGCATTGCTAGGCCCAGTCTTCGGTCTCGCTAATTACTTAGAATAAGGACTTGTAAATGGGAACATAAATGGTCTGAGCCTTCAGCCGCGGCCTGTACAAAGGCGCGACAGGTTTCCTCCTAACAGCAACTTTAAGTAACTGTCGCGGCCTTCGGCCGCGCTAATAGTCTCTCCATTTGGCATCAGCGTAAATAGAGCTCAGCATTTGGAATCGCCGTGGGAGTATTCCTCTAGCCCGCTTCACAGCCTTCGGCCGTGCCGCGACCTGTATTGAGCTCGGCCTTCAACCTCGTCGCGGCAAGTTTCCTCGCACCCGCATGATGGGGCTCGGCCTTCGGCCTGGCGTAGTTATTTAGAGTTGTGGCATGGGCGTGGAGACATACAAAATCTTGGTTTTCTGAATGCCAAAATATTACCGGTATTAAAATGAAACTATAACAAATTCATCTTGAGGTGGCCCCCTAAGGCATTGAAAAATTTTACTGAATATTTAGGTGTAGATAAGCAATCTTTGTTCTCACAAGTGAACAGGAAACCTAACACAAAATCATAATCTTATTTTCGGAGGAAACGAGATAAAATTCGTTAAGATGAATAGAGCTAGAATTTTTTAAGATTTCACGGATCCGTCTTCGGTTACCAGTGAGAGCGTTCAAATATTTTTTTATCATTTATTGTTTCTTCTTTGAACCCAGCTTGTCTGACTATGACCGCACAGGGGAAAAGGAGTTACATGCTACACTTTATATATTTTGTTCAACTAGTTTTGGTCTAGGAGGAAATTAATATCAGTGTTAAGAAATTAATTATTTTTTCTCAAACATGCTCGGAAATGTTTGTGTTATTACCATGAAATAAAGCCACAAAGTTTCTCTTTTATGGCTCCCGCCTCACTTTACTGGCCTAAGCCAGTAAAGTAAGTATGAAAATCCATTACCGTCCACTGCTCTAACTTTTTAAATTTACTTACTAAAATTAAACTGACCAAGGAAAAATTACATACAGCCAACCACCTACTAAGTTATGTAAGCATACTTGCAAGATTAAAAAAAAAACAATCTATGGTATTGGTTTTTGTGCGGTTAAACATGGTGCTCAAATATGTTAGTGTATTTAAAAAATAAAAAAGGCGGCAAACTAAACTATTATTTCTTAATTACCTAGTAATTATTTTAATATTAATATTTCCTCGCATAGTTTGAGAAAAGCATTATACAATCCTCGGCCGGAACAGGGATTACAGGACTCGTTCTAGTCCATCCCAAACTCGTCCAGCAATCCCTTACTTCTCGGCCTCTGCAGTAATGTATTATTACCCCATATGAGGTTGATATTTCTTAAATTAATGAGATAAACGAATGGCGTAGAAAGAAATAAACACTTTATAGGCATTATTTCTTTCAGCACTTATACCGTTTCTATAGACGGTTTGTTTACATGTAGAGCAAAGCTGATATTATGTAAATTTATACATGTACTAGAATATATATATGCCAGCGCGATCTAGTGGCTAAAAGTGGTACTGTAGGACAGGGTTTCAGCAGACAAGAAGAGAAACGTTGTTTCAGCACGACAGCACGTACTTAGGGATCTATTATTGAAGCATTATGAAACTTACTAAGGATTACGGATTAGTAACTGTACTACTCGCACCACAGCGCAAAGCGAGGTATATTACCTACGTCACTAGTCGTGCCAATTATTAGTGGGCAGTCAGTATTGGTCGAAGTGATTGGTCGAGTGCTAATATACTATCCAATTTTGTTTAATATTATGTAGGGCCTTCGGAAAAAACCATACCGCAATTTAGAACACAAACAGCGCCATCTGTGGTTGGGTAGAGGAACTAATGCTACAGTACTTTAATTACTAGAAGTGAATATTATTTGTGTTGCGTTTGTTCTCTATTAATGCTGATTTAATGTAATCAACGACACCCGCAAAATTCTCTTTTAAATACTTTGCACGTGTTAGGCGTAGTTAAACAAAATTATATTTTTTAATTAAATGAATGATCTAGAAGGATCAAACCACTTTATAGGAATTATTTGTTTCCGCATTTGTACCGATTCTATAAATGATTTGTTTACATGTAGACCACAGCCGAAATTATGTATACACATATATTAGAATAAATAAAATATAGCAGCGCCATCAAGTGGCCAAAAGTGGTACTTTAATTGCTTAGAAGTAAATGTTATTTTTTGTTCCGTTGGTTCTCTATTAATGCTGATTTTATGTAACCTACGTCATCCGCAAAATTCTGTTTTAAATATTTCACACCTGTTGGGGGTAGTTCAATAAAATTTGTATTCGAATTCAATAAACTAAATATAACAGCGCCATCTAGTGGCTCCTAGCTGTACTTTAACGAAGCTTCTTAACGAATTTTATTTTTCGTCACGGTTCTGATCGCATAATTATGATTTTATATAGCCTATGACACCCGCGCAAGGATGCCGAATCGAATGACACCTTGTTTAACAAAATCTGACCATTGGTTAAGGAGTTATGAGGGAACATAGAATCGGACATACTTACATACATACATACATACATACATACATACATACATACGCACTAAACACATTACCCTCCTTTTGGGCTTCGCTGCAGTCGGGTAAAAATAAACTTGGAAGTCATTTTTATTCCGTTCTGACTGAACTGAATAATTCCGTAGTTCCGCGCATTTTCGTAGCCAATATCGGTGGCGCTGCTGTCTTCAATCGCCAGTTCATAGTGCGCCTCATTTGGCGTCCCGTCACTTGTTGCTGCGAATTGCGACGTTGCCGTTTAGTGCGATCTAATTTGTGACGACTGTGTTAATGTAACTGAAATGCCGTTCTCAAAGAGAAGGTTGAAGGAACGACGAGTAAATTTTTGAATGCCGTTTCAATATTTACCTATTATATTTAGTACTTATTATCATTATTTTGGGTTTGAAAGATTAATTTAAAGAATTTATTAAAGTTGATAACAGGTACGCGAGTATGTATGTACAGTCGCCTTTAATAATATGTACACTTTATGGAACTAATGTCAAGGGAATAAGGTACAAAATTGTATTATAATTTCAAATTTGACCGTAGTACGTACCTATTCACTCGATTTTACTACTTTATTTCATGCACCTGGAGTAGGTAGGGTAGGCACTTAGTTTTGTACTCCTGCTAGCTATAGGTAGACACTGACTGTCAATCAATAAGAAATACCTAATACCTAGGCTCCGATCACAAATAGAGCTGATGAGTGATGATATAGTGTCGTTCTAAGAGAAATAGTTTCAATACTGCGAGACCTATAATATACAGATGTCGGTTTGACGCGTTCTATTCATACTGAGCAACATTTGACGTCCATGAATGTTCCCGAGAACTTAATATTTCCACTTCAAAACCGAAGATTTTGCTGCTCGCTTTGACATTTTCCCACAAATGAATGCGTGTTCGTTATTAGTAAGTTTGTAGTGCAGTCATACTCCTTTAACGTACTCCTTTTTAGAGTAAAATATAATTAAAAACGAAAATATGTGTCGCTCGTTGTAATGTAATGGTACGGAAACCTTAAATTAGCCTCATTCTGATAGATTAGAAACGTTTAGTGGTCGCGGTAGAGGCCAAAGGAAATTAAATTCTATGTCTTACTCAAGGATCGTGTTGGGATTGTGAGTTGAATCAGTGAAATAATGTAATAGTTGGTAGTTTTGTGTCTTTTTATATACGGACGTCAGATTGTCTTTAATGGTTTGCATCCTACGACTGTTGACGTCCATGTATAATCAATGTGACTACATAATTATAATATTATTTATATGTTTGCAGTACAAAATGTTATGTTTGTACTAAGCGCAATTTCTTAGTTTACCTGAAAATCCTCAGTAAGGATTCGTATCTTACGACTAATGAGGTCCGTATTTTTATCGCGGTGATAATATTGAGGGCATTGGTTTGAATTACGAGACGTTAAGTATGTTTACAATTTTGCACTAAGCGCATTTTGTTTATTTATGTAAGTGTACTTGAAATACAGTAAAATATAGTAGAGTAATATATGGACCAGATGTTCCACGTCCGGTTTCATCTGTATACCTATAACAAACTCAATACGATATGTTGATTAAAATTATTATCAAAGCACGAAAATTAATGGGCAGTGTTTTATAAGGTCACAATAACGTAAGTTAACCAAAGCCTTAGCCAAAGGCCCTGTTACTAAATACTGATTTACTAAAAGACTAATAAATATTAATAAAAAATACCAATATTTTAATAAGAATTAATTAATTATTTAAGTTGAAGTTAAGGAACATGAATATAGTCTTGAATCAACAACTAAACGGGCGTTAGTTGCTCCATAATTTTCACACTGCTAAGTATCACGCGTTCGTATTTTGAAGAAGTGGCGTATATGTGTACAACATACGGACGCCAAACATTGAAGCATATCACAGTATTCGACCAACTGGCGTCTGTTTACATAAACAGCGCAATTTTAATTTAAAGCTCATGACGATTATATTAAACGAATGCTATTATTTTATTTTATTTATTTATTAGGTTTTTCAACAGACGCACACTTTACAAATATAGACACAATTTACAATAAATCAAGCCACAGTGTGAATCCAATAACTGAAAAACACAACATTCACATCACATAACATGTAAGACTTACGCACTACAAGTTGGCGCGATTACCTATTGGAACCAAAATCAATAAAAGCACTAGGTTACATTTTCAGGTATGGATGATGTTGACCCTAATTGGATCAAATTTGATCTGAATTTACTAAGCGTACATGCAAATAAATCGAATTTCTGAGAATCTTTTACAAAAAGTTGATTATGTTGTCTACATAATCTGTTAATTATTGAATATTTGCCAATATTGGTTCTTGCAGAACGAAGATAAAATGGACGGTAATTAACGACTCTGGCTCCGCGACGAGGAACCACAAAACTGAATTTTGAAAGTAGTTGAGGACATAATACCTTGTTACAAAAAATTTTAAACAAAAATATCTGGTCAGCGTTATGACGTCTATCTTTCAGAGACAAAAGGTTGAAATGACGCAATCGGTCAGAGTAATGTGCTAAAGAGCGACGCCGGCCCTGATGGCAGCTCAGATAATAAAGGAAACGTTTCTGTACTCTTTCAATCCTATCAATGTGACAATTGTAATGAGGACTCCAAATTGTAGAGCAATACTCCAAGGAGCTGCGCACCAATGCGCAGTACGCTATTTTAAGAGCATTTACGTTCCTGAATTCTCGGCAATTGCGCCAAATAAATCCCAACATAGAAAGACCTTTTTTAACCATTTTGTCAATGTGAGCATTGAATGTTAGATGACTGTCCAGTACGACACCTAAATCACGTATTTCAGGGACCCTTTCTAGATTTGTCCCGTTCAAGTTATAATTGCCTGAAGTTAATGTCTTTTTCTTTGAAAAACATATAAATTTACATTTTTTTATGTTTAGAGGCAGTTTATTCCTGATGCTCCATTGGAAGATTTGCGATAGATCCTCCTGTAGCAGGCATACATCGTTGAAATCAGAAATGGGCCTATATATTTTTAAGTCATCTGCGAAAAATGAATAATGGGAGTTTTTGATTGAATCGGATAGGTCATTAATAAATAATAGGAATAATTTAGGACCCAAATTAGAACCCTGTGGGACTCCGGAGGGTGCCGGAAACGGAGAAGATTCCAAACCAGCAACCACAACCTTTTGACTTCTATTGGACAAATACGACTCGAACCACTTCAATAAGTTGCCATGTACTCCGATACAACCAAGTTTACAAAGTAGAATCTTATGATCCACTCTATCGAAAGCCTTACTTATATCGGTATAAATAGCATCCACTTGCAGACCCTGATCCATATAGTCCTGTAGTTCAGCTACGTAACAAGCAAGATTTGAATTTGTGGACTTATTTTTTAAAAAACCATGCTGATGGATATTAATTATACTGTCAAGCATCTGTGAAATGTCTGGGCTTACGCAGGCCTCGAATACTTTTTCCATAATACTAAGAAGCGATATCGGCCTATAATCCTGAATGTCGGCTGCATTGCCATCCTTAGGAATAGGAATCACATTCGCAAGTTTCCATTTATCCGGGAAAATGCCTGTCTCCATAGACTTTCTAAAGATCAAATAAAGAGGCAGTACAATAAATTTTACACATTTCTTGATAAAAGTTGCAGGTAGGCCGTCGGGTCCGGGGCCTTGATTTATATCCAGTTTGCAAATAACCCGTTTAATACTTTGAGGTGTTATGTCGATATTTGATAAGTAGTCGCATGATAAGTTAGACGAATTAGCGCTCTCAACATCACTGCTTCTGTTATTAACATAAACTGAAGAAAAATGCTCTGCAAAACCATCACAAATAGCCTGGGGTGAGGTTAGTTTCACGCCATTGAGATACATGGTGCTCGGGATCGAATTTATAGTTTTACGCTTACTTTTAAGAAATGACCAGAAGGCCTTTATATTTTTCGAACATATGCTTTCCTCTATCGATTTCAGATATGTTTTGTAGCATGTTTTAATAGTTTTATGGCAACACTCACGAACCTCACTATAGTAACAATAATCTAATGGATTTTTATATTTTTTATACTTAGTATGCAATTTATTTTTTTCTTTAATTAGTTTGATTAAGTCATAGCTGTACCATATAGGATATTTACTATTTTTAGGTTTCTTTTTTGGTACATGTATTTCTATTAATTAATTTAGAATAGTATAGAACTTATCTACCATTACATTTACATCTTGTTCATTACCAATTTCGGTTATCCAATTTACGGAATTTAAATCTGCATTTAGGGCAGTATAATCTGCTTTTCTAAAATTGTAACGCAATAAATGATTAATAGTATATTAGTAGCCAAGTACGGCATCAATTGCAGCCCGAGATAAGTTCGAGGGTGCAATTGATGCTTACACCCGAGCTAACTATTCTGCTTTACATCTCGATTGTGAGGTAAGTAGAAAAAAACCGGCATTACAAGAATAAAACATTTTTTAAAGTAAAAGTTTTCTATTCTTGCCTTTTTCATTAAAAAAAATCAAGGAAATAACGTTTTAAGTTTTTTTTTCAAGAACGAAATTGTGCTTCGCCGTTCAATATTTAAAATTGATCACTATTATACTCACACAAAGACAATGCTGAACAGCAAGCGACCTCTTTGGTCATTATGCTGAATGCATGATGTATATTGCCAGTATGATGGTTAGATGTACGCGAACTTTTTGAAAGAAGTGTTTTTTTTTTATTGTTTAGCCCTAGGGCTTTTCTAGCTACATTTTTTTCAAGAACGCGGTAGCGTACACATACATTAAGTCATAAAAAGTTCTCTCTCCCCGCAAAACTGTGCCGCTCATCTTCAAAATGCTTTTGGAAGAGAAGCACCATGTTTGAGCAACGTGACGCGATGGTTTGCTGAATTTTAGAGAGGTGGAGTTTCTTTACATGACGCCTTCAACTGCCGTCAACGAAAATAATGTGGCTACTGTTAAGCGGCTAATTGAAGAAATTTCGCGGATTACCTATGAGACAATTCGAGAACTAATTGAGGATTGGTATGAGCCAAATTCAGAAAATTTTACACGAAGAATTGAAAGTTGGCAAACTTCGTTTTCGTTGGATCCCTCTTAAACTGACAGCGGAACAGAAGTGTGGTTCTCGCGTGGAATGGTGCTCACAGATGCTACTAAAGTACGACCATGGACATTCTAATGCTGTTTATGACATTTTCACAGTAGCCGAAAAAGACGAAGAAAAACAACAATCTTGTGAATGGGTGTTTAAAAAATAAACCGGCCAACAAAAGTGAAGCAGGCGAGAAACGTTGGTAAAAAAATGATCCCTTTTTTTCTCAGCTACGGGTCCCATCTGTACAATTCCACTTGAAGATCAAAAGAATGTTAATGCCGAGTGGTATTTAACCATTTGTTTATCCAGAGTGTTAGAAAAGGTTCGCGAAAGACGACCAAAAAGCCGCGTTCTCCTACATCATGCCATGACACGCGGCCAAATCAAAACTAAGTCATTTTTAGCTTCCGAAAAAGTACAACTCGTCACCCATCCTGCGCATAGCCCCGACCTAGCAACCTGTGATTTCTGTGTTTTCCCCAAAATCAAAGATTTGATGAGAGGTTTTACTTTTACCAACTCCGAAGAGGCAGTAAATGCGTTCAATCAGCACGTAGAAAACATGCCTTCAGATCTATGGTTTTAAAAATGGTTCGATCGCATGAAAACATGTTTATAATGTAAAGGAGAGTATTTTGAAAAGCAATAAACATAATATTTTGGTTAAAACATGTTGTTTTTTAAGTTACGCAAAACTTATAGTGTGACGTATGATGATGATGATTGCTCCGACCGATTTCGGCCATGGCGACCACTTTGACCCTTAATCAAAAATATGGCGCTTGGCTTATGTAGCCTATCTTCGCGGCGAAACTCCGTGCACACTGAGGGCACGTGAGCATGCCGTTCTCATAGTTATATGTTATGGCAGCAGGTGGGCGAGCCTTTAACTGGTCGCGTTTGGTATCAAGGTCAGCTTTACGCTGAACCTCGAACTCACGTACTTGGCTGTTCACCATCCTGCACCATTCTGGCCGCTGTGCTGCCACGTTCCCGTTTCCAGCGGGAGGACTTTATGTTGCATCTATTCATGTGTCGCTTTTGGACATCCTTGTACCGGAGGAGGGGACCGCCATGATTCCGCTTGCCCTCCTCTAGTTCAGAATAGAAGATGCGCTTCACCACTCTTTCCTCCGCCATACGAGATACGTGACCGCACCGCCGAAGCTGTCGACGCATTAAATAGGCCTCAATGCCACCAACATTGGCTCGTCGCAGAACTTCGGTATTTCGCACTCTAACAGACCATCTGATCTTCATGATGGTACGGAGGCATTTAAGGTGGAAGCGATCCAGAGTGCAAATGTAGTGGCGGTATACACACCACGTCTCAAAGGACTATAAGAGGTTTGGCAGCTCGATTGCCATGTATGTCGATATCTTAGTGGCCAACTTAAGGTCATGAGAGCAGAAGACCTTGGAACATAGCTTGCCGAATGCTGCAGCTGCGGCACCTACCCTGCTATTTATCTCAGCATCAAGGTCACACTTGGATGTTACAGTGTCCCCCAGATAGCGAAATTTATCCACCTGCTTCAGCACATCCTCACCAAGTTTTATGGCCGGTGTCTCGTGACCGTGTATGTCCAGGGACATCACCTCCGTCTTATAGACACTGATCTTCAGGCCGAACTTACGGCAGGCTTGGTGAAATGCTGACATTAGCTGTTGCAGACCGTCTGGGGATTCTGCTACGAAGCACATGATTGTCATCAGCAGTGATAGGAATGGCGCGGGCTTATTTACCTAAACTTCGAGGAACATTTTTTTCCGGGACAACACTTAAGTAAATTAAAAATTAATGTTATTCGGAATAAGTAATTGGTCTATTTTTACTTAAAGTTTAAGACTATACATAACAAATCACAGAGTCGCCTTGAAAAGTGTTATATAATTACAAAGTGTACTCTTTGTGTTACTGAAAAATGTGATCCAGCCCTTATTTAAATATTCACATTTGTAAAACCTATTTAGAGGCTAAAAATTCCACTCATGCCGGGATTCGAACCCGAAACCTCTGGCTATCCGTGCCAGCGCTCTTTCCAACTGAGCTAATGGGCGACTCATCGGCACCAGTGAAATTTCGAACCTCTTTACAATATTCTCTGTATTACGTAAGTGGAATTTTTAGCCACTAAATAAGTTTTTAAAGTTGTCCTTAGCACGGGTTAGTGCATCAAAAAGAATATAATTACACACATTTTTAAATAAACTCTTGTATCGTGATCTTTTAGTAAGATAAAAGACAAATACCTTTCGTTTTTAAAAATTATCAATCCTCTATCTCCGTCCAAAATACATATAGAGAGTTCAAAAGTTATTAAATGTCTGTTTTATTATTTTAAAGACAATAATTGCCCGAATATTTTTTTTAAATTATACACTTGAACTTTAGAAATCTCAAGAAACGTGGTCGAGATGGAGCGAAAAAGCAGATATTTACTGCAAAAAGTGTACGGTTTCTTAAACAAAGATTGCGTTTAACAGTTTTAAGTCATTTACATAATGTTCTCCAAAAAGCAAACTTTCAGAAAATTTTGGACTTTATGTTATGTCTAGTCTCAAACTTTAAGTAAACAGAGACCAATTACTTATTCCGAATAACATTAATTATTAATTTTTAATTTACTTAAGTGATGTCCCGGAAAAAAATATTGTCGTAAGGAAGTCTCCGATTTTTTTCTCTGTTCCTCGAAGTTTAGGTAAATAAGCCCGCTCCGTTCCTATCACTGGTCATCAGCATACATGATATCGGTGATCAGTGCGTGTGAGACTTTAGTGCGAGCCTTAAGTTTAGCCAAGTTGAAAAGGCTGCCGTCTGTGCGGAAGCGGATGCGAACTCCTTGAGAAACAGTTTGTAAGACTCCTCTAACTACCAACGGAAAGTATAAGGCGAACAGAGTATTTGCTAAAACGCAACCTTGCTTCAACCCACAGGTAACGGGGAAGAGGTCTGTCTGATCACCGTCTATGGCAACGCAGCATTGCATGTCGTCATGCAGGAGTCTAAGCAGTCTCACAAACTTTTCCGTGCACCCAAGCTTACCTAGCACCAACGATAAAAAAGATAGAGCTTCCCGAGGCACGCTGTCGAAAGCCTTCTCTAGGTCGATAAAGCAAAGGTATAACTGACGACCGTTTTCTGCTCTTTTCTTGCAGTTGACGCACAAAGAATATAGCTTCGCATATGCCTTGGTCCGGTCGGAAGCCAAACTGGATTTCTGGCAGAATCTTAACGGACAAGTTCTTTAGGCGGTTTAAGAGAACTCTAGCAAAGACCTTTCCGGGGGCAGAAAGAAACGAAATACCGCGATAAGCGTTGCAGTCAGATCGGTCACCTTTGTTCTTGTAGAAAGCATTTATGCGCGATTCTTTTAAGGTATCCGGAGCGCGCTCCTGCTCCCACATGCGAACAAATAGTTCCCAGACCAGCTTATGCAACTTCTCTCCGCCGTATTTTATCAGCTCTCCTGGTGAGGTCAATACCAACCACCCGTTTGTTTTTTTACCCTGCCCAACATTTCAAATAACTCGCATACCGAGCAATTTTAAGAAAATTGACGGTCTTCAATTATTAAAATAAATACATTTCAAGTCAAAAAGAAGACGGTCACTTGACATATGACTGGTTACATATGACTTTCGTATACGGTAATAAAATTGCGTGATACACCTATGCCATAAGAAAATACAGGTGTAGCATTCATACACATTGATTTAAACATTCTTTCTTAAACGGTCACTTAGCATATTTCCTACTCAAAATTACCTTCATACATCCACTTGTATTCCAATATCCGGATATTTTGGTATTGAACTGGATAGGCAAAGCATAAGGCATACCTGATGATAAGCTAACAGCGTGGCCCATCCAGGAGATACAATCCAGAAAAGTTTAGACCCTTTATTTAATTGAGAATTCATTGTGTTACTTAAAAACTAAGGACATATGTAGGTCTGAGAATCCTCGGGAGTTCGGATGCCTTACTTACCAGAAACGCAACACCACGTTCCTATCGAGCAAGAAGAGGTATTCTTTCAAACAATAATACAAATATTATGGAAATTAGGTATTGACGCACAACATGGCAACGTCGCATTCTGAAGGAGCTGGTATAGTCGATGATGTGAAATAATTTTATAAAATATTCGCCGGGTGTTAAATGGATCGCAATATGGAAGGGGGTTCCCAGAGCTATGAGTGTGCATGGTGGTATACATATATTTGTATATCGATATAAATAACTTTATGGAAAAACTAAGTAATACACTGTAATAGCAGGTAATTTAGTAACTAATATTCACCGGCAGAGTCGATCTAAACCTGCTAGTAATGGTGGACGTCACAATGATGCGAAATGAAAGGACGCTGAATCGGTACCTAGATGTAAATATATATATATATATATATATATATACGCTAAATCGGTTCCCAGATATATGGTTGGTGCTAGGTAAGTTTGGGTGCACGGAAAAGTTTGTGACACTGCTTAGACTCCTGCATGACGACATGCAATGCTGCGTTGCCATAGACGGTGATCAGACAGACTTCTTCCCCGTTACCTGTGGGGTGAAGCAAGGTTGCGTTTTAGCTAATACTCTGTTCGCCTTATACTTTGCGGTGGTAGTTAGAGGAGTCTTACAAACTGTTTCTCAAGGAGTTCGCATCCGCTTCCGCACAGACGGCAGCCTTTTCAACTTGGCTAGACTTAAGGCTCGCACTAAAGTCTCACACGCACTGATCACCAAGATCATGTGTGCTGATGACCAGTGATAGGAATGGAGCGGGCTTATTTACCTAAACTCCAAGGAACAGAGACAAAAATCGGAGACTTCCTTACGACAATATTTTTTTCCGGGACATCACTTCAGTAAATTAAAAATTAATGTTATTCGGAATAAGTAATTGGTCTATGTTTACTTAAAGTTTGAGACTAGACATAACATGAAGTCCAAAATTTTCTGAAAGTTTGCTTTTTGGAGAACATTATGTAAATGACTTAAAACTGTTAAACGCAATCTTTGTTTAAGAAACCGTACACTTTTTGCAGTAAATATCTGCTTTTTCGCTCTATCTCGACCACGTTTCTTGAGATTTCTAAAGTTCAAGTTTATAATTTAAAAAAAAATATTCCGGCAATTATTGTTTTTAAAATAATAAAACAGACATTTCATAACTTTTGAACTCTCTATAATGTATTTTGGACGGAGATAGAGGATTAATAATTTTTAAAAACGAAAGGTTTTTTGTCTTTTGTCTTACTAAAAGATCACGATACATTTATTTAAAAATTTGTGTAATGATATTCTTTTTGATGCACTAACCCGTGCTAAGGACAATTTCAAAAACTTACTTAGTGGCTAAAAATTCCATACGTAATACAGAGAACATTGTAAAGAGGTTCGAAATTTCACTGGTGCCGATGAGTCGCCCATTAGCTCAGTTGTAAAGAGCGCTGGCACGGATATCCAGAGGTCTCGGGTTCGAATCCCGGCATGAGTGGAATTTTTAGCCTCTAAATAGGATTTACAAATGTTATTATTTAAATAAGGGCCGGATCACATTTTTCAGTAACACAAAGAGTACACTTTGTAATTATATAACACTTTTCAAGGCGACTTTGTGATTTGTTATGTATAGTCTTAAACTTTAAGTAAACATAGACCAATTACTTATTCCGAATAACATTAATTTTTAATTTACTTAAGTGTTGTCCCGGAAAAAAATATTGTCGTAAGTAAAATTTTCTGAATTAAGCTCATACCAACCCTCAATTAGTTTTCGAATTGTCTCATAGGTAATTCGCGAAATTTCTTCAATTAGCCGCTTAACAGTGGCCACATTATTTTCGTTGACGGCAGTTGAAGGCGTCATGTAAAGAAACTCCACCTCTCTAAAATTCAGCAAACCATCGCCTCACGGTGCTCAAACATGGTGCTTCTCTTCCAAAAGCATTTTGAAGATGAGCGGCACTGTTTTGCGGCGAGAGAGAACTTTTTGTGCCTTAATGTATGTGTACGCTACTGCATGTCTACCACTTTGTATCATATGTGACATCTAATTTTATAAGGAACACTATTCCCTAAGATACAGGTTTTGCTTAGTTTAGGGGATAGAAGAGTGACACAGTTTTTAAACTCATGATGTACAGCCTCTGCCTATTTTAAGTGTGTGCGTACCTATACTTTAGTCACTGTCTCTGTAAATTGACTGTATTCGTGTTTTTGCTACATGTACAATTAATAAATTATTATTATTACATATATTAAAATCATAAAAAATCATCGCTCTAACATCCTTTCGACTGAATTCCATTTTCGTTGCGTACGTAGAACTTTGATGTGTGATAAAAAACAATTGACCAATGATTTCCCCCGCCGAATGTCTATTAATACTAAAAACTTTCAAAAAATATAACATTCGAAACTCAAATAGTTCCGATTAGCTAGAAGTGCAAAACTTTTAGTGTGCACCATGTTGTACATGGTACTCGTTTATTTAATAGTTTTAAAATCTTTCATGATCGGCAAGTAGGTTCTTATTACCTCCAAATGGGGCTTGTAGGTGACTAATTAGCGGTCTAGGGTAATAATGTAGCTAGAAAAGCCCTAGGGATAAACATTAAAAGAAACACTTCTTTCTTTCTTTCAAAAGTTCGCGTACATCTAACCATCATACTGGCAATATACATCATACATTCAGCATAATGACCAAAGAGGTCGCTTGCTATTCAGCCTTGTCTTTGTGTGAGTATAATAGTCATAAATTTTTAATATTGAACGGCGAAGCACAATTTCGTTCTTGAAAAAAACTTAAAACGTTATTTCCTTAATTTTTTTAATGAAAAAGGCACGAATAGAAAACTTTTACTTTAAAATGTTTTATTCTTGTAATGCCGGTTTATTTCTACTTACCTCACAATCGAGATGCAAAGCAGAAACGTTAGCTCGGGTGTAAGCATCAATTGCACCCTCGAACTTATCTCGGGCTGCAATTGATGCCGTACTTGGCTACTAATATACTATTAATCATTTAATAGCATTCGTTTAATATAATGAGCTTTAAATTAAAATTGAGCTGTTTATGGAAACAGACGCCAGTTGGTCGAATACTGTGATATGCTTCAATGTTTGGCGTCCGTATGTTGTACATATATACGCCATTTCTTCAAAATACGAACGCGTGATACTTAGCAGTGTGAAAATTATGTATCAACTAACGCCCGTTTAGTTGTTTATTCAAGACTATATTCATGTTCCTTAACTTCAACTTAAATGGTTCATTGATTATTATAAGAATATTGGTATTTTTTTATTATTTATTAATATTTATTAGCCTTTTAGTAAAACAGTATTTAGTAACAGGGCCTTTGGCTAAGTCTTTGGTTAACTTACGTTATTGTGACCTTATAAAACACTGCCCATAAATTTTCTTGAAATGATAATAATTTCAATCAACATCTCGTATTGAGTTTGTTGTAGGTATACAGATGAAACAGGATGTGGAACATCTGGTCTTAATCTGGTCCATATATCACTCTACTATATTTTACTGTATTTCAAGTACACTAAGCGCATTTTGTTTACATAAATAAACAAAATGCGCTTAGTGCAAAATTGTAAACAAACTTAACGTCTCGTAATTCAAACCAATGCCCTCAATATTATCACCGCGATAAAAATACGGAACTCATTAGTCGTAAGATACAAATCCTTACTGATTATTTTCAGATAAACTTAAAAATTGCGCTTAGTTCAAACATAACATTTTGTACTGCAAACACATAAATAATATCATATTTATCTAGTCACATTGATTATATATGGACGTCAACAGTCGTAGGATGCAAACCATTAAAGACAATCTGACGTCCGTATATAAAAAAAACACAAAACTACCAACTATAACATTATTTCACTGATTCAACTCACAATCCCAACACGATCACTGTGTAAGACATAAAATTTAATTTCCTTTGGCCTCTACCGCGACCACTAAACGTTTCTAATCTATCAGACTGAGGCTAATTTAAGGTTTCCTATACCATTAAATTACGAGCGACACATATTTTCGTTTTTAATTTTATTTTACTCTAAATAGGAGTATGTTAAAGAAGTATGAGTGCACTACAAACTTACTAATAACGAACACAAACTACGCATTCATTTGTGGGAAAATTTCAAAGCGAGCAGCAACATCTTCGGTTCTGAAGTGGAAATATTAAGTTCTCGGGACCATTCATGGACGTCAAATGTTGCTCAGTATGAATAGAACGCGTCAAACCGACATCTGTATATTATAGGTATTGAAACTATTTCTCTTCACGAGCGACACTATATCATCACTCATCAGCTCTATTTGTGATTTGAGCCTAGGTATTAGGTATTTCTTATCGATTGACAGTCAGTGTCTACCTATAGCTAGCAGAAGTACAAACCTAAGTGCCTACCCTACCTACTCCAGGTGCATGAAATAAAGTAGTAAAAACGAGTGAATAGGTCACATTTGAAATTGTAATACAATTTTTAACCTCATTCCCTTGACATAAGTTCCGTAAAGTGTACATATTATTAAAGGCGACTGTACATACATAATCACGTGCCTGTTATCAACTTTAATAAATTCTTTTAATTAATCTTTCAAACCCAAAATAATGACAATAAGTACTAAATATAATAGGTACATATTAAAACGGCATTCAAAAATTTACTCGTCGTTCCTTCAACCTTCTCTTTGAGAACGGCATTTCAGTTACATTAACACAGTCGTCACAAATTAGATCGCACTAAACGGCAACGTCGCAATTCGCAGCAACAAGTAACGGGACGCCAAATGAGGCGCACTATGAACTGGCAATTGAAGACAGCAGCGCCACCGATATTGGTTACGAAAATGCGCGGAACTACGGAATTATTCAGTTCAGTCAGAACGGAAGAAAAATGACTTCCAAGTTTATTTTTTTATTTTTAATTATTTGTGGTCAGCAGCGTAAGAGGAGGCGATTGGAACGGGTCTCCTATTTGACTTCCGTATATCGGACGTCAGAAGCAGGTGGACGTCCGATTAAATGTAAAAAAGCCCTGTAGTAGGATGTAAATATATATATATATATGTATATATATATATATATATACTTATATATATATATATATATATATATATATATATATATATATATATATATATATATATATATATATATATATATACACTTATATATATATATATATATACATATATATATATATATATATATACTTATATATATACCTTTCTTCTTCCTACCACTTATATGCAGATGCTTTACAAATTTACACGCAATGTTCTGTAGATGATATATATATATATATATATATACTAGCTGACCCGGCGAACTTTGTTCCGCCTTAATGGCAATAAATAAGCAGATTGTGTTTTTTTTTTTATTTGTTCTAGGTACAAAATCTCAGATAGAAAAAATAAATTGTTGTGCGCCACAGCTAAAAATTGGAGACGTAGCTATAGAAAAAGTTACTGAAGCACGAAACTTGGGAGTGCTGATGGATGATAAACTTAGATTTGAGAAGCATGTTCTGGAGATAGTGCGGAATTGTTACTATAGACTACACGTACTTTACAAAATACGAATATATCTAAGCATAGATAAGAGGATTCAACTGTGTGAATCTTTAATATTATCGAAACTTAACTATGCCGATACGGTCATTGGTGGTTGCTTATTGAGCAGAACGAAGAAGCTGATACAGCGAATGCAAAATTCATGCGCAAGGTTTTGTTTTTCCACTCCTCGCAGAGCGCACATCACTCCTTATCTAAATAGCAACAATCTGCTCAATATGGAATCACGCCGTGCTTTACACTTCGCGAGTTTGCTGTTTGGAATTATAAAAAAACAGAGTCCCTCATATTTATACAATAAGTTAGAATTTAGTCAGCGTCAGTCACGTGTTCACCTACTATTGGTCTGTCCACTTCATCACTCATCGGCATTTCGAGGAAGTTTTCGTTACAGTGCCACTAAATGCTGGAACAACATACCGCCTCCTATTAGATATTCTCCTTCTATTAATTGTGTTAAATTGAAATTCAAAGAATATTTATTAAAATTAGAGAAAGAGAAATAGTAATGAAATATTGTAAATCTTTTATATCTTTTATATCTGAATAATCTTTTATCTTTTATATCTAAATTATCAAATTATGCTATCTCTAGGTGGTTGATGCGACCAATATATTTTCGTACCAAACGTATTATGGTGAGTTTCAAACTAAATTTAATTGATAAAATTGTATATATTTTTCTTACCAGCGGCCCTCTAGAACTATTTGATATTATCTGTCATCTACCAAGTTCGCCTTCTCAAAATACTGCAAGTCTATATTGTAAGTGGGACCGATAGGTTTTTTAGTTGATTTTTAGTTAGTTTAAGTTTTAGTCATAAGTTTTCAGGCCAAAGTACCAAATAAAGATTTTCTATTCTATTCTATTCAGCGGTTAAAATCGTTTATTTCAATCCCCATATCACTGCGAAATATGGGTGGCTAACATCGCAAAAATAAAACAACTTTTCACAGTTACCACAACGCGAGGGCTATGACCCCGCTTCTCCAGCACACTTAAACCTAAACATTACCTAATCTATTAAAGATATTTACACGATCTTTTTTTATTTGATGCAGTATTAAATTTGTAACAATATGAGTTGTAAAAAAGCTAACCTTTTTATACAATATTTTTGCATGATTGAATGAAAACTCAAAATTTCCAAAAAAAAATTTGTAAAACGTAGGATTTATGGCAGTTGTCATGGTTAATTATTTTATTTTAAATTTTTTATTGACAAATTAAGTAATTCCCTTTCGATTAAGATATTAATCATTGGAATCAGGTCATCCGTTGGCCTCTCAGAACTTTTCAAAAAAGTGGCGCCCTCTCTGTTCCTAAGGGGTGAAAATTGTGCTGCTGCGGTCAAATCGCTTATTATTTTTGTCCCTACTATCACTGCAAAACGGCTTGCTTTCATCATAAATAGCAGCTTTTCGGTAAAAAATGTACCGTAGCTAGAACTGAGTGCTTAGTGCGAGTTTGACAGATCCAATCGAATAACTTTACTACCGCGTTAATCGAGCATTGAGTAGTGAGTATGAATAAGTTAACCGTTCGAACTGGCAAAACGCTGTCACAGTGCAACTCGCACTCGCGTTTATTAGTGTTTTGGCTGGTAAACGTGTTCACTTCTCAACGTAAACCATTACAACTCGCACTCAGCAATTTTAATTTTCATACTTGTCGCTAGGTGGCGCTTCCTCGATGCCATAGAAATATGAGTTTACGTTAACGCGATCGAGTAGTTAAAATACTCGCACTAAGCACTCTGAACTGAGTGCTTAGTGCGAGTTTGACAGATCCAATCGAATAACTTTACTATCGCGTTAATCGAGCATTGAGTAGCGAGTAATCGCGTTAATCGAGCATTGAGTAGCGAGTATGAGTAAGTTAACCTGTGAAGTTAACCGTTCGAACTGGCAAAACGCTGTCACAGTACAACTCGCACTCGCGTTTATTCGTGTTTTGGCTGGTAAACGTGTTCACTTCTCAATGTAAACCGTTACAACTCGCACTCAGTAATTTTAATTTCCATACTTGTCGCTAGATGGCGCTTCCTCGATGCCATAGAAATATGAGTACGTTAACGCGATCGAGTAGTTAAAAAACTCGCACTAAGCACTCTGAGTGCTAAGTGCGAGTTTTTTAACTACTCGATGCACGTGAACACGTTTACCAGCCAAAACACGAATAAACGCGAGTGCGAGTTGTTATGTGATAGCGTTTTGCTAGTTCGAACGGTTAACTTACTCATACTCACTACTCGATGCTCGATTAACGCGGTAGTAAAGTTGTTCGATTGGATCTGTCAAACTCGCACTAAGCACTCTGCTGTCGCTAATTCTCAAGTACATAGTCATAAAAGTAAAATTTCACAGTCTGAGGCAGAAGTAGTATATATCGAGTAGATTCTGAGGGAACCAGAAAGGTGTACCAAAGTAAGAAGTGCGGAAACCAAAGAAGAAAGTCTGTGCCTTTCTCGCTAACTACCATCTCCTTAAATATGTAAATACAAAAGACCAAAGATAAGTCTCTAAATACTAGCCGACCCCGCCACGTTCTTTTGCCGTTTTAGCGTACGAACTTATTCTTTCAGATATAGGTACTTCATACTAAAAATCATAAAAGTCGGTGAACCCTTTGAAAGGGGTCCTATGGCAAATGATGTGACACGAGATCTTTATGTCCATATTATAATTTTTTGTCCTCATTTACTCCTTAATCTAGGATAGGATAGAAAACTCGCTACAACGACAACCATTATACAATGTGCCTATTTGTATATTTTTAATTTCACTGCAGACCATTTATTGATATTTAGTAGCAGTATAATTTATTGTTAGTTTTCCTTCCAAAACTTTTTGTATTACGTCCGAAGCACGGCTGTTACAATATTATATTAGAATTTGGTGGATGTGCCTGTCACACTATTGTGATCAGTCTCTGTAAACATTGATAAGATCCCTCGTGCCGGACAAGGTATGAGGTTGAAAAGGGAATTCAAAAAATCCTAAGCACAATGTGGACTTTTTTTGAACTAAAACTTTCGTAAGCACAACACATTGTACCTACAACAACAACAACACCCGTAAGTAAATCCGGACTAAAAGTCTACAACAATGTGGACTTATTTTTTTTTTTTAAAGTTTCCACCTAATCAGTCAGTGCAAGGATAAATCTGTCCTACATTGTCCGATTTAATTATTTTTTTTTGTTATATTAGTTCGTCTCAAATATGGTCTCCCGTATTAATTTCCTCAAGATCTGTTATAGAGAAAATCAAGCAACTTTTTTTTCACTACGTATTTTTCTTCAAGATAAGTAGATTAGAAAATTCTTAATTGTACACCAGGAAAAAACAAACATAAATAATTATAAAGATACTGTACAATTGGCAGCCTTATTGCTTAGAGCAATATTTCCCAGACAACCTACGATGGAGAGTTGCTGAAGAAAAACTGAGAGACGGGTAAATATGAATATTGATATACATACATACATAAGTAGGTTATTAAATTAAAAAAAATGTTACACTACATACCTCTCCCGCAGCCGGCTTCACTCTCATTTCAAAATCATACCACTGATCATTATCAACCAACAAACTTTGAAGTGGATGAACTGTAGGTAACTCTTTAGTTATTACAATTCTATATTCTTTCCCAAAAATCAGGTTATTTTTATTCTTGTTGAAAATACACAATTGTAGTCCATCCAGAGGAATATTCAAATTATTTACGACCCGACTAAGATGAGGGCATGTAACTGTAAGTCTGTAGTTTATGGGACTTATATCCTTAGGTATGATTGCAGACAATATTAAACAACTCCTGGAGTTAGATATAATTGTCTGCAACCACACACCAGCTTTTTCATAAACTTTACTCATCTCAGCAACATTTTCGATTGATAATTTAATCACCCAAGACGAATCTCCACAACTTTCCTCCTCGTCTGGTAAACAAAGGCTGGAAACAAAATAAAAATTGCATAAGAATATAAAGAATGAACTTCACAAATAATCAGGGTGCACGGCAGTGCCCACGCCAAGTCGAGCGCGAAGCAAACACTGCCATAACTATATTTACAGAAACTATTTTGCTGCATTTCTGTTTGAGAACATCTGGATACGACCAGAACGCAGAAATTTTCGTCATCCAGTAAGCTATAGTCATATACTTAAAATTCAAAATTTCAAGTCTGTAGGTCATTTAGTTCCGAAGTTAAGTGACGGCAAAGTTTCGCATTTATGACACTCACTCACTGATGATCATCAACATAGAACTAGTACTTCCCATAAACTCAGAAAGCTGAAATTTGGTACAGAGTTATCGTTTAACGGCCACAAAAAAGGAAAACTATAAAAACTAGGAAAATCGAAGATCTTGAGTACCTGGTGACCCTGACAGAACACACAACACAAGAGCCCAACCAAACTGTTAGAAGATTATTATTTATTTTATTATGTCGCTCAAAATGTGGACAAAATTGTCCATTAAGTGCATTGGAGAGTGAATTGTACTAAGAGTGGCGGTGACACTCGCACACGTCGCTAGATGGCGCTGACTGTATTTTAAAACGCGCTTACGTTTTGCTAAACCGATAACCTTATATGGCGAAGTGGGAACCGGCCGCGTTACAGCCGTTTACGACATTATTCTTCTGCCCTTGATTTAGGGGGGGACGGATTGATTTATCTAATAAAATAAATCAATATGCCCACGTTTCTACAAAAAGAGGTGAAATCCCACCAAAAACATTCTGTGAAAACTAGCTGTCTCGATGGAGGTGCGTAGGTAGGTAGGTAGGTAGGTAGGTAGGTAGGTAGGTAGGTAGGTAGGTAGGTAGGTAGGTAGGTAGGTAGGTAGGTAGGTAGGTAGGTAGGTAGGTAGGTAGGTAGGTAGGTAGGTAGGTAGGTAGGTAGGTAGGTAGGTAGGTAGGTAGGTAGGTAGGTAGGTAGGTAGGTAGGTAGGTAGGTAGGTAGGTAGGTAGGTAGGTAGGTAGGTAGGTAGGTAGGTAGGTAGGTAGGTAGGTAGGTAGGTAGGTAGGTAGGTAGGTAGGTAGGTAGGTAGGTAGGTAGGTAGGTAGGTAGGTAGGTAGGTAGGTAGGTAGGTAGGTAGGTAGGTAGGTAGGTAGGTAGGTAGGTAGGTAGGTAGGTAGGTAGGTAGGTAGGTAGGTAGGTAGGTAGGTAGGTAGGTAGGTAGGTAGGTAGGTAGGTAGGTAGGTAGGTAGGTAGGTAGGTAGGTAGGTAGGTAGGTAGGTAGGTAGGTAGGTAGGTAGGTAGGTAGGTAGGTAGGTAGGTAGGTAGGTAGGTAGGTAGGTAGGTAGGTAGGTAGGTAGGTAGGTAGGTAGGTAGGTAGGTAGGTAGGTAGGTAGGTAGGTAGGTAGGTAGGTAGGTAGGTAGGTAGGTAGGTAGGTAGGTAGGTAGGTAGGTAGGTAGGTAGGTAGGTAGGTAGGTAGGTAGGTAGGTAGGTAGGTAGGTAGGTAGGTAGGTAGGTAGGTAGGTAGGTAGGTAGGTAGGTAGGTAGATAGATAGATAGATAGATAGATAGAGAACACTTTATTGCACAACCAGAAAAATATTACAACCATGATTCTTAAATCTAAGTAATGTTATACAATTGGCGGTCTTATCGCTAAGAGCGATCTCTTCCAGACAACCTTTGGATGGAGTGGATTGCAAGTCATTTAGTTGTACTTAGTATAGAGCTAACGAGGTCTGTGTAATTATGTCCATGAATATTTATTATTATTAATGTTTCGTAATTTTTTTACGGATGCGAGTCATGGACCGTAAAAAAGGAACTCAAAAAAAACACTCGCGGCTTTCGAGATGTGGTGCTACCGACGAATGCTCCGGATCAGCTGGACCGAAAAAGTCACCAACGTTGAGGTCTTTAGACGGATGGACACGAAGGTGGATCTTGTCCGCACCATCAAGCAGCGGAAAGTAGCATACTTAGGCCATGTGCTGCGATGCAGTAAATACCAATTACTGCAGACTATTTTGATGGGCAAGGTGGAAGGAAAGAGAAGGCCGGGCAGGATAAGGATGTCATGGTTGTGCAACATCAAGGAGTGGACCGGTGTTAAAACCGCGGAGGAGCTGTTCAGAATTGCACTGAAGAGAGATCGCTGTAAAGAGCTGACTGCCAACCTCCAGTAATGGAGAGGCACTTTAAGAAGAAGAAGAATTTTCACATGAATCCTAGGTATTCTGTATGTGAGGTTTGTTTACTTAATGTTAGTTTTTCGATCTTTATCCCCTACCTCTTAAGCTCATAAACCGGGTCCACTGTTAAACAAACTTCTAGCCATTTTTACAATGTCCGGCGGGTACGTGCCCTTACCACAACGCGTTATTAAACCGACTTCTGTAATCCAAAATGTTTGTGCTGGTGTGAAACTTGGCACCGATTCCAAGACATACTTCTACAATACCTAGATAATTCTTTTTAATGCACTAAGCCGTGCTGAGGGCAATTTCAAAAACCTATTTAGAGGCTAAAAATTCAACCCATGCCGGGAATTGAACCCGCGACCTCTAGCTAACCGTGCCAGCGCTCTCCCAACAGAGCTAATGGGCGACTTACCTGCATCAGTGTTTCCAACCTCTTTATAATACTCTCTGTATTACGTAGGTACAGTTCAAATTCAAATCATTTTATTTCAACGTAAAGAATTTACATTCTGTTTGCTGAATGTCAATGTTAAATAATATATATAAAGGTCATATTCGTTAGAAATATTTCTGTGTTTTAGTGCCTTCATTGAATTTGAAGTAAGGATAGAAACCCATTCCCATACAAGCAAATCGGATCCCAAAAAACCGCGCCGGGCCCAGAGGCCGCCACTGAAAATGCGCGCAAAGCCGAAAAATACGTGTAGAGCGCTTTGTCTAAAACCGCTAGATGGCATTGTTAATAGTTTTCACGAGTTTACTATTGACATCTGGCGGTGACTAGCAAAACGTAAAACATTTTAGCAGTGTACTCTAGTAGCCAGTAGCGAGCAGAGAATTGACAGTTCAGTTCTAGACACAGAGTACCTACGTTTGGTTCTTGTATGGTTTAATTGTTCTGTGTTCTTGTAAGTCCAAGGAACGCATCTATCTATTTTAATCTGCCATAAAATTGACAACCCACGGATGGGATAAATATAGGAAAAACATTGTTTGTTTGAGAGATAATTCAAAAAATACAATACCTATGTGAAAAATTACACATTTCAAATCTGTGGAAAAAGTATATTGCGGAATTAGTGCATTGGGTCTATAAAACAGAATTGTAAAGCAAGCAGCAAGAAATGTAACCCACCTTTACCCACCAACAACTTCTAGTGAATGATACGGGTTACTGTTGCATGTTGAATGCTTTCAACATGCAACAGTAACCCAGACTTCGTCATCCTCCGTGTATAGACCTGCCCTGTGGTCGCTGATTGTGATCTTATCAAGCCAATACTTAGAAAACTCCCTCAAAGGTACCTTAGTCCATTTGGGTACCACACACACCGACCTACCTGCACAGTGCAGTCGACAGCACATCAACTTTGCATGTTCGCACTCTCCTCAGTATTATTATGGGCGACTTCGCAACGAAATGGTCGAACTTCTACCGAAGTCTTATCAATAGACCATTTAACAATCATAAATAAATGCCACCAAAAGTTTCGTAATCGCGACACACGCCGCCGTCTACCCCAAAAGCACGAACCTTCACATTTACCTATTTTATTATGAAAAAAGTGTATTTTTTGATTGTACTACAATAAATGTTTCGAAATATATTGCTGCTTCTATTATTAAGGAGGTCCTTAAAATTGTGCTTGGTGGCAAAAACCATAAGAGATGCTTGTACAAAAAAGAGTAAGAAACGCTGGTTTAAACAATTATTGAAAAACCTTTACTAGTCCATCGCAAACACTTCCCAATGCTGCGAGATTTTGTTTAAGTTATTTTCGGGTAGGGTCTGTTTCACAATCTGCAGATAAAGTGATATGCTATCCGCAATCCGCAACCAGGGCTGCCGTTTGTTCTAAATTTGAAGCTATAAACGAACACACACAATATAGAAAAAAAAAATTAAATTTAGAATAAACGGCAGCCCTGGTTGCGGATAGCTTATCTGGAACTTGCCTGTAAACTAGCCTAACTTTACATGTATACCGATGTCTGTGACTCAATAAATATCTTTATCTTTATTTGAACATTGTGAAACAGGGCCTAAGACCAGTATCCTATCGAGAGATAGGTACTGCTACAAACTATTCCAATCAATTTAGTATTCCATTAAAAATCATATCTGTCCATCCATATGGGAGCTAGCTGATATTTTTACCAATTTCTGCTGTGATTATGGCCCATGATTTTAATATGCGCCGTTGCCAGCTAACTCTGCAGAGAAGCAAACGCACGCATCAGCTACACCTTCATTGTACTGTGATATATGTGGAGAGGATGAAGGAAGAAATATTGATGAAACAAATATATATGGCGAATGTGGGTGGAAGGGCCGGTAAGGGACGTCCCACATACTTCGACCAGATAAGGAATGTATTAGCAAATGGAAGATAAAAAGTAACCGGAACTGACGTGAGTGCATGTAACGACTAATGAATGTTGATGAAGCGAAGGTAATCTGTCAGGATCGTGGCAAGTGGCAGTCCTTAGTGCCTGTCTATCCCATTGGAATGTAGGTTAATATTATGGTATGGGTTATAAACTTATAAGTTATTGAATATGAGATTTTCTATTTTATTAATTGTTGTAAGTGAAGCTCAGAATATCTGGTGGACACGTTCCCTGATTGATACTACCTACCCATAAGTTCAACACACTTTATGTTTTATTAGGTAATGTGTACTTTCCCTGTAATTATATTCCCCATAAAACTTACTGATTTTTCATTTATGCTACCCTCGATGTAGTAAAGTTATTAAATTGTTTAAAGTAAGATTACGAAACGATTTACGCTGAGCAGAAATTGAGATTATTACACCATAGACTTTCTTTAAAATTTGATGAAGAACGATGAACGAGGTAGCCGCCTGCCTTAGAAGTTATAGTGCAGTAGCTAGCGACCTGCTGCCCGAGCCGCGCCGGGAGCCGTCGTCGTCGTCGTCACGCCGGCATCGGCATTGGGCGTTTTTCGACTCATCGGCCCGGACCGGCACGGCGCACTGGCATGGCCGTTGCACAGGCATCAGGCACCGGTGCCGGGTTTCGTTTTTCCACTGTGCCGGTGTCGATGCCGGCTTACGCCCGGTGAGTGGTGCAGTGCTGACACGGACTTCAACACGACGACACGTAAAGTAAAATGCGTAGATATAACAATGGTATCGTCCAAGCCGTCGACTATATTTGTTATATCTTTTACACCTACGACGCCGATACGAAATACGAGTCTCACCCTCCGCTCCGCTCTCCTACCTGCCCCGCGCATTCACACACGCACATTGCTACAATTCATATACAGTACACATGCAGTTTTGCCGGGCCGGCACCGAGTGGGAAGCTTGCTACCCCGGTGACGGCACCGGCGGCGGGACTCTACGCCGCCGGGCCGGCGCCCGGTAAGTGAAAAAGCGAGCCATACATTTTCATACATTTTTGTTACCCCGGCACCGACACGGCGCCGGCCGGCCCCGGAGTCGCGAGCCGGTCCGGGCCGGTGAGACAACACAACGACAGACATAGCCCTCGCCGTTTTAGCTAGTGTGCTAATGTGTCCGGGCTCCTAGATTATTTACTACCTATCACATAATGTTAATATCTTATATCACATAATGTTAATGTTACTACATAATGTTTCATTAACAAATTTATATTGGCAGCGCCCTAGCAGGGTTCTTGTTTGATACTTTTACTATATAAGACATCTAATGTACAACAAGAAAGCTCAATAAATATCTTATCTTATCTATATTAATTTTAACTAAGGCAGATACCCAGAGCATAGGTAGCTTACTCACATCTCACATAATATCACGTACTTACAATCAGAGTATATAACCACTACCTACGTTTACAATCTTACGCAGAACATACCTACTCTCAAAAGTAAAACACGCTCCCACACACGGCGATGGATGCAGGGATGTTGCTAGGGCAACTTGGCAACGACGCGTCGCCTAGGTACTCACCCCGCACGACTTGGCAACATCGCCTGGCACCCCGAGCGCAATCGTTCGTTGGACGAAAAATTATTGCGTTTGTTTTAACTTTCTACCAACAGAAATCTGATCTACCTATTTAGAAGAGCTGATTTAAATGTAAAAAGATACAAATTACTAGTGTTGAATCTACAACAAACTACATTTGTAGAAGATCTAAAATAATTAGTTCTTCGTTATAATAGTTTTATAGCACCCATGCGATGAATGGACCAAGTGTGTGAGCAGGCATGAATATGTCTAATTTGTATATGGATTAGGTACGAAATCGGTATCTAGCAAGCAAGCATAGTAAGTAAAAAAAACAACTGGCCAAGTCCGAGTCTGACTTGCGCACGAAGGGTTCCGTAGGTACTATTATTAAATTATTTATTTTTGAAGTGAATACAACGAAATATTCTGTAAATATTGTAAACGTCGGCGAGACATCGTGAGACACGCAACATTAGCCTATAATGAAGCCTCTTTTTGAAGACCACGACTGCTCAGTAGAGCGTAGGTACAGACTAAGATGAATTTATAGTAACAAGTAATATAGAAAATAACAAGTAATTAGGCTTAGTGGTATATCTGAAATCAAAAGTTGTGAATCGGGTAATTTCAACAACTAAGAAAATGGGAACTTGAATGCTGTGCTGCATATCTATATATCTTATCAATGTCACATTCATTTTAAAAAAGTATAATTTTGAATTCATGCAAATATAGTCTTAGATAATGACTGAATTTGAAAGTTGAGTTGTCTATACCAGGCCACTCAGAAAGTTTTGAAAAAAAGTTTATATGTATAAGACATTGGCCACTTGTAGTTGTTTTGAAAACGTCGATTATTTAAAAGTGAAAATACTACTGTTCGATTTTCAAATTTCCCTCCGCATTTTTTGAGAGCCAAAATGGATCGGCATTGAGAACATTTTCGTGCTATGATTTTATACTATTTCAAATGTGGCTTAAGACCTGATGAGTCATGTGATCGACTTCGAATTGCTTTTATGAATGAAGGACCTTCAAAAGCAACCATCTATCGCTGGTATAGCGAGTTCAAACGCGGTCGTCTTAATTTGAGGGAATGAACAAAGGAGTGGTCGTCCTACGACGGCTGTCACCGAAGAAAGTTTGCAGGCAGTAAAAAAAATAATTTAAGAAAACAGACGAATTACGTACGAAGAGATTCAGCATACACTGCAGATTGATTCAGGCAATGTTGACAAGATTTAGCACGAGCACCTTCGCGTAAGGAGAATAATTTTCCGCTGGGTGCCGCACAACCTCACCGAAGCTCAGAAGCAGGCCCGTGTAGATTGGTGCCGTGATTTGTTACAAAAATTTGATGCTGGCTCGTCACGGCGCGTTTACGACATTGTGACAGGTGACGAATCCTGGATTTCTCAATATGATCGAGAAACAAAGCATCAGTCGACAGTTTGGTTGTTTCAAAATGAACCAACGCCTACGAAAGTGAAGCGATCGAGGAGCGCAGGTTTTTTTTTATAGTTTCTTCACTTTGACGGGGTACCTAACTTCAATTCCACTTTGAGACCAAAGCAGCATCAACGCTGAATGGTATAACACAAAATGCCTGCCCGAAGTTTTTTTCTGAATTGAGCAACAAGGGATTGAACAACGGGCTCCGCGGGGTCCTTCTTCACCATGACAACGCGCCCGCGCACTCTGCGATCAAAACGAGGGACTTCCTGGACTCCACACCGGTCAGAGTCTTGGGACACCCTCCTTACAGTCCTGATTAGGTTCCGTGTGACTTCTTTTTATTGCCTAAAATAAAAAATCTGCTCAAAGGGATACAGTTTTCATCGCCGGAAGACGCGCTAGCAGCGTTTGAGAAGGCCGTGGAAGAGGTGTCTGCGGAGGACTGGAATAAATGTTTTGAAAATTGGTTCAGACGCATGATACGTGGTATAGAGGCTGGTGGAGAGTGCTCTGAAAAGATTAAATAAAAATAGTTTTTAGGTATAATGTGAAATTTTATTCTCTACAATTTTTGTCTTATGGGTATTTCAATAGAAGTAAGAGTATCAGTTTCAAAGAAATATGGTCTTGAAAATTCGCAAAATGTAAATTTGCACGTAAATAAGTTCCGATTCACAACTTTTGATTTCGGCTATACCAATAAATCGAATTTAAAGTTTTAGACAATCATGCTGTGTGGTTTCGGCTTAAAGAATAGCACCAACCCAAATTCTTCCCGCGGGTGTCGTAAAAGGTGACTTAGGGACACAAACCGGGGGGTGGGCAGCAGCGCCCCCTGCAGTACAATGCCACCAATCTGCGATCCTCAACCCGCATGCCCAGCGTGGGGATTATGGGCATTAACCCCCAATGATGGTATAAGACAGGCCGCTCTGGTCATCATTAGGGGAGGGCTATGTCCAGCAGTGGACTACATAATATAGCCTGAAGAAGAAGACAATCATACAACGCAAAATTTAACTCTCTTTAATATTGCAATCACGAAGTTTCCAGTCCAAAGTACCGTTTCCGAGCTAGAAGCACAAAACTGAAAGAAAGTGTGATAATTTCGCGGTTATTTGGCCCCCAAAAGTTGAGCTCACCCCCTGGGACCGTGCGAATTCGCATTAAACGCATTTAAGATCAAATGATGGTATAAAATGATATCCAGCTTTCTGGAAATTAATTCCTGGATTTTTTTTAAATTTGATTGACCTATTATATTAACATCAAGAATTTAAAATGTCAAGAAAATAAAACAACATTCCATGCGATAATAAGTAAAAATGTCAAACAAGAGAGGTCACGGGGATAATATCAAATAGTATATCATTGTTATACTTATTTTAATCAATATAATTATCAGTCAGAAATTCGATTATTGTATGATAGGAGTTTTTGAATAATATATTTTTTTATTTGTGCTTGAACAAGCCTAAGTCCAGTTCTCTTAATGCATTAGACAGCTTATTATAAATTACAGGGCCCATGCAAAATACACTTTGGTGCACCAGCGCTGTATTTGTCCTCTGCGTAAACATATTTTCGTTTTATACCGTTTTAATCACTGACTGACTTGTGAAACTCGTATGAAACTAAATAGATATTGTGACTTTTATAACTACGCATGCCTATAGTATATTTTTGACTAAGGAACTAATAACCACGACAGTAAAATTGTATATTTTGACTTAAATTCTGGTTAACTGAAAACGGCATATTTCTATCTAGATTAGAAACTTAAAACCTCTCAAGAACTACATTCGAGCTGATGAACTTCGTAACAATGTCCACCAGATAATGTGCTACTTAATGAAAGTATTTGATGAACAAAGTGTTTGTAACATCAAAACTTAACTTAATTTTTTTTTTACTTAAATTTGAAGTTCTAAATTCCCATCTCTGAAAGTCTTCATCAGAACATCACCAAATTACCCTGGGACAGCTTTTATATTATATTTTATGAAACATATTATTTATGAATGGGCCTCATTAGGCCTTATTTGCTGCTGTCCATTGAAAAGTTCTTTTCTCCATCTCTTAAAGTCTTCATGACATCTTCACCAAATTAAAATGGGACCAATGGGACGCTATACCTAGTAGAACAAAAAAAAATATCGAAATAGGTTAAGATTTGACGAAGAGAATGAGAAAACATAGTGAAAAATAATTAACATACGCGTCGATGTGATAACCTTTTTTGAAGTCGGTTAAAATGGAAATGACTCATTAAATAAATATGTACATCATCTATAAAAATATCAACTGTAGCTGCACGGTTCATGAGAGTTTACGTTCAGCTTGGGGACAGACCGACAGACGGACATACCATCTTAGCAATTGGGTCCCGTTTTTACCCTCTGGTACGGAACCCTAAAATCTATGTTTTAGTTGGAAGTTATACTTAAAGGGCTATAGTTAATTATTGTTTATGTAGTTAATTATTCCAAGACATTATAAAATGTAAAGGTGATATGCTGTCGACTGTTCCTCAACAGCAAGTGGCGAATTCAAAAACTAGGGGGTACAAACTGCGACCACGAGTTCTTATAGGAAGCTGCCATAATAATCGGTACCGTTTTTAGTAAAGTTTTAAGCAACTTATTTGTCAATAAATCACATAAAATTTAAAAGATTTACCAACATAGCTTAATCGATCTTGTACTAGAAAACTTAAAAAAAAAATTAATTCTTCCATCTATTTTGCAAAATATGAAATATCTGTGAACCATCCATGAGGTATATTTTCGTGTATCGTTTTCGAAAATTTCTATACATTTACCACGGATATCCGTGACATTTACTATCTGCGAACGGTTTAATCAGTGATGTCTGCGCGCGCCCCCGTCCCTTCTGTGTGGCCCAATTATTTCTATTAGCGCCATCTAACGTGGAGTAGCATAGACTAGTGAGATTGGGCACAAGCAACTCATTATCAAGTACGGTAGCTGACTGGGTTACGAAAGATTGATTAAAATAATTAAGTTATCTCGATTTTAATAACTTATTGATTAAATCATTGGATTTTTTAATATTAATTTATAAAAAAATAAACTATTACGGAAATGTGGTTCAATTTCGTTATTTCACAGAAAATGTAATAAGTTAGTCACAAATTTTACCGACAAGCGACGTCAGCGCCAGGATCCGAAAAAAGCTATTGAATGATCTTCTATCCTTACTTCAAATTCAATGGTGCCTTATAGTGTACAGAAGTGGGTTTTTATTTTCATTTTAATATTTTTATTTCACAATATTTAGTGAATAGACAATGTGACTTTAATAACTACGTGTGTAGTACTTATATTTTTTGCTAAGGGAATAATAACCAGGACAGTAAAATTGTGTATTTTGACTTAAATTCTGTTTTTATAGGTGCAACGGTACCTTATCTAGGTGTTATTGGGCTATTCTACATCTGACTCTTAATATTCCTAGTGTAGCAAGTGATACCTAATCAAACTATACATTTCAACTTTAATTCCGGATTCCGGTTCGGGATAGATGTGGGTGTTCTTGAGCTGATTCGCATATTATACGGTTGTACGTAAGTAGGTACGTTGTGCCGTCATAGGCACATGATACGATAATGTGAGGGGAGATGTGTCATTATTACTAAGATTTTCAAATTTTACGTTAGGCTTTAACAGAATAATCTTTTTATATCACAGTGACTTTAGGGAAACTAACTAACATAGTCTTGTATTGTAGTGTTCAGTTAGGTGTAGGCATAGACGAAGAAGGTATAAGACTATCATAGCCTATACAAAAAGCGTAGCTCGGAATTTAGTTATGAGTAAGTCTACTAGATGACGCTAGAGGTATTCTTGAAGCCTTTATTGACCATTTTAACGATAATCATAGAAACTGCTTGTAAGCTTAACATGCAAGCTCTTGTAAAAGTTCACATTAGTAGCGCAAGATGGCGTTACCACATCTCCGAAATAGGTATTTCGTTCCCCAAACGGAAATTTTCATTGGTTTTAGCTTATAATTTAATGTACGTTTTAACCCATAACTCATTTGCAAAAAATTGGTTTCAGTAGGTTGATAGTGCGAAAGTTGTAAATGTTTTTCACTGCTTTGTGTGTGACCCCGTGTTTGAACCTGGACTCCGTTACTCCCGCCTACCCTGTTACTTATGCTATCTCGACCTGGAATCCGATCAAAGCCTTCAATGTTTATTTTGTGTTTTTTTTTTTGTCCAATCTAAATGAAAATGGGCACAAATGATCTTAGTCAAAATTTATGAAACACTTATTTCACCGTTTTTCGAAATTCACTACTCAGCTCCAAACGGGGTAAACAGGTGTACGAAAGTGTCGGACGTAATCCTGTTAGTCCGACTTTTCTCAAATCAAACATAATATCAAAACAATCGATGAAATACGTACCTACCTATTTCACCGTTTTCCACACGTGATATTTTTACACCAATCCGACCAAGGTCACGTTGGTCAGCACATCGTGTGCGTTGAGTTCGCGGTAAATCCGCGGCGGACTTTTTACTAGCGGAGCGTGTACCTATTTCTCCACCGCAGAGAAAAGTCTTTCGGTAACTGTAGTCAGTACAGTCGACAGTAGGTCAACTTTTAGTTTCCCGAGAGTTGCATAAAAATACTTACAATTACTTATAAATCAAGTGATTTATTGACGTTTACGAAACCCAAATCGTGCTTTTTATTTTAGCAATTAATCACAGTGTATTATGTATGACAATTCGGTATACATTGCGTAGTCGATTAACTAGAAGGAAGGTTAACTTAATAAATGGCTACGCAATGTAGGTACATATCGAATTGTCATAATATACTAATAATGGTATTGTTATGATTGTTATGAAATAGGGTCCTGTTGACGACTGAACACAAAAAAGGTACCTACTGGACTACGATATTGGTATTTGTTGAGTTCTTTTTTAATTGTTAAAGGTAAATTGAGCGCTAAAAAAGACGCGCTGCCTCCTTTTTAACCGACTTAAAAAATAAGGAGGTTCTCATTGCTCGATACACTCTCATTATTATGCCGTGCACCGAGCGCGAAAAGAGCTGCAGCCGTCCGTCCGCCGATATCCAATGCAATTCATGCAATCGGCAATTTCGAAAAATCCCGCACCTCAAGTTTAGATAAATTCCGATGGACGGTTGTCCGGCTTGCGTAGACAAAGTCGCGTAGCCAAAGTCGCGCAAAGTCGCCCGTAATGCAACGGGGTAGAGTGCATTAGTGAACAAAAAATTCACAATGGGGATTAGTGAACAAAAAACTTTTTGTTCACTAATCCCCATTGTCAATACTAAGCCACGCCAATGGGGATTTGTAAACAGAAAGTTCTTAAATCCCCATTCGTATAAAAACAAATATAAAGAACAACAAATAAGGTACGAATCACAAAGTTTAAATTTTCTAATACTAATACCTACATTATACAGATTTACAATAATTTATAAAATCACATTTGCTTAGATATTCTCCTAACCTAATTATAGAACATAAGTTTTACATTTATTAAGTAAATCACCGATTCTAATTACCTATTACAATTCTCCTAACCTAAATATAACATAAGTTTTATATTTATTAAGTAAATCACCGATTCTAATTACCTCAATATTTTGACAGTCATTAACAAAAAAATAACTTTTTAAGAGTTCTTATTACCAACATAAAATCGCAGTTTTACATTCAAATCACAGATTTTTACATTTTCTTATTATCTAAACAAATTTAATAATATAATAATAAAAGTTAAGATGATCGAATTTAAGAATTATTTTTTTGGAATTTCGCATTAAAAATTTGGTTACAAATTGATTTTATTAGAAATTGTAAAAATCAGTGTTTTGATCAATGATTGCAAAACTGTGATTTTATTTGGTATCAACCCTTTGCATGTCCCCACTGCTGGACTTGGATCTCTGCCATAATGCCATTACATGACAGCCGGCACCAACGGCTTAACGTGCCTTGCGAAGCACGGAAGCGCTCGGAAAAATGCCACTAGCGGCAGTCACGGGATAGTCACCCATCCAGCACCTGACCGCGCCTGTTGTGGCTTAACTTTTGTGATTGATTCCAATCACTCGGTTACACTAGGCCAAGAGCGCTTCTCGTTTATTTAGAAAATATAAAATCTGTGACTTTATTAATGATAGTGAAAAATGTGATTGTATTGTAATTGGCATCTGCATCTACCTAATGAGTGGCATCTTCACTCACACTAGATGTTTGAAGGGACCACTCGGATGACACTCGGACCACAGGCACTGCCTAGGACACTGTTTTAGATGTTGTAGGCTGGATTATGTACGTAATACGTAGATAATTATAATCTGTGATTTACTTAGTGTAAAACTCATGTTCTATTTAGGTTAGGAGAACATCTAAACATCTGTGATTTTATAAACTACTGTAAAATCGTGATATTAGAAAAAAAAACTTTTTTCATAAAAAAATACTAGTGAAATAATTACTTCGATACGTCAATTAGTTTCCGATTTAGAAGTAAAACAAGTTGTAAGGTTGTAACCGTAAGAGGCGGGCCACCGGTTACGCTGTGACGTCATCGCACAACACGCTCAGCCTGGCTCACTCAGTCCGCCCGTAATCGCGCGCCCGTGCCGTCGATACCTAAATACTTTTAAAAATGTCCAATCCAAATACTAGGTGTTACTGTGCCTAAATGTAAAAATACAACTACTAATTCGCCGGAAAAGTTGTCTTTTATAGTTCCAGAAGATGTTGCGAAATGAATGGAAAATGCGAAAAAAATGGATATTTATTTAATAAAACTATATTACATTAGGACAATGTTATTTTATAATTTTTGTCAAAAATTTTTTTTTCCAAAACTTTACCCATTTTTCAAAAAGATCATCATAATATTTTTTCTTATAAACTACTTCATGCACATCAACATTCCTTGAGGTTTCAAAGTCAACGTGAGCAATACAAAATAGGGCTTTTCTCTTTCCGGTATCTGAGCCAAAAATTTTTACCTAGTTTACCTTTACCAATCTATAATATGAAAATTAATCAGTGAATGTTGGTAAGCGCAAATCTCGAGTGCAGCTGAACCGATTTCGCTAATTCTTTTTTTAGAATATTCCTTGAAGTACGGGGATGGTTCTTACGAGAAAAAAAAAAATTAAAGAATCGACTGTTAGGCGGTGCGAAGTTTGCCGGGTCAGCTAGTACGTAATAAAAGTGTTTGCCTTGGTTGGACACTACTTCTATAACGCAGTCATCAGTACGCCCGTCAGGCGAGGCACCGATCATAGGCCACTCATTCTTTAAAAAAGACCATATTCCACTATCTTTATAAAATGTATCTTCGCGACTTCCTTTATGACTACAACAAAAACTAGTGTATTTGTATACATACAGGCTTTACTGAGACAAGCATTTCAAGCGATTTGGCATACCTAGTAACATTCTTTAGTTACTGAAACTGGCCCTAATACTTGTATTACAGTGCTACACAAGAAATAAGTCTCGCGGATGTACCTGCGCAGATGACCAAATTTTGGATGTGCGGCAAGTTGATCGACCAATCAGATAGTTTCATTTTATTGCAGGCCGCGCGCCTTTGTTGCTATTGGTTGATTCAAAGTCATCGATGCAGGTGACTATTAGTTTGGCAATATTAGCGTGAGCGAAATAGGTAGCGCTACTGCGGCAATCAATTCTGCACCTTAACCGTATCGGTTAAAGATCATGTTGAATGTACTTATAGCTTCGGGTACTTTCGTTACACTTCTTCCTAGTCTGCGCGAACGTAGATTCCCGAAGGGACTTTTATGACGTGTAGTACTCTGTACCTACACCGAAGTATTTTCCTGATTTGTTTCTTGACTGTAGGTACTGTGCTCGCGCTGCGTGTTCATGTGTATCTATAGTATAGCGAGTACATAATCTTGTTTTGTATTAGGTACCTACTCCAAAGTAATTGCGTGATTTGTTTCGTATGGTATATACTCGAAACAGAATTTTAATATAATAGGCAGTAGGAAAATAAATAAATACATACATAACCTCACGCCTGTATCCCAGTGGGGTAGGCAGAGACCAGGGCCGCCACTTGCCACGATCCTGACAGATCACCTTCGCTTCAAATAAATAATAGAAACATATTATTATTATTCTTAATACCAATAAGTACCTAGTTACCTACCTATTAACTTTATTTTTAACCTTACCTTATGTTTCCTCACAATGTTTTCTTTCAGTAGTGATATTTCAAATAATAAAAGATAGGTAACTAACATAGAAAATCATCGGTAAATGCGGCGGATTACACCCGTTTTCAAGTTTTTGCGAATCAGACGGTCTCTCCCATGTAGGTACCTACGTACGTTACTTTGTGTTGTATAGCTTCTCCTGCGAGAAAAGAAATTGACAAACCATTTTGATATTGAATCATTTTTGTCTGCTGCCATCTGTTATCTTTTTGAAGAGATATTTGTCTGCTGCCATCTATTATCGTTTCAAGTATTATTTGGTAATTTTCTTTCCTCAAAGTGGCGCTTTTCGTCGTGGAATTTATTGGAAACCTATAATTAGCTCAAAGTACAGCGCCATCTGGATTTAAGACGGTTTTTTGATGCTACGCTCTCTTGTATGGGCTATGATAGTCTTATACCTTCTTTGTCTATGGTGTAGGGTAGGCAGATGTTTAAAATGTACCTGTAATGTTCGCTTAGCATGCCACGATCGAGAAATGCCCTTCTCTATGTAAAAATGTCAACCCGAAATGTCGCGACGCTAACATGGCGACCGCAACCGAGATGTTGTCGATCGAGACTTGTAGACAAAATTGATGATTTCGGTCGAGTTAGGCACTAATTTTCACATATGAGATCGAGACATGTCTGGTACCCACGGATGTGAAGTAAAGACGTCATTGCCCTGAGAGCATAGATTTGACAGGAAAATAGCAATGTTATTAATCTTTTTCGTATTCTTCCTATATTAGCACTTCGTTTCGACTTTAGTTTCACCATACTTAGTGCATCTATAGAACTATTTATCAGTAACGTTTTTTATAGCGTTGCCAAATGACGTTAATGGCCTCGGTAGCGCAGCGGTTTGGCACGCTGACTGTAAAACCGAAGGGATCAGGTTCGATCCCGGTCGAGTCAAACTAGGAAATTATTTTTTCTAGTTTGTCTCGGGTCTGGGATATTATCTATCTATTTATTGTTTTAAGTCTATCGTCGAGTTAGCACCTGTAACACAAGTCATTTAGCTGTACTTAGTATGGGGATGACGAGATCTGTGTAATATGTCCATGAATATTTATTATTTTAAAAAATATGACCTGGTGAATGACCTGGGAATAGTCTGATTAGAGAACGTTGTGGACTGAAAGAGGATGTAGTGACTAGTTGAAAAAGAAATGTTGCGTTAGTTTGGACACGTGGAGAGGATAAAGAAAGATTGACGAAACAAATATATATTGCGAATGTGAGTGGAAGGGCTGGTAAGAGACGTCCCAGGTGAACATACATTGACCAAATAAGGGATGTATTAGCAAAGGGGAAAATAAAAAGTACCCGGAACCGGCGTGGGTGCATGCAACGACTTATGAACGATTTATCTGCGAGGATCTGGCAAGTGGCAGTCCTTGGTCTCTGCCTACGCCTCTGGGATACAGGCGTGAGGTTTTTGTATGTATGTAAAACACTTTTATGCAATATGTTAATAACTACTTTTAGGTAGACAAGACCGAAGTCAATTGGTTATCTCGAGTCTCGGCTGCCATGGTCGTACTTTCAACATGCCAAGTACCTACTCCTAAGTCATAACTTGAAATGAAATGAGAAGGTTATTCAAAGTAGCGCAGAAACTGCGGCTTAATGAACGTTACAATTCAAACTAGGTGTCCATTTCAAAATCTAGATCATTTTGGAGAAAAAATGGACAAAAAAACTCCAAACTTTTCAAAGTCTACATATTTTTTTATAAAACATAGAACTCATGCATTGTACTGGCTTTTATTCCAGACATCATTGTCATCTAAATAATCCTTTATGTTATAGTTGCCCTTTTAGCTCAAAGTGCATGTTAAGCGTACTGTTTTCGGATTATCGGCAGTCGTTACCGATTACTATGTAGTCATTGTAAATTTACGGTAAACAAGGGTACTAATAATAATCGATAATCAGAAATTATGATACATAATCACAATATATTTCAATATTGTTCTTTAGTTGTAGCGCCGCAGCAGTCGTATTCATAAATCCAACAATAGGGATCCGAAAACGGCATTTTCGATCAATATCAGCTATAGGCTATTGTAGAGCTTTGTCCGATAAATATAAATTATTTGATGTTATTAATTTTAATTACATTGATTATAAGAGGTAAACAAATGAAACGGACAATTAGTTTGTTGTTTATGGCATTTCTAAAAGCAAAAAAGAAAATATTTTGAAATCCTTTTAAAGTATTACACCTCAAAATAGAATGTCCTTTTGAAGAGATCTCCCTATAACTTTAGACTAGATTTCATAGAATTTGTTATTTTTTCTAAATACTTTTTATGTCATTTTAAATTTTAATTAATAATAATTAATAATTTTAGTTGTACTTAGTATAGGGCTGACGAGATCTGTGTAATATGTCCATGACTATTTATTTATAATAAAAGATTTTGAGTTTTTTCTAAAATAATACATATTTTTATCCACAACAGATTTATATTTTTATGTAGGAGACAAGTAGGAGAAGAGCTAACAAAAAAGCGGTAACTCAAATTTTAACTTTATACTAATTACTAGGCGGTGTATGTTGCAGTATCTCATGTATAAGGTATATCCACATACATTTTTGATATTTTAAATATTGTGATAACAAATAGACCCAATATAACATATTAATAAATATTAGTTAAGAAGCAAAACGTCAATATATAACGTAAGAAAAAAAAAGATTTTTAAGTACGTAAGTAACTTCATTTATCTTGGAACTCGCTTTCAATGAGATACTTACCGCTTTTGCGTTTAGTTGGGCAGAATTAACAGCAATTAGTGTTTTATTCTAGACAGTAAGAGGTGGGGTGGGGAAGTGTTTTCTCATCGCTTCTGGGCTACATGATTGCCGATTACTTGGCCTCTTATAATTCTGTGGCATATTGTCATATAATAAAGAGATTTATGTAGGTTTATATATTTTAATTATTGAGATAGTGAATACGGACCAACCGACACTTTATGTTGTTTTGTCGCTAGTGGTCGCATTTTGTACGTAGCCTCAAAAATATCACGATGCGAAGAATAATCTTGTTATTTCCATAATGTTTTAGATTCTACACGAACTGTAGGTAAAGTAACAAAAATAAACTTACCGAAAAATAAAAAAAACAAACCACCTCTAACAAGAGTCAACATTGCGTCTGTCGTGTATTTTAATTTTAAACGGTGTAGGCGATTCGTAATTGGATTATTTTGACAGTTTAAACCGCGCTAATTTTTAAATATCGCTAATGTGTTGTTTTCTCCGTAAATGCCATTTTGGACGTACTTTCCCTACTTGTACGGAACCCTCCGTGTGGGCGAGTCCGACTCACAATTGCCCGGTTTTGCCACACCACGATTTCTCTTTCTAGGTCGGGGGTTGGTGAATAAATAACAAGCAACGTTCTTGGTACGTAACTACAGTATACATATAGGTATGTAAAACAGTGATGGCCATATTTATAAAAACGTCTTTGTCTTGTAAAATCTACACTATATAGGTAGGTATAGTTTTTATCCACAAAGTGTTCTCTATCTATCTATCTAGAGATATTACGTAGTATTCTCTTTATCTAAAACTTACATACTACCTACTTAGTGTTTTATACTTTAAAGCGTTAATTGAGGAAGCATTTTTTATAAGACCGTAAATGAATTTAAGAATTACTTATCTATATCATTGAATTTTTAAAATGTAATGTTTATATACTATATTGGCAACAGCTAAAACATGATAAATTTATTTTGTGTGTTAAGCAATTTGTGGGTACTATACCTACATCATTTTTTTAGCCTGCCGAAGACCTTTAAGCTATTTTTGGTTCCTGATATTGAAAATCCGTTCCGGATTTAAAAACCTGCTGGTTTTGCATGCCGTATGTGAACAAAGTTATACTCACGACATGATGGTTGGTCTTTGGCTGCAAGGCTGCTACACGGACAATGGACCACAAAACGGACCGCCTCACTATAGAAAAAGGTTGGAAAAACTGGCCAATAATCGTAGCTACAAAGATCTGAATTCTACTAATAAATTTATGCTTAGAGAGAAAGAGATAACTATATTTTCTAATGTTGCACGAATTACTAAGACGCTTTAATTTTATAGCCTGACGTAGGTATAACCGCGCACCACCCAGTCCAAAGGCGATTTTTTTGAGGGAGATACGAAAATTTATGGAGCTAACATTGATAAAGATATTTTTCAACTAAGTACCTGTAATTTTTTGTGAAGTTTTGATTTATTCTAACAATGGAGGTTCCAAATGAAGGCGCTTGGGGAAGACAGGGGTAGAAATAATACCTAATCTAAGATACTTACAATATTTACAAAATTTTATTTACATAAAGAAAGCAAGTGGGTTGTGGATAATCTGGGGCATTATTACGTAAGTATCCACCTCATCCACCGAGTTGCGTGACGTTGATTTTTAGCACTCCACTCTATCGAGTGAAGCATTTAGACGACTCCTAAGTGTCAAAAAATTTATGCATTTGACAGCTTTAAAAAAGTAAAAATCAACGTCACTCGACTCAGTGGACACTTACGTAATAATACCCGGTCGTGCCCTACACCAGTTCGTTGGTTCAGCCCACGCTGCCGATAGGTACTTCCCTAGCTCTTACTCCGAGTTCCCTAGGCTGGATGCGATGACGCGGCGTGTCCGCGACGTAGAATGCCGACGCCGACTACGCCGAGGCTTTAAAGACAAGTAGAGGCGACAGCAACAACTGGGCTTCTTTTAAAATGAGTCCGGAAGGAAGCTAGTCGGGACTCTTGGTTTAAATCCGGATCTTGAATTTTCAAAGGGGACCTTGAACCCTGGAACCGATTCCAGTAGTAAAATATGGCCATCACAATGCAGAGCGCACACCCAACTCCTTCCGTGGTCAAATTTCAATCCTGTCGTCATATTTGTCCCGTCGTTTTGTGATCCTGTCTCAGAATAAGAAAGTATGCTTTAGTTTAGTTCTTATTCTGAAATGCCAACCTAGTAGCATAGACAAAGAAGGTATAAGACTATCATAGCCCATACAAGAGAGCGTAGCATCAAAAAACCGTCTTAAATCCAGATGGCGCTGTACTTTGAGCTAATTATAGGTTTCCAATAAATTCCACGACGAAAAGCGCCACTTTGAGGAAAGAAAATTACCAAATAATACTTGAAACGATAATAGATGGCAGCAGACAAATAACTCTTCAAAAAGATAACAGATGGCAGCAGACAAAAATGATTCAATATCAAAATGGTTTGTCAATTTCTTTTCTCGCAGGAGAAGCTATACAACACAAAGTAACGTACGTAGGTACCTACATGGGAGAGACCGTCTGATTCGCAAAAACTTGAAAACGGGTGTAATCCGCCGCATTTACCGATGATTTTCTATGTTAGTTACCTATCTTTTATTATTTGAAATATCACTACTGAAAGAAAACATTGTGAGGAAACATAAGGTAAGGTTAAAAATAAAGTTAATAGGTAGGTAACTAGGTACTTATTGGTATTAAGAATAATAATAATATGTTTCTATTATTTATTTGAAGCGAAGGTGATCTGTCAGGATCGTGGCAAGTGGCGGCCCTGGTCTCTGCCTACCCCACTGGGATACAGGCGTGAGGTTATGTATGTATTTATTTATTTTCCTACTGCCTATTATATTAAAATTCTGTTTCGAGTATATACCATACGAAACAAATCACGCAATTACTTTGGAGTAGGTACCTAATACAAAACAAGATTATGTACTCGCTATACTATAGATACACATGAACACGCAGCGCGAGCACAGTACCTACAGTCAAGAAACAAATCAGGAAAATACTTCGGTGTAGGTACAGAGTACTACACGTCATAAAAGTCCCTTCGGGAATCTACGTTCGCGCAGACTAGGAAGAAGTGTAACGAAAGTACCCGAAGCTATAAGTACATTCAACATGATCTTTAACCGATACGGTTAAGGTGCAGAATTGATTGCCGCAGTAGCGCTACCTATTTCGCTCACGCTAATATTGCCAAACTAATAGTCACCTGCATCGATGACTTTGAATCAACCAATAGCAACAAAGGCGCGCGGCCTGCAATAAAATGAAACTATCTGATTGGTCGATCAACTTGCCGCACATCCAAAATTTGGTCATCTGCGCAGGTACATCCGCGAGACTTATTTCTTGTGTAGCACTGTAATACAAGTATTAGGGCCAGTTTCAGTAACTAAAGAATGTTACTAGGTATGCCAAATCGCTTGAAATGCTTGTCTCAGTAAAGCCTGTATGTATACAAATACACTAGTTTTTGTTGTAGTCAAAAATACCTAGTAGTTTTGATTTTATAGGCATTCTAAGTTACGAAAAATATCGAGCCCCGCTAACAGTCGCGCGGCGCGTTGTGAGGTCATGTCAACTCATGTCACAACACGCCGCGCAGGGAAACTTTACTAATTTATTAGGAGATTTTCTTATTTTAAGCACTGTCTCCTGATCTACTGTTTTCTTTGTAGAATTGAGTAAAATCTCCTGAATTTTGACAAGTAGCCACTACATTTCTGCATATTCCACCTTTGTTAGGTTATTGAACGAATATAATGAAACGGAACGTTTTCATTCATCGACTCGATATGCAAATATTTCCTAGCTGTGTTGTGCTACGAATGCTATCAAAAGAGAAAAAATATTAGAAAAGGATGTCATAAAGGAAGTCGCGAAGATACATTTTATAAAGATAGTGGAATATGGTCTTTTTTAAAGAATGAGTGGCCTATGATCGGTGCCTCGCCTGACGGGCGTACTGATGACTGCGTTATAGAAGTAGTGTCCAACCAAGGCAAACACTTTTATTACGTACTAGCTGACCCGGCAAACTTCGCACCGCCTAACAGTCGATTCTTTAATTTTTTTTTTTTCTCGTAAGAACCATCCCCGTACTTCAAGGAATATTCTAAAAAAAGAATTAGCGAAATCGGTTCAGCTGCACTCGAGATTTGCGCTTACCAACATTCACTGATTAATTTTCATATTATAGATTGGTAAAGGTAAACTAGGTAAAAATTTTTGGCTCAGATACCGGAAAGAGAAAAGCCCTATTTTGTATTGCTCACGTTGACTTTGAAACCTCAAGGAATGTTGATGTGCATGAAGTAGTTTATAAGAAAAAATATTATGATGATCTTTTTGAAAAATGGGTAAAGTTTTGGAAAAAAAAATTTTTGACAAAAATTATAAAATAACATTGTCCTAATGTAATATAGTTTTATTAAATAAATATCCATTTTTTTCGCATTTTCCATTCATTTCGCAACATCTTCTGGAACTATAAAAGACAACTTTTCCGGCGAATTAGTAGTTGTATTTTTACATTTAGGCACAGTAACACCTAGTATTTGGATTGGACATTTTTAAAAGTATTTAGGTATCGACGGCACGGGCGCGCGATTACGGGCGGACTGAGTGAGCCAGGCTGAGCGTGTTGTGCGATGACGTCACAGCGTAACCGGTGGCCCGCCTCTTACGGTTACAACCTTACAACTTGTTTTACTTCTAAATCGGAAACTAATTGACGTATCGAAGTAATTATTTCACTAGTATTTTTTTATGAAAAAAGTTTTTTTTTCTAATATCACGATTTTACAGTAGTTTATAAAATCACAGATGTTTAGATGTTCTCCTAACCTAAATAGAACATGAGTTTTACACTAAGTAAATCACAGATTATAATTATCTACGTATTACGTACATAATCCAGCCTACAACATCTAAAACAGTGTCCTAGGCAGTGCCTGTGGTCCGAGTGTCATCCGAGTGGTCCCTTCAAACATCTAGTGTGAGTGAAGATGCCACTCATTAGGTAGATGCAGATGCCAATTACAATACAATCACATTTTTCACTATCATTAATAAAGTCACAGATTTTATATTTTCTAAATAAACGAGAAGCGCTCTTGGCCTAGTGTAACCGAGTGATTGGAATCAATCACAAAAGTTAAGCCACAACAGGCGCGGTCAGGTGCTGGATGGGTGACTATCCCGTGACTGCCGCTAGTGGCATTTTTCCGAGCGCTTCCGTGCTTCGCAAGGCACGTTAAGCCGTTGGTGCCGGCTGTCATGTAATGGCATTATGGCAGAGATCCAAGTCCAGCAGTGGGGACATGCAAAGGGTTGATACCAAATAAAATCACAGTTTTGCAATCATTGATCAAAACACTGATTTTTACAATTTCTAATAAAATCAATTTGTAACCAAATTTTTAATGCGAAATTCCAAAAAAATAATTCTTAAATTCGATCATCTTAACTTTTATTATTATATTATTAAATTTGTTTAGATAATAAGAAAATGTAAAAATCTGTGATTTGAATGTAAAACTGCGATTTTATGTTGGTAATAAGAACTCTTAAAAAGTTATTTTTTTGTTAATGACTGTCAAAATATTGAGGTAATTAGAATCGGTGATTTACTTAATAAATATAAAACTTATGTTATATTTAGGTTAGGAGAATTGTAATAGGTAATTAGAATCGGTGATTTACTTAATAAATTTAAAACTTATGTTCTATAATTAGGTTAGGAGAATATCTAAGCAAATGTGATTTTATAAATTATTGTAAATCTGTATAATGTAGGTATTAGTATTAGAAAATTTAAACTTTGTGATTCGTACCTTATTTGTTGTTCTTTATATTTGTTTTTATACGAATGGGGATTTAAGAACTTTCTGTTTACAAATCCCCATTGGCGTGGCTTAGTATTGACAATGGGGATTAGTGAACAAAAAGTTTTTTGTTCACTAATCCCCATTGTGAATTTTTTGTTCACTAATGCACTCTACCCCGTTGCATTACGGGCGACTTTGCGCGACTTTGGCTACGCGACTTTGTCTACGCAAGCCGGACAACCGTCCATCGGAATTTATCTAAACTTGAGGTGCGGGATTTTTCGAAATTGCCGATTGCATGAATTGCATTGGATATCGGCGGACGGACGGCTGCAGCTCTTTTCGCGCTCGGTGCACGGCATAATAATGAGAGTGTATCGAGCAATGAGAACCTCCTTATTTTTTAAGTCGGTTAAAAAGGAGGCAGCGCGTCTTTTTTAGCGCTCAATTTACCTTTAACAATTAAAAAAGAACTCAACAAATACCAATATCGTAGTCCAGTAGGTACCTTTTTTGTGTTCAGTCGTCAACAGGACCCTATTTCATAACAATCATAACAATACCATTATTAGTATATTATGACAATTCGATATGTACCTACATTGCGTAGCCATTTATTAAGTTAACCTTCCTTCTAGTTAATCGACTACGCAATGTATACCGAATTGTCATACATAATACACTGTGATTAATTGCTAAAATAAAAAGCACGATTTGGGTTTCGTAAACGTCAATAAATCACTTGATTTATAAGTAATTGTAAGTGTTTTTATGCAACTCTCAGGAAACTAAAAGTTGACCTACTGTCGACTGTACTGACTACAGTTACCGAAAGACTTTTCTCTGCGGTGGAGAAATAGGTACACGCTCCGCTAGTAAAAAGTCCGCCGCGGATTTACCGCGAACTCAACGCACACGATGTGCTGACCAACGTGACCTTGGTCGGATTGGTGTAAAAATATCACGTGTGGAAAACGGTGAAATAGGTAGGTACGTATTTCATCGATTGTTTTGATATTATGTTTGATTTGAGAAAAGTCGGACTAACAGGATTACGTCCGACACTTTCGTACACCTGTTTACCCCGTTTGGAGCTGAGTAGTGAATTTCGAAAAACGGTGAAATAAGTGTTTCATAAATTTTGACTAAGATCATTTGTGCCCATTTTCATTTAGATTGGACAAAAAAAAAAACACAAAATAAACATTGAAGGCTTTGATCGGATTCCAGGTCGAGATAGCATAAGTAACAGGGTAGGCGGGAGTAACGGAGTCCAGGTTCAAACACGGGGTCACACACAAAGCAGTGAAAAACATTTACAACTTTCGCACTATCAACCTACTGAAACCAATTTTTTGCAAATGAGTTATGGGTTAAAACGTACATTAAATTATAAGCTAAAACCAATGAAAATTTCCGTTTGGGGAACGAAATACCTATTTCGGAGATGTGGTGATGTGGTAACGCCATCTTGCGCTACTAATGTGAACTTTTACAAGAGCTTGCATGTTAAGCTTACAAGCAGTTTCTATGATTATCGTTAAAATGGTCAATAAAGGCTTCAAGAATACCTCTAGCGTCATCTAGTAGACTTACTCATAACTAAATTCCGAGCTACGCTTTTTGTATAGGCTATGATAGTCTTATACCTTCTTCGTCTATGCTAGTAGGTAACGATTCTAAAATTTCGAGTGTACGAGTTGTCACTTTCTGGCACAAAGAATCATCGTAAGAGTAACAAAGGAAACCTATTCAAGGAAAGCTTTTTATTTTACGGCTCTTAGGCTTTAGTTCTTAAGATGTCACACGGATGTCAAAAAAAAACATCCTTGGTGTCTGTGTCTGAGTTTAATCTGTGTTTTGTTTTCGTTTTCTGTGTAGTTTTTGGGGGCTTCCAGAGTATTTAACCTAATTTGTGATTCTTTTTTTGTGTTGTGATTTAATTAACCACGGCTTCTTTGAGGATTGTTTTTTGTGGTTTATATCTTTCGAACGAATGTCTTATCAGCTCACGAGTTTCCTTCGTACGTAACCGATCATGATTCAATAGCGATCCCTCATTCATTAGTACGATTCGCGTGTTTCCTACACAATCTGATCACCTTGAACACTGGCGTGGAAAGTCACGTAAGTAAAGGTTATGGTTTTGTCTTTGAGAGTAGAGAGAGTGAGTGAGTGTGAGTAATAGGTAAATACTACATTCCATATTGTTTTTACTAAAAAGCAAACACGGCGATTAGCACAGTTGGCTGGCATTGAAGGAGTCTGTCTGTCTAGCATGAAACGAAATTGAATTTCATTGAGGGTTGGTTCTTTTTGAGGGTTCCGTACCTCAACGTTGCGTACCTCGTACGTCGGTCCGTCCGTCTGACTGTATTGTCTGTATAAACATATTATCTCTGAAACGCGTGGAGGTATGGAGTTGAAATTAAAACCGTATACAGTACCTTGAAGTTATTATAAAAACAAACTCCGTTAACGCAAAAAAAGTGAAGTAAGTAATTAATTTATTTATTTCCTTCTCACAGAGGTGTCACACAAAATATAATACCATTTGAACAAGCAGGACTTATTCCTATGTGAGAGGCAAGAGTCCATACTAGGAAAGATCCTGTGTGACAGATCTCCAGGCCCTCACTAAACTTACAGTGCATTGCATTGTTTCGCAATTGTATTTTTTTTTTTTTTAGTTGAGTTGGACAGGAAATTATAACTATAATCTAAGGGAAATTATAAAATGGCAATGTAGTAGAATAAGATGCAAGCGTACTGTATGTATGTGTGTGTGTGTAGAAGCACCATGTAATATATATTTATTGTTATTATTGTTTTTTTTTTTTGTGATTTAGTTAACATATTATTACATACAGTTACGGTTACGGCTGTTTATGCAGCAATGAGGGTGCTTTGAGCGGTGGTAGCGGAGCAGTAAAAAGCCAGCTTTTCAATTGGGAGATTGGAAGGGGAAGGGTTTGAAGTTATGTACATTTGTGAAGCTAGCAATACCACTCGTTATCTGTGAAGGAAAACATCTTGAGGAAACCCTAATGTCTGAAGTGTTAATGTACTTCAGCACTTGCTACATACAATGGCCCAACTATGAGGCTAAGTCTGGAAATCTCAGGTCTCTATGTGCCTGCTTTACGAGGTGGCGCGCGCGGGCCTAGACTGTCCCAGGCTGGCGTTGCGCACTTATTCCCTGTTCCCCAGCACACAACTAACTATGGTCAGAATGCGGTCTTGACCGGGCGTCCCCCTGGCTTCGATACAAGCCTTCAATCTGCAAGGCCAGTCATCAATCGATGCACGCACGACATTTATGTCAATATTGGCGACTGCTTTAATCAGAGATGCTTTAAGCGACTCCAAGTTGCGGTGTGGTTTAGCGCAGACTTTCTCCTCTAAGTGCTGCCATATTTTGTGATCCAAGTCTGGACTGGAAGAGGGCCAATCCTCATGCCTGATAAAGTCGATTCCACGGGTCGTGAGCCAGTTTTGGATACTTTTCGCCTTATGGGCCGGCGCAGAATTCTGCTGGAAAACCCAGTGCCTATTTTCGAACATTGTTTGTGAAAGGGGTTCCACAATGTTTGTTAGGACTGTGTTTTGATATACGAGGGCCCTGGTTTTCACTCCTTTTTCACAAAAAAACACCTTTGTTGGACCCAAATAGGAGACCCCAAGCCAAACCATGAATGCCGAAGGATGATGGCCACGCTGAACACGTGACACACGTCTGCTCGCTTCTTCACTAGACTGTGCATACACTTTATCATTTTGTTTGTTGTAATTCTCTTCAAAATTAAAAAAAAATTCGTCCGAAAAAAGTATTTCGCGGTATTTTTTACCTGCGTACCGCCTTAACAAAATCCGGCATCTTTCGAGTCTGATTTTCTTCAGCCGTGTGGTAAGAAGATGTGCTGTTCTTTTTCTGTAGGCACGCAGTCCTAGGTCTTCATTCAACACCCTTTTGACAGTGGTTCTGCTTAGTCCCATCTGCAGAGTTTCGATAGCACGATAAATAAATCTCAGTGGAATTTTAAAATTTTTTAGCAGTTTGAAAATCTCAGTTGGCGCCTGGCCGCAACGATGCAATGCAATTACTGCGACTCTGTCTTCTTTGCGCGTCCACTCCATATTGGAAAATGAAGAAAATTCCAGAAAAACTGTGTTTTTATTTTCTTGAAAAATTCAAATTTCTAATGCCAATAACTTTTTTGTGGCCAGTATTTTAAATTCGAAATTAAACCTATGTGACAGAACTTATGGCCCGACTAGGTAGTTTGGCAAGTTTGATCGTACCTAAGTCTATGGACACAAGCATTGCCACTGTCGACATCAACCAATCAGAGAGCAGTGTGTTATTTGCCGTATTTTATAAAAGCGTAAAATAAAAAGCTCTTCTGTGATTGGTCGAACTGTTTAGAATCTTACGAATGGATATCCGTTAGTTTATAAATTAAGAGCGAGACGTTGCAAATTAATAAATTTGCGAAAATGTGGGCGTAAAATAATACAATTTATCCCTCGTTTACAATCCTTCGAAAGTTTATAAATTTCCTATGTAATTTATAAACTTGCGGTTCTTGTTATCTTCCGGTGACATATATACCAAAACAAAATTATAAAATGAAAAGTAAAAACCGACTTCAATAAAAACGCAGCATAATTTAAAGGAATGTAACCTCTAAATTCGAAATATGTATGCATGCAAGGTAACATAGAAAAATATTGTTGACTCGGTGGCCAAAATATTGTCTATTCAAATTATTCTTTTTTACATAACCAATTAACATGCTGGTCTGAACTTTGCACCAACTTCAAGATATACTTCTCCAATAAATGTATACGTACCTACGTACGCGTAGATTTTTAACCTGCTTTTGATAATCCTTTTTAAAGTTGGTTGAAAAGTGAGGTGGCAGTGGCGGATTCCACTTGACTGGTTAAAATTGAGGTTCCTTTGCAAGGCTATTGTAACATATGAAGCAATAAACTGAATACTTTCTTTTAGGAATACGAGGTCAACATGCCAAAAGCAATAGCCATAGTAACAGTGAGTGACACATGCTTCACGGACCCTTCCAAAGACACGTCGGGACCAACATTATCTAGTTTTGCGAAGCAACTTTTCCCCGATGCTACTCTCCACACCATCGTCATACCTGACGAACGAGACATCATAGAGAGAGAATTGATATACTTCTCCGACGAAGCGAAAGTAGATCTAGTTCTGACTACTGGAGGCACTGGCTTGAGCCGCCGCGATGTGACACCTGAAGCCACCAAAGCCGTAATCCACAGGGATGTGCCTGCCATCTCAGTGGCGATTGCCATTGACAGCTTACAGAAGACACCAATGGCCATGCTGTCACGGTCTATAGCCGGCATTAGAAACCGTACACTCATAATAAACTTTCCTGGGAGCAAAAAGGCTGTCACCGAATGCTTTGAAGTTATCAAACCAATCCTATCTCATGCCGTGGGAGTGTTAACCAATGATTCAGTGGAGGTCAAGAGTACTCATGAAAGGATCCAGTCGCATATTTGCCCTCACCGTATGGCTGGTAGTAGTGTGGATGTATCAAAGGTGGCATTAAGGCCACGCGAATCTCCTTATCCGATGCTGGAGATGTCTGAAGCATTCGCCATTGTGGATGAAGTGATGCAGCAGTGGAAAGGCGGGTTAGAAGTGGTGCCGATCGAAGAAGGCCTTGGAAGAGTTGTCGCAAAGGCCTTGTATGCTAAAGAACCGATGCCGCCATTTGCAGCCTCTGTTAAAGATGGTAATTGTTATCTTTTTATATGGCTTAAGGGTCAAATTGAGTGACACAACGACATGGGTGCACATATAAACCCACTCTGGAGAGTTGCTAATAGGATAACCCAATACAGCGCATAGTTACGGAATAGGCTAGCTTTTGTGGCTAATTCAGGCATGCGAAGTGCGTGGCGTATAAAAGGCAGACAATGCGCCCACCTGGCTTTAGGAATAAAAGGCTGCAGATTGCTTTAAGCAGTGTTTTCTGGGTAGGTTACGCGTGCGTAAGTGCGTGGCGCTTTGAAGGCCGGTGACGCGTTCACTGAGCCGCTAGATTTTGAGTTGAAAGATGGTTGCAACTGTACTCAGTACTCTATTATTAAAGATTATGCGCACAAAATCCTGAAAATTTCCAATCGACTGTCTAATTACATACAAATATACAAATTGCTATCGCACAAGACAGGCTTTGGTGCGCATAATTAGACCTCTGTTCTGTGGGCAGGCTAGGCGTGCATAAGCTCGACCTGCGCGGGCGTGGGGGGCGCGCTAACGGCTGGCAATGCGCATCGAACCTCCGGCGAAAGCCTAGCAATTAGCAGCAATAAAGCAATATGAGTATTTACACACAGGCACATACATTGCTTCTGACCCCACTGTGTGGGAACCAGAAGCAACGAGTCAACGACATCACAAACATGTAAACATCCAAGACCTGGGGTTTTGTTTGGTGCCCTAGGCAACCTAGGGTAAAGGCTACCAATTTGCAGCGATCTGGCCCTACAATGTAATACTTAGATAGTTTTTCAATAGAATGATATAACTACGACAATGGTTGATATTTGCCTTAATTTGGTAGTCTACATGCAATAGCAGTACAATGTACGCGTAAATTAAATAGGCATCTCTCGCATAGAAGATCGAATCGTGCGAGGCGCCGAGTTAAGTCATCATCAACCCATAATGTCCCCACCGAGGGGGATGGGTCTCTTCCCTGAGAAAGGCATAGGCCATACTCCACCACGGGGGCCAAGTCCGGATTGGTGGAGGTTTGCAAGACTAGTGGCTGATCTTACTGTCAGAAGTTTTCAAGCCGCCCTAAGGCCTCTGACATGGCTTAACGACTGCCAGCTATCGACGGCCAGCACCAACTGCTTAACGTGCCTTCCATCCATGCACTGAACATTCAGGCAGCCGGGGCTACGATCGATTCGGAGTAAAGTAGCACGGGTTATACCATTGCAATGCGATTGGTTACTAGACTACCGAAATGACAATTGCCGGAGAGTCTATTAAACAACTATGCATTTTAGAGACTCACCCCCCTGTTCGAGAAGCGCTCGTGGCCTAGGCGAACCGAGTGATTGGAATCAATCATTTAAGTTAAGCAACAATAGACGCGGTCAGGCAGAATGGGTGACCGTCCCGTGGCTACTGAGCGCTTCCGTGCTTCGCAAGGCACGTTTAGCCCTCGGTGCCGGCTGTTATGTAATGGCAGTCGTTAAGCCACGTCAGAGGCCTTATGTGCGGCTTGATTACTTCTGAGTGCAAGGCCCGCCACTGTCTTACAATCCTCCACCTACCTCGGCTTGGCCCCCGTGGTGGAGTATGGCCTAACCTTCCTGCAATGCAGGAAGAGACCCGTGCCCCAGCTGTGGGGACATAGAAGGGTTGATATCGATATCGAATATACATCCAAAATAATTAAGGTAGGCGCGCCTTCAGCCATCCAACCAATCCCGACTCATCATTTTGACCGCGTCTGGGGCCCACAGCACATCCGCCCTGCCCTAGAGTCTGATACATGCATAGCTTTTCAACAAGGGTTGATAACAGAACCCCCCTGTTCTGTGGGCAGGCTACGCGTGCATAAGCTCGGACGGCGCGGGCGTGCGGCGCGTGCGCGGCGCACTGACGGCTGGCGACGCGCCCACTGAGCCGCTGGCCCCGGGCGAGTGCGCGCGCATCAATACCGGCGCCGCGTTGCCTTCAGGCGCCGACTGCATCGTGCAGGTAGAGACTCCTCCGCTGACCTAGACATTTGAAAGAAAGAAAGACATTTATTGGAACAAATTAACACATCACAGGAAAGAAAAGGCATACCAATCATAGGTCAAACAAGAACAATTCACATAAATACAGCGATCTGGCCATACAGTGTAATACTTACATAGGTTTCCATAGAATGATATACAGTCTATTTATTTTTACTTGTCCAATTTAGTAAACGAGATTCTACCCGTAAACTGTAACTTTTTAGTCCAAAACTGCCATATTTCCATAAATGAAGTAACTTGGAACACTCTTTTTAGATAACACGCTGCCAATTTTATAATCATAGTTCATGAATTTGCGAGAAAATGTCTAGTTTAGGCATCTAATCTCAATTTTAAGGTTAGAATCTTGTTTACTAAATTGGACAAGTAAGAATAAATAGACTTGTAAGTACAACGATGGTTGTTATTTGGCTCATATTTCGGCCGCTAACCTACGTGGAGGTAAAAGGAGACGGTACATTTTTTTTTTATTTTCTCTCACTACACCCTGGTCTCTGCCGGGATCCAGGCCTGTGTTATTTTAGCCCACAGATAGCCGCGGATTGGCTACAGGAGCCGATATTGTACCCACAGAACATAAAACAGACTCTTTTTCATGTTCGTGGTTGTAACGGTGCAAACCTGTTTACACCATTTATTTTATATTTCTGTAATTCTGTCATTTTCAAAATAAAATTACGTCACCCATTTTTGAGATTTCCTTGTTTTTTTGGCACTACTGAGTCTTTTTAATCTGTGGGCACTACTACTTCACATTTCGACCAGCCCCGACTAGGTAGGTACATAAATCGTCAGTTACCTGCTGATTCTATTTTTTATCAAGTTTTCTGTTTATATTATAAATAAAAAAAACACAGACTTGAAGTCGTTAGTTTTAATATTTATAAAATGTTCTACAACCTCACAAGGTATGTGAATGTGTACACTCAGGTTTCATTTCGATGTTTTGTTTTTTGCTTCTTTAAAATATAAGTACATAACTTTCAGTGACAGCCGCGCGCTTGCGAAGGCAGGACGTTCGACCGGTTTGTGTTAGCGTAAACAAAGCGCACATTGTTTTGTTGCATTTTATTTAAAATGATTATTTTTGTAATTGACTATGGCTAGTAGTGACAGTGACCATAATTTGTTAACGGATGAGAGTGGGAACGAACGGAATGCGGATGCAGTGATGAGGCGAAATAGTGAGAGAGAGGAGGTGCAGATAAATCTATCGCAGTGTGAGAATTCGGAGGGTAGGGCATCGAGCCTTGCTCGCGCTGAAAAGCGAAGTCGTGAGAATGACCCAGGCGAAGTTTGGACAACTGTGATGCGGCGAAGGAAGTTACTTGCTCGGAGTTTTACCACCGATACTGAAACTGTGAGGGTCCCGGATGAAAGAATCGAGATCTGTATTACTTCCCAGGAGAAATTACCAAAACAGATTGGCCTGGCCCGTTTGTTAAAATCTGAAAATATACCTGGCGTCGTGAGAGTAAAATACACTAACAGTTATAAGGTTTTGATTCAGTTTAATAACGATGAAAGCGCTGAGATGCTAATACAAAACAAAACATTCAGTGAGAGGGGATTTAGATGTCAAAAAACATACGAAGTCGGTGTGTCGTACGGGGTAATTCGTGACATAGATGCAGAACTGTCTAACGAAGAAATCCAAGAAAATCTTTCCAGCGATATTCCGATACTGTATGTCAAAAGACTAAAGCGACGGGCCTTGGAACACGGTGGTTGGGAGGAATGTGAAGTCGTGAAGATATGTTTTAAAGGTCCTTCTTTGCCTGCATATGTATTCACCCACAATACCCGTGTAGCAGTAGCTCCTTACATTTTTCCAGTTACGCAGTGCTCGAGATGCTGGAAGTTTGGTCATACAATGAGGACTTGCCCATCTTCGAAGATTATTTGCCCCAAATGTACCAACTCACACCAGAATTGTGAAATTGACATTTACAAATGTGCCAACTGCTCTGGAAACCACATGGCTCTATCCAGAACATGTCCTATATATGTAAAAGAGAAGAAAATAAGGGAGATAATGGCAGAATACAACTGCTCTTTTAGAAGAGCTTTGACTATGTATGTCCCACCATCACCGGAACCCCCATCTGTACAAACTTTGAAAGCCACATATCACCAATCACCTGCGTCGATACAGCCAGTTCCTCGAAGTTCGGAAGAACATTATACTAGACCGCACACCTACGCTCAAATAGCGTCTAGTCCGTGTAAGTCCATTGAAGCCCCAAGTGCGGAAGGCAATACATTAAAAACTCCAGAGCGTAAAAAGAAAAAAGATAAGGTGAAGAGTAGACCAAAAAAATCGTGCGTACAGGAAACTATGGAGTGGTTTATGGCTTCTTCAACGGATAGCGAGATTGAGGATCAGAATCAGAATAAGACGCATATGGATAATAATGAACATAATAAGAAAAGAAAATCGCGTTTTCGTGATCTTTTACTGAACTTGAACGAAACTATATTTTCTGATCAATTGAAGATGGAAGAAAAATTTAAATCGTGTGTTAGTATTTTGTTTGAGTGGGTGATATCCCTTGCTGTTGAATACATCTCTGACTGGCCTATATTTAAGTCATTAATCAAACAAAATGGGTAGTAGCAATAATATTTTAGTGAACTGCATACAATGGAACGCAAGGAGTCTACGTCCAAAGTTGGCGGAATTCGAGAGCTTCTTGGCTCAAGAAAAAATCCATATTGCTATCCTCAGTGAGACTTGGTTGGAGCCTGAAAGCCGTTTACGAATCAGTGGTTACAATATATTTCGTCAAGATAGAAGCGATTCATGGGGAGGGATTGCTATCGTTACACATGCTTCAGTTAAATCTCAGACATGCCGAATAAGCTGTCCTAACCATGGTATCCAAGTTCTCCATGTCAGACTGCTAAATTGTGAACACTTACAGAACATTGTAGCCATTTACTGTCCGCCTAATGTGCACACATCTTCTAGTGATTGGGATTTATTACTGTCTTTGTTCAGTGAGAAAACTATTATAGCGGGAGATGTAAATGGACATCACTCCAGCTGGTCTACTAAGACGGATGCAAGAGGATCAGCCCTTTTTGACTGCATGCTAGACAATAACTTCATATTTTTAAACGATGGATCTCCTACCTATATGAAAGTGGTAAATAATAGAATGCAAATCTCGTCTCCAGATCTCACAATGGTGACTGCAGACATTTCTATGAAATTCGAATGGAAGGTTACTAATGAAAACCTTGGCAGTGACCATCTGATTATTAAGTACCAAACTGAATTCATAGCTCATCCAAATTTTACTAGACGCAGAAACTTTAGACAAGCTGATTGGAAGGGTTATGAGGACAGCATCGAAAGTTCATTTACTGATATATCTATCCCACATGATCCACAGATAGCTTATGACCAGTTTATGAAGATTGTCAGCAAAGCTGCTGACAAGCACATACCCTATGTAAAGACCTGTCATAATCCTATTCGCTTAAAGAAATTCAAACCAAAGCCTTACTGGAACCAGCAACTTTCAAGAGCAGTTGCAGAACGTCGCCTGGCCTTAGCGTTATTTAGAGGAAACCCAACTCCACAAAATCTAGAATCTCTTCAGATTAAAATATCAACTGCTCAACGTTTGATTAGAAACGCTAAAAGGAAATCATGGCAGGATTTCTGCAACAACATAGACAGTACAACTTCAGCTAGTGATATGTGGAGGCGAATGAAATGGCTAAAAGGATACAAGTTGCCAAGACTGGCTATAGACTCTGATAAAGCGAATAAATTATTGCATGGATTAGCTCCTGACTATGTCACACCTGAGGCTCCTACCTTTGTTTCGATAAATACTCAGCTTTCTTCACCTGTTTCGGTTCAGGAATTAAGTCTTGCTATCAAAACCAAAGACACATGTCCAGGAGAGGACGGTATTTCATTTTCTATGATTAAACACTTGCCAGTCGTAGGTAAGTCCATTTTAGCATCCTTGTTTAATAAATTTCTTTCTTCTGGATATATACCTGAACAATGGCGCGAGGTTAAGATTGTTCCTATTCCGAAGCAAGGTGATGGCTCCCATACTGGGTCAGCTGTTCGACCTATTGCATTGATGTCTTGCCCTTGTAAGATTTTCCATACAATCATTAAGCGAAGATTAGAGTGGTTTTTAGAAAAAAATCAGTGCTTCTCTAAGGAGATTGTAGGGTTTAGGAAGTCACGATCATGTCTTGACAGCCTCTCCCGGCTTGTTACCAATATTCAGATTGGATTTTCAAAAGGCCTGGTTACGGTGGGATGTTTTATTGATATTGACAACGCCTATAACAATGTTGATATCAGTTGCTTGTTACGAACATTAGATGGTTTGGGAGTTGGGTCAACCATATGCAAATATTTGTGGCAGTTCATGTTCGATAGGCATTTAAACTTAAGATGTGACGAGGTAGGTAACATCAAAAGGTTTACCGGTCGAGGTTTGGCACAAGGTGACCCTCTTTCTCCAATTTTGTTTAACGTTGCCACTATGCGGATATGTCAAAACATCGTCGAGGTTTGCATATCTCAGTACGCTGACGATTTCGTACTATACGTTTCTTCTCCAAGGTTGGCTGAAGCAGAGGTTGATTTACAAATGGCTTTGAACCTTATGTCTCAAATAGTAGACGATTTAGGTCTCCAGATCTCATATAGGAAAACAAAAATATGTTTATTTAAACGGGGGTTTCGAAGAGATAATATAAATATCAAATTAAATGAAAGGACTTTACAGGTGGTTGACAATGTTAAATACTTGGGGTTATGGCTTGATCAATCTTTAAGATGGGGTAAACATATACATGGAACGTGCCAAAAAGCTTTGAAATTTTTCAATATATTTAAAGTTTTGTCTGGGTCTGGATGGGGCATACATCCCAAGCACCTTAGAAGACTTTATATAGCTGTAATCCGCAGTCGCTTGGACTATGGTAGTTTTCTTTACGATTGCAGTGTCAAAAGTCATGTGTACAAGCTGGATAAAGTACAAAACCAAGCGATGAGGTTAATAGGAGGTTTTATTAGAAGTACGCCTATTCATGCCATGGAGAGCGAGCTTGCTCTACAACCTTTGTATCTCCGTCGGCGATTTCTCGCCAGTAAATTTTGGCTTAGAACAAAATCCTTTGACTGCTGTAAGAACCTTGAACTCTTCGATGAATTAGCTATGTTATGCGATATCACGAGATACTGGATCATGAAGAAGAAACCACTGTTAACGATAGTACATAACTCACTTAAATCTCTTCCAGTACATAGTAGTATCCATTTAGAAATGTTTTCATTGGACACGTGGCTCAGCAACATTGATCTTTCTTCTTCTATTATATGCGATGTAAGTGGTATTTCCAAATGTAAGAGGCAGCTTACGACAAACTATCTTTTTAATACTGTGTCAAATTATTTAAGGGAAAAGTATTTTGATTATTATAAACTATTTACCGACGGTTCCAAAGAACCTAGTGGCATAGGAGCAGCATTCTTTGATCCGCAGTTAGAAAGCTCCATGAGGTTCCAGATTTCTACAGAAATCTCGATAATGTCGGCAGAATTATTTGCGATTTCCGAGGCTCTTTCGTACATCAGTTCTTTAGAGGGTGATAAATTTGTCATTTTGTCGGATTCAAAGAGTGCTCTCCAGCACGTGGCTCGTTGTTCCTCGGACATCCGAGGAACTCCGATAGCTTACGTCATTATAAAATGTTTGCATAATCTAAAAACTAGGGGCAAGACTGTCGTCTTGCAATGGGTGCCCTCGCACATAGGTATACCGGGTAACGAACAGGTGGATCGACTTGCGCAACTGGCAATCTCAGACGGTGATCCGCAGCCTTGTATGCCATTCTATACAGAATTGTTGCCGTATGTAAAGAAAGAGTGCTGTAAGCTTTGGAAGGAGTACTTTGATGTAAGATCGCTTAGCGCCGGTATTTGGTATAAGACGATACAGTCTTGCCCCCTACATTCACCATGGTTCGAACATTGTGAGATGAATAGAAGAGACATAGTTCTTGTTTTGAGACTTCGTTCGGGACACTTTCCTCTCAATAAGTTTGCGTTTCTGATGCGAAAAGTTGAATCACCAAATTGCGACGAGTGTAATGTTATAGAAGATGTTTACCATTTACTTGTGGAATGTGCCCGGAATGAAGTAATTAGAAGACAAATCTTTGATAATTCCTTTTTTTATGCCATGGGCGGCTGCAATAGCATTTTGGCTTTCCCTCTCTCTGATGAAGCCAAAATGCTATTGAAGGTAGCCAAATTTGGTATTTCTGCTAGAGTTAGTAGTATAAGCAACATTTAAGTTAAATTTTAAGTAACATGTAATACTTGTGGCATTAACGTCAAAATCTGTGCTGTCTGTCTGTCTATATCTATAAGGGTGACATTGTCATTTTTTGTACAAAACCCTTTCAAATAAAGATTATAAAAAAATAAAAAAAAAAGTACATAACTTTAGAATGTCAAGTCATTCGTCAATTATTTTGTTTCATTATAATGAAACTTAAGACATTTACTTAAGATATTTACTTAAGATACTTGTTTATTTTATGGTTAATGCCGTAAACTAAGTTAATGCCGGCTGTCGCGTAATGGCAGTCGTTAAGCCATGTCAGAGGCTTATGGGCGGCTTGATAACTTCTGACAGTAAGCCCGCCACTGCCTTACAATACTCTTATTTTGGCCCCCGTGGTGGAGTACGGCCTAACCTTTCCGCAATGCCGGAAGAGACCATTGCCCCAGCAGTAGGGGCATACAAGGGTTGATATCGATACCGAATCTTTTTGAAGGGAAGACACGAAGCTGGTGTTGTGTTGATATTGATATAGGAAGACTCCAGGGAAAAAGACGAACTTTTCACTATTTAAAAACCTATTTAGAGGCTAAAAATTTCACCCATGCCGGGATTCGAACCCGCAACCTCTGGCTATCCGTGCCAGCGCTCTACCAATTGAGCCAATGGGCGACTCACCGGCATCAGTGAAATTTCGAACTTCTTTACACTATTCTCTGTATTACGTACAGGCAGCGACATCTGGCTTAAGCAAATTGCATCACTTACAGCCCCGACCACCTACTTTGCAGTTGGTTTCACATCGGAACGATATCACTGTACCCACATGATTATATTGTCACTATTTTTTCGAAACTAATCTGTGAACGCAGTTTTGTAGGGAATTTCCGTTACTCTAAGATAGTAAACCGAACAGGGTAAAAAACATATTAGTCCCGCAGTTATGTATTGACGCTTAAAAAATCGCATACAGGGAAAAAGTGGCATAAGTCAAACTTTCGAACTGCAATATCTCCAAATGTTTGTTGCCTGACTAGTTTATCTTTTTCCCTGGTGTCTTCGGTCGATATCGATACCGAATCTTTTTGAAGGTGGAGGACACGAAGCTAGTGTCAGCTTCTGAGGATGGACAGACTGAGCTGGAAGTGGAGATCGTGGTGCCGCCGCGCCCGCAGCAGGACGTGCGCCCCATCGGTTGCGACATCGACATGGGCGCCGTGTTGGCCGACCGAGGTAATATTTCTTAATGACTCGCGATAATATTCTTTTTTTTTATTGCACTAACCCGTGCTAAGGACAATTTTAAAAAACTATTTCTATCCGTAAGAACCATCCTCGTACTTCAAGGAATATTCTAAAAATATAATAAGCGAAATCGGCTCAGCTGCTTTCGAGATTTGCGATTACCAACACATTCAGTGATCCATTTTTATATGATAGATGTGTTGATTCCAGGGACATTGCTAGACGCAGCTATAATAGGCGTGCTAGCCGGCGCCGGCTACCAGACCGTCACGGTCTACGCGAGGCCAAAGGTGCGTCACACACTTTTCAGCCCTCATTATTTCAGAACATTCTAGTTTGGGTATTGTTGGTAACACACACTTTTCAGTCCTCATTGTTTCAGAACATGCTAGTTTGGGGATAGTTGGTAACACACAGTTTTCAGCCCTCATTATTTCAGAACATGCTAGTTTGGGGATAGTTGGTAACACACAGTTTTCAGCCCTCATTATTTCAGAATATGCTAGTTTGGGGATAGTTGGTAACACACAGTTTTCAGCTCTCATTATTTCAGAACATGCTAGTTTGGGGATAGTTGGTAACACACAGTTTTCAGCCCTCATTATTTCAGAACATGCTAGTTTGGGGATAGTTGGTAACACACAGTTTTCAGCCCTCATTATTTCAGAACATGCTAGTTTGGTGATTGTGGGTTAAGGCAAAACATTTTTTGTACTAGCCTCCACTATCCATGTATAAGCTACGTTAATTTATATTGTCTTTTTGGAAATAAATGATTTACTTATTAAAGAGTTTAGGTGTGCTTACGCCATCAATGGAAAAAAATCACAACTTATTTTATAATACGTTTTTATCTAAAAGTGAATTTGAGAAATTTTAACAACTGTGACAACTATTTTGCCAATTTACAGAACATATGATCAATAGATTAGAACTTTAATCGATTTCCGCTAAAAAGGCAGTTTTTGGCGGAAAGTCCTTGGTTGTTGATTCTAGGTTCTAGACTAATCTAAATGTCACAGTTGTTTCCCATGTTCTCTTTTAAATAAGAACGTATTATACGACAGGTTATAATTTTTTTTCCATTGGTGGCGCTAGTCGGCACCTAGAAGCACCTTAACAATTCACACACAACCAAAAATTTTAACTTGGAAAAAAACTAAAACTAGCTGTCGGTTATGTCCACAGAACATGTTCTGTGGTTATGTCGATTCATGTTCCTGCTACTAACCGTAGTGCCCCCGCGAGGAGACAATCCTGGGCTGCAGCTATTTGGGCTGCTGCAACTTGGAAACTTCCGTTCCGCACCTTTTTGGCCCGGGTGTTAATTAATAAAAAGCAAAAGATGTTTCATTCGTTCTTTCTTTTGTTCGCCGGGTGGACAAATGCTTTACTTAGCTTTTTGGTTGTCTGAAAGAGATCGCTCTAAGCGTTATGAACGCAAGCATTAATTAGATGTACCATTACTTAAATAAGAAACTTTCTTGTCGCGGTGCAAAATGGTGTTCTCTGTCTATCTATCTACTTGGAACCTTTCGTTCCCCAGGTAGAAACTGTTTTCTGGGATAACGGTAATGACAAAAGACAAATGTTTTACTTGGAACTTTTCCTAAAAAGACAAAAATTCCCCAAGTGGGAACTTCTTTATCCTGCTATATTATAGTATTAGAAATGTGAAAGTTTGTGAAGCTGTTTGAATGTTTATTGCTAAATCACGCAATAACGGCCGAACGGATTCACATGAAATTTGGCAGACAAAGATCTGAATTGAGACACAGGATTTTTGATACCGGGATATCAAAAAGCCTGTGTCTCAATTCAGATGCGTGTCCGTGGGATAATTTGTTTGTCGCGGGTTCCTTCCTGCGATGCAGGGAGAGACCTGTGCCCTAGCAGTGAGGACATACAAGGGTTGATAACGAAGGCAAGTTAATAATAAATAATACAAATATTTTACTTGGAATCTTTCACGAAATCTCAAAAAGGTTTCACCTGGAACCAAGACCATGAAGCTCAAGACCATGAAGCTTGGAAAATCATGAGGAAGGCCTATGCAGTCCTGCAGTGGGTGTTCGCGACATAGATTATTTTCTTCTTCTTTTTCAGGCTATATTAGTCCACTGCTGGACACAGCCCTCCCCTAATGAGCGCCATAGCGCAAGGTTGTGCCATCATTGGGGGGTAATGCCCATAATCCCCACGCTGGGCATGCGGGTTGGGGATCGCAGTTTGGTGGAATTGTACTGCGGGGGGCGCTGCTGCTCACCCCTCGGTTTGTGTCCCTTAGTCGCCTTTTACGGCACCCGCGGGAAGAATTTATTTTACTAGATTATTTTACTGTTTTTATTGTGGCATCATTGATTTACATTGTTATGATGTCACCATTGTAAACTGAGTTCGTGCTTTGCCGCACCCACACGCGGTTTATCTGATTTTATAATATAGTGTCAAGTGGCTGATTATGAATATGGAACCTTTCGTTCCCCAGGTGGCGCTAATGTCGACTGGCAACGAGTTGCAGGAGCCCTCTGAGCTACAGCTGAAGGCGGCCCACATCCGGGACTCCAACAGGACGATGCTGCGAGTGCTGCTGAGGTAATTTATTTTGCTTTGAAGTGAAAATTGTGTGTGTTACGTTGGTGTTTTTTTAATATTCGTATTGTCATTGATGCAACAAGGTTTTTAGTCACAGGAGTAACTTTTTTACGGTATAAAGAAAACTAGAAACCTTTACCAGTATTATTTGATAGTGGGAAAAATGCCTTTTTTTGCATCGAATTTGAAAACGATTCTTAGTACCATTTTTTTATGTAGCCTACCAACGTCGCACTGCAGGGCCCAGGCCTCCGCTCAGAGAGAGAGAGATGGGCTTAATTACCACGCGTGCCCACCGCGGATTGGCAATTTTAAGCGCTGAGGTATTTGAAAACCTAGAAACTCAGGTTTCCTCACGATGTTTTCCTTCACAAATTAGCAAATGGTATTGCTAATATAACTTTACAGTGTACACAACTTAGAAAACTAAGTCATTGGTACATGCCCGCACTGGCTGAATCGAATCTGGGTTTCAGGAACCTGGCTCTTCAGAGTCCATCGTTCCACGCACTGGACTACCGATGCTCAATTTTAGTATCATTAAAACGAGTTAATTCTAGTTATTTTTGTAATGATACAAATGTTTATACACATGTAAAGATTTTTTTTGGATGTGTGGTTTGCTCTGATAGGAAATATAAACAGTCTTTTATTAAAACTGTTACTTTACACTTCTTCTTCTATTCGATAGTTGAGGATCATACCGGCATCCTACATATCAGGACCACAATAACTTAGTTTACACAATACCACTGATCTATCAGGACGTGAGACTACGGTGAAATTGTGCTGCACATAATAAGGCCACTTTCTCTTTATTTTTTTTGCATTGAAACCATATATATTAAATCTGTTTATAATTTTATAGTCACATGCCATTTCATTTAGGAGGTTTATTTTACTGCGAAGTAACATTAGTTATAACAGATCCATTGTTTTTATAACGATTACTATGGTGATTAAAAAGCCTTGAATAGAGTAAATACCAATCCGTGCTTGGCTCTCGTTGTGGAGTATGGCTTATACCTTCCTCAGGGAAGAGACCCCAAGCCTCTCAGTGGGGACATAATGGAATAATGATAATGAGGGTACAGTCTGTTAGCTTTTAGAATATAGATAGATAGAGAACACTTTATTGTACATAAAATGGAAATTACACAGATATTTCTAAACCTAAGAGTCATCGTCAGGCTATACTACTCCACTGCTGGACATAGCCCTCCCCTAAAGAGCGCCACGTTGTGCTATCATAGGGGGTAATGCCCATAATCCCCACAAATACAAATAATTTACATAAATAAAAATAAAATTAATATTATATATAAATACATAAATAATTAACAAAATATACACATTCAAAGGACATAAGTAGAACACAACAACAGCAGAACAATATTACAAAATTAAATAATAACAGTATTACAGTGTAGTAGTGAGATAGAACTCCTTTACCATAGCCTTAAAAATGGGCAGGGATTTGGCTTTCCGTAACTCCACCGGTAAGGCATTCCATAATCGGACTGCCTGCACGGTGAAGGAACAACCATAGATAATGGTGTGATGGGATGGGATTTTTAGGAGCAGGTTTTAGGAAGAGCGAAGAGTAAGGATATGAGAAGGGTAAAGAAACTCGAAGCGTTCTTTTAGATAGGAAGGAGTAGCTGGATTAAAGAGTACGCAATATAGAAGAAAGAGTATATGCGTATTCCGGCGGAGACAAATTGGCCACTTGAGCTGAAACCGAAATTCAGAAACGTGGTCATATTTGCGCAAACCAAATATGAAACGTATACAGAAGTTTTGAATACGCTCAAGTTTGTTTAGTTGCTCCTCGGTGAGGTCGAGATAACAGGTATCAGCGTAGTCGAGAATGGGAAGAAGGAGTGATTGTGCTAAGGCAACCTTGGCAGCAGTGGGTAGAAAATTACCAAGCCGTCTAAGCGAGGTTGCAGACGCAAACATCTTTCGGCTCAACATTTCCATTTGTGGTACCCAGGATAAGGTACTGTCAATGATTATACCAAGATTTTTTACAGTGTGACTAAATTGAAGTGTTGTTCCGTCGGACACTACTGTGGGCAACATGTCCATGCCAACCGTAGAAATAAAATGCTTACTACCAACAAGAATTGCGTTTTATTGGGGTTGACCTTGAGACCTAAGAATTACTCTAATCGGATATCAGCGAAAGGTCATTATTAATCATTATTAATATACCTCGGGCTCTAGAGTAGGTTTCGGTTTTCGCCGAAAGCACACGAGTGTAATACTACTTCCTGCTCTGTATATACGTTTTCTTCACTAATTCGAAAAGTTATGTAAAATTAAGTGTCATATTAGTTCCGATATTTCTATTACACGAATATATCCGATTCTATCCTATAGTAGCCGAGGTATATTCTAAAAGCTAACAAGACTATAAATAAACTTTCCACCTCCAGGGAGCACGGTCACGAGAGCATAGACTGCGGCATAGCGAAGGACGAGCCGAGCCAGCTGGTCGCGGCCATTTCCTCAGCGCTGTCGGCGGCCGACATACTCATCTGCACAGGCGGCGTCTCCATGGGGGAGAGAGACCTGCTGAAGCCGGTTCTGATCAAGGACTTTGGCGCGGAGCTGCACTTCGGTCGCGTGCGCATGAAGCCCGGGAAACCGACTACGTTCGCCACCTGCCGGCGCGACGGCCGGACCAAATTCGTGTTCGCTCTGCCGGGTGAGTGTGATGTCAACCCTTTGTAGGTCCCCACTGCTGGGGCACGGGTCTCTTCTGCATCGCAGGAAGGTTAGGCCGTTAGGTCCACCACGGGGGCCAAGTCCGGGTTGGTGGAGGATTGTAAGACATTGGCGGGCCTTATTGTCAGAAGTTATCAAGCCGCCCATAAGGCCTCTGACATGGCTTAATGCCTGCCATTACATGACAGTCAGCACCGACGGCTTATCGTGCCTTGCGAAGCACAGAAGCGCTCGGAAAAAATGCTGGTTACTGGATGGGCCGGGTGAGTGCTCTGGGTTTTTCGCTCTAGCCCTTTACCCTCCATATAAGATAAGAGGTACCGAGGATGATAGACCTCGCCTGTTTGGGTATGGTTTCCATGGGGAATATAAAGCTTCTTGTTCTCCTTCTAATGAAATATATTTAATTCTACCCGTCTTACACGTGGCGATGTTAGACGTTGTATGAATGGATAACATCTCCATGAGCCACCTCATGCGATCGCCACCTACCTGACCAATTTGGCGTTACTTTGCCCTCCTTTTTATTCTCACTCTCTCTTTGACCTTTGATATGCTATGGGGCGTATTTGGGCGTACGTATACTTCCTTTTAAGATACGCCATCCTAAAAAATGAGCCCAGGCAACTCAGTATCCAGGATTATTGAAATTGTGGTATACGGGGCAGTTGCGAACGGACAAGTATCTCATCTCTCTCTGCGACGGCATGAAAACTTTCTGAATATTTAAACACATAATCTCACGCCTGTATTCCAGAGGGGCAAGCAGAGACTGCCACTCGCCACGATCCCAAGAGATCATTTTTGAAGTCTGTAAAAATTAGGTTCAATCAACCCCCAGGCAACCCAGTGTCAGCCTACGTGTGCTGCCACCTGTTCCCGCTGCGCGCTCTGCGGGGCGCGGGCGCGGGCGGGTGCGCACGCGCATGGCCCGAGCAGCGCGTGCGGCTGGCGCACGGCGCGGCGCTGGACGCGCGGCCCGAGTATGCGCGCGCGCAGCTGCGGTACCCCGCCACGGACGACCTGCCGCTCGCCACCATTATTGGGAATCAGGTCGGTTGGAGATTGGTTTTTACTCATTTATTACGCACAATCAATCTATATAATCGGTCCGTATACCCAACATATATACAGAGCCCACTGTTGACCACAGGCCTATTATGTTTCCGGCCGACCCATCCGGTTCTTTAATTACAATAAAGAACACACTCTTCTTGAAAAGTGGTGGTAGCGCAGCGGTAGAACCCCGGCTTTAAATTGCCAGTCAACGGTGGGCACGCGTCGTAATAAGGCACATAATCTCTCTCTGAGAACAGCCTTGTGTCTTGCAGTGGGACCTATATAAGCCACATAAAAAATTCTCTTCCTCTTAACACTACTCGCTTAACGATCCAAAGTGCGTCTTGACCTCCGATGCCTAAAATCGCTACTTGTCTTTGTCCTGCGCGCTTTCCTACCTACTTAATGCAGGTCCACTTCGTCTCTCCAGCGATATCTGTATAGGAGTTTGCCCTACTCAGGTCAAAAATACAAAAGCCTTCCGGAGCATTAGAACGAGGTTAAAATATAAAAGTTATTTACTTGACCTAGCCTTCTAATTTGTTTCGTTTTCTTATGTGTACAATAAAGATTTGTAATCTAACGTAAATATGCTTTACCAAAGCTGTTGCGAGCTCTCCTATCGGAACATCTTCAACTGAATGAGTTCCCAATTTAGTCCACTTACCTGCAACAATGTAACTTTCACCAGAGTCCCTAACCAGTGTATCCCCCAACAGTGCAGCAGCCGTCTGTTGAGCGCTTGCGGCGCGTGCGTGCTCCTACAAATGCCTGGCGCCACCGAGACTACGCCGGTACTGCCGGCAGGCTCTGTGGTCACCGCTTTGATTGTGGCGCGCCCCTACTGACGGTCACAGATACTATAAATTACGTTTCTGCCGGTAGTCCCTGTGCGTGGTCACCGCTTCCATCGTTGCGCGTCTCTACTGACGCTCAGCAATTGTAGACTATGCAACCAGTTGTCATAACATCAATCATGGCGCATCGCTACCAAGGCCTAAATAGAGCGTGCCGCGGTTGTGGCCACCCCTACTGACGATCGCAGCAACCAGACTGCCGCTGTGGTCACCACTTCCATCATGGCAAGGCATTTAACGCCCGTAGCAACTGTCGACCATGCCATGACTGTGGTCATATCTTCCATGCTGACGCCCGCAGCAACTGTAGACTACGCAGCGCAGAGGCGCCAGTAGAGACTGGCAAGAATTAATATTAATGAATTAATTGCAGCCTTTATAATTATTATTGTTTACACTAGCAGCTTACAGTTGGTGCGTGTATAACTTATCACTGCACTTGATTGTTTTTTGTTTTTATATAATCGGCAGTCTATTTTAGTCTGCTCACTGAGTCAGCACTAGTGATAAGAGTCGGGAAGTATGATTCACTTGCGCACGAGTTAGGATATTTTATTTTTATCATTGTGACCCATACATCAAGGGATGTCATATCTAACCTCAATTAGAGCTTCCATCGTGTCCCGCCCTCATTGCTGCCAGTAATCAGGGATTCCTTTTGATGTTAGGAGCCCTTTTGACGCCTGACGATAGTGTACGCGGAGTACGTCATAAAATGTTACCGTGAAATGCGTAACATAACTTCAGCGTTCTTTTGACACCGCGACCAAGTAATAAACCAGCGCTATGCTCGTTTGAGGTACCAATGTTTTAAATTCATTGCGCTTTGAATTCGTTATCGTTAGTAAAAAAATTCAATAATGTTTCTTGGGAGAAAAATGCTTACTATAAGACACTTGATGCATTGCAAAGAGTGCGAATTTGAACCACTGATATCCCAGCCTTGGTTCCTTAAGAAAAGTTCCTAAAAATATATGGTTTTCGGAAAAGGTGTTATTAACACTCAGTATAGTGCGCCACTAGTCACTACTGACGTCAGTTATAAAGGTCTTCCATTATGGCCCCCTATCAGCAACTACGTCAGTCAAGGCGTCAGTTGATGTCGACGCTAATCCAGACTGGGCTTTCACTGTTTCTAAATATTTTCACTATAAATCACTACTTCCCTAAAACACTTCTCAAATTCTGTTTAAAAGGTCTTTTCCTTTTTCAGACTGTCCAAATTGCATTTCAGAAGTGTTTTAAGGATTCACGTTTTTATAAGACTTACCTAAGTGTATTATAGAAATCCAGTCAACACTTAGTCGCGTTTCGTTGACGAAATTGCGGTTAAGTTTCGCCGAATAATTGCGGTTAAGTTTCGCCGAATAATTGCGGTGCTGTTTCGCCCACGAAGTTGGGGTTCAGTTTCGGCGATGAAATCGGGAATGTACGTACGTATTTGGTGTGTGATTGATTGTGTTTCTTCTTCTTTGATACCTTTACTCCTCTCCGTGGAGTCTGGGGCTGACACAAGGGCATTCCATTTATCTCTGTTCATGGCTAGGGATGGTAGCTCCAGCCAAGTTTCTCCCTTCTCCTTCGTCTCAGAGAGAACGGATCTCTTGCATGTCTGGCACGGTCTTCCGGGTCGTCGTGAGCCATTTTTGTGATTAAAATAAAATTGTATTTAGATTGTTGTAGTTAGTGTCACTAATAAAATAAAGATCTTGCGCTTCGGAACTGATATCGACCCAATGAATACATAAATAAAGTGCATTTTGATATGTTGTGATGCAATCGCGCTCTTTGGACCAAAATGACGACATAGATTGAAAAATATAACTATTGCTTAATTTAGCAAGTAGACTCGGTTCTACTCTGTATGTAGGAACCAGATCTAATTCGTAAGTGATTGAATAAAAATATATTTTTGTAGTGTAGATTAGATTTAGAAAAGATCTGAAGTGTACAAAATGTACTTATTATGTGCAATCTCTTTTTTGTTTTTCGTATTTTATCACTAAGTTGAAATATATTATTGTTATATTATTTTACCTTGTGTCATTTTTAGTGAATGAAAAACCCCCGTTACTTGGCATAAGTAGAAAGGTAGAATATAAATACTTAACAATTGGCGAGGAGACAACGTGCCGTTGCGAAATACAGGAAGACTAAATTACTACTCAACTCAAATGAATTCATATATTGCTTTTAACAAGGAGGTCCGTGTTATATCCTCTAAGCCAATTGCATGTAATTATAGTCTTCGTATTCCGATCTGAACTACAGCGTCGGAGTTGTCCCTTCATCCATCTAGTGTGAGTGAAGATACCACTGGACGCGTATAAATCACCTCATTAAGTAGATGCAAAAAGGCTAATATTATTATTAAACCGATCTGATTACAACTTAGGTTACCCCATAAAATGAAATTCCCATAGTTTTGTACAAACAACCATTAATTTAATTAATTTGAAAACACAACTACATTCGCACACTCGTCAGATCAGTTTATACGCACACACACACACATTACACCTCGCGCCTTATGTATAGGGCACTTTATCCATTACGTCGTTTTAGTTTAAATCCTACATTTAAATCTGATTTGCATTGAATTGTCGAGCACATTACCACTTTCGAAGTCCTGATATAGATCAAATCGTAAAAATAAAAAAAAAACAACAGCGAACAACAGGGACGCAATGGACTAAGAGCCGGTGTTTTTTATTTATAAAAACACGACTTCCCGATTTTACGAACACCCACCAGAGGCAGTTAAATAGTCTGTGTTTAAGGGAAAAATGTAACCAGATTATCAGAACTGCCTCTGAGGAGTGTTTTTCTGAATAAAACAGTTTTCCGGGTGCTCAGTGTGTAGCCATTTAAAGAAATCGTGTTTTTGTAAATAACAATGAAATGTCTCGTCATCATACTCCGCAGCAGATAGCTTTTCCGCATATGAACCTAACTATAGTAGTATTTGTATAAACGAAAATAGTTCGCCAGCAATCTGTAGATATTTTTACTCTGTGGAAAAGGTGGCAAAGGTGGAAAATAAACGGCTCTGTTGTGTGTTGGTTAGGTATGAGGTCCCAATAAAAAATCCAAGATTTCAACTTGTGGGGGAGGCGTGCGCTGCTAATTTGAATTGAACGTGCCAACATATTTTTGTCAATTCCTCAAACTCTATGACAAAAAATGTCCAAAAAAGTACGAGCAAGACGATATAATATTTTTTGTAGTTAAATGCCACTTAAAGCCTTATTTTCCCCACAGACTGGACTCTGAACGTTCCTTTGAAAGTTGCGTCTAGTTGCGGCGTTGTGGTGATTTTTGTTATAGAAATATTAATATAGTCGTTTGACCCCTTGACCACAGGAAGAGTATAACTGTGAAGTGCAATATCCGAAAATAATACAATCTGTACAGATTACATTATTTCCGGATATTGCACTTCAGTCTTCTAACCATTTTCGTTTCGTAGGTGAATAGTCTAGGAGTCTACATGTCCCTACATTCGTAATGGATATATATGTGATGAAAAAATGGTTATTCCAACCCATCAACCCACATCGACTGTGATCTGGCAATACGTTGCTGGGGCACGGGTCTCTTCTTGCACCACGAGGGCCAGGTCTGGGTGGAGGATTGTAAGACAGTGGCGGGCCTAACAGTCAGAAGTTATCAAGCCGCCCATAAGGCCTCTAACATGGCTTAACAGTCGTTACATGACAGCCGGCACCAACGATTTAACGTGCCTTGCGAAGCACGGAGACGCTCGGAAAAGATGGTACTACAATGGTACAGTCGCAGGCGGTAGTCACAGGACGGTCACCTATCCAGCATCTGACTGCGCCTTTGTTTAACTCAAGTGATTGATTCCAATCGGTTCGACTAGGCCATAAGTGCTTCGATAGGAGGAAATGAAGGATGTCAATTTACTCGCGAATATTAAAATGTAACAATGTGGCTCGGTACAGTGTGTAATATGTGTCAAAATGAAGTCGAAACTGTTTTAGGTATCTAAAAAAATTAGGAGTTATTGCCAGCTCACAGTTGATAAGTTGTTGCTATGTTCTGAGAATTTATATTATTTCACTGGTTCTATAAAATCGAATATAATGTTTGTACAGCTGTTACGAAATTTAAATAGACATCTGTTTACACTTAGCGACACAAGACCAGCTCTTTATTGCGAGGGGCATACCAGCGAGTATAGATTGAAAAGGTATTAATTTGTAACTGCGGCAGTAAAGACAGTGCCAGATACAAACATACACAGGGCAACAAGGTGTGGTCTCTTGATGCTCTTAGCAAAGTTATTTCTTGCGCTTCCGATTTGATATCGACCAGACATTTTCCGAATTGATATCGATAAATAAATTACATTTCGAATTGTATCGACATTTCGCCCTTAGGACCAAAATAACGACCTAAATTAACGTAATTTCGGTCCCTATTTTGGTAGGTACGCTTAGTTTGAAGTTGATACATGGATGGCACGCTAGGCTTCTACCAATCGAAATGAATGTCGTCCCACGCAAATACAAAAACCCATACAAGCAATATCAATTCGTACACGGCGACTTTGATGTAGAGCTCCCTGAAGCTTTCAAGAAATAGCCTCACGTGGTCGAGCGGTTATACTACACGCTGCACTTCGAAGAATCGTTTGAGGTAGTAGACCTGTCCGACGGTCATCACCAGCAGGACGGACGCCTCGAATATAGACCACATGACGACCCGCGAGTTGGTACTCTCGTTGATAGCGCGGTGAATGCGGTCGCGAACCTATGGAAGTAAAGGTAGAACATTTATAACATAACATTTACATACAAGCACATACATTGCTTCTGGCCCTACACTAGGATACCCTGTGTCGTAGGAACTAAAAACAACGACATCACAAACATGTAAACATCCAAGACCTGGGCTTTTTGTGTGCAATAGGTTACAGATAGGAAATTCCTCAAGCCAACGAAGCCCGTTATCTGGGAATCCACCTTGATAGGCGCTTGACATGGAAAAAACACATACCAATGAAACGAAAACAGCTAGACCTTAAGGTTCGTTCAATGTATTGGCTTGTAGGTCCCAAGTCCAAATTATCAAGAGAATGTAAGAAAACATTATATAAATCAATCTTGAAGCCCATCTGGACCTATGGCATTCAGCTATGGGGAACCGATTGCAGATCAAGCCTAGATATACTTGAACGATTCCAGACGAAAACAATAAGGTCAATGATGAATATCCCACAGTACATCAGCAACAAACTCATGTATCAAGACATAAAAATTCCCACCGTCATGGAGGAGATCCGGCACTAGTATTAATTATCAAGATCGGCTTAGTCGTCATCCAAACGAATTGGCTTCGGACCTATTGACAAAAGACAGCACTTGCTATGCTCGACTAAAGAGGCACAATATTATTAATCTGCCAGACAGACACTAAATTCGGCTGTAAAGGCAACCTAGGAGGATGGAGGCCGCTGGACCTCACTCTGCACCAACCACAAACTACAGAAGAGCCGTAGAAGCCCAAACAATTTGCTTATTGTAGTTTGAAAACTACAGATCGCAAAAGCGCACCAAATAAATATCAGTGAAAAAAAAAAATAGGTTACTAGGCCATCCGTCCCACATCTGGCTTATATCCTAAATGCAGATTGTAGCATTTGCATTGCACCTTTAATAGAATTTATCGGAGGCGAGCAGAGGACTTGTGGCTTAATTTAAATTTTATTTCCAGCACAAAATACATCACATCCTATGACCCTAACACAGCATGAATGTGTGGCACTTTTATGACGATTTTGTTTTACCCACCTGCATGTACTCCTGCTCGTGCTTGACCGTTTTGAGTGTGTTGCCAAGCTCTTTGATCATGTCTTCCAGCTTGTTGTGGTTGGGCTCCTCTTCACCCGTCTTGTGTGCCACCGCACCTACTTCCAGGTTGAACATCACCACCTGAAAGGGAAATTCCACTAATACTATGTGTCGCGGAGTACCGCGAGCTCGTCCTAATGAAAACGATAGTAAGTAAAGTAGAACTGCAATCTGTGAATTCTCTTTTTAAAGCTGGCAACATTTACTGTTTCTAAGCGGTGTTCTGTTTTAAATTTCGACAGTTAGGCCCATGGCGGGAAACGAAGTGGTTAAAGTTTGCTGAAGAGTTGTAAAGAGATAAGTTTGGATAAGGGAGTCTCATCGTTGACGAGCCATGACTCTGTCATGGTTACGTGGCAAGACTCTGCGGTTACCTTGGTGAGTTGATAATTCTTAATCAGATTATAGCTTGAAAGTGGTGGTGACCGGGAGGCGAGACGTTCCCATTTTGTATACTGGTTTCAGTGCATCCCAGATGGCCCCTGTGGCTTGTGGATGGGTATCTGATTTTCAGTCGGTGGCTTGGGTTGGACTATAAGGGGAGGTAGGAGGTCCATCCACGGAACACAAAGGTTCCGCTGGCGCTCAGTGTTCGTAAAGAAGGTAAACTTGGCCCTTTGAACATGAGCATTAGAGAGGCGGTCACGAACGTCGCAAGGCGGTGGCTGTCTGGATTGTAAATGTAAATAATTAAGTATGGAAATAAAATGGGACGTTTTGCCTTCGGGTCACCACTACTACGTTATTCACGATGTGTCGCGTTTAATTATTTTTACGAATATCAACCCTCATATTATAGGGGGTATTTCAATTAACACTAAAAGGCCGCGACATATTTTGGTGGAGGAGCTGGGATCTCTGTCGTACGTCGATGGCCCGTGAGACTGAAGCGTTTAGTTTACGCATTTGTATCATATCGTGTCGTATCCTCTACTTACAAGTGGGAGGGTGGCACGCAGTTCAAATGCAGTCTATTGAGTTAGAGCTAGACGGGATAGATGGAACTGATGTAAACAAAGGAAAATCCGCTGGGGGCAGTGGGCACCTCAGGGATTTTGTGTATTGTTGGCTGGAGGCAAAATGCTAAAGCAAAACTCTGTTTAATCTATAATCCGCTGGGGGCAGTGGGCACCTAAGGGATTCTGTGTATTGTTGGCTAAAGGCGAAATGCTAAAGCAACACGTTGTTTAATCTATAATCCGCTGGGGGCAGAGGGCACCTCAGGGACTCTGTGTATTGTTGGCTGGAGGCGAAAATGCTGAAGCAACTCTCTGTATACTCTATAATGTGCTGGGGGCAGTAGAAACCTCAGGGATTCTGTGCAATGTTGACTGGTGGCGAAATGCTCAAGCAACTCTCCAATATGATGTATGATCTGCTGGGGGCAGTTGGCACTCCAGAGATTTCGATGGATAGTCCGCCGGGGGCAGCGGGCACCCCGGGGATATCATATACTTTAACAGTTCCCAGTCTTCCCGTGAATCGCCTACTTATATATTTTTTTATTTGATTTAACGCTTTCCGTTTTCGGGTCCGGCTGCGGTAGAGATTACCGATATTTTTTTCTCAAATTAATAATTATTTAATAAGTATATAGGTAACACATAATAAGTAATTTTATTAACAGATTTTATTTTTATACATAAGATAACGACGCCTTTATTTTTTAAGAGGTGCTCTCAGTTCAATACGCAACTATTATAAAAAAAAAAAATTAAGTCCCAAGCGCGTATCGGCGCGGCTGGTCGCGACAAGTATTCCACAGAGATATTCCGCAGAACAATCACTGCCGTGTGAACGCACCCAGTATATTTCATTTCTGGCAACACTGATAAAGGGCAATACACAGAATAATAAATCTAGTAGTATTAACGCTGCTCAACGGAATTCAACGGATTAAATCGAATCGAACGATTATCGAAATGTCGATTATTTTAAGAATATTTTTTTTTGTTTGTTTGATACACTGTTTTAATAAATACGAAACGGTTCAAATAAAGATGTTTTTGTTTGTTTTCTTGTTTATTTATTACCCATTGCATCTTAGTATTAAGAATTTACTAAATGCGTGTGAGAGAGAAAAAAAAAAAAAAATCTTCGGGCCGGGTGGAGAGGAAAGTGGGCAATCCCTATGACATCACACTTTCATACATACTACCTATATAATCTGTGAGCATTTTCCCTCCTAACCCTTGTCAAAGTATGAAAATTTTTCTCTAGGCGCTGAAGTTCATAGAACAGAATTCAATTGTATGCTATGCGAATTACGGAAATATAAGTGTTAGTGCAAGTGCAAATCAAGTGCGGCTGCGCAGTAATACTACTTTAGAGTAGATTAAGTAAAGATTTTACAGGACACATCTGCTGAAAGGAATGTCAAATGTGCAATGATTTTTTCATAGCATCAATATCGTGTCGATAATGGTGATAAATGTATTTCAGTAAGAAAGGAGCGGATACATACCCTGCCTCATCAATGGAGGAGGCTCTGCGTAGCAGGCTGGAGCTGAGACAAGCCAAACTTGTTGAAGTTTCTCGAGAAACCGTAACCGTTATAGGTCTATGCCATGCGGAGGGCGTCTCAGAACATACGCTAAGACAGTCAAAAATCCTCTTGCAACAATGCATTGACAGACTTCAAAGTGAAACGATGCAGTACATCGAAAAAGGAAGCGGCTCTAGCAACCTCACGCAGAGTTGCATGAGAGACCAGATGGAGGCCGAAGATTTACTAGACCAGATTGAGGTCCTTCTTAACTCAGCTACAGTCTTTCCAGAGAAAAACAAGTCCAGCAGTTCTTCTAAGTTACCCAAGTTAGAATTGCCCAAGTATAATGGAGAGATACTAAAGTTCTCTGAGTTCTGGGATACTTTTGAGGCCAACGTAGGTTCACGAAACTTAAAAGACGTAGAGAAGTTTGCATATCTACTAGCCTCACTAGAAGGCCCTGCGAAGGAGGTAGTAGTAGGACTTACTACTACTAATGCAAATTATGCCATTGCAGTAGACATACTCCGCAAACACTTTGGTGGCACAGAGAAAATGGTAGATGCACACTATGAGGCACTTAATAGCTTGCAGAGAGCAAATAACACCAGTACTGATTGCAGAAGGACACTAAACAACATAGAAAAACATTTGAGAGTTCTAGCCACACTAAATGAGGATGTCAATAGTAGCCACCTAAGAGTAATTATTTCGAGTAAATTCCCTGATTCGGTAATGTACCAAGTTAACCTCCTCACACCAGAGGAGAGGTCAGTGAAATCAATTAAAATTGCCCTCGAAAAGGTAGTAACCGCCATGGAAAGTGCTGAAACTGATGACTTCACTAAAGTTGCAAGGCAACGAGCCGACGATCAACAAGGACCATCAACCACAGAAGTACTACATGTTAGGGCAGAGCGGGCCCCTTTGAAAAGACAACATCCAAAGCCCTTAAAGAAAGGGTTTACTTCAACAATTAGCCAATCCATAAAAAGAAGAAGAATACAGTGTACATTTTGTGACCAAAGCCACTATGCGGACCAGTGTGACCAATACAAGTCACTGAAAGAGCGAAAGAAGAAACTAGGTGACAAGTGTTACCTTTGCTTTCGTGTTGGTCACAATATCAAACAGTGTAGATCAAAGACACTATGTGTGCACTGTAAGAAACGACACAATCGTGCTCTCTGCTTCAAGTCAACTGTAAAAGATGCTCCTACAATAAATAAAAAGGATGAACATAGAGATGGTCGTCCAGCTGACAGTGGTAATACTGACAAATCACTGAACACCATATTAATGACACAAAACCCCAATAATAATCATAAGATCTATTTACAGACGGCAGTCACAAAAATTGATGACCTAGTGTGCAGACTCCTCATGGACTCCGGAAGCCATAGGAGTTATTTAACTTCCCGGATTGCTGACAAACTCAAACTGATACCTGATAAAGAAGACTTACTCATGGTGTATACATTTGGATCACAGAAACCAAAGGAAATAATAAGCCCATCTGCAGAGGTACGTATAACCACAAAACGAGGAGTACAGAGGAAAATACGGGTGAATATTGTACCTCATATTACCAACAGGCTACCGGTGCCCAAAGTGGACATTACTGATGAGGTTGATCTACTGGCAGATGACAGCACAGTTGGAGATAGTATAGACTTATTAATCGGCAATGACTGTTATTATTCATTCCTAAGACATGAATCAATAAAACTTATGGATAATGCATACCTTGTGAACTCTGATTTTGGTTGGTTGATAACTGGAGAAATTGTTGAAACTAACAGTAACCATACCTTATCTGTGGTGACTTATTGTCAGTGTCATCAATCAGACTGTTTATATTTTACAGAACCTGACTTACCTCTCCGTAACATAGACATGAAATTCTTATGGACGTTGGAGAGTATCGGAATAACAGATTCTCCTAAGATTTCGCGTGAGGAAGAAGCCGTGAAGTTCTTCAATGACACAACGCTTTACAGAGACGGAAGGTATGAAGTGAAGTGGCCATGGATACAGTATCCACCAGAGCTACCTACCAATTTCGGCATAGCCTTTGGTAGGTTGAAAGGTTTGATGAAACGATCTGATAAAGAAACTTTAAAGGAATACAGTGATATTCTGAATGAGCAACTTGAGAAGAATATAATTGAAGTAGTTGAGCCGAAAGCATCGCCATATGAACAGTCTACTCCACCTGTCACGTATCTTCCACATCATATGGTTAAACAAAGAGGAAAGAAAGGCCGTATTGTATATGATGCATCCGCAAAGATCAAAGGTGAGAAAAGTCTCAATGAGTGCCTTTACAGCGGTCCTTCTATGCTTGAAGACCTCATTGGATTGATTATAAAGTTTCGGACAGGTAAAATAGGAATTTCTGCAGATGTCGAGAAAGCCTTCCTACAAGTCGCTCTACAAAAACAAGATAGAGATGTGACAAGATTTCTATGGCCAAAGGATCTTACGAAGGAGCTGACTGAGGATAACTTAATGCACCTCAGATTTTGTCGGGTGCCCTTTGGCATTATTTCTAGCCCCTTCTTGCTGACTGCAACTATCCGCCATCACATTGCTATGACAAAGAAGACTCTCCTGTCTCAAGTAGCTGATAAGTGTTATGTTGATAACCTTGTACTGTCTGTGCAATCTGAAGATGAAGCCTTGCAATTGTACAATGAGACTAAACAAACCTTTCATGAAATTTCAATGAACATAAGAGACTGGACATCAAATAATGAACAGTTCATACAGAAGATCCCCGAAGCTCAGAGAGTAAAGTCAACCGACGAGGTAAAGATTCTTGGTTTAATATGGCAACTTGAACAGGATGTTCTAAAACTAAATGTGAGTAAAATGACAGAAAGTAATAAGGACACAATCACAAAGAAAGTTGTTTTAAGCATTCTAGCTCGTCTGTATGATCCTTGTGGTTTTGCTTCTCCTGCTATATTGCCAGCAAAGATAATATTTCAAGAACTTTGTACACGAAAACTAAAATGGGATGAACCCATACCTGATGATCTGAAGGAAAAATGGCTTCATACTTTACAAGTTCTGAGAACAAGTGGAGACATACAGGTGCCACGCTATGTTGGGAATCTAATGCCTGACGGTGAAATGGAGTATGAATTACACTGTTTCTGCGATGCTTCGAAGGAAGCTTATGCTACTGTCGTGTACTTACGGATGACTTGTCGAGAAATAACAAAGACAACCTTCTTGATGTCCAAATCAAGGATAACTCCAAAGGAGGACAAAGATAATTTGAAAATACCGAGACTGGAACTTTTGGCTTATTTAATTGGTAGTAGACTGATGAAGTATGTAAAAAGCAACTTGGAGCTAAAGATTGCACGTCAAGTACTGTGGACCGATAGCCTTGTTGTACTCGCTTGGATGAAAACTAGTAAACTATTACCTCCCTTTGTCCAGCGCCGTGTTAACGAGATCAAGTTGAACAAAGATCTAGAACTACGCTACGTTAACACGAAGATAAATCCAGCGGATGTAGCTACGAGGCCAGAGCTCTGGGAATGTGAACAATATCTATGGTTCTTTGGACCTGAATTCCTCCTTCAAGAAGAAGATCGTTGGCCACGGGTCAAACAGACTGGTGAAG